>CAWUFW010001319.1:1007500-2207500 GCA_963921515.1 Calotriton arnoldi | reverse complement strand
CTCTCACTCCTATATTGTAAGAAAGAAAATCCTGTATAAATATTGAATTATTATATAGTACAAAAATGCCACTATATTCTACAGTACCAGTTTTCACAATAATAATACAACCATGCTAAGTTGGACAAAAGCATGAACCCATAATAATGGCTGTCTACCAACGTCATCCTTCGCAGGTTAGTATAAAACGGGTACAATAAGTGATATTGATGATAGGGTAATGACAGGTAAGTTCTTGATAACTAGACCTAAAACATATTATGTAAATATTTCATAAAAACCCTACGCCCTATAAATATTTCCCTCAGAATCCCTACTCCTTAAACTCTAAACCTGACCCTCACTGCAGCTAACTTAATTTGTAATGTTTATAGTCTCAGTAACAAAGGGAACAACTACAATTTTCAAGATGGCTAGTGAAGCATGCATGCAACCATCAAGATATCAACATATTTAAGAAAACATTACAGGTAAGTAACTGTATTTTCAAGAAGTACATTCTATGTGGGGAGCAGGAAAGAATTAACAAATCAGTCAGGAATTCTCATATGAGATACTATACGACTTTCTCATTGGTTTTATCCTTTTTAATCTGCACTATTGGTTCTTGTCATCCCTTGTATTGTGTTTCATTACATAGATATAGAGATATGTATGTATATAAATGAATGAAAATAAGTTACTAACCTGTAACTGTAGTTCTCCAGTACAGGAATCTTTCACAGATTCACATGCTTGAATCACTCCCAGTCTTCGAGATTGGAGTCCTACGGTATATTTCCATAGCAATATCACACATAAAAGGCCCAAGGCCTCTTAGTTTTGTAACATATAATAGTCATTATAAAAATAGAGACTAAACATAGGTTTCAATCAATCAGGTTGTCCTACCATCTAGAATACTCCTGTGAGAAGCTCTAGTGGATCAGATTTTCAAAGCAGTGTAGGAGAGAGAGCAAGAGGGAGCGCGCAAGAGAGAGAGAGAGAGAGAGAGAGAGAGAGAGAGAGATGAGGTTCGCAGGGGAGGAGGGTGGGTCTCATGTAAATCTATGAAAGATTCCAATACTGGAAAATGACAGTTACAGGCAAGCAACTTCTTTTCTTACTCCAGTATTGTAACTTTCATAGATTCACATGCTTGAATCAGATTAAATAGCAGTTAAGAAGCACATTGTTTCTGTTACCTTTTTAAAAAAAAATTAAATCTAGAGCATTAACCAAGCAATATATTATATCTATATAAGAGATACAAAGCTATATAGCTAAAGTTATATAAATCTAAAAATATACAAATACATGTAATAGGAAAAGAGTAGAAAGAAAAAATGTGCATAGCCAGTAAAAAGGATGAAGGGGTGAAGAAGAAGCCTAATCGTCACTGTAAAAGATGTCGCAGTACCGCTTGCACCACAGCTGTGTCATTGCGAACTGCAGACTCTAAGCAGTAATGCCTGGTGAAAGTGTGTGCATTCTTCCAAGTAGCTGCACGTCAGATGTCCTGCATTGGCACACCAGCAAACCGTGCAGCTGAGGCTGAAACAGTTCTGGTAGAGTAAGTGTGTACAGATGCCTGTTACAGCTTCCCTGCTGCTTGCAGGCAAAAGGAATGGAGCTGGAAATCCAAAGAGCAATACTCTGTTTGGAAAGAGGACAAACCTTTCTGGGAGCACTGTAGGCCACAAAGAGTTGAGTAGCCTTGCGAAAGCTTCTAGTCTTTTGCAAATAGAACTTCATGCATCTCTTGACATCCAACGAATGAAGGCCTTTCTCCGCTGGAGTCGCAGGATCTGGAAAGAAAGTCTTGAGGATGAGAGGCCCATTTAAATAAAAGTCTGAAGGAAATTTACGAATGAAATTCGCGCTCGTCCGGAGGTAATGTTCCTGAATGGTTAGAGCTTGAATTTCGCTCACTCTCCTGGCAGATGTCAATGCTACGCCTAGAGCTATCTTCCAGCAAACAAATTTCAGATCCACACTGTGAATGGGTTCGAATGGGTGCCTCATGAGCTGTGAGAGGACAATATTGAGCTGCCAGAGTGGTGGAGGAGGTTTAACTGGTGCAAAAATCCTAAATAGCCCCCTGAGGAATAGCTTAACGATTCTAGATGACCATAATGAAGTTAAAGTAGATGATCGCCTAAAGCGGGAGATAACTGCTAAGTGGAACTTGATGGAGACGTGAGCCAACCCTGAATTTGCCAAGTGCAGGAGATATGGGAGAATTTCTTGAGGGGAAGAGAGAAAAGATGCACAGTTAGTTTGTTGGACCAAATGCAAAAACGCTTCCACTTCAGCGATAGATCTTGTTAGTACTGTCCGCTTGAGCGCTGGACAGTATTTCCCTGCATTCTGACAATAGGTTCAGATGGGCAAACTCATTGTGCTGAAGAGCCAAGCCAATAAATGAAAAGATTTGGGATCCGGATGCAACACTTGGCCCTGCAACATCGTTATGAGAGATGGAATTGGTTTCAAGAGAATGTGATACTTCTACGAGTAGGAGGAGTTCCGTAAACCAATATTGGCATGATCTGCCCGCAGGGCTCGGCTTTCATCTTCATGAACAGCCTTGGTAGGGGAGGAGTTGGAGGAAAGGCGTAAGCAAAGATGCCAGACCATGCCATCGAAAATGCATTCCCCCATAATCCCTAATGGTGATGCCAGCTTGCGAAGAACTGGCATTTCTTGTTTTGAGGGGTCACAAAAAGATGGAGACTCGGCTTGCCCCAACAGAGGTAGATGCTGTTGAGAGTGGCAGATCCAGTTCCCAATCGTGACACAATGACTTTAGTCTGCTTAGAGTGTCTGTTGTGGTGTTCTGGTTGCCAGGAAGAATGTTCTGCCCTTAAGGACACTTGGTTGTGAATTGTCCATTCCCAGATGCACTGAGTCTCTTGGGAGAGGAGGGGTGATCTTGTGTGCCGCCCTGCTAAATGATGTAGTGCATCGTGGTGGTGTTCTCCGTCCGAACGAGCACTACTGAGTTCTTTAATCTTGGAAGGAACGCTTGTAAGGCCAGATGGACTGCCTTGAGCGCCAACAAGTTGATGTGAAGAAGGCGATGCAGCTTTTGCCACTTGCCACTGACTTGCGAATCTTGAAGGCTAGCTCCCCATCCACTGAGGGAGGCATCGGTAGTGATGACCAAAGGAGACGGTGGGACTAGCAAGAAGAGACCGACTGAAATATTCTTTTGTTGTGTCCACCATGAGATGGCTTTGACCATGGCCAGTGTGATGGTGAGTAGAACATCAAAAGATCACTCTGATTGTAGCCACCGCTTGTTTAGTTCCTCTTGTTTAGTTCCTGTTGTATGAGTGAAATCTGGGCCCAATTATTTCGTCCCTGTAGAGAGTGAGAGAGAGAGAGTGTGAGAGAGAGAGTGAGAGTGAGTGAGAGAGTGAGAGAGAGAGTAAGTGTGAGAGTGAGTGTGAGAGTGAGAGTGAGTGAGTGAGTGAGTGTGAGAGAGAGAGTGAGAGTGAGAGAGTGAGAGAGATTGTGAGAGAGAGAGTGTGTGAGATATATATATATATATATGGAAAATGCTACTTACCAGTATGCATCTGTTCTTGGCATGTAGAGCTGTAGAGTTGTACACTTTAGCATAGATCGCCATCTGGTGGTGGGCTCGGATGTTTGCACTTCGTTATTGTAGGAGTCTTTGTAGTCACAAGATAGGTGACTCCTCCTTATAGTGACAGTGCGCATGGGCATCGACTCCATCCCCAGATTGTTTTTCGCCATACAAGGTAATGATGGAGTTAGTAGGAAGTAGAAAAGGATGTCCATGTGTGATGTATCTAAGTAAGATGATACTGCAACGGGTAAAGGTATCCGGGGAGGCGGGTGGGCGTGTACAACTCTACAGCTCTACATGCCAAGAACAGATGCATACTGGTAAGTAGCATTTTCCGTTCGATGCATATGAGCTGTAGGTTGTATACTTTAGCATAGACTATATAGCAGTTTGTCTCCTTAGCGGTGGCGACCTGTATCCGTTGCAGTGGTCTGAAATAGTGTTTTTAGTACAGCCTGGCCCACACTAGCTTGTTGCTTTGTTTGCACATCTACACAATAGTGTTTAGTGAAGGTGTGTGGTGTAGACCAAGTTTCTGCTTTGCATATGTCATCTAGTGGAATATTTCCTAAGAATGCCATAGAAGCCCCCAGTTTAAGTGTGGAATGAGCTTGAGGGGGAATGGTTAGTGTGCGTTTAGCTTTGAGGTAGCATATTTGGATGCATTTGACAATCCATCTTGCAATCCCCGTTTTTGAAATGGGATTGCTCTTCTGAGGTGGTGAGAAAGATACAAAAAGTTGTTTAGTCTTTCTAAAAGGTTTAGTTCTCTCTATATAATATAGTAATGCTCTTAACGTCTAGTGTGTGAAGAGCACGTTCTGCCACTGAGTCTGGTTGAGGGAAAAAAACTGGAAGTTCAACCGACTGATTAAGATGGAAGGCAGAAATTACCTTGGGTAGAAACTTTGGGTTAGTTCTAAGAACCACTTTACTATGATGAATCTGTAAAAATGGTTCCTGTATGGTTAATGCCTGGAGTTCACTAACTCTCCTGAGAGATGTGATAGCTACTAGGAAGGCTACCTTCCAAGTGAGGAATTGTAGCTCACATTTGTGTAGAGGTTCAAATGGAGGGACCATAAGCCTGGTAAGGACAATATTAAGGTTCCAGACTGGGGAGGGTGGAACTCTAGGTGGAATTATTCTTTTTAGTCCTTCCATGAACGCTTTGATAGCAGGAACTCGAAAGAGAGACAAATGTTGTCTATTTTGGAGGTAAGCTGCTACTGCAGCTAGATGTAAACGTATAGAGGTATACGCTAAATTACATTGCTGTAGATGCAGGAGATAACATATAATGTTTTGAATGGAAGCATCTAGTGGGTTGATGTTGTTATTTGCACAATAAACAGCAAATCTTTTCCATTTTGCTGCATAGCATGCCCTTGTGGTAGGACGTCTGGCCTCTTTGATGACGTTCATACAATCCGGTGGGAAATTGAGGTAGCCAAACTCTAGGACCTCAGGAGCCAGATCTCAAGATTGAGTTGATTGGGGTCTGGATGTCTTATCTCTCCATGGTTCTGCGTTAGTAGTTTGGGTGATAGGTGTAGTTTTTGATGTGGGACTACTGATAGTGCCAAGAGCGTTGTGAACCATGGTTGTCGGGCCCAAGTTGGAGCAACCAGGATCATTGTGAGAGAATGTTGTTTGAGTTTCCGAACCACAAACTGAATGAGCGGGAGAGGTGGAAAAGCGTAAACAAATTTGTTTGACCAGTTCATCCATAGCGCATTGCCTTTGGACAATGGGTGTGGATACCTGGAGGCGAAGTTTGGGCATTTTGCGTTGTGGTGTGTGGCGAACAGATTTATGTCTGGATGTCCCCATACTCTAAAGAATTGTAGAAGAACTTGAGGATGAAGTTCCCATTCGTGGATTTGTTGTGTTTGTCGACTGAGCACATCCGCGATCTGATTGTGTACTCCTGGGAGATGTTCTGCAAGGAGGTATATCTTTTGTGGAATAGCCCATCTCCATATAGCTTGCGCTAGGCGTGAGAGTTGGAGAGAGTGTGTCCCCCCCTGCGTTTGAATGTAATACATTGCTGTCATGTTGTCTGTACGTATCAGGACAGCTTTGCCTAGTATCAAAAGTTGGAAACATTTTAGCGCTAGAAAGATTGCTAGTAACTCCAGGTGGTTGATGTGGAGTTGTCTCTGTCGGGAGGTCCATAAGCCCTGGACAGTTTGACTTTGTAGATGAGCTCCCCAGCCGGTGAGCGATGCGTTGGTTGTTAGCACTATTTGTGGAACCGGGTCGAGGAACGGCCGCCCTTTGGAAAGGTTTTGTGCGTTCCACCACTGCAGAGAGCGATGTGCGCGGCCGTCCACCAACACCAGATCTGTTAGCTGGCCCTGAGCCTGGTTCCACTGAAGTGCTAAGCACTCCTGTAAGGGAAGCATTTGGAGTCTTGCATAAGGAACGATGAGAATGCAAGAGGCCATCATCCCGATTAACTGCATAAGCACTCGAGCTGGCAACGAGTGTTGAGGTTGGAACTGTAATATTAGCGCTTGCATAGATTGAATCCTGCCTGGATTTGGGTATGCTAGAGCTTTTGAGGTGTCCAGAGTAGCCCCTAGATACTGTTGTATGTTGGATGGCTGAAGGTGAGACTTGGTGAAGTTTATTGTAAAACCCAAGTCGTGAAGTAGTTGGATAGTCTTGTGTGTGTGTGTTGCACACAATTTTGGTGGGATTTGGCCTTTATGAGCCAGTCGTCCAGATAAGGGAACACATGAATGTGTTGTCGCCTTAAATGGGCCGCTATGACTGCGAGGCATTTGGTGAACACCCTGGGTGCCGTGGTTACCCCGAATGGAAGGACTTTGAACTGACAGTGCTGTCCGTCCACTGTGAATCTGAGGTATTTTCTGTGAGAAGGGTGAATAAGAATATGGAAGTAGGCGTCTTTTAGATCCAGAGTGGAGAGGAAGTCGCCTTGTTGAAGTAGTGTGAGCACCTGTTGGAGAGTGACCATGTGGAAATGGTCCGAGTGGATGTAGTAGTTTAGGGGTCTGAGGTCCAATATTGGCCTGAGAGAGCCGTCCTTTTTTGGAATCAGGAAGTAGAGTGAATAAACCCCTGTGCCCTGCTGGGATAAGGGAACTGGTTCTATTGCGTTTTTTTGCAGCAGAGAGAGGACTTCCTGCTTTAGTAGAGTCAAATGTTGAGTGGACATTGGACGGTGCTTGGGAGGAATGTGTGGTGGAGTGCACGTGAGTTCCAGGCAGTAACCATACTGGATAATTTGTCTCACCCACCTGTCTGTGGTGATGGAATTCCAGACAGGTAGGAACTGTGAAAGGCGTCCCCCGACAGGTGTGGAGTGGTCGGGGGGAAGAGCAGGAATGTCACTGCTTGGTGGTAGGGGAGCTGCAGGTGCTGCTACCCCGGCCTCTACCCTTGTTGTTGTTACCCCTGTAACCTCCTCTAAAGTATCCTCTGGAAAAGGAACTCTGATTAGGGTTTTTGTAAGATGAGGATGGGTGCTCTGTTGTGTTAGTTTTTGAGCCCGCTCTATAAAAGGAACGCCGAAAGGAGCCTCTGGGGGAGGATAACAGCAAGGCTCCCATAGACTTTGCGGTTTCGTTGTCTTTCTTCATCTTTTCTAAAGATGTGTCCACCGCAGGGCCAAAGAGGTGCTGTTGGTCGAAAGGCTGATTAAGTATACTGGTTTGTACCTCCTGTTTAAAGCCAGATATTCTGAGCCAAGCATGTCTGCGTAACAATACGCTAGTATTGATTACGCGGGACGTGGTGTCCGCGGCGTCTAAGGCACATTTGATGGATGTGTTTGTGATCAATTTGCCTTCTTGTATAAGGTCATTGGCCTTTTGTTTGTATTGGTCTGGTAGGTGTTCGATGAGTTTCTCTAACTCATCGTAGTGAGCCCTATCGTACCTTGCCAAGAGAGCTTGTGTGTTGGCTATTTTCCAATAGTTGGCAGCCTGCGATGCCATACGTTTACCTGAGGCATCGATTCATTTGGATTCCTTATCTGGGGGCGGGGCATCCCCTGAACCTTGAGAATTGGCCCTCTTACGTGCATTAGCTACCACCAGGGAATCTAAAGGTAGTTGACCCTTAATGTATACGGGGTCACTAGGAGCCGCCTTATATTTTGTCAATTCTTGGATTAAGAACCCTAGTTCTAGCTGGGTCGTTAAACACCTCTGGTGCATGTCTAGTGAGTCCTTTCAACATTGGTAGGATGTGCGTGGTTTTTTGTGGTTGAGCAAAAGTCTAACAAAAAATCCTCCTCTACAGGGTCAGAATGTAGTTTTACCCCGTGGTATGTTGCGGCCCTAGTGATCAGCTGGGCAAAATTGACATTATCGTCTGGTGGGGATGGTTTAGAGGGATAAAGATCTGGGTCTGTAAGATCGGGATCTGTGTTATAGTCCATCCATGGATCCGGGTCCTGTGGGGGATCGTCCTCATAATTATGTGGAATTATATTATCATCTCCTTGCCCATCCCCATCTCCATTATCACTATCCTCTGGTTGTGAGAGTGGAAAAGTGTGTTGTGAAGAGTGTAGTGGAGAGATAAGTAAATTAGGATTAGGAGGAGGAGGTGTACGGGGTGGGGAGGTATTAGTGCCCATGTCCATCCTTTTAGCTGGGACCTGTGGATCTTGCAAATGGTCCAGTTTTCTTTTTGTAGGTTGTTTGGAGAGGATATGACCAGTGTTTGGATGTATATAGATGGTCTTCTGGGTGGGATCGGTTCTTCGGAGCCGGTGTCCTTTGTCGGTACCGAAGATTTCTCTTTGTGAGGGGGTTTAGACTGTTTAGGTATATGGACAGTGTCCGGTCTAGCAGTCTTTTGTGGTTCCGAAGATTTTGGCGTCGTTTGCTTCGGTTCCGGAGCGATTTGCTTCGGTGGTTTCGGGGTGGAAGGTTTTCCTTAGACTGTTTCGGTTCCGAGGTTTTCGGTGCCGAAGGTTTCCCCGTTTGTTTCGGTTCCGAGGGTTTTTCCCTGAGCTGTTTCGGTGCTGGAGGGACTTCCGGTGCCGATGGGGGAAGGCGTGGCTTATCGGTAGCCTTGGGTTTTGGTGCCGAAGGTGATTTTTCGGTACCGGAGTGCGGCTGGCTCGAGCCCGAGCTGGAAGGCTTTTCTTTAGTTTTCATAGCCGGGCCCGAGGGCGGGGCATCTGAAATAGTGGATCGGTGTGGACCTGGGCCTTGTGGCGAAGGTGCTACCGGAGCCTTTGGTATGGGCTTGGGTGGGGCAGCGGTCTCAGTACTCACGGCCCGCTGAGCTGGGGTGACTTAGTCTTCGGAGTCATCTGTGGAAACTGAGACGGGTTCCTCCTGTTCTGGTTCCGGAAGGCTGTCGGGACCTGGATGGAAAATGTCCGGAATGGAGCCGCTTCCTCGGGACATCTCGTGGCGTCGAGCCCGACGTCCACAAATGGTCTTCTTAGATTTGAAAGAGACAAGCCTCGCAGGTATCCTCTCGATGTTCTGGAGAGAGGTAGAGATTACACACCGAGTGTAGGTCCGAGTGTGGGAATTTAGCACCACACTGTGGACATTTCTTTAAGGGAGTCCGTTCCATCGACTTCCGTCGGATCGGCGTGGGTAGGCAACCACGGCCTGCGATGAAAGTTTATCGAAGTTTTATAGAGTGTCGAAGATGCGCGTCGAGAAGGGAACGCGATCGAGACAATACCGTTGAGTAAAGGATGATTGCGCGTCGAAGGGGATTTCGGGTAACGACACCGGCCTGGAGCGCAGCAAGTCACATCCGAACCCGATGGCGGAAAAAACAATCTGGGGATGGAGTCGATGCCCATGCGCACTGTCACTATAAGGAGGAGTCACCTATCTCGTGACTACAAAGACTCCTACAATAACAAAGTGCAAACATCCGAGCCCAACACCATATGGCGATCTATGCTAAAGTGTACAACCTACAGCTCATATGCCTCGAACACAAAGTTAGAAAGAGATGTGTGCCCACCTTTGCCAACCCAACCGCTCCGGTAGGGGAGGCGAGGTGAAGCACACATCTCAATCCCCTCTATCTTGAAGATTAGGGGACACAGCTAATTAGAGAGAGGCTCATACCCCCCTCCTACTGGAGGGTGGCACAATAGAGGGTGTACTCACCCCAAGGAAGGGACCTATTGGTCACGACCTGCACACCCATGCAACGCCCCTAAATTTAGCATTTAGGGGCGACCCTGAACCTTGCCTCCTTAGACTGAAGAAGAAAGAAGAAGGACCGAAGAGCCACGAAGAAGGAGGAAGACAACTGCTTTGGCCCCAGCCCTACCGGCCTGTCCAGACTTCAACTTGCACCCAGCAAAATCCGGGCGAGTCCAGTGGCAAGCAGCCACCCGGAACCCAGAGGACCTGTCCTGCCTTCACCAAACAGAATCGGTCTTCCTGTGAGCAGTGGGTTTGCCCAAACCAAAGACTCCCAACACAGATCCTGGATGCAGCCAAATGCGCGTTTCTGCACCACTCTGCACCAAACGCCCACGGCCCGAGTTCAAGTGGCCCAACACCAAGAGGAGGTCTCCCCAGCAATTCTAACATGGGATCTGGTGATCCCCGACGCCTGCAGCCTCAATCTGAGGGGTCCCCCCCGACCGCGACCGGAGCTGGTAAGAAAATCCGACGCCCAAATACACCCCTGCTCCTGACACCCCACGGCCTTGGGTGTCCAGGCATCCCTCAACAATACAACTTACCTCTCCTGCCGGTGGTCGCCCTCAGCCTTTCTTCCAAACCGGAGATTTTCATTCCAAACCCCAGGACTCCAGACATCTTCTTGGCACTCTGCATCCGGCCGCCTCCGTGCGGCTGGTGGTGCAGCTCTTGTGCTGATTGTTGGCCCCCTGCAGTGCTGTTCCTAACCCCAAGAGCTTCGCTCCCACAACCGAGTGGCCTGCTCATTAGCAGCCCCCAACCGTCAGCTTCCTAGCCCCATTGGCTAACATTGGGCCTCTGCACTCTACACCCGGCCACCCCAGTGCTGCTGGTGGTGCAATTTGAGTGCCTCCTTGACCCTTGGGGTAACTTGGGTCTAACCCCAAAAAGCTATACTTTTAATTAGTTTACTTACCTGCAAACCAATAAAATTATTTTCTTCCATCGGAACCCATGTTATGATTTTTCTCCAAAAATGTTCTGTGTTGAACTAACTTTAGTATTTACACCTAAGTACCTTTGCTTTAAACCCAAAACTGTCGTACTTAACTGTATTTTGTAAGACCCATTGTGTGATATCTAGGCATATCACCCTAAGTAGCCAAAGTAACTGAAAAGTAATGCAAAAGTAATCTAAAGTAATTTCTATGTATTCTAAACTGTTTTGATAGCAAATACAAACCTGTAATGATTCCAATTTCAGCTGCAATTGCATTTCTTTGTACAGGCTTGCATTTGAGAGTATATTCTACCTACCTGTGCCAAGTTCTTCTTGGTTCGAGAAATAAAATATAAGTATATCTTTTCTATACTTACCTAATTGGCCTGGATTCAGTCTCTGAGTGTGTGCCATCAGTTCTTGCCTGAGTGAATACAATAAATGCTTAACACACCCTCCTAATAAGCCTAACTGCTCAACCACACTACCACAAAGACAGCTGTTAGTGATTGTCTAATTTAGCCTCTGCTATACCTCTGGGGATCCCCTGGAATCTGTGCACACTATACCTTACTTTGGTACAGTATATACAGAGCCAGCCTCCTACACCCCCAACCTGCGCAGATGAGCTGCCAACATCGCTATCATCTTGGTGAACACATGAGGGGCGCTGGTAAGGCCAAAGTGGAGCACGTGAACTGAAAGTGCTTATGGCCTACCTTGAACAGCAGGTAACGAATGTGGGTTGGCAGGATGGGGATGTGAAAATATGCACCCTGCAAGTCCAACGCTACCAGCAAGTCTTCTTGGTCTAGGGCAGACAAGACCTGAGCCAAAGTGTGCATCCTGAATTTCTCCTTTTTGAGGAAGAGATTTACGGTTTTGAGTTCTAGAATAGGACGAAGACCTTTGTTCTTTTTGGGTATCAGAAAGTAGCGGGAATAACAACCAGTTCCGCCTTCTGATATCGGAAACCTTTCTATAACCCCCTCGGCCAGGAGAGCTGTAGGTCCCTCTTGGATCAAGATAAGATGATCCTCCGCCATCCGTGCGATGGCGGTAAAGGGGGAGGGAAAGATTGGAGAGGGAGTAACCCCTTTGAATGATCTGCAAGACCCATTTGTCCGATGTTATGGACTGCCAGTGGAGGAGATGAGGTTGGATTCTCCCTCAAACTGGGCACCCATGGTCTTGCAAAACCAAACTAAGAAGGCTTTGAGACTGCAGCTGCCGAGGAGTTGGTGGTGGACAATTTCTGGCTATCTTTCCCACATAATCGGAATGCACTGCTACCACGTCCTCGCACAACTTGGGACGCATGTGCAGGACGGTGACTGGGGGATGGCTGGCGTGGTTGAAAGCCCCTTCCATAGCCAGGAAAGCCGCGAAAGGCAGACTGGGTGCGAGGTGTCCACGGGAGGCCCAAGGACTTGCCCATAGTCCGCAAGTCCTTTAAGCGCTCCAGCGCAGAGTCTGCCTTCTCTCCGAAGAGACGAGTCCCATCGAAGGGTATGTCCATGAGGTTGGCCTGGACATCCCCCGAAAAGCCAGATTTTCCCAGCCAGGCATGGCGCTGCAAGGGTACTGCCCACACCTAATGGGAACTTTGCTGCATCTCTCCCATCTTTCACTGCTTCGGAGAGGATGACCCGGGCCTTTCCCCGGGACACCTGTGGCAGCACTTGTGCAACTGTTTCCCATAGGGTATAGGAGAAACAGTCCAAAAGGCATGCATTATTCACTGACCACAATGCTAGGCTAGTGCAAGAAAACATCTTCTTCCCAAGTGTATACAGCCTCTTGGATTCCCTGTCCAGGGGAGTAGCAGTGAACGCGCCATGGGATGTTGAGGCTTGCATTACCAAGCTCTGAGGGTGGGGTATTGGCTGAGGAAACTAGGATCACCTGGGGCATGGCGATGGTGGCTTGCCATGGTCCTGTTCACAGGAGCATCTGTGCTAGGCTTGGACCAGGTGCCTATAAGGACATCTGTCAGTGCTTCACTGAAGGGCAAAAGGGGTTCGGATGAGGAAGCCCTTGGCTGAAGCACTTCGGTCAAGAGGTTAGTTTTTGACCTGCACCGAGGGCAGCTCCAAACCCAGGACCTCTGCTGTCCTCGTCACCATCCCTGCATAAGATGCTCCCTCCTCCGTAGCCACTGTAGGTAGAGATAGCATACCAGTACCTGGATAGGTGTCCAGTCCATTGGCCTCTGCCAATTCCTCATACCAGTCCAAATTCTCATCAGGGGTGTAAAACTGGTGTTCTAAAGGGTCCAGTGACCCCTCCTACTCTTCCCCCGTGCCTGTATGCTCCTCAAAATGCTCAAGCAATGACTCGGTAGGTGTCAGAATCTACGTCGATCAACGCCGTTTAGACTCTGAGTCGTCGGGAATAAGAATGGGGCTGGCGACGCCAGAAGCACTTACTTCGGGATCTGCGCCGATCTGGATACTTGAGACGCCACCGGGGCAAGGGCCGTTGGCGCGGAACTTGATGGAGCCTCCTCCGACCCCTCGAGCCCGCAAGCGTATCGGAGGGGTTGGTCCACTCAAATACTCGGCGCATGGCCTCGTAAAACTCTTATTTAATGGGGGTCGTTCTGTCTCCTGGAAACGGGGGAGGGTGGAATCGGACCTGGCAACAGCTCTGCAGAACTGTGCTTGGAACGTCTATCTTACCCACTCCTCGACGGACAAGGTGAAGCTCTTTTTGTGCTTCTTACCCGAATGCCCTGAGGACCTAGAGTGTGATGAAGAAGACTTTTGGCTCCTGGAGTGGTCCCGCGACCTTCCTTTCCTTGATCAGGACCAAGGCCTCCTAGGAGTCGAGCTACTGGTGTCGACTGCCAGGCCGCAAGCAGCTTTAGGGACCGCTCCCTCACAGACTTCGGCGCCATTGTCCAGCAGTCCAAGCACAACTTTGAGTCGTGGTCATGCTTGAGACATCATAAGCACACAAACGTGCGGGTCGGTAACCGGCGTGACACGGTGAAAGGTGCAAGAAGGCTTGAACACTACCTTTCTAGAGGACATTCCCTCGACACCCAGAAAAAAATCTTCAACAAAACGTCGAAAAAAGTCTGTCAAAAGGGGTTGCTCTTCTCCAGATCAGCGCTTCACTGGTGCGGAAAGAAAAGCTGACGTCCGCGCGCCGGTATGGAGCCTATATAGGTGATCCCGATGTCGCATCCGGTGCCAACAACGCAGCACGGAACCTGACGGAGCCACCTGACGGCACGCAGGGATACAGCTCACTGTGAGATACTGGATGTCTGTTGCAGTACCCCTCACTTTTTGCCTGGTTTTTGATGCAACTTTGACTGAGGCATACTGGGTCCCTCGAAACCAGGTTCCTAGTACCAGTGTTTTTTTCCATAAAACTGTACCATGATTGGCACAACTTCAAGTGCCCCTTGTAAGTCCCTAGTATATGATACCCCTGGTACCCAGGGCATTGGCACTGAAGAGGGACCCCAAGGGTAGCAGCACGAATTGTGCCACCCTAGGGTTTCCTCACCAAGGCCATGCACACTGCCACTGAAGACTGCGTGCCTTGGTGCAGACAAAATCAAAGAGTTGACAGGGCACACATTCGTGTTTGCCATGCCCACAGACACTGTAGGGGATATAGGTAACACACCCCTCTGGCGGCCTTAAAGCCCTAAGGCAGGGTGCACTATATTTCCTGTGAGGACATATCTGCCTGAGTAGATATGCCCCTGCAAAATCCATGTCGATTCTCGGATACTGTAAGTGAACAGGGAAGCCATAAGGAGTACATGGCCTGGACACTCGTCATTACGAGTTTCCCAGCTTCATGATGGCTTCGCTGTATTATAGGATGTTTGGTTCCATACCTCTTGTCTTAATGAAACTGCACTGATTAATAATGTATTAATAACTGTACACAGAGGACTACTTAAAGTGGTCCCCTGAAACCTACCAACCCTAAGTGTGGTCACGGACTGGCCTAAGCCAGCCTGCCATCACTAGATAGAGTTCTGACCTCATGGGGCGAGCGTCAACTCGCTCAGAAGTAGAGAACAAAGCCAGAGGTGTTCACATTCCCCCCCCCCCCAGTTAGGAGGAGCCATCTGTGGCGGGAAGCTTCAAAGGCCTTGCTGCCTTTGAAATGCGACCACAGCCTCTCATGACAGAAAGAGCACCCCGACCCTTCCTGTCCTCACCCACTTTTGGCAGGAAGACCGGTGGGAAAACAAAATAAGAATAGGAGGTGTGCCCCCTCTGCCAACTCTACAAGTCAGGTGCTGGAGGCGAGGTGAAGCACATTCTTCAGTGCCCACCATCTTGAAGATGGTGGGATTTCTCTATTCAGGACTAGGGCTATGTCCTCTCCCACAGGAAGTGGGCATAATAGAGGGTGTAGACACCCCAGGTAAGGGGCCCATTGGTCACTTCCTGCCACTCCCTTGTTAACACCCCTAAATTTAGTATTTGGGTGGTATCCCCAGGCCCTAAACAGTATTATCCACGGACACAAGAAGACCAACGAAGAAATGGTGTTTGACAGAGAACTGCAAACGTCTTGGGGGACTTGGGGCGCCAACCCCTGCCTGCCACCACAGTACACGACAATCGGCATCCTCCTGCTCATCTCGCCGCTGTGTGGCCTCCACAAACCCCGGAGAGTCCTCAGCACTTCACAAATCGCCAGAGAAAAAACCTTGAGATATAAGTATTATCTTCCTGCAGCCGCAGGCCTTCAAAACAGCAAAGTCTGGTCCAGCATTGTCCAGCTACCCAGCCCGATTAACATCTCAGAGTGCCGGCTGAAGGCACACTTGGCCTGGAGGGTTGGCTTGGCCTCTGCACCAAGTCTTGAGGCCCCAGGACCCACCGGAGCTGAAAGGCACCAATACCCGGGGTACCGGACCCCGTGCTGCAAAAACCTACAAAACCGAGTCCAGACGGAGTCCAACTCGACAGACCACAGCCCCAGAGCCTTTGCAACCTCTACTCCCCCTTGAGAGCCCTTGGACTTGCATGCAAGTTCCTCTTTTTTTGCTTTTGCCGGTGGCACTCTCTCTTCGTTGCGCCAGCTACAAAGTCCCCTTTTTCCTTACTCCTGGTAAATTCCGGGAAGCTCCCGGGAAGTTGGCCTTGGAACTTTGGACCTTGGCCCCTGAACCTTCCAATTCTAAAAGGTGAACCGCAACAGTAACTGCATTGCATTGATTTTCCAATGCCTTTTTCCTTCCATAGGAAATGTATTGTGTGTAATTGCGCACAACTGTGATTATTGCATTTATTGTGATTTTCTCATATTGTGAAAAGTATTTACCTTGTACTCGAAATTCTTGGTCTAAATATTTATATAAAAAGTAGTACTATTTTTCTAATTTCGTCTCAACTTCATTCATTGAGTGTGTCTATCATTTATTGCCCCTGTGAGTACAACAAATGCCTAGCACTACCCTCTGATAAGCCTAACTCCTCACCCACAATACCACAAAATAGAGGGTTAGTATTATCTACTTTTGCCTCTGTAAACCAATGACGGTCTCCTCAAACTTTCTGCACAGTGTACCCGATTGAGGTGCACTATATAGAGATGTGGGATCCCTATACTTACTCAAAACTTTCCGGATCCAGTCTGACGTCTGGGAAATTCAAAGGTAAGGAATCTGCAGCTAAAAGTCTATCAGATATTACATGTTACTTGTTATGTTTTTTTTTTAAATTATTACATGATTTAGTAGTACTCTTTAGAAAGATTTGAGCATCATCAATTTAGTATTGGTTGCGTTCCTAAAACGGGAGATATGCAAATCAATGTTTTGAGAAATCTGTTTTTTATTGATAATGGCTTCAGCTCTGGAAATTATGGGAAATAATTCCCAGTTCGACCTCTTTTCTGTGAAATTAGAGCTTTGATGCCACTGGCAAACATTAAATCAGAAGGTTCGCCCATGTAGAAATTATCCATATGGCTGCACTCAAAACTTGACTGGTACTTTCCAGGCGTCTACTGCTGTGAGTTTCAGGTGAAACCAGACTCAGTAGCCATCCCAGTGCATTCTCTGCAAAGCTGCAGTTATTCAATTCAATTGGAGCAAAGCTTTAGAAATAATAATTTCTTTCAGATATTTCAGTTTTTTAGCCCCAGACATGTTTTTTGCTCTTCATGAGCTCTTCAGTGGAGCAGAGCAGGTATTGAGCGCCAAACTTGTTAGCAGCGTAACATTCAAAGATCAGTGCCTTCTTAACTGCTCAACAAACAGCATGTTATGGCAAGGATCATCACCTTCTGAGGAGATTTGAATTATATGAAAGTTAAGGACACCTCGTCTCTACATTTTATTCATTCTTGCAGGTTATTCACACCTGGAAGTAGACAAACCTTTTTAATTCATCCTAAGTTAACCAGATGTGGTGATCTTTGGTAAGAATAAATTATGGAGCAAAAACCAGTAGCAAGAATCTTTGGGCACACAACTTGTCTCCCACAAACCTTGGCTTCTGGCTTTATTATGCTTTCTTTCTGTCTCTCGAGGTAAATGCTCTATCAGACCATACTATATCACATAAACAGGACTGGCAGAGAGAAAGGCTTGCTGCAATACTCTGCCCAATCAAGCCCTCAGTACCAAGATGCCCCTATGAGGTGTACTGACATGCTATCAAATCATTTTAACACAGCATAACTAAAAGAATACATCTACTGGATACTAAATGACTACTTGTCATGATTTGCAGGTGAATGATGAGTGCATTAGCCCAAAGGTGGCATGATAATATTAAGGAGAAATCAAAACCATCCTATATGAACACAAGGGGCTTCCTTAGCAAGTCATGGATAACGGCATATGATGCAGGGCATTCTCAATCCAGATGTGTCACAATTATCTTCCTAGGAACCAAAATTACTCCGGGGAAATTTCAGTAAGAAAGTCATTAGAAATGCTGAGGCATTAAAAAAACCCTCTTTAATGCAGCTAAGACTACCTTTAGTACAACTTGAATTTCCATATTGGGGAACCTGCCTCTTGAATGATTTGTGACAGGGTGAACATATTTTGCCCCCTGACTGCTATATGGGTGTTGGTAAACACTAAGAATTGATCTGAGATAACCTGGCCTTCTTTTTCTCAGACAGTTAGATGTTTCTGGTGGAAAGATTATAGCATTCCTTTGATGCCATGCTCAAAAGTGTTTTGTCCCGGGTCAAGGCTCAAGTAAGGATCCCCAATGATCCATGTCCTAAAGCCACTTGCAATCCCTGGCTGCAGCTCTGATACAATCGCTACATTTATTAATTTGTGCAGGCTTGCTGCCAGACTTCTGTAAGAAAGGTGTCCTCACCATCCTTCTGAAGAAGGTTCACCTCTAGTCAGGAGAACTGAAAAACTATAGGCCGATTACTTTGTTGAGAGACATTTCTAAAACCAAGGAGCAACAATTGGTTAAATTACTAATATGTACCCTTGAAACCCTGCAGGTTAGCAGGAGTTAGTATGGCTTATAAGGCCAGCGTGGCCCTGGAATGATTCAGACCCTTTCTCAGTGATTGCACACAGGTGGGCACACTTCCATATTTTTGCTCAGTTGAAATTCTTGTCTATTGTGGTGTACCTTGGGTGCCAGCATTATCTCCTGTCCTGTTCAACATCTATGTCTAGACACTAGGAGAACTGATCCAGGCATTTGACCTTCAGGCTCTGTCGGATGTGGATGACACAACTTCCAAAGAGATTTGACCACTGGGCCTCAGATACCTTCAAGCTTCTTTAAAACAAAATATTAATAGGAAGTGCTTACTTAGTCTGGGCAAACAGAATATGGCCTTTTTCTTTAGGGCATATTCCTTTCCCAGCAACTAAAGCAGAGATTCTTGCTATCTGGTCTGACCTACGTTTGATTTTTAAGCACCAGAGCCTAAACGTGCAGTCCAGCCGTTTCATACTGTTTTTCTCCTTGAAAAAGCAATTACCTTTTCACACTGGGGAAGAGTGCACAGCAGTTATCAGATCTACAATCAAGGCAAGTCTTGTCATTGTAATTCTGGAAGTCCATGGTAGACCACATTGTAGATTAGGAAGTTGCAGAGAATTCAGAAGTTGTGGTACGGCTCGCCTATCGGCCTTGTAAACATGATCACATCTTAAGAGCACACCTCTCTCTGCATTGATTCCTTATCATGTACTCATGCTGTTACATGCCCTGGGAATCCGCAGGCGAAACATCAATAATATTAGGAACTGTTTTAGCAAGGATGGACGACAGCATGGTCTGCTCATTTGTCCGTGTTGCACAGATGGTGTTGTTTTGCTCCAATCCATTTGGAGCCTAGTTGAGTAAACTGGAATTGGTCAGTAGCAGCTTCGTTTCATCATGTTCCTGCGAGTTTCCTTTGTTCTCATTGCTATAGCAACACCCCATCTATACAAAAAGTGACAGATGGATTGCTTTAATTAATCTCAAACACTAGTAATTACTCGGGCCGCAACCCAATCCATCGTAAATTTGCACATCATGTCACCTCAGATGGACCCAGCTATATGCAAAGCAGTCTTGACCCTGCCCAATGGGAACAGTCCAGCCCCAACTGCCTAGCCAGGTCCTCCCTGAACCAGAAACAAGCAACCCAGGACCCGTTTCACCCTTGTTATGGTTTCATCAGCGAGCTATAGTTTGGTTCCAGTCACACGGCCTGCACCGGACCCATGTCTGGGCATACCCGTCTCACTTAGGGCGACACACTAAAGTATTCAAAAAGTGATGGATGAAAGGCTTTAATTAATCTCAGCCATGGCAGGGCATGGGGAGGGGGGTGCTCACAAGCTCCTGCAGCAATTTCACTTCAGGTCCCCCCACAGCACCCCTAGTAGGAGGGCAGCATCACATGACAAGCCTCAGCTGCAGGGACTACAACCACTAGCGGAACTCAAGCAGGGGATACAATTCCAAGCATTGTGCTTTGTGCAGCTGTCCTATTATCGTCCGGTAGGTCGCTCCCCCACCACACAGATCCGCCTGTGCTGGCCGCCCGCTGCTGCTGCTGGTAAGATCGCCCTTCCGTTTGTGGCCTCGGTGCCCGTATTGCTTGCTTGTCTCCCCTTTTCCCTTTTGCGCCCCCGCTGCCCCCATTTGAACTGTGCCCGTATTTGTGTCCGCTTTCTCTCCCCTTTTCCTTCTGTACCCCTCGCTGCCCCATTTTGAATTGTGCCCGTATTTGTGTCCGCTTTCTCTCCCCTTTTCCTTCTGTACCCCTCGCTGCCCCATTTTGAATTGTGCCCGTATTTGTGTCCGCTTTCTCTCCCCTTTTCCTTCTGTACCCCTCGCTGCCCCATTTTGAATTGTGCCCGTATTTGTGTCCGCTTTCTCTCCCCTTTTCCTTCTGTACCCCTCGCTGCCCCATTTTGAATTGTGCCCGTATTTGTGTCCGCTTTTTCTCCACTTTTCCTTCTGTACCCCTCGCTGCCCCATTTTGAATTGTGCCCGTATTTGTGTCCGCTTTCTCTCCACTTTTCCTTCTGTACCCCTCGCTGCCCCATTTTGAATTGTGCCCGTATTTGTGTCCGCTTTCTCTCCACTTTTCCTTCTGTACCCCTCGCTGCCTCTCGCCATTCCCGCCGCTGCGTCCCCTGTGGCCCCGCCCCCCTGACTGCCCATTCGCTGCCCCTGCCTCCCGCCTCCCAGCTGCTCCTCCCTCCCACCTCCCAATAAATGGCAGCCGCTGCGCGGCCGCGCCGCTGGCGCGCCGAAGGCGCCGGGCTTGCCTGGACCGCGCCCAGCGCCAAACCCCCTGGCCCCCGCAGCAGCCAACCCACCCACAAGACCTGGCTGTTCGAACAGTAGCGGACCCCCCTCCCCCAAGCGCCTTGAGACCCTCCGGGTGAGTAGCGCGCTATACAAATGCTTGATTGATTGATTATCGCACTGGCTCTAAATTTCTGTCCAACCTTCTCTTCAATTATATTCCCACGAGAGCTCCCAGTCTCTGATAAATTCTCCACACTACAATAAACAGCATTGTGGATTTAAATCCAGTAGGGTCTGGGCCCTACGCTCTGGAATGTTCTCTCCAGCAAATATCGGATTACAAGCTCTTCTAGAAAAAGTTACAAATAAACCTATTCTGTTAAGTTATTATCTGGATGGTTGGTTTTGCCTGACTTGAGCTGAGTGATGTAACATTTCTTGTGACAGTTTGCACTTTATGAATAATTTGTTGATCTTAGGGGAAGATTTAAAACTTCCATCACAATAAATCGCCAAGTTCTTAATGTCGTTTCACAAAAAAAAAAGACTCAGACTATAAGTTTAACTCATGGAGAGAATACATTTATTTTATAAAGGAGGAGCAATGACTACAGTCTTATTTTGAGCATTTAAGTAGAGTCAACAATTTGCCATTCAGTTCTCAATTTCAGTGAAACATATCAATGAACAGCTGAACTTATTGGGATAACCAGTGACTGACACAGCATACACTTATCCAGCTATGAGCATACAAGTGTAACAAGCTACCATGATACACAAAAGGGTTCGCAGTAGGTAATTTGATCATCTGGAAACAAATGGGACAGTGTATTTTACTACCAGTCCTTGCTGCAATGCTACATCCTAACCAGAACTAAAAGGCTGAAGGTGCTGCTCTAACATTGAAGGTCTATGTGCAGAAGAGGCCTGAATGGCATAGCATAAAATCTTCTGGAATTATGTAGTCGGAAGGACTGTCCTCCAAAGGTGTACTGCATTGTCCTTGACATGAAACCAGCTCCTCCAGGGTACCGTTTAATAGTCACACTTGCCAGTTGTCTTTACCATGCTGGCAACCAAAAGATCTAGACATTAGTGACTGATCCTTTATCCTTGCCTATCAATTGATACAAAATCTGAAGCAACTTGGAGAGATTTTAGAGTACCAAAAATTGGGTATTTTTAGTACAATCACTTTTTTTCACTTTTCCACACAATGAACTAATCTACATCACCAGAATGTTTACCAATTTCAAGTAGGCAGCAGGTCATCAATACAGATGACATGTTCTATCATCAACAAAATGCACCCATACACTGACAATAGCATTTGCCAGTCATTCAAGTGCTCATTCAATATGAAGACTTCACCATGTGACAAAAGTATCAGCACAGTGGGAATGTCTGCACTATACTTTAAAATCCACTGGACAAAATGCCAGAGATTAGTATGCAAACATAGTAACTGGGCAAATTAAGGAGTAACAGAAGATCTTCCCGAAGAAGCAGTTGAAGTAGAGAACAAATGCTCTGATTCAGGAATTCGGAGTACAATACCCACCAATTACCTTCCAGGGAAATCTGAATAAGCTGTGCTTGGTCCTGCCTTTCTTCAGAGCCTGCAAGATCAACAGCAGGGGTGAGAAAACAAACAGCATGTCAGAGTCCCACCAAAGATGAAATGCATATCCAAGGGACACTCCAGGAAATTCAGGACGTCGAAAGCTCGACCGTGTTTATTTTCATATATATAGCTATAGCGATACTATGGTTAGTGCTCAACGAGCCTAGCTGTCCTGAGATACCTTTCGGTATAAACATCACTCATGGTCGCAAGATATCTGCTAAGCTCATCGCCATGATGTTAAGGGATCCCACCAGGTGACGGACCATCAGGAAAATCCCTTGAAAAGCCAGAGCCTTCAAAGAGCAGGAGTTTCCAAACTGCCCTGCTTGTTGCGGTACCACACAGCAGTCCTATTATCAGTCAGCACTGGGATCATCTGGCCCATGATGAAGGCTGCAAGGCCTCTAGGGCAAAAAGAATAGACTGCAGCTCCAGAAGATTGGTATGCTGGCTCTTCTCCAATGAGAACCAGAGGTGTCTGATCTCTACATAATTCAGGTGACCTCCCAGCCTAGGGATGATGCACTTTCTCTGGATGCGGTAAAGAAAGAGGCAACCAACAAGTCAGGTTGGCATCACAAATCCACTACTGAAGGTTCTGAACCACCATGCCCAAAATGCAGATGTTGTCTAGAAGATATCCCCAAGTTGGGGGCACTGGAAGCAAAGATTCCGCTGTAGGACATGCATGTTCAACCTGGCAAGCAGCGGTGCACAAAGCTAGGAGTCCCAGAAGTTTAAAAAAAACCTAAGGTTGGAACAGACGCTCTCATCCACGACTTTGTATCAGACCGACAATGTTTCTTGTGCTTGGTGATGAAGAGCTTAGCCTGCCTCTCTCTGATCACCTTTGAATGCACTTGTCTGCCAAAATCAAATTGTGTTTTGTACAGAGGCACCAAAGGCAAGCTTTGTGCAGGTCCATGTCTGACATCATCTTCTGGTAGTTGTGGTCCATGTCCGACATCTTCTGGCAGGTGTGAAATGAATTAAAACCTGTTTTAGAGGAAGGCGTCGATGTACATTGTAAAAAACTTTGTAGAATACTCCAGTAAAACCTCAGACAGATTGTAGGACCAAAACTCTAGCTCAGTCCTGCACAGTGTGGCAAACCAGTAAATGATATGAGCAAACAAGGGGTGGCGCCTACATGAGGTAATATGCTGTTAAATTTGTACATGGATGGAGTTGCAAAGTAAGCCAATGGCACCATCTACAAGTGAACAGGAGCGATTGTCAAAATATTTTCTGGATCTAGTATGACACCAAGCGAGATTAACAGGGGTTGAGGAGTCTGGGGTCAGAAGTATCCATCATATAGAACAGTTTGTAACCTACCAAGGAATTCTTATGTTTCCACATACCGACAAACAGTGTACTGGTTGCCACTAAGTATCCTAACTCAAGTTTAGGATATTAACCCTGACTCACAACTTCCTTCATTGTTATGCACAACACTGCCTGAAATTTACACTGCGTTGCGCTAGTAGAAAGTTAAGATTAGCCTGAATAAAAAAACTTTTTTTCCCACAGAACATCAGGAAAAGGTGAGGGGGAGAATCATTTTCAGCTATTGACAGCTCTCTGTGAAACTCACTTCCCAATTATTTGTGACAAATTCACCAACTCCATCTATCTTGCACTATTTTAAAAACTAATAGCCCTCTTTTTGTACCAAGCACCTAGATGCTACGCATATGCAGTGCTATAGAATGTTTTTGATTGATTGATTGCCCCCTCAGTATCATATGTGGCTTTCCTGGTATAGTAGCCACAAGGTACAAGGGTCACCATTCCATGCTTACACTGTCGTTTTTACTTCCTCTAAACCTCTTTCGGTAGATTTACCAAACTGTATTTGAAGAGACAGCTGGTACTTAGCAGTTACTCATGTACTTTGTTTCCGTCATTGTACACATCACAATGGAAGTAATAATAATCATCAAATGGCATCCTCCAGCGACTAGACATAAAACTAGTCTCAGAATTCTTTATGCTGAGCCCTAGAGATTTAGCAACATTGTCGCAAGTACTATTAGTGTCGCAAGTACTATTAGTTAGAGGGAAAGCTGTAGTTTTTTAATGCAAAAACCCAAATATACTCATTTTGATATGCATTTTCCTTATAACTGAACCAACTGAAACTTTTATCCATAATGTGGAATATATTAATGTTTGCACTCACTGACATCCATCTTGCAACCCAGGCCGATATAACCCCATCCTAGAATATTAGATTACATTTATTCTTAGTCCACTTGACAGGCATTTATAGAGCCAAGTCACTTAAGGACTCTTCAGTTAATTCTGATATTCATGTTAAGTAGACATGAATATCTCCCTTGGTATATATGATAATCACTTTGTCACCGCAGAACATATCATGTATACCGATGTGAATGATCATGCATGCGAAGAAAAATCTTAGCTACTATATGGAGGGATCCCGGGAACCAGAAAGAATAGGTATTTTTTGGTGGCACAAGATTCCAGTGTATAAAGAAAGCTGTCTTTACAAAAGACACCCCAGCGTAAGCAGTCCCATGTACTAAACACTGATCTGACAACTACTCATTTAATGTAGAGCGAGGGTTTATATTCATAAATACAAATCTGTAAACGCAATACTGTTTAGCATTGCACCTTTTTTGAAAACTTCAAACAGCTAGGTGATTGTCAACCCAGAGATTCTGCAACCACATTTACCACATTAGATTGTAGATAATGCTTGCTCAAGGTAGGATTCACTCCTTGGTACATCATGTTTATTAACATGCAAGTCTACTTACAACCACATATGGATCGCAGAGAGACCAAAGTGATAGTGTATGCCAACATTCAACTCTTTATAGAATACGCATGCTGGGAGCCCCAGGCACATACAAGGCATTTTAGATCAAAACCCGGCAAAATTGGTACACACATTTATAAAAGAGTACCTATAGGAGAATTCAGTAACCACATTCTGTTTGCATGACATACTACAAGAATGCACCATTCAAAGTAGTTAATAAGAAAAAGGGAATGCCATGTGAATGCACTTCTGCACGGAGGGAAGGAGTTTTACAGTTTGTGATAATTTTGACAATCACAACAATAATATAAGAGATGTACTGCCAGTTAGGACACCCGATAAATCAATGCACAGTTAGTGTTAATATTGTACACATTTTTAAATGCTAGGTACTTGATGTGGAAGAGGGACAGTGGATTTGATTAGAAAATGTTACATACTTTTAATTCTAGTTATCCAACATGGTTTACCTTCCTTAAATTTAAAAACACTAAATATCTCTGTCCCTTGTTCGGGATGCCGGAAATCCTGAATAGAAAGAGTAGCTTCTCTATGAAAAATAAACATCTTACATATTTTAACATTGTCTATTAAAAACTCCAAAGTGCTTTGACTGGTATGCAGTAATTTCCTTTGACAAACTAGATGGAGCAGTGACTGCCTCTCTCTCCCATTTAGTGCGGTGGGTAAGCTGAAGTGTAATTAGCAACCAA
The DNA here is from genome assembly GCA_963921515.1 of Calotriton arnoldi. NCBI lineage: Eukaryota > Metazoa > Chordata > Amphibia > Caudata > Salamandridae > Calotriton > Calotriton arnoldi. Next base: position 2,181,954 of record CAWUFW010001319.1, on the reverse strand, counting down.
CAAAATCAAGTACTAGCAAAGTCTCACCTTTCAAAAGAGACTGCTGAGTTAATAGCTTTGTCAATGCTTAGTTGCACTGGCAAAAACAAAAAAAAATCCAAAATAAAATGAAAACGAAACTTCCACATGCAGTCGAAGGATACAACTCATCTGGACAAAAGGACAGGGATTCAGGCGATGAATAAAAACAAGAAAAGGGGATAAAGTTACTGAATCAAGAGCAAGGAACTATGACAGATATGAAAACCATCCAATCATGAGCAGGGGGCTGACCCAAAGCCCACTCTATGAGTTGCACTGTTCACAATAAGTTGTTGACAATACCAGCTAAAGTTGTCTGTAAAGGTTATCTGAAAGAGTCCTAAAGGACGAGTTACTTACCTTCGGTAACGATGTATCTGGTAGAGACACAGTCTAGCCGCAGATTCCGTAACTTAGAATATCTCCCCAGGCGTCAGACTGGATCCGGAAACTCTTTTTTCCCCAGCAATACCTCTGCACGCCGGGAGGCGGCGCCGCCCGGCTCCGTCCTGACGTCGTCCACGGAAGTGACGTCAATGGAGCCATATAAGACCCTCCCGGCGTGCTGACGTCCGTTTTCTACAATAAAACTTTTCCGCGCCATAACGCGGAGCCATGACAAAAAATGCGATAGCATAGGAACAGTGTGTTAAAAAGGAGCAAAATTGTCGAAACATCAATGAGAAGAAACATGATAATGAGAGCCACCAAATCATTAGAATGAGAAACAATACCAAGTGGAAAAAGCACCCAGTACCAGAAGGGACTGAAGGGAGCTCACAGAGCACTTGCTTCCAGCAAGGGCCCAGCAAATCGCCAAACCGTGCCCCACCTCGAGGAGGTAACGGCAGCGGAATGAAAGATATGACAAGCAAGGCACAGCCGGTCACCACAGGATGGAGGAGAAAGAACCACAAGAGTGGAGCAACATGTCGCAAGACAAGTGACTAGAAGTGAACGATCACAAGAATGTTCACCACACACACACACCCTCCAGTGTTCGAAGGACTGTAGTACCAAAGAGAACCGAACCGACTGCCACAGAAAGAAGGAGGCACAGGCGTGGAGGGAGGGAGGAAAACAGAAGAACTCCACGCGTGAGGAACACAGGTGGAGCAACATTGAAAAGCATAGACCTTAACCACCCAAAAAACAAGGACGGAATGGATGGCCAAAGGGCTCGAAAGCCGAACAACACCCCCTGCCCCAAAGGAAGGTACGAGAACACATCATCATCCAAACACTAGGACGGAGGGGAGGCCTAAGGGCCCCACGCCGAACAACACAGCCTGCCCCAGAGGGAGGTGCGAGAGCACACCTCCGGAAGACCAAGGCCACCGGAAAGGAGGCTAGGTGTAAAAACACCATCTGAAAAGGTCTTCGCAGCGGCTAGACTGTGTCTCTACCAGATACATCGTTACCGAAGGTAAGTAACTCGTCCATCTGATAGAGACATCTAGCCGCAGATTCCTTAACTTAGAATAGATACCAAAGCCATACCCCATGGGAGGATGGTCTGCGAGATAACCCACCAAGTTCCAGGAAAACATATTCGGCAAAGGCTGACGAAACACGGTGGGAACCGCAATGCCAGGGCAACTGACATCAGACCCAGGAAACTCCGTAAGGGAACATGACCAAGGGGCGGCAAAAACACCACAACCCTGCAAGGGACGGTGTGAGACCTCTCACGTCCATATACAGACGAAAGGAAATACAGAACTAGAAAGGCCAGTGCCAAACGCAAGAAAATGCAGGAACTCCTTCGAAGAAGGAGCCCAGCACCGGTTCCCACGATCCGTGAGGAACGAAGCCCCAAGGGGCAAAACAACATGACAACGGCAGAGCATACCGTCTGAACATACACCACAGAGGATGCCAAAATGAAACAGGGGACAGTCCTAAGACTGACAATGGTAGAGCATACCGCCGGAACATACACCACAGTGGATGCCAAAATGAAACAGGGGACAGTCCTAAGACTGTCCGGCCAGGAACATGAGCCGCAACAGGAGGCTCGTGTGGTTAAAGAAAAAACACACATTTAAAGTGTACCCCCTCAGAACATTCGACAACAGTGGCAGGGCCGAACCCATCGTCTAGTGCCACCAGAGACAGAAGACTTACCATCGAGCAAAAAGCTCAGTAGATGGGCATGCAGCCAAACGTACCTAAAGGTACCACTGTGAGGGGATAACCGGCAAAACCAGAAACACATAGAGGACTCGCTCCCGAAGGAGAGAGTGAGCCAGAAGTCCTGATACTAGGGCAAGAAGAACCTAGTATGCGAGCACCCCCGTGGCGTGTAGAAACCACGACACATACACAAAGAGACAGGAATGAAGACATATATACCTGAAGTGACGTAACCCTAAAGAAGGGAAGTCGCTCAATCGATACCACGGCACCAGTGGGCGGTCAGAACAGTACCAGAACGCAGAAGCAACAATTTTTCCCCCAACGGGGAAGAAATCTGGTCTCCCGCGAGGCAGGCGGGAACATAGACCACAACACTCCCAGTAAGGAGAGAGAGAGAGAGAAGACACAGACAGAAGCCTGTCGTAAAAGGCATACACCGACACCGTCTACCAACAAGGAGAATGTCGAGAAGAATACATGCACTGTAATGCCACATCAAAGAAGCAACTGTGCCAGAAATGGGAGTAAGAACTCGCACCCAGAGAAACAGCTGGGGGGAAGCACAATACCAGTGCCAGAAATGTGAGTAAGAACCCACACCCCGAGAAACATCTGGGGTGGAGCAAAAAACCGGTGGAAGACAGTCATAGACATGAGCCACGCCTTGAAGAGCTATGAAATACGCTTAACCTGTGTGCACCAATACGGCGAGTATACACAGAATACAGAAGAGACCGTTCCGGAGCGGAACAGAGCGGCCTGCTCCCTCAGGGGCGCATGTCCACCTTTAGACAGGTAAGACGGGCACAGCGAAGCTGCAAGAACACGCCAGGAAAAATAGGCGTGAGAAAACCCCCAACGAAATAGCAGGGAAGGCGCCCCTACTGAGACAGGAAGGAACTATGGACCGACCGTAGACACCAATGTGAACCCCCAAAGAGAAACCAACCCCATGGATCTCACCAGAGGAGACGTCCTACAATAGTAGGAAGAGTCAACGTGCGGCAAAACTTCCTGGGTAAGGAATAGTAGCTATATAACAGCCAACAAATACCCCACATAAGGTAAGGCACAACCCTACAAAAACAAGGGTCCCTCTTGAGACAAGCTCGTAGGCAGAGGCTCAAAAGAAAGGCAAAAACAGCTGAACCAGTTGTACCTTAGAATAAAGGAAAGAATGCGGCTGAACAGCCAAACAACCCCGAACGTCTGTAACCCAGGCGGCCAACAGAAAAAACAGTGACGGCACCGTCACAAAACCAAAATTCCTCCACGAGGATTAAAACCTGGTAAGTCATTGAAACATAGACAGGAGGCGCCGCACCGCCGAATCAGCATGGGCGTCAAAAAGAGTGACCACCATCAAATGGTAGATCTCTAAGTCGCTCCTGAACATGTTCTGGAAAAACGCCATCGCGCAACCACGCATGGCGGTGCATGACAACCGACCTGGCCATAGCCCGACCCACGGAGTCAGTGGTGTCCATGGCGGACCGAATCGAAAATTGCGCCATATCATGGCCATCACGTATTAGCCGGTCAAGATCGGCACGAGAACTCTCCGGCAAGGAGGGGAGGAGCTGCTCGACAGAGTCCCAAAGGGCAAAAGTAGCCCTAGCAAACACGCACAACGTGTTCAGGGACCTGAGTCCCGAGCTGGCGGACGCAAACACATCGCGGCCACATGACTCCAACCACCGAGACTCCTGAGTGGGAGGATGCAGCGGAACAGGAGTGGAAGAGAGAGCTGCCTGAAGCACAAGTCCATGAGCCCCAGGATGGAGGGTCAAACAGGCAGGGTCATCGGGAGCCGGGCGATGGCGATGTGCCACAGCACGATCCACGGGGACCCCCGTTGAGGGCCTCGCCCACGTCCCGAGAAGGATGTCATATAATGACTCCGCAAATGGCAACAAGGGCTCCATGTCCCCGCGTGCTGGTGGAGAAGATCCAGCAACGGATCCGAAGGCCTAGAGACTGAGGGCGGCTGCATTCGTAAAATATCCGCAGCCCTACCGAACAGCCCTGACAAACGTCCCACTAGCCTCCGTGGCCCCGCGAGGCGGTGACAGCAAGTCATCTGTAGGTGACGGACGCAAGCTAATCCGGACACCCAACAGGGGCTCAGCAAAAGGATGAGCCGGCCAATGCCCCACTGGCGCACGCTCCGGAGAGCGAGGAAATGACTCTGGGGGTGGGGAATGCACGGGGACCACATCCTCCAGCAATAAAGCCGGGGATGGTACCAGCGTCGACGACCTCCGAAGAGGCCTCGACTGGCCGGCGCCGACCCAACATCACCCGAGGTGGAACCCTGCGGGGAGAGAGTGCGCCGACTCGGTGTCGTGCACCGCGCCGCAGCCACCTCCAGCAACGACGCAGGGAGCCCCGGAAGGCTGTGCGACGGTGCAGAGGAAGGGCTAGATGTTCCGGGATGGCCCTCCGGGCCGTGTCCCGACGTCGCGGCGACTCCGGAGGCGGAGTCAGGGCACTCGGTCGGTGCCGAGGGTAAACCTGGCGGCGGAGTCCAGACCGGAGTCCCTTCCCACCCTGTGGGGCCTGAAGGCACGCCAGAGAGGGGGGGCAAAGCCAGAAAAGACTGCAGGGCCCTGCAGTAGTCCTCCATCTGTGCTCGAGTCGCCCCAGCACCCGGAAATGGGAGAAATGCGGGGTCCGACTCCTGGGGGCCCGAGTCCGGCAAGGACCGGGAGCAACGGGCCCGACGTCATGTCGACGCGAAAGCGATGACTTCCGCAACTTCCTCCGGTGCTTACCTGAGGTCGAACGACGGTCACGATCCCAGGACCTGCCCCGAACAGGAACGTCCTCCTGGGAAGACTGGCGCCGCGCGGACCTCTCCGCTGGAGAAGGAGACCGGCGTCTCGAGGGGTCCGTTCGGGACATCCGGGCAGACAGCAACTTCATGCTGCGTTCCCGGAGGGATTTCGGCCGCAGCTGTCGGCAGGCGTCGCACTCTACGAGTCGTGGTGCTCGCCCAAGCACCACATACATATTTCGTGAGGGTCCGTCGCTGACATCTGTCGCGAGCAGGACCGGCACGATTTGAAGCCCGCAGGCATCGAGAAAAAACACTGTTCCTGACGCAAAAAGGCGTCGAGAAGGCCTGAAAATAACAAAAACAGGGCAGAGGTATCACTTTCCCGGATCCGCGTTAGGACGCGGAAAAGAAGAAAACTGACGCCAGCACGCCGGGAGGGTCTTATATGGCTCCACAGACGTCACTTCCGTGGACGACGTCAGGACGGAGCCGGGCGGCGCCACCTCCCGGCGTGCAGAGGTATTGCTGGGGAAAAAAGATTTTCCGGACCCAGTCTGACGCCTGGGGAGATATTCTAAGTTACGGAATCTGCATCTAGATGTCTCTATCAGATAAAGGTGTTTCTTAAAACCACAGAGATGTGGTAAAGGCAACAGCTGCCACAACAAACAGATATATTATACTACCTCGCTGACAGAAAGAGTTATTAAAAAGCCCTGTAAGGGGGTTTTCAGCAGGGTAGAGAAATATGCCATTGAGAACAAGGTAGTAAAGATAAAACTTAGTTTCAGAAAATGGTCTGCAACATAAAGATGAACAGAAACAGAACAAAGCTTCAGACATCAATCTGCGGGAAAAATATGTAATGAGACCTACTATTTCGGATCTTCACTCCACAAAGCAGAAACGTTAACCAAGGCCGATTGTCACTAATGTGTAAGCTGGGATTTAAGCGTAACAAAAATAAGGTGATGGATGGTATACTTGAATTAATCTCAGCCACTGGCAACCGCTTGGAGCGGTATCTCAATACATAGTTTTTTGCTCACCATGCCACCTCAGTTTGAGCCCACCCATATGCAAATCCATCTAGACCCTGCTCAAATGGGAGCAGTCCATCCTGAACTGACAAGCCAGTTCCTCCCTGAACCGAAACACAAGCAACACAGGATCGGTTTTGCCCTGATTAAGGCTCATCAGCCAGGTATAGCTTGGTTCCAGTGGCACAGTGAGCACAGGACCCACGGCTGGGCATACTTGTCGCACTTAGGGCATCAACTGTAACAACAATGTGATGGATGGAATGCTTGAATTAATTTCACTCACTGGCAATCGCTCAAGCCGCATCCCAGACCATCATTTTTACGCTTACCATGCCACCTCAGTTTGGACCCAGCCATATGTAAATCTTCTATCTTGACCCTACTCTAATGAAAGCAGTACAGTAGAAGTGCCAGGTCAGTTCCTCCCTGAACTGGAGCACAAGCAACCAAGGACAGGTTTTGCCCCTTTATAGGGATCATCAGCCAGGTATATCTTGGTTCCAGTAGAAGAGTGAGCACAGGACCCACATACCCGTTGCACTTGGGGCGACACACTAAAGCATTCAAAAAAGTGATGGATAGAATGCTTGAATTACTATCAGCCACTAGTAATTACTCAGGGCCGCATCCCAGTCCATCATTATTTTGCACACCTAGCCACCTCAGTTTGGACCTAGCCACCAGTCTTCTGGTCTTGAGACCTTGATGGCCATGGAGTTCTTCGACCCTTCATATCATGATGTGCACAGAACTAAGGAGTAGGTTATTTCACAGAGAAGAAAATTAAATTATTGTTTCCATATGTTGTAGACCACTGTACATTTGTCACATGAATGCCCACCTTGTCATGTATCCAATTCCTTCATTAGCTCTCACTGGAGGTTGCTGTTGCAGCACGCCTTCCTTTGGTTTTTGAAGCTGTTCAATGACCGGGCTTACTCCTAAAACCAGCAAAGCACACCGATGGATGACAGAGTTACACACAGATGTGTAAACATCTTGACAATCTGCAACATCAATGCGGTCTCTTCGCTCCTCCTGGAGTGGTACAGGTGTTTCACTATCTCTTGTCCCCAATCCAGTTCCAGTGATAGACACAATGTTCATTCGATCTCGGTCCCAGCTGCGAGCTACTTCACGTGCTGATAGGAAACATTGAAAGATTTCTGTAATATGCAACACAAAAACAAGATCTTAAACAATGCTGTATTAAAAACAGAGATATTCACTTCACCGACATGTCATGACACTATTGAAGAAGAGTGGGAAAGGCTGGATTTTGGAGCAGATTTTCTACAACTATCATCTTATTAACTGAAAAACGATTTATATAATGGATGGTTTGAGATATGTTGTTTTGAGAATACTCACTCCTTGGACACTCTGTAAAAAAGAAGTTAATATTTTGCTTTCAGGTTTGGGGCGGGGATTTGTGTCTCCTCAGTTCCTACATAAGACCGACTAGTTACACTCCAGGTAAAAATGTTAATTTGTAGAGGTTTCGACAAAATTCAGCACATTTCCTGAATCCTCCTCAGAAATAATGAACAATGAAACTGAAAGGATTATGTTACTTACCCTGTAAGCAGCTGTTCTTGGCATGTAGTGCTGTAGATTCACATACTCCTGCCATCTAGTGTTGGGTCCGGATGTGTGCAAGTTGATTTTCTTCGAAGAAGTCTTTCGAGTCATGAGGTCAAGTGACTCCTCCTCTTGGTGATATTGTGCATGGGCATCGACTCCATTGTTAAGATTGTTTTCCCACAGGCGGGTGAGAATGGGGTGTAAGTAAGCATCAGTAAAGAGATGTCCATGCACATGAAAAGGTCAAAAGAACTGCAACGGCCACAGGTGTCCCGACAGGAGGGTGGGCACATGTGAATCTACAGCACTACATGCCAAGAACAGATGCTTACAGGGTAAGTAATATAATCAGTTCGAGGCACATGTGGCTCTAGATACACAAGCTTTGCATAGACTGTAAAGCACACACAAGTTTGGTGAGAACAATATTGAGATTCTATGTGGGTGCAGGTGGAGCTCTGGGTGGAATTACTCTTAAGGGCTTCCATAAAGGCGTTAATAACTGGGGCAGTTTAAACAAAGATAAGTGTTGCCTGTTTTGGAGATAGGCAGCCACTGCAGCTAGATGTAAACGTACTGAAGTGAAGGCAAGGCCAGAGAGCTGTAAATGGAGAGGATAGCAAACAATGTTTTGCACCATTGAATTAAATGGATCAATGTTGTAATTCTATGTCAGGACCGGAGGCTCAGATTATGCCTTCTTCCTTCACTTTATTTTCACAGCAGCACATTTTTTTTTAAACACAGTAACCAACTACATTTCCCATGAACAATTTTCCCTATTGTTCATGGGAAATGTAGTTGGTTACTGTGTTTAAAAAAATGTGCTGCTGTGAAAATAAAGCGAAGGAAGAAGGCATAATCCTCGCCTCCGTGTCCTTAATAGAATTGAAACTTACCAGCACTACAGCTAGGCAAATTTTCATTACGGTAGTAAAACACAAATCTTTTCCATTTAGCTGCATTGCATGCTCTAGTCGTAAGCCTACAAGCTTCTTTGAGAATGGTCATACATTCAGGTGACCAAATGCTATGACCTCGGCAGCCAAATCGCAAGGTTGCGTTCCTTTGGATTTGGAGGTCTGATTTCTCCATGGTTCTGAGTGAGAAGGTTTGGGTTGAGGTGAAGCTTCACATGTGGAACTACGAACATTTTGAGTAGTGTTGTGAACCAGGGCTGATAAGCCCAAGTGGGAGCTACTAGAATGAGGGTGAGAGATGTTTGCCTGAGCTTGCGAACCAGAAATGGAAGAAGAGGGAGAGGTGGAAAAGCGTAGGCAAATATTCCTGACCAGTTCATCCATAGAGCATTGCCCTTGGATAGCGAGTGTGGGAACCTGGAGGCGAAGTCTGGGCATTTCGCGTTGTCTGCAGTTGCGAACAGGTCTATCTGTGGAAACGCCAACTTGTATGGAGGAGGACTTGTTGCCGCATCCTGCAGAGGACGTCGGCAAAGTTGTGGCCTGCTCCTAGGAGTTGTTTGGCTAATAGATGGATATTGTGATGTATTGCCCATAGTACATTGCTGTCATATTGTCCTTCCGGACTACGACAACCTGGTTTATCAGGTGAGGTAGGAATGCTTTCAATCCTAAGTGAACAGCTTGAAGCTTGAGGTAGTTGAGATGGAGATTCTGGTGTTTGGTGTCCCAGCTACCCTGAACTGTGAGATCCTGTAGATGAGCACTCCATCCTGTGAGGGATGCGTCCGCTATCAGAACAATTTGTGGAACAGGGTCGAGGAACAGCCACCCTTTCCACAGGTTTTGTGTGTTCCACCACTGCAGAGAGTGATGAGTGTGGCTGTCTATCAACACTAGATCTTCTGACACTGTGACTGAGATCAAGGGCGTGCTAGACATTCCTGCACTGCAGCGGACGCGTGTGTAATCATGCATGTGGGGACGCATAAGGCCATCATACCCAGACCCACAACTGTTCTGACTTTTAGTAGTTGTTTGGTTTGAAAGTGTGGTAGCAGTGTTTGGAAATGTTGAATCCTTGCTGCATTAGGATAGGCTAATCTCACCTGTGTGTTGAGAATAGCACCCAGATACGGATGAACCTGTAAAGGTTGAAGGTGGGATTTTTGAACATTGATGGCAAACCCTAGTTGATGCAGCAGGTCTATCGTGACCCGAGTGTGTTGGTGGCACAGAGGAAGGGTAGTGGCTTTGATAAGCCAGTCGTCCAGGTAAGGGAAGACATGATGTTTTGCCTGCGTAGATTTGATGCTACCACTGCGAAGCATTTGGTGAAAACTCGGGGTGCAGAAGTCACTGCAAATGGGAGAACTTTGAACTGATAATGTTTGCCAGCTATGACAAACCGGAGGTATTTGCGGTTTGTGGATGGATTGGGATGTGAAAGTAGGCATCCTTTATGTCTAGTGCTGACAAAGTCGCCTTGCTGGAGAAGTGGGATCACATCTTGGAGGGTGACCATATGGAAGTGCTCTGACAGGCTGTAATGATTTAAGGGCCTCAGTTCTAAGATGGGCCGTAGTGAGACGTCATTTTTGGGGATGAGAAAGTACAGGGAATATACCTCTGTTCCCTGATGTTGAAGAGGGATGGGTTCTATAGCTCCTTTGAGCGAGAGAGCTTTAACTTACTGTTTGAGCAGTGTTTGATGTACCAGAGAAATGTATGACTGCGAGGTGGAATGTTTGGAGGTGTGGTGATGAGCTCCAGACAATAACCATGATGGATAATAGCCCTGTGAAGTGACTTTGCAGGCAACATGATGAAGATGAGTCATCGGAAAATGCTGATTTTGAGCCTGCCCTATATGAGGAGCGGCAAAAGGAGCCATTGGGAAGTGGGTGTTTGGAGGGCACCCATGGATTTAGCAACCCTGTGTCCTTCTTCAACTTCTCTAACTCTTGGTCAACTTGTGGACCAAACATGTGTTCGTTGTCATTTAAAAGTGTTTGCTTTACTTCTGGCTTGAAGCCAGATATACCCAGTCCAGCATGTCTGTCTAACAACACACTGGTATTGATACCCTGGCAGCAATATCCACGGAGTCCAGGGTACACCTGATGGAGTTATTGGAAATGAGTTTGCCCTCCGCTATGAGTTCCTGCCATTTTTTTCCTATGTTCTTCTGGGAGGTACTGGAGGAGTTCCTCCATTTCATCCCAGTGGGTGCGATCATACCTGGCTAACAGGGCTTGTGTGTGTGCAATCCACCAGTGATTGTCGGACTGCGTCGCTACTCGTTTCCCTGAAGCACCAATTAGTTTAGACTTCTTATCGGAAAGGTGGAGAGTCCGCTGTGGTTTGTGAATTAGCCCTCTTACCGGCATTGGACACTAATGAATCAGAGGGAATTTGCCATTGGATGGAAGGGTGCAGCTTTATATTTTTTGTTGACCCTGGGAGCAATAATGCGAGCTCGCGCAGGGTCTTTAAAGATGTCATCAGTGTGACACATCATGCCTTTTAACATATAGAGGTATTGGGTAGCTCTATGAGTCCTGGAGAGGGTTTTAAAGAGGGAATCTTCCTGTACAGGCTCTTTATGGAGCAGAAACTTGTGGTATGCTGCAGCCCTACTGATGAGTTCCTGATATGAGGTGGTGTCATCAGGAGGCGATGGTTTGGCAAGGTACAGGTCTGGATCTGTGTCCCCCTGGGGATCAACGTCAAAATCTGGTTAGGGTCTGGGGGCTGTGGTGCATCATAAGAATCATCCCCCTCCCTCCCCCATGCCCACCTGTGAAGGAATGTGGGGACGCCTGGGGAGAGATATCTAGGGGATCATCCTGAGAATGAGGTGGATAGATTGAAGGTGGGGAAAGAAGGGTGGGGGTGGTGGTGGAGAAGCAGGTGTAGGAGGGTGCAAGGGAATAGTAGCCTTGCCTGTCTCTCTTTTAAACAGGCACCAGCAAGTCTATTGTTCCACCAAAGGAAAGTTGGTGCTTTGATGAAGGTGGCGCCAACACCACAATTTTGGCTAAGATGCGGCCACGCCTGAGGATGTATATGTAGGTGTTTCTGGCGTAGATGAAGCTGTTCATACATTAGCTGGAGGTTTGGCTCTCCCGGAGTACCTGGAGACTATTTCAAAGCTTGTCTCCAAATTTTTGGTGCCGAGATGGGCTTTAGTTTCGGAGCTGAAGTGGTCGGAGTTGGTTTGGTGCGGAAGCCGATGGCTTTGGAAGTGCTTTCAGTGCTGAGCCCGAGGGAGGGGCATCTGTAACAGTTGTACAGTGCCAACCATGGCCTACTGGCACTGGTGGCCCGGTAGCCTTATGTTCTATCGGAACCGAATGCTTTTTCTGTGGCAGGACGGGGACGTCAGTACTCACAGTACGCTGACCCGGTGGAAGGTCCTGCATCTGGAGGTCGATCTCTAAGTCGGAGCTGGAGCCGGAGTGTTTTATGGAAAAAGCCTCCTCCTCTGCCCCAGAAGCTTCATGTAGTTCATCCTCCTCCTCGACATCCTGTTGTCCGAAGATGTCTGGTGTATCGTCTCTACGTTGCATCGCCCTGCAACGTGCCCATCGGTCCCATAGGGTTTTCTTCGACCAAAATGATCGGGAGGCCTCGCAGTCTCTTTCCCTGTGATCGGGAGGCAAGCACAGGTTGCAGATCGGGTGAAGGTCGGTCTGCTGGTACTTAGCGTGGCATCTCGGGCAGAAACGGAATGGCGTCCATTCCATCAACAGGGCATTCTAAGGCGAGGCCAAATAGATAGAAGGATAGGCCCGGAAAGGCGAGGCTTGAAGGGCCATTATTCGAGCGTGTCGATTCGATGGGCGATAGTTTTCCAGTTTTCGAAACGCAAAGATGGGAGCGGGTTCGATAACAATACCGACGAGGGTAAGGGAGAATTACGAACCAAAAGGAGTCCAAAACGATCTAGAATCAGAGCGCAGTAATACATGTCCAAACCCGACAGTGGAAAGAAAACAATCTAACAATGGAGTTGATGCCCAGCGCATTATCACCAAGAGAAGGAGACACTGTCTCGTGACTCGAAAGACTTCTTCAAAGAAAAACAACTTGCACACATTCAATCAATCAATCAGTACATTTATAAAGCGCACTACATACCCGCGAGGGTCTCAAGGCGCTGGGGGGGAAGGGGGGGTTGGTGCTGCTACTGCTCGAATAGCCAGGTCTTGAGAAGTCTCCTGAAGGCCAGTAGATCCTGAGTCTGTCGCAGGTGGATGGGGAGGGTGTTCCAGGTCTTGGGGGCGAGGTGGGAGAACGATCTGCCACCGGTGGTTGTTCTTCGGATGCGGGGGATGGTGGCGAGGGCGAGGTTGGCAGAGCGGAGCTGGCGGTTCGGGGTGTAGAAGGTGAGACGTCTGTTGAGGTATGTTGGTCCGGTGTTGTGGAGTGCCTTGTGAGCGTGGGTGAGGAGCTTGAAAGTGACCCTCTTGTTGACGGGGAGCCAGTGCAGGTCTTTCAGGTGGGGTGTGATGTGGCTGTGGATGTCGAGGATGAGGTGTGCAGAGGCGTTCTGTATTCGTTGTAGTCGTTTCAGGAGTTTGGTCGATGCTCCTGCGTAGAGGACGTTGCAGTAGTCCAATCTGCTGCTGACGAGGGCCTGGGTGACCGTCCTTCTGGTTTCGGTGGGGATCCATCTGTAGATCTTGCGGAGCATGCGAAGGGTGTTGAAGCAGGAGGATGAGACGGCGTTGACTTGCTTGGTCATGGAGAGCGATGCGTCGAGGATGAACCCCAGGTTGCGTGCGTGGTCGGTGGGTGTTGGTGCAGTTCCTAGTGTGGCCGGCCACCAGGAGTCGTACCAGGCGGACGGAGTGCAGCCGAGGATGAGGACTTCCGTCTTATCCGAGTTCAGTTTCAGTCGGCTGTTCCTCATCCATTCGGCGACGGCTTTCATTCCTTCGTGGAGGTTGGTTCTGGCGGTGGAGGGGTCCTTGGTGAGGGAGAGGATCAGCTGGGTGTCGTCGGCGTAGGAGATGATGTTGAGGTCGTGTGATCGGGCGATGTTGGCGAGCGGTGCCATGTAGACGTTGAAGAGGGTCGGGCTGAGGGATGATCCTTGGGGTACGCCGCAGATGATCTTGGAGGCTTGAGATCGGAATGGCGGGAGGCGGACACTCTGGGTTCTGCCGGAGAGGAAGGAGGTGGTCCATTCCAGGGCCTTGTCACGGATCCCTGCGTCGTGGAGGCGTGTGCGTAGGGTGTGGTGGCAGACGGTATCGAAGGCGGCCGAGAGGTCCAGGAGGATGAGGGCCGCGGTTTCTCCGTTGTCCAGCATGGCTCTGATGTCGTCGGTGGCGGCGATGAGGGCAGTCTCGGTGCTGTGGTTTCTGCGGAACCCGGACTGGGATGGGTCCATGATGTTGTTGTCCTCGAGGTAGCGGGTTAGTTGCTTTTTGACGATCTTCTCGATGACCTTCGCCCGGGAATGGGAGCAGGGAGATGGGCCGGAAGTTCTTGAGGTCTCTTGGGTCCGCCTTGGGTTTCTTGAGCAGGGCGTTGATCTCGGACCCAACACAAGATAGCAGGAGTATGCAAAGCATGTGTATCTACAGCCACACATGCCGCAAACATACTTACTCGCAATCCTAGTTGAATATAGGGATCCCATTGAAGGAAAAGATGGAAAAGTTCTGCTGTCAAAAATTAATACAATTCTCTACCTCAGTTGTTTCTTATACGGGTCTATCTAAATGGCAGCACTAACTGAGTGTCTTTATTTTTTTTATTAAAGAAAGCCATACACAATTAACAATGGAAATGAAAATAGTGATAGGGCGGAAGGGCTGTGTCAAAATCACTTTTTAAAAGGAAAAATGAAGAAAAATGCAATGCAGTGGGGCTAAATATTATAGGGGCATAACACCACTGAAATTGCACAGCAGCCCACCGAAGACTATAAGAGATTGCCCCCAAGTGCACAGTAATCCATGATCAGTTCATTCCAAGAGCTCAGCAGCATGTTTTCATACAGTGCTTCACAATTACAGTGTGGCATTCTTGACATACAGATCAGGATAGCTCCTAAATATGGAATCATAACAAAAAAATTGTTCAGATATTTTTGGCAACAAGGGACAGGGCCTGGAAGTTTGGTCTGGAGTATTCCTATTGCGACAGGCCCAAGGCAGATTCACATAATGGTCCATGTTTACAGTTGCACAGTGAGCAAAAACAACAATATATTGCAATATGGCTCACAGTAATGACCTGTGGCTTAGACCAATTCCAGTACTCCACATTATTTCTTCTTTTTCTCAGTGCTGATTGTAGAAGTAGTTCTGTGAACCAAAACTGGCGAGTTAATCTATGGAAATTAGTGCCATTTTTGTCAAGTCATGCTGTACTTAATCACTCAAAAACCAAAAAGGAATACCCCACTAGGCCAGTATTTAACATCAGTTGAAGATACAAAACACAATGTACGCATAAATCTAGTGTGTTTGAGTATTAATCTCATATCATATTTCATAAATTCATTTAATCCTATTTTTTTCATTTATAGTGATAATCATATCCATTTGGTACAAAAAATACAAATATATACACAGAAAAACCACCAGGTTACATGGGTCAACACAAACCAAAACACAACATAACACAAAAAAGAAGGAGAATTATTTTCCCAAAGTCAGTGAGTTATTGTCATTAAGTCCAAAATAACTCACACCCAACGTTGTCTTGCCCCTTATTGTCACATGGGGATAAAACATCAATTTCATGATCCCATACTCAGTTTCATCCACTTTGAGTTGTTAGTTCTATATGTGTAAATGGATATTTAAAGTAGCATATATTAGGTACACGCTTGTAACGCTGAGAAGGTTCTCCTTAAGAATCCCCAGGAAAAATGCCAACGAGTTTCGACCTCATTGAATAATGGGGCATATATTATGCTTTGTAGGAGGTCATCATCATGGCAACAGGAAATCTCATTCAATCGAAAAATAGAAAAAGTATCTATTCAAATTATTTTTTTAACTCGTTCGGTGCCTAATCACCCATTCACTATGTGTAGCCAAAAGAAAAAGTGCTTCTTTTTACTGACATTTAGAAAGCTACCACCAACCAGTGCAACCATCGCGAAATTACAAGTGAATGCGTCACGTACAAGCAAGATCTAATTAAAAACATATTCAAAATACTAAATCGAGAGTGACAAAGAACGTAAAACACCGAAGTCCACAATTATATTAAAGGCTTGATCATTAAACACGCCGCTCACCCGAACTAAACGGGAGGAATAAGCACATGTGTGGGCCCGACATTCGGCAGACCCAAGACCAGCCAAAGGCAATGGGCAGTCCATTTCTAGGAAAATAGAAGAGGGTTCTCAGGTCTGAGAAATTGATCAACCTTTTTTTCCCCCCTAATAGTCTTATGCCTATTGAAGTGATTTCCTTTGAGAAAACTGTACTGAGGGAGCTAGATGAGATTGAATCTAAAACAAAATATGTTAAATACAACATCTAAAAGCAAGAGAGGGAGGCTATAAGTCGATTACAGATGGACTCGGAGATAATTATTAAACCTGCAGACAAAGGGGTGTGGGGGCATTGTGGTAATGGATAGCGAGCACTATGAAAGAGAAGTCCTTCAGCAACTATCAAATGAGGAGACGTATAGGAAACTAGAGGGTGACCCCACATTATCAGTAAGAGCTGAAACAAGCCAATCAATTGAAAAGGATTTAATGGAGGGTGGATCACGGAAAAGGAGAAACTTTTTTTATTAAATAAGAATCCACGTACTCCTGTTATATACATTCTCCCAAAAATTCATAAAAATCCTCTGAATCCCCCCCCCGAGACGCCCTATAATTTCTGGAGTTAACTCAATCCTGGAACATTTAGCGAAATACGTGGATGTGTTTCTGAAACCCTTGATCCCGGGCATATCTAGCTACCTGAAAGACACAACTGATGTAATAAAAAAATTAGCCCAAATGTCATTTGATTCTGAAACAGATATATTAGCTACATGTGGCATTACTAGCCTATACACTAACATTCCCCAAGATGCCGGCCTTGAAGCTATGGAATGCTTTTTAGAAAAAATAGAAAAACCCCACTGTGTACCAACATGGTTCATTCTTGAATTGGCACAGATCTGTTTGAGACTGAACTTTTTTGCTTTAACAGAACATTTTATATGCAAGTCAAAGGGACCGCAATGGGATGTCCCTTTGCTCCTGAGATTGCAGTCATGTTTATGGCCCAATGTGAAGAAAGACGGGCCTACATCAATAATCCTTTTGGCAGTAACATCATAACATGGAAACGTTTTATTGACTAAATCTTTTTGATACGGCGTGGTGATATCGAAACAATTTCAGTTGTTTATTGAGTGGCTAAACAGTTGCACAAATGACATCAAATTCACCACCCAGTGCAGTAAAGAGGCGATCCACTTTTTAGGTCTGACGATTAAACATGAAGAGGGGGAAATCTAAACTACCCTCTATACGAAAGAGACAGATAGGAATACTTTTCTCCATTCTAAGAGTCTAAAAGATAATTTACCCTACAGTCAGTTTTTACGTGTCCGTAGGAACTGCACGAAGAAAACAGATTACTTTGAAAATGCCAACAAGATAATACATAAATTAAAAGATAGAGGATATCCATACAGATTACTATGCAGATCTATGAATAGAGCTTGGTATATACCGAGAGAGGCACTATTAGAACAAAAGGGAAAACAATCCACAGATCGATTAGTCTGTGTAACTACCTTTGGTGCTGTTACTTCAGAGGTTAAAAAGATATTACGTAAACATTGGCGAACTGTATCTTTTTTGGACCCACTAAGTGATATGCCCCCATCTGCCCCAAACAGGAATAAAAACCTCAGAGACAGATTAGGGCATTCTAACACAGAGACACAAAGTCCACGTTAAAATTGAAGATCCTTATTGGGTCTACCACTTATATTTAGGGCACCATAAGTGCGGTACATGTGAAGCATGCGAGTCTACAATTGAAGGTACCACTTTTGTGTACAACAACATTTTCATCCAGAATAAAGAATTTACAAATTGTAAATCCAAAAATGTGATTTATAGAATTTTGTGACAATGTGGCAAGGCCTATGTTGGTGAAACTAACCAAGAAGTTCGTCATCGAATTAGCCAAAGTAAGTCTCGCATTAGGTGTCCTATTTTGACACCACCTTTGGTACAACATTTCCTAGAAATGAGCCAAAATGTGGGTGACATAAAATGGACTGTATTGAGACAAGTGCAATCAGTAAATGGGGATGATTCATATTTGAGTCAACAAGAGGCATTGTTAATTATGAAATTACGTACGGCTGAATCGGGTCCTGATGAATTATCCGAGGTAGCAAATGTCTTAAAAGAATGTAGCCTGATTTGATGCGTGTTTAATGAAGTGACAGTATCCTAGAACAAGAATAGGATCAATGTCTGGGACAAAATTAAGCTGGCCTCGTAATGAACCATTAGTCGATTCTTGAGTCAGTTTGGCATCTCTATTGTAAATGGATTTTCTGCCCATGATGTCAAAATACATCTTCCTCCAGACTTAGCTACACAACCAATCTCCCTTTTTTGTCTCCCCTGCCTTCACCACCCCCCCCCCCCTCATTTCTACTAGGGACTATACCTCTTCCACAGAGTTGTCTTGATCAATGTGATTAAATTAGAGCTATAGAACAAGCCGTTCCAGCTAGTCAAACTATGCCTTACTACATTTCCCAGAATTACTCGGTCCAGCCCGGAAGCACTGGACTCTGAAGACGTTATTTTACCCGGAAGCGTCAGCGTGCTTCAAGCGCATGTCCGCTTGTCATTTATGTCGACCTGCGATGTAAGCGGGAGTCCTTGAACACAGCATACACTTTAGTGCCTAATACCGATTGCAGGTCCAAGACTAGGGGATATATCATTTTCTCGATTCCCTGTGACCTTTTTCGGTGTTTTAATCCCCGCTTCTATTTTTCTATTTTCCTAGAAACGGACCGGCCATTGCCTTTGGCTGGTCTTTGGTCTGCCCAAAGTCGGCTCCACACAACAAGTGCTTATTCCTCCCGTTTAGTTCGGGTGAGCCGCGTGTTTAATGATCAAGTCTTTAATATAATGGTGGACTTCGGTGTTTTACTTTCTCTGTTACACTCTCTTAGTATTTTGAATATGTTTTTAATTAGATCTTGCATGTACTTGACCCATGCACTTGTAATTTCACGACGGTTGCACTGGTCGGTAATAGCTTTCTAAATGTCAGTGAAAAGAGGCACTTTTTCTTTTGGCTACACACAGTGAATGGCACCGAACAAGTTCAAAAATAATTTGAATAGATACTTTTTCTATTTTTAGATTGAATGAGATTTCCTGTTGCCCCGATGATGACCTACAAAGCATTATATATGCCGCATTATCCTATGAGGTCGAAACTCGTTGGCATTTTTCCAGGGGATTCATAAGGAGAACCTTCTCAGCGTTATAAACGTGTTCCTAGGATATGCTCCTTTAAATATCCATTTACACATATAGAACTAACAACTCAAATGGATGGAACGGAGTATGGGATAATGAAATTGATGTTTGATCCCCATAAGGGGCAAGACAACGTTGGGTGTGAGTTATTTTGGACTTAATGACAATAACTCACTGACTTTGGGAAGATAACGCTCTTTTTTCGTATTATATTGTGTTTTGGTTTGTGTTGACCCATGTAACCTGATGGTGTTTACGTGTATTTATTTGTATTGTTTGTATTAAATGGATATGATTATCACTATAAATGAAAAGGATTAAATGAATTTATGAACTATGATGAGATAAATACTGAATAGGACTCAGTGTATGTGTTCTGACTGTTAAAATGCTGTATGTTTTATTGGCTTGTATCTAATTGACATACCCTAACCTACTAGTATATGGTACCAGGGCCTGTAAGTTAGAGTGTCCCCCAGTGACTTTTTTTGTGCCACCCTGAGAGGAACAAGGAAAAACATGGCTCCTAGTCTGCCACGGCCGACTGGAAGGGCAGTTTAAAACTGCTAACTCGACTTTACCATTTAATGTAATAGTAAAGCCCTAATCTCCCCTTTTAACATATACAAGTCACCACTATGACAGGCCTAACAAACCCTAAGGCAGGGTGCTGTATGTTAGAAAGGGAAACATTTACTTTTACATGTTCCAGCAGTAAGGACCCGACAAGACTAGTAGCTCCATTTGCAAGTAAAGAATTACAAGGTGGCACCCCAGTCCTGCTAACTTCTGAATGGCCCAGCTAAGGTTGGTACTGTCTATATCAATAGAATCAGTGCATTAAATCTGATTTAATAGCTAAATCAAATATAATGCCACTGGTGGGGAAAGTGCAAATTTAGAAGTGGCCACTTTATTTGCCCAAGGTTTCCAGTGCCCGTTTACTGAATTACACGGGGCTTGTCCTGCAGACAGCTTTCTGCCCTCCTGGGGAGACATGCTAACCACTCCCAGGAAAGGATGCAATAGGGGCCTGCATGGGGGAGAGGTGTTACCCCCCTCCCAAAGGAAGCAACAGAGGTGTCAGCCCAAAAGGTGAGCTTCAAAGGAGAAGCTGCCTTTTGAAGGTCAGATGGGTAACACTTGGGGAGGGCTCTCTATTGTTTAGGCAGACAGGAGAAGCCAGTTGTCAAACCATTTTTTCCTGGGGCACCTCGGGGGGCTAAGGAGCTCTGAGAACAGAGAGGGTTCACCCCATCTTGGGAGTGGGCAGAATGGTGCATCCTGGGATAGCCAGATGCCACACTTCCCAGGAACTGGTCATCAGGAGGGGAGGGAACCTGGTAGCCAATTGGCTACCAACCTAACCTACACTGAGGGCATTTTTGGGAGATAAACAGGGCACCCAGACTTCAGATGTCGACCGACTCGGAAGAAGGACTGCTCTGCTGCACAAAAAGCCCATTAAAGAGAGGCTGCACCGACGAGAGCAGCACCTGCTGCACCTGATAGATAGCGAAGAAAGGGGCAGTGCCTGCTGTGTCCTGCTCAAGGAGAAGCAGTCTGCAGAGACCAGTCAAGCCAAGAAAACTCCATGGGCCAGCCGACAGGCCTCCTGTTCACAGCACAGGGACACAACAGCTGAAGAAGCCTGCTGGGGCAAGTTGGTAGCCCAAAGTCTTCAAGACACTGCTGTGCAGCACTGAAGACCAAGACCCGACACAATGAGTTGCAGCTGAGTTCGTTGAGCCCATAAGTGCTGTCAGAGAGTTTCTGGGACCCTCAGATGGAAAGTTGGTGACTCAGCAAAGGATTGGCATGTGACAGCAGCAAAGGTCAACTGGTAGTCCATGGCAAGTGGACTTCGGCCAGACCGGAGAGGACTTCGTGGGACGTCGACCCTGAAACCAGGAACCCATCACCACTTTCGAGGACTGAGGAATTCCTGCAGTAAGATCCCAGACCGTGATGCATTCACAGCATCTGAGAGCACCTTCAGCATCCTTCATCCCTTGCATCAAGACCACTCAATAAGAATTCATTTCAACACGGATAGAGTGGCTGGAACTTTCGAAGGACTGTTCCTCCTGTGAAGGTAACTATTCTTGAGTGCATTACTGGCCCCCTGACTAGCTCCTCGTTAGAGTTGGCCACCCCAAGTTCTTCTAACCAACCGCATTGACACCCAGATTTTTCTTGAAAAAGTTGCAAGTCTCCAATTTGTTGATTTTGACAAGGCTTTTTCGCAGTTGAGTAAAACTGCATTGACTTATTGTATTGTAATTGCATTTATATAGCGCATACTATCCCTGACGAGGCTTCGAAGCGCTTTTTCAGCGAGTAGCACGCGACTCGGGAACCCCTAAAGGATTAGTTTTGAATTAGTATAGTGAAATATAAAAGTAATTTGAGTTGTGGATAGGTTAGTCAGTTATTTGGATTGAGAAGGATAGCGGACGGATAGAAGAGGGAAAAAGGTTTGCATTTATATAGCGCTTGTTACCCCTGATGGGGTGTTGAAGCGCTTATTTGGCGAGTAGCACGCTACTCCGGAACCCATAAAGGATTAGTGTTGAATTAGTATAGTGAAATATGTAAGTATTATCACTTTTAAAATCTATATTTCCAGAACCCTCCAGTGAATCTTTTTCATTCTAGTGTCTAAAATCTTATAATATTACAGTCTATTTCTATAAACTGGTATCAGATTTGAGTGTGGTGTCGATTTCTTCTTCAATTGTTTTGGTACTATTTAAATATTTAACACTTGTCCCTTTGTGTAAGCCTTGCTGCTCAGTGCCAATGCTACCCAGGATTGAGCTGAGGGTTTGACAGACGAAACCCCAAGGGTCCTAAAGAAGTTGGTAAGCGTATTACACTGTGAGGTTGTACAACCACACCATATAATACGCTCAATTTCCTCACAGAACTGGGAAAACTGACCCTACGATGGTCTCATTTTTGAATGGCTGAATGCAAGAAATAGTTACTTATTTGTAGTACTGGTTCTGTATCATAGGACTCTTCATTGAACTGGCTAGTAACACTTTCTAGGAAAACCAAGGGCCTGCTAGGAGTAAGACAGCTACTACAGGTGGCCTTAGATTCATCGCTCTTGAAGACATTTGCAAGGCAGCCACAAAGCAATCAGTCTATACCTCCACAAGGTGTTATTGCTCAGATTCTAATGCAAACATTGACTCCAGTAAATGTCAAGCTATGGAGAGAAACTTATTTGGTTAGTTGGGTAACCTACAGAATACTCTTTGCATGTAAGCCTTGTGAACACAATTAATTTTCTCAAGCTTCTTTAAAGTGCGTCTATCAGGCTGCACGTTTCCCTCAATATTATACATGTACAGAGCAGTTTAAGTTGTAGATTGCTACAATACAGTTTCTGAGAAAGTATTATTTGAAATTTGGCAGTTTAATTTTAGAAAAATGTTGCCACTCATAAGCTGCTGAAGGGTGGTTCACATTATATAGACATATTGGACTCCCCCCGTCCTGGTCTTTTGACATATAGACAAGTATATTGATATCAAGTGTTCCAGGGCCCACATACGTAGTGGGAAATTACTCTAATGTTTTATATCTATCAATGTAGATCGTACAATGCAGAATGGTCCTTGTGATTTCAGGTGTTTCTAGAATTGAAAGACCCATATCTTATCACCACCAAATCCTACTTCTTTATCTTCAGTTCCTGCAAGAGCAGTCTTGTCAGTATGGTTCACTCCACAGCACTAAGCATACCACAGTTGGATGGTTTGGGGAATCTCCAGGCTAGCAAATAAGGTCTGCTGCATAAGGTCAAACTGCACCGCAAAACCATGAGCTGAAATTGCAATTTCATACTGCAGTTCCTATAAAGGTATACTGCAGCACTTTTGATAAGTTCGATCCTGTTGAACAAGTTACTTACCTTCGGTAAGGATATATCTGTAGGAGACATAGATTAGTTATAGATTCCTTACCTGTAGAATTACCCCCAGGCGTCAGACTGGATCCGGAGAATTTTTCGTCAGCAGTACCCCTGCGCGTCGAAAGGTGGCGTCGGTCGGCTCCACGTTCGTCGTTGGCGTCGTGATTGTCGGGATGACGTCGCGGTAGCTACTTAGATGCCGCCCTCGCGCGCTGACGTCAGTTCTTTTACACGACATTCCACACCAGAAGCGCAGAGCCATGCAAGACACTGACCACTGGTGCACAAAACTAGGGCCCTGAAAGGGATTCCCTGACCCTAGAAGTCAGTTCGCAGAACGTGGTCCGACTCCGGGCCCACGTCGGGATGGAGGCCGGGGTCGATGCCGGCTGGGGACACAACCGGCGTCGGCTGCGGTTGAATCGACGCCGGTGGAGGTGTTATGAGGTCGACCGGCGCCGATCCGGATCCAGGCCTGGATCCAAGGGGGCCCTGCGGTGCCGGTGCCGGAGCCGAAGCCGCCGGCGTCAAAGGCCCAGGGCCCCCAGCCGAGTTTGCGGGGCCCGGAGGCGCGCCGGCGGAGTCGGGGTGCCCAAAGATGGCATGCATCGCTTCGTAGAAACTCCAAAGCTGGGCAGGGGTCGCTCAGGGTCCCGGGAAGGGAGGGAAACTGGGAGTCGACCCAGCGGGCTCCGCACGCGGAGCCGCCGGAGGAGCACCGCCCGCCTCCCTCGTCCTGTTCGGCCGACGGACGGGGAAAAGTCGAAGAGCGACGATGCTTCTTCGACTTCTTCTTGTGCTTCGACTTACCTGAGGAGTGCGAAGACTTGGAAGAGGACTGGTGGTGGTGGCTCCGTGACCGGTCCCTCGACCTCACACACGACCGGGACCTCGAACGGAGCGGACTGCCGGGCCTCGAGAAGCTTTCGGGACCGCTCCCGCAAAGACTTCGGATTCATGGTCCGGCAGTCGGAACACGACTTGGAGTCGTGGTCGAGTTCCAGACAAAACAGGCACACGCGGTGCAGATCCGTCACCGACATCAACCGTTGGCAGGAACCGCAAGCCTTGAAATCGGGCATCCCTCATGCACCAGGAGTCGATGGACTCAAAAACGATGTCGACAAAAGTCTAGAAAAAGTCAGTCAAAAAGTTACTGGAGGTACCGCTCTCTCCGGATCTGCGCTGGCTGGCGAGGAAAAAAAAAAGAACTGACGTCAGCGCGCGAGAGCGGCGTCTAAGTAGCTACTGCGACATCATCCTGGCGACCACGACACCAACGACAAACGCGGAGCCGAAGGACGCCACCTTTCGACACGCAGGGGTACTGCTGCTGAAAAATTCTCCGGATCCAGTCTGACGCCTGGGGGTAATTCTACAGGCAAGGAATCTATAACTAATTGTCTCTTTCAGATCTGGTTCTTAGATCAGTTTTCTCCCCCTCACTGTGGCTCTCTGCATTTACCTACTGCTCTAAAAGGAGGGCTTGAATTTTGTTACCTGGGTAGCCAAAGATTTTGTCAACCTTCCTCATATCTTCTGCAACAATACATCACCTTCAAGAATTGGATACTTAAGGTACTGATTGGTCTGTAAACATATGCTCAATTGGGAGGGTTTTAAACAAGGTGGTGGAAGTTTAGTTGCCATGTAAATTCAGAGGGCATTGGCAGTCCATCTTTCAACATCAATGGATGCATGTACTTGACCATATATTTAATTTCTTCCTTCATATCAAACCCGAAACTGATTGAGTGCATCACTTTACAGGTCATGTCCAGACCTTTCATTGCTAAGGAAGGTACATTTGTGGGTTAGCAGATAACAGCGAGCCAGTTACAAATTTTTCCACTATCCAATGTGGTACACAATAGTTACTAACCACAAGGCCTTTCCACATAAGAAAAATGAAAATAAAAATTGTGCTAAGTATCTGAAGAAAAATGAGAACGAAGAATTTGCCTGCTATTCAGCACGTCATGAATGGTATCATTTTATGTTTTAGTGCGTTGCAGCTGCAGCAATTGAGAAATCCCCACAAAAGTGGACCTGAAAACAGAAAGACAGAATGGCTAAAAATGTAACTAAATCTCTGATCCTACACTATAGGAAAATCTACTTATTCACCTCTGAAACATTAAAACATGAAGCGAAAGCTGCAAAAATGTTTTCAACTATTATAGTGATGAGTTGGGGGCAACCCAAACAATGATCCAAGTATGTGTTTTGCAATTATTTCTTTTTATTGAACTTGGAACCAATGTAGATTCAGTTACTAGAATATGGTAAAAAAACTAATTCTAGTTTTTAGGTTCTTGCTGAAGTGGCCAACAAGGAAACATTGTCCAGCGTGGGCATCCTCCCAAAAACTACAGCTTTAGGTAATTCCCAGTTACCAGGCTGGACCCCGGAAGCTCTTACATTTTCAATTACAAAATGTAATTTTTATAGGTTTCTAAATTAAATTCTGTAAATTAAAATGTGAACTTTTCCGAGGTCCATCATGTTGTTTTGGAAATATGGTTTTGAATTTGGCTAGGATGCAGTGAATAAGAGCAACAAACTATCTCCACTTTTATGTTTCAAACATTGTGTAGCAGATGGGATCACTCATTAAGAAAAAAGATAGATGTGGGCATGGGTGACAACATAAATGAAACATGGGTGAAGACACTTACTACCAGCTGTCATGACTTCATGTTCCCTTTCTTCTTCCTCATCTTCTTGTTCAGGATGTCCTTCCTCTCTTTCTCTCTCTGCCTGTTCCTCCAGTTCAGCTTCTTCATCGATGGTTCGGGCAAATGAGTGCTCTTGAGTATCAACATCTGCAGACTCCTGATTTTCAGATACCTTTTTATAGTGGTTCAAAATACATGATGAATATAAAGTTCCATTCAATAGATTTCGATGATGCATTTAAAGTGGGCGCTAATTTTCACACTGTGCAGCAATGAGTGGGGCCTAGCACATTTCTCAATTCAATTAATATTTATTTCTTTAATACAAATACACAAAACCAACAGTTGCACAACACAAAAACATAACTACAACAGTAATTGAAGAAGCAACATAAAAAATTAAGACTTAAATTTATAGTGTTAGCAACAGTGTGTATTAAATAAAACTGCTGTTTTGAACTGACAAATATAGAGAGGATATTTTAAATCATAACAGTGAAGTGCATTTGTTCACTGAAGTGCATAGGAATAAGCAAGGAGCAGTCATAAGCTACTATGAATTTGTTGCACAACTGTGTCACCTTTTCATACAGCCAAATCACTAGTAGCCATTTCAGGTGGGCAGCATCAATACAGAATCTAAAAGTCATCCTTCTAGACTATTCAAGAGGAGAAAACAAGCAGCCATAGTTTGGAAAAGCAAAGCTTTTCACAGCTAAAGCAAAGCTTTTTAAAGCTAGCTTCGCTTCAACAGCCCCCCCCCCTCCATTGCCCAATTGACAAAGTAGCTGGTGATATGTTTACTAGATAGTATTAAATATAATTTTCAAACAAAACCTTAGTGTTAATGTGTGCATTTGTCAAATAGACCATTCAAACAGCAAAGCACAGGAAAATAAATTAAGTCTGAATAGAAATGTGTCTACTGAGTGACTAATTTGTTGATTATTTCATTACTTGAGTGAGGTGTCAATCAATACAATGCTTGCTCTATACATGTTAAGGTGGCATAATGGGTAGGAGTGACATATCAAAATGTTTGACTGGTATAGTGGTGAAATACTGGGACAAGTCACTACCTTCTAAAACCTCAGTTAGAATAAATTAATTGTGTGGGGATCTTGAATAAAATGAGGGCCGTCATATTTATATATTGTCCCAGTTTTGTTTATTAAACCCTTTAAGGTATGTTACAGTTATCACTTACAAGCCTCAATTATTTTCTTACCAAAACCTAAGAATCAGTCTTGGTGTCGTAAGGAAATAACCTGTGGACGATTAGTGACCAGTAGAAACAGATTACGAGTCACAAGCTTCAAGATGATATAATGACACCTCTGTTCACCCTATGAAGCATGGTTATTACGATCTTTGATTTACAAACTACAAATGGTGCTGTTAATGAATCAACAAAGGAATTAGCTAGGAACTTGTTTGTTGCTGTGGAGGCGACGGCGTTGATCTGGCGGTTCATGGTGAGGGAGGAGTCGAGTATGATGGCGAGGTTCCAGGCGTGGTCCGTGGGGGTGGGGGGGTTGCCGAGGGCGGTGGGCCACCAGGTGTTGTCCCAAGCTGAGGTGCTGTGCCCGAGGACTTCTGCCTTCTCCGAGTTGAGCTTCAGACAGCTGCTGCTCATCCAGGATGTGACATCTTTAATTCCTTCCTGGAAGCTGATTCTGGTGGCGTCGGGTTCCTTCGTGAGGGAGAGGAGGAGCTGGGTGTCGTCGGCGTAGGATACTATGCTGAGTCCATGCTGTTGGACGATGGTGGCGAGAGGGGCCATGTAGATGTTGGAGAGCGTGGGACTGAGCGATGATCCTTGGGGTACTCTGCAGCTGATCTCTGTGGGTTCAGAGAGGAAGGGCGGGAGTCTGATTCTTTGGGTTCTGCCGGTGAGCAAGGAGCGGAGCCCATCGAGGGCGGTTGCCTGTATGCTGGCGGTAAGGGTGCGGTGGGAGACAGCGTCGAAGGCTGCGGAGAGGTCTAGAAGGATGAGGGCTGCGGTGTGGCCTTGGTCGAGGACCGTGCGGATGTCATCTGTGGCGGCGAGGAGGGCGGTCTCGGTGCTGTGGTGGCTTCGGAATCCGGATTGGAAAGCGTTGAGGACGGCATTCTCCTCGATGATGCTGGTCAGCTGGGCGTTGACGATCTTCTCAGTGACTTTGGCCGTGAAGGGAAGGAGAGAGATGGGTCGGTAGTTTTTCAGGTCCATCGGGTCTGCAGAGGGTTTCTTGAGGAGGGGCTTGACTTCTGCGCGCTTCCAGTCGTCGGAGAAGGTGCCGGATTTGAAGGTGGCGTTGATGGTGCGTCGTAGCTCGGGTGCCATGGATCAGCGGAGGCTCTGTGGAAGATGTGCGGCGGGCAGGGGTTTGTGGGGGCTCCTGAGTGGGTGTTCTTAATCGTCATGGCGGTGTCTTCAGTGGTGACCGGGGTCCAGACGGCGATGGTAGGCTGGCTGTTGTTGCTGGAGGAAGGAGTGCTTTCTGGAGTCTGTTCGCTGATGTGGTCGTAGAGGGCCTTGATTTTCAGATAGAAGTAGGAGCCGAGCTTGTTGCAGAGGTCCTGGGAGGGTATGACGTCCGTGGCTTCGCTGGTGGGTTTGGTGAATTCCTGGATGATGCTGAAGAGTTCCTTTGAGTTGCTGGAGTTAGCTAGGATTTTGTTCCGGATGAAGGTCCTTTTGGTGGATCTGATGAGTTGTGCCAGTGCCACCTCTGCCCTTGCCTCTGTTGTTACCCCTATATGTAGACCTGGAGTAACCCCTGCAGGGTTGCTGGTGGAATGTTTGCTGCTGTCTCTGGTAAGACCGTGACTGGTCAGATTAAGTGGCCTTTGCTCTTTCCTGGCCTGCTGCTTGCAAAGGGAGCCTCTAGCAGCTGGAGTTTGCAGGGCACCCACAGATCATGGAATCTAAGTTTCCTCCTTTATTTTCTCAAGCATCTTGTTAAGCTAGGGGCCAAAGAGTTACTACCTGTCAAAAACAGGAGGTTGAGTAGATGCTGCTGGACCCCATGTTTGAACCTGGATATGCAAAGCCAAACGTGGCCCCTAAGGAGGACACTGGTGTTGATGCCTCTAGAGGCTGAGTCCCTGGTATCGAGATGCCTTCGAGATGGCCTATCTTCTCAGCGTCTTCCTGTACTTCTCTAGAAGGTGCATTACCAGTTCCTGCATCTCCTCCTACTGAGAAGAGATTTATCAGGAAAGGAGTCTGACAGAGATGGCTATGCACCAATGCGTAGGCAGTCCCTACGGTTACCATTTTGCCAGCAGCGTCAATCCTTTCACTTTCGTGATTGGGCTGCAGGGCATCGCCTATGGCTTGGGTGAAGACACTCTTGCGGGCAGTGTGGACTACCAAGGGGTCAGAAGGAATCCTGCTTCTGATGTACATAGGTCAATAGGGGAGGGTTTGTATTTCTGCTCAAACCTAGGTGATACTACCCTAGCTTTAACTGCCTCCTTAACATTCTCTGGTTCAGATTTGACCATGCCCTCATACATGGATAAGAACTGTACAGAACATTTAGACTTGGAAAGAGCCTCCACAAGGAAGTCCTCTGCCTCCTGAATGGCGTGCATCTCGACTTCTTGATATGCGGCTGCCCTCTGAATGACCTCATGGTGGGCTGTGGTATCGTCAGGCAGTGATGCCCTAACCATGCAGAGGTCCACATCACAATTACCAAGGGTGGGTCAGCATTGCAGTCTTTCCAGGGGTCATCAGTGGGCCCTGGATCCAGGGACTGGTCATATGGGTCAGTGGGGTCATATGGACTGTCTGGATCTGAAAAGATGCGTTGGGACCCTTCAGGTGACTTTGGTGAAGGCAGGCGGTGGTGTGCATGAATCTGGTGGTGGAAGAGGTGGAGCAGTGTGGCAGACGAGGAGGTGGTGGAGTGACATAAGGAAGAGGGCTTGTGCCCCTGTCCCTGTGTTTCTTCAGTGCTGGCTTTGGCCCTCCCCCTGCTGCATTGGTGATGTCTTCAGCGCTGCTCTGGGGTGTGAGCAAGGGTGCTCTACGCTGTTGTATCGGGAAAAACTCGCAGACTAGGGTGGATAGATGCCCTTGTGTGGAGCCTTGTTCGGTTCCGAAGCCTTCTATCAGTGTCGGCCAGAACCTTGAGGTGGCAGAGGCTTTGGAGGTGGCAGTCTCTCATGTCCTTGCTCAGGGCTCGATGTCCACCTCCTTGGAAGTGGTGCTCGATCACTGCATGGTACTTTTTACATAACAGTTGCTTGGTTGCGTGGTTCTGGTAGACTGGCATGGTACTTACAACCCCAGGCATCATCTTGATTCGAGGGGAGGGGGTCTTTACTTCTAGATCAATGTCCTCCTTTCCCTTAGACTCACTTGAGGGTGCAGTCTCTGGACTGGTTGTTGGCTGGGCTGCAGGGTTCCCAGATGGACCAGCCTCGTTGCCTTCATTGGTGATGAAAGGATCATCTTTCCAGAAGATGCCCAGAGTTTGAGGATGCCTATTGGTGCATCTTACGGTGTGCCCAGTGCCTTTCCCTTTGGTACAATAGGCTTCACCGAAGGCGTCATGCCATTGTGGTTGGGGGAGAGGCAAAGTCTGCAGAAGTCGTGATGATGCAACCATGAAATTCCACCGAGGGCAATTTTGGAAGAGTGTTCTCACTCCATCACACTCTTCCGGTCTGTAGTCTCTGGTGTCTATGAATGAGTAAGTACACGCAGTCTCCGAAGGAAGTCCCCCGGCATCCGGGGGCTTAAAAATTGGTCCTCCGAAGGTGTCTGGTAGAATAGCACGACGGACAGTCATTGAGGTGCGGACTGGTTTTCTGATCATCAGTGCTTGAGCTCAACCCCATGGGCCTGAAAAAACCTGTCAATAACACGAAGCAGCCCTATCACTGTACGTCCGCACCTGATGGCCGCAAAAAACAATGTATGGTGGGGATTGAAGACCATGTGGATTGTCCACGTGGGGGGAGGGGCGGGAGGGAGGGGTGACAGGTGTGGGGGGGGGGGGCTTGGAGGTCTCAGTAGGATAAGTTACTTACCTGTAATCCTAGTTCTCTTCCAGGGGTATCCTCATCAAAGTCATAAGCACTGAATATTCCCGCCCATGTGCGGGGACCCCGGAAATAATAAAAATTATATATGAAAAACATATATATACAGCTCTATATATATATATATATATATATATATATATATATATATATATACACATATATCATTTTTTCTCATAGCAATGCAGCCCCTATCTAGGAGGCTAAACAATGTAATAACGCATAAACTGCTTTTGCAAACACATAATATATGTATAAAAACACAGGAGGGCAAGTAGCACTTGAACTCTGTTTTTAATGAGTAAACCTCATGAAAAAAACTGAAAATAAAGCAGACATTGTTAGCCTACAGGCTGCATTGTAAACCAATAGCATAGAAAATGAAAGCATTTTCATACAAAACTGGCACAGTGCCTTTAAGGCAGCCATGACCCCTAGCTTCCCATCATGCCTCAGGGGTGACAGGTCAGTTGTTCTTTGCGTAACCCTGAAGATCAGTGCACAAAGATATCCTTTTTAACAATGAAGAAAAATCTCATTTGCCTGGGGAGGCGGGTGGGTTGCTTATGACTTTGATGAGGATACCCCTGGAAGAGAACTAGGATTACAGGTAAGTAACTTATCCTTCTCTTCCAGGGGATCCTCATCAATAGTCATAAGCACTGAATAGAATAGCAAGCCCATCTTCCACCTGCAGGCAAATGAGAGAGAATGACCCAACATACAACAACAGCCGCAATCAGCTGCTGAACAGATTCCTCAAGGAGGCCTGGCCTACTTGGGTGTCTGCTCTGGTGTCCGAATCTAGACAATAGTGGCTCGTAAATGTATGGACGGACCTCCAAGTTGCCGCCTTACAGATTTCAGAGATAGGCACGTTATGAAGAAAAGCAGTCGTAGCAGCTTTTCCTCTCGTGGAATGCGCCTTGGGAGTAGGCCCAAGGGGCCTTTGCGCTAATTGATAAGCTAACTTGATGCACAAAACTATCCATCTGGAGATGGACCGTTTTGAAGCTGGAAAACCTGTTCTGATCGACCCATAGTTAACAAATAGTTAATCAGATTTTCTCATGGACTTGGACCTATCCAGATAGAATTTTAAAACTCTTTTTAGGTCAAGCGAGTGTAAAGCCCTCTCAGCTGGAGTGGAGGGATTAGGGAAAAAGGTGGGCAGAGAGATGGTCTGATTCACATGGAAATCTGACACCACCTTCGGAAGGAAGGAGGGAGGGACGAGTCCTCAATACGACCCTATTAAGATGGAAAACAGTATAAGGTTCCTTAGAGCAGAGGGCCTGTATTTCGCTCACTCTGCGAGCTGACGTGATCACTACCAAGAAAACCGCCTTCCAAGTGAGGTGTTGCAAGGTTGCTTTGTGGATGGGTTCAAAAGGTGGACCCATCAACTTTGATAGCACCAGGTTCAGCTCCCAGGGTGGTGAAGGAGGCCAGACCGAAGGGTAGAACTTTTTCAGACCCTGTAAGAAGTCTTTCACAACCTGTAACTGAAAGAAAGAAGGCTGAGAAGGCGAGCGCCTATATGCAGTGATAGCTGCTAAGTGCACCTTAATGGAGGGAAACTTCAAGCCCGCTTTAGACAGGTAAAGCAGGTATGGTAGAATAACCTCCTCCTGCCCTTTGGTTGGGTTACAATTGTTTTGAACGCACCACATATAAAAACATTTCCACTTGCACGCATACGAGTGTCTAGTGGACGGCCTTCTTGCTTCTTTTAAGATGGACATGCAGTCTTGTGGTAGTCCTAAATGGCCATACTGGAGGACCTCAGGAGCCATGCTGCCAAGTTCAGTGAGGGAAGGTTGGGGTGATGAATCCTCCCGTTCATCTTGGACAGAAGGTCCGGTCGGCACGGTAGCCTCCTGTGAGGGCATTCTGACATGTGCAGAAGGTCCGGGTACCACCATTGTCTCGGCCAGTCCGGGGCAATCAGGATCATTCTCGTGTGCGAATGAGACAGCTTGGTCACCACCTTCGGGATGAGAGGAAGGGGTGGAAAGGCGTACACAAATGCCCCTGACCAATCTATGAAAAGGGCATTCCCCTTCGACCCTGGCCGGTAGAACCTTGAGGCGAAGCCTCGGCATTTTGCATTTTCGTCGTCCGCAAAGAGATCGATGCTGGGACGCCCCCAAGCCTGGAAGATGCCTTCGACGACCTCGTCGTTGAGAACCCAGTCTTGTCTGTCTTCGAAGTGTCGACTGAGAGCATCCGCTCTCGCGTTCTGTTCTCCCGGCAGGTGTACCGCTGTGATTGATAGGTTCCGTGCCAGGAGCCAATGCCAGAGAGCTTGAGCTTCCAGCGACAAAGTGCGTGAGCGAGTTCCCCCCTGTTTGTTCAGGTAGTACATGGTGGTGGTATTGTCCGTCTGTACTAAGATTGAACTTGCCTGAATCGAAGGGAGGAAAGCCTTGAGGGCCAGGTGAACTGCTCTCAGTTCCAGCATGTTTATATGATATGACCGCTCTTTCAATGACCATTGACCTTGCGTCTGGAGAGACCCCATGTGGGCTCCCCAACCTTGGAGGGAGGCGTCCATGATCAGTGTTTGAGAGGGAGGTGCTTGATGAAAAGGTATCCCTACTTGCATATTCTCCTTCTTCATCCACCATGGGATGGATGCTCTTGCTGCGTTTGAGAGACTTATTTTGTCGTCCCAGCGAGCGGTTTGCTGGTCCCACTTGCCCTCCAGATCCTGCTGTAGAGGACGCATTCGCAGCCTGGCATTGGGGACCAGGAAGATGCAGGATGCCATCGACCCTAACAGGGAGGCAATGCGACGAACTGACAGCATTCTGTTGTCTAGAACAAGTTTGCATTTCTGTATGATGGAAAATTGTCTCTCCTCCGAAGGAAACACTTTTCCTACCTCGGAGTCTACCAGAGCTCCTAGATAATGTATTCTCTGTGTGGATTGTTGCGTCGATTTGTCGAAGTTCACATGAAGGCCCAGCCGGTGACAAATCTCTAGGCATTGTAGGAAATGACTCCTCACGCTGTGGGGAGAGGGACCCTTCAACAGCCAGTCGTCCAGGTACGGGTACACGAAGAGGCCTCTGCGGCGTAGTGCGGCTGCCACCACTGCCATACACTTCGTGAACACTCGGGGAGGTGACTTCAACCCGAAGGGTAGTACTTTGAACTGGTAGTGTGAAGATCCCACCAGGAATCTCAGATATTGTCTGTGATGTTGACTGACCGGAACGTGAAAGTAGGCATCTTGCAGATCCAGCGAACACATCCAATCTCCCTGCCTGAGATGTAGATATATTTGATGGAGAGCCAACATGGGAAACTTCTCCTTCTTGATTAACTTGTTGAGCGTTCGCAGATCCAGAATGGGTCTGTATTCTGCTTTTTGACCCTTCTTCTTTACTAAGAAGTATCTTGAGTAAACACCTCTCCGAGATATTGGCACCTTCTCGATGGCTGATGTCCGCAGAAGGGTGGTAACTTCGTTTTGCAATATCTTCATTTGATGGCACGATGATGGAACCGGAGGGATTGAGGGAGGGTGGCGTCGAAAACGTAGAGAGTACCCATTCTGCAGCGTAGCTAACACCCACTGGTCCTTTGTGATAGCTCGCCACTCTTCGAGATGATTTGCAATACTTCCCCCCACTGGAGTGGTGAACGGCGACAGGGGAAGTGGGCACTCATTGTTTGGTCTGCGTCTTGGCGGAGGTGTTAGACTGACGCTGGTTCCCTCTTCCTCTGGAAGAGCGCCTGCCTTGGTATTGGGACCTTTGCTGTCCCTGCTGATCCTGGTTTTTCTGCCAATGAGGGGTTTGAACCCTCTGTTGGGAGGATCGTCGATTGTAAGGCCTGAATCGTTTGCGGAACTCTTTCTTCTTCTCTAGACCAACGGCCTTTAGTGTGTCTAGCTCGGTCTTCATCCGGGACATTTCTTCATCCGTGTGTGCACCGAACAAAGATGAGGAGAAGGGGAGATTGAGGATCCGAGACTGTGCCTCTGGTTTGAGCGCTGTGAGTCGGAGCCAGGAGGTTCTCCTAGCGCATATCCCATGCGCATAGGCATGAGCCGAAAGAGTAGCTCCATCAGCTGCGGCGCTGATAACTTGGTTAGCCACCAAGCTGCCTTTATGCACGATCTCCTCAAAATCCTTGCGATCTTCTTTTGGTAACTTTTCCGTGAATCTTTGCAGGGAGTCCCACAGAGACCTGTCATACCGGCCCAAGAGAGCCGCCGCACTCGATACCTTCATCATCGAGGCTGATGTGCCACATACCTTCCTTCCCTACGAATCCTGTGTTTTACTCTCCTTGTCTGGTGGAACAGTAGAGGAGGAAGCAATAGCATGAGTCTTTTTTGCTGCAGCGATTATTACAGAAAAAATCTAAATCCGTATTTGTAAAGCGCGAACTACTCACCCTTACGGGTCTCATGGCGCTGGGGGCCGTCGTGGAAATTAAGTGAGCTATTGCCCAGAGTCACATGGTGCTGAGCTGAGCTGCCGCCAGAGCCAGGGATCGAACCGTGAACCCTGTGCTCTGAAGTCAGCTGCCCTGGCCGCTGCACCACACCTCTCCACTTCCGGTGGGGGGTCAGATTTAAGGAAAAGCGGGTCCTCTTCCGGTGAACGATATTTTTTCAAAATCCTAGCCGGCGCGGTCTTAAGTGTCGCCGGCGTGAGGAAAATGTCCATAACCGGTTCTATTAGGCCCGGGACCAATGGTAGCAGGGGTCTAGATGCTGCCCTTTGGTGTAAAGTCTCAAAGATAACAGAGGACGAACTCTGTCGAGTCAGCATCGGGATGTTTAGTTTCGTCGCCCCTCTGCCAAGCACGTCCTGAACAGTGCCCATGTCATCCACCGGAGAGACCCTCGACGGTGGGCTGTCAGTAAGAGTAGGTGAATAGTCTCTGTGTGACGTGTGTGTGGAAGAGGAGGAAGGTGTTGGAGATCTGTGTCTTCTCCTCCTGCTTCTGGATCTAGATCTCCTTCTGTGAGAGTGCGCAGGAGTGCAACAGCGATCCCTGGCTCTTGATGGAGTACGCTCTCTATCCACCGCCTGTACCAGCCGAGCCAACGGGGATCTGTGAAGGGGGCTCGAGTAATGCTGTGCCCCTGTGGCCGGGGTTGTGGCCCAGTGATGCAAGGGCCTGTTCCATCTTGGTGATAGATGGATAGAAGGCGCTCTTTGCCCTTCTCGCCCCTCAGGAGAATGTGGAGGAGGAGAGCTCTCTCTTTCTTGTGTAGGCCTGGTCGGCGAATCTTGATGTCCCCTGGACACTGGACTGCTGGACGTCGAGATCACGACCTCCGGAGATCTTGACGATGAACCTCTGAGAGAGCTGGGAGAACCTGTTCTCGACGTCGGTGACTGCGATGTAGACAGGCTTACCGGACGTGAGGCCTCTTTGGACTGGTGCCTCGACGTCGATCTGGAATGTCTCTGGACCGACTGCCTTCTTGACAGCGACCGTCGTCTCGGCGACAGTGACGCCTGTCTTGACGTCGACTTTCTCCTCTTGGACGGAGGACTCAATCTTGCAGTCGACCGGTCTCTCGACGTCGAACGTATACCTGACGCCGACGGAGTACCGTGTTTCGACGTCAGCCGTGCTGCCGTCGACGGAGACTTCTGCTTCGACGTCGGAGTCTTGTACCTCGACGTCGAAGATCTTTGCACTGACCTCGACGGAGATTTCTGCCTCGACGTCGGAGTCTTGCACCTCGACGTCGAAGATCTTTGGACTGATCTCGACGGAGACCTTTGCCTCGACGTCGATCGCCGTTGATGTGGCGATGACGGAGTGATCTGCCTCGACGTCGACCGCCTAGCCAGCGTCAACGGAGATTTGCTACTCGACGTTGATCGTCGCCTGGTTGACGACAACGGAGGGCCCTTTACCTTCGTCGACGTTGAGAGCGTTGTCCTCGTTTTCTTAGAAGAGTGATGTTCCGGTACCACCGTAGTCTTCGACAACGATTTCTTCGCTGTCGGCAGCCTCAACGCCGATCCCGACGCCGAAGGAGAACAGGTCGGGACCTTGCCTCTCGACGTCGACCGAGTTCTCTTTTTCTGCTGCTTCACTGGAGACCTACCTCTTTCAGAGGCCATAAAGTCGAATTCTCTCCCTTTCTTTGATGGTCCTTCTCGACAACTTCTTGCAATGATGACAGTTGGCAGAAGAGTGAGAATCAGGGAGGCAGAGAATACACACAGGGTGTGTGTCTGTTCTAGCCTTCTTCTTGCCACAGGCAGGGCAAGGGTCAAATAAGGAAGGCATTTCTGACAGAAATAAACCTTTTCTGGAGCACAAAAAAGGCTTCACTCTCACTCTAATGCTAAAAGACTTCGAGTGAAAGCAAAAATCTTCAAAAATCAGATAATTTTTGACAGAAAGTCAAAAAAGGGAGGAGCTGTGAATCCAGGGTCCTGACTGAAGGAGCCGGAAAGAACAACTGACCTAACTGTCACCCCTGAGGCATGATGGGAAGCTATGGGTCATGGCTGCCTTAAAGGGACGGTGCCAGTTTTGTATGAAAATGCTTTCATTTTCTATGCTATTGGTTTACAATGCAGCCTGTAGGCTAACAATGTCTGCTTTATTTGCAGTTTTTTTCATGAGGTTTACTCATTAAAAACAGAGTTCAAGTGCTACTTGCCCTCCTGTGTTTTTATACATATATTATGTGTTTGCAAAAGCAGTTTATGCATTATTACATTGTTTAGCCTCCTAGATGGGGGCTGCATTGCTATGAGAAAAAGGATGATATATATATATATATATATATATAGAGCTGTATATATATGTTTTTCATATATAATTTTTATTATTTCCGGGGTCCCCGCACATGGGCGGGAATATTCAGAGCTTATGACTATTGATGAGGATCCCCTGGAAGAGAACATCTCGTGATTCGAAAGACTTCTACAAAGAAAAACAGCCTGCAAACGTCCAAGCCCAACACTAGATTGCAGCAATATGCATTGCATTTGGTATCTGCAACATACACTACGAAAACTATATAAATGGAGACATTTGTGTGCGGCATTTGACTGACTGAAGGTATAAGTTTTATCTGGGTTTAATTGGGTACTACATGGAAATCCTAAATGTTTACGTGATAGGATGATTGAATGAGCAAATTCCTGAACAGGAACGACATATGCATGCACTGTCTGCCCAGCTGCGCTGCCAGCATAGTAATAACTATGGTGAAAACTCAGAGAAGAAGTCAAGTTGAATGCCATGTTGCAAACTGAAGTTCTTCCTTCAGACTAAAGACCTACATCGTTTGTGGTGGTAAAGCAGTATAGGCACTTGATATCTCACCAGGATCTGACAAGACTAACCAGTCCTGCCAGATTTGCAGGATCAGAGTCCTTGTGACTATTTTGACCATTTGTTCTCTCAGATATGTGTTCAGAAAACATAAGATGAAGATTGGGAAATGCCCTCAATAAGCACCAGAGAGTACCATGAGCCTTTGACCTTTTCTTTTATCGCAACCTCTCTCTACAGAACATTTTGTTAGAAGATCATCTTTTGTCACGATGTTTATATGAGGCACAGCAGATTGCCAGATCCGGATTTTGGGAGAATATAAGGAAGCACGCTGACTAAATTAAGAAAGGTGGGCAGCACCTATGTTGCACTAGCACCCTGATGAACCTAAAATAGAGTCCATGAAGAGGTGCTTTGTTACTGTAGATCTGCACTCATGGTCTTGTCCAACATAAGACCTGCTGAGGCAGTTGAATGAAATAGAAGGCTCAGTTGAACCCTAAAATTGTGATACTGGTTGACAGATTGATTGAACTGTCTCAAAGGAGCAGCCACAATCCTTTTCTCCTTGAAACACTGCAAGACGTTGCTAGTCTTCTCGTGAAAAGATTTCTTCCAGTAAAAAGATATATTAATACTTCTGTACAGTTAGTCTCTAGAAACATCTGAGGACCTCATTCAAACATGGTGCTGATTGACAACTTCTGTCCAGCTGTTAGAAATGGGATCTCTAGTTGGCAAGGGCTTGCACCTTTGTCCAAGTAGGGACCCTTCTTCCTAGTCAGGGTAAGGGTGTTACACTCGTGAAGTAACCCCTGCTCAACGTCGTGGTAGCTTGGCACGAGCAGTCAGGCTTAATTCAGAGGCAGTGTGTAAAGCATTTGCACATAACCAACAGTAATACAGTGTAAGCACTACAAACGGACACCACACCAGTTTAGAAAAATAACCAATTTTTATATACTCAAGACAAGACTAATTACGACAAAAATCCACAATACTATAAAAATGAATACTTGATAAGGTAACTTCTTCTTTGCAGGAATAGTTCAAAAACAAAGTTCGTACGAGTCGGTAGCTCCGTCCGAGCCTACCGCGATGCTGAAAACCACAGAGTCTAACAGTTCCAGCCGACCGCGTCGATAAGGGCCAGCAGAGTCGTGAACAGACTCGGTCACAGTACCTTTCTCGTTGTGGCTGGTACGGAGTGTACGAGCCGGTCGGCGTTCGTCGCGGTGCAAGACGGAGCGATGCAAGGTGCGGTGTCAATCGATGCGGTGCAGGCAGCGGCTCGATGATCGTCGTGCAGACGGAGTCGGTGAGTCCAAGGCGTGCGATGCAGGGTGAGACGATGCTCGATGCGGTGCTGACAGGTTGCGATGCAGGCGACCAAGCCGGAGTGCGGGAGCTGGCGTCGGACAGCGGTGCGAGTCGGAGCGGTGCGTCGCAAACGTGCGAGCGGTGCCCCAAATGCGATGCAGTCACGACTCTTGAGCCAGTTGCAGCGACCGCGTCGGTCGGGTCCGGCTGGTTCAGTGAAGCGATGCGAACTGCGGTGCCCACAGGTCACGGTGCAAGCAGCGGCTCGGTGTTGGCGGCGTCAGACGTCGCCCACGGTGAGACCAGGGTTGCGATGCGAAGCGGGGCGATGCGGTCTGCGGTGCCAACAGGTCACCGGCCAGGGATGGATTCGGTTGACGGAGTCGGTTGCAGCTCCCTTCCTCTGTGGCAACTGAAACAGCGTTCCAGAAGCGGTACCCAGAGGCTTGTGAAGTCTTTGTAGTCCCTGAGACTTCTTAACAGGAGGCCAGCTCGGTTCCAGGCCCTTGGAGATACTCAGCACAAGTTTGTAGAAAGTTCAGTCCTTTCACTGCCCAAGGCAGAAGCAGCAGCTGCAGGCCAACCCAACAAAGCAACAACACAGCAAAGGGGCAGTACTCCTCCTGGTAGCTCTTCGTCTTGGCAGGTTCCTTGATTCCAGCGAGATCTAAATTCATGGGGTCAGGGCCCCAATATTTATATCCCAAATTCCTTTGTTCTCTGAAGGCAGAGAGGCCTTTGCCTAGTCCAAACCAGTTCTGGAGCCCTTTGTTGACAAGTCTCCGTCCCTTCTTTCAGTGAGTAGGCCAGGGACATCAGACGCACCACAGGAGGTGGAGCCAGCATTGTGGAGGGAAGGCACTGTCCTATTCAGGGCCCAGGTGCGACTCCTCCCACCCATCTACATGTAGATCTTGCTATTCAGCCCTGTGCTGACTCACCCTGTCTCCTGGCATCCCCCAGCCCCTGTCACTCACACTCCAGACAAGGAATACACAACCTCGCAGAGGCAGGCTTGGATGGTTAGACAAGAAAATACCCACTTTCTAAAAGTGGTATTTTCAAACACAGAATGTTAAAACCAACTTCACTAAAAGATGCATTTTATCATTCTGCGTCCGGGCATACTAAACTCCGAATTTCTACCATGTTCCCGGGGTCAGTTAGGATTATAAGCTGTAATAATCAAAACTGCCCGTTCTGGCCTATGGGGAACAGGTAGCCTTGCAATAGTGAAAAACGAACTAGGCTGTAATTCACTATCAGGACATGCCACACACACCAGGGCATGTCCTACCTTTCGCATACAACGCACCCTGCCCACAGGGGTACCTTGGGCCTACCTTAGGGGTGACTAACATGTAGCAAAGGGAAGGTTTAGGGACTTGCAAGTGTGTGCACTTGCCAAGTCGACATGGCAGCCCCAGGCTGCGCACAGGCTCTGCGATGGCAGGCCTGAGTTACACTTTACGGGCTGTTTGCGTGGGTGGCACAATCCAGTGCTGCAGCCCACCAACAGCATTTGGTCTATAGGCCCTGGCACTCGCAGTGCACTTTACAAGGGACTGACACATAAACCAAATAGGCCAATCATGGAAACACTAATCCATAACACATTTTATACAGGAGCACTTGCACTTTCCCACTGGACAGCAGTGAGGGAAGTGCGCAGAATCATTACACCAGCAAAAACAGAGTCAAAACCGGGAGGTCAGAAAGCAAAAGTCAGGGGAAACACGCCAAAAGATGCCAAGTCTAACACATGTCCCCTCCAGCTGAAAGTAGGGAGAACTACCCAACCCCATTGGAGTTCTCTTCACTAAGGCGGAAGAACCTGGACAGACCATCTGCGTTGGGGTGTTCTGTACCAGGACGGTGTTCCACCGTAAAGTCCATTCCCTGTAGGGAGATGGACCACCTCAGCAGTTTTGGATTCTCACCCCTCATTTGCATCAACCATCTGAGGGGCCTGTGGTCTGTCTGAACCCGGAAGTGAGTCCCAAACAGGTATGGTCTCAACTTCTTCAGTGCCCAGACCACAGCAAAAGCTTCCCTTTCTATGGCACTCCACCTCTGTTCCCTGGGAAGTAGTCTCCTGCTAAGGAAGACTACAGGCTGATCCAGGCCCTCTTCGTTCAGTTGTGAGAGCACCGCTCCCACACCATGCTCTGAAGCGTCAGTCTGCACGACGAATTCCTTGGAGAAGTCAGGTGCCTTGAGCACGGGCGCCGTGCACATGGCTGCCTTCAGGGCATCAAAAGCTTTCTGGCAGGACTCAGTCCAGATCACTTTCCTGGGCTGCCTCTTAGAGGTCTGCTCTGTTAAGGGGGCAACGATGGTGCCATAGCCCTTAACAAATCTCCTATAGTAACCGGTGAGACCTAAGAAGGCTCTCACCTCTGTCTGGGTCTTGGGGGTTCCCAAGCCAGAATGGTGTCAATCTTGGGTTGTAGGGGCGCCACCTGGCCGCTTCCTACCTGGTGTCCCA
Organism: Calotriton arnoldi; assembly: GCA_963921515.1. NCBI lineage: Eukaryota > Metazoa > Chordata > Amphibia > Caudata > Salamandridae > Calotriton > Calotriton arnoldi. Next base: position 2,140,244 of record CAWUFW010001319.1, on the reverse strand, counting down.
AGTACACCACAGACCCCTGCCCGATCTGGCACTTACTGGCCTTGATCGTGAGGCCTGCACCTTGCAGAGCCCTCAACACTTTCTCAAGGTGCTGTAAATGTTCTTCCCAGCTGGAACTGAACACAGCAATGTCATCCAGGTAGGCGGCACTGAAATCCTCCAGCCCAGCCAACACCTGATTGACCAACCTCTGAAAGGTGGCAGGGGCATTCTTCAATCCAAAGGGCATCACCCGGAATTGGTAATGACCTTCTGGGGTTGAGAATGCTGATCTCTCCTTGGCCCCATCGGTTAAGGCAATCTGCCAGTACCCAGACGTCAAATCAAACGTGCTGAGGAACCGGGCAGCTCCCAACCGATCAATGAGCTCATCAGCTCTGGGGATGGGGTGCGCGTCAGTCCTGGTGACGGCATTGAGCCCACGGTAGTCCACACAAAACCGGAGTTCTGGAGTGGCACCGGCGCAGCAGCCTTTGGGACCAAGACCACTGGGCTGGCCCAAGGACTGTGGGAGGGCTCAATCACCCCTAACGCCAACATCTTAGAGACCTCCTCCTTGATGCTGGCTCTGACCCGGTCAGTCAACCTGTAAATCTTGTGCTTCACAGGAGGGCTGTCACCAGTGTCCACGTCATGGGTACACCAGTGAGTAACACCGGGAGTCAGAGAGAACAGTGGGGCGAACTGTCCCAACAACTGGCGACAGTCCCCCTGCTGCTCCTGAGTCAGAGTAGGGGAGAGGATCACACCCTCTACTGACCCATCATGCTCCTTGGTAGACAGGAGGTCAGGGAGAGGCTCACTTTCCTCTTCCACCCCATCATCTGTCGCCAAGAGCATACTCACTTCGGACCTCTCGAAGTGGGGCTTGAGGCGGTTCACGTGAAGGACCCTCAAAGGGTTCCTTGGAGCCTGCAAATCCACCAGGTAGGTGACGTCACTTTTGCGCTCCTTTACCTCATATGGCCCAGTCCACTTGTCCTGCAAGGCACAAGGTGCCACTGGGGCCATGACCCACACTTTTGCCCAGGTTGAAATTCGACCAGAGTGGCATTCTGGTCATACCATCTCTTCATTTCTTCCTGGCTTGCTTCTAGGTTCGCCTGTGCGAGTTTCCTGAAGCGGGCAGTTTGGTTTCTAAAGGCCAGCATGTAGCTAAATACATCCTGGGGAGTTTTCCTGGGAGCCGCCTCCCAGCCTTCCTTTACCAAACTCAGAGGTCCTCTGACAGGGTGGCCATACAGGAGCTCAAAGGGGCTGTACCCAAGAGACTTCTGAGGCACCTCCCTGTATGCAAAGAGTAGGCATGGCAAGAGGACGTCCCACTTACGCCTCATGGGTTCTGTTAGACCCTTGATCATGCCTTTCAAGGTCTGGTTGAATCTCTCCACCAGACCGTTTCCTTGTGGGTGGTAAGGAGTGGTGAACTTGTAGGTTACACCACACTCCTTCCACAGGGATGTCATATACTTGGATATGAAATTGGTCCCCCTATCAGAAACCACCTCTCTGGGGAATCCCACACGGGAAAAGATCCCCATTAACGCCCGGCCCACCACTGGCGCCGTCGTTGTCTTGAGAGGATTGCCTCCGGGTACCGGGTGGCATGGTCCACCAAGACCAGGATGTACCTGTTGCCCATGGCTGTCTTGGGATCCAGTGGCCCCACAATATCCATCCCTACCCTTTCAAAGGGTGTTCCAACAACAGGAAAAGGTTGGAGAGGAGCTTTGACCTTCCTCCCACTCTTACCACTTGCCTGGCAAGTTTGGCAAGACCTACAGTGTGCATCTGACTGCCTTCGCATTTGGGGCCAAAAGAAGTGGGTGACAAGCCTGTCAAAGGTCTTGTCCTGCCCCAAATGTCCTGCCAAAGGCACGTCATGAGCCAGACCCAGTAGGAAGGTCCTGAAGCGCTGGGGTACCACCAGCACACGGGCTGACCCAGGCTCAGCAACCTTAGGCTCACTGTATAGGAGACCACTCTCCCAGTAGATCAGATGTGACCAGGACTGATTACCAGCTGCCTGGTCTGCAGCCTGCCGCCGCAGACCCTCCAGAGTAGGGCACTCGTTCTGCTCCCTGCAGAACTCCTCCTGGTGGGACCCCCTTCTTGCTGCCAATGGGTCAGCTCAGAGAGGTCTCCCAGTTCGGCTACCTGCTCCCCTGTAGGCACCGGGCGTCCCCCTCGAGGTCCGCCTCCTCCCGGTCCGTGGGAACTTCGGGGCCGGTTTCCCGCGCCCCCTGCCCTTTCTCTTGGCAGGGACTTGGGCCACTGTTCCAGGCTCCAAGTCCTCTTGACCACCCTTTCTGGCTGCGATTGACCGAGTAGACACGCATGCCCACTCTGGCAACCCAAGCATCTCCAAGTGAGACCTGAGCTCAACCTCCTTCCATAAGGACTGCTCCAGGTCGTTTCCTAGCAGACAATCTACAGGCATGGTAGGGCTCACAACCACCCTCAAGGGACCTGAGACCCCCCCCCCATTCAAAGGGAACCTGCGCCACCATACACTGGCGCTCAGAGTTGTCGACAGCAACTACTTGGTGGAATGCTCCTGGGACTACTTGCTTCTCAGACACCAGGTGACACCGGACTGAGGTCACACTGGCTCCAGTGTCTCTGAGAGCCTCTACCCTGTTCCCATTAAGGGTCACCCAGGTGCTATATTTCTTTGTGTTAGGGGCACCTGGTTTCCTGGGACCATCTCACTGTCCCCTAGTGAGACAAGGGTCATTTCTGCGGGATCCCCACCCTCCTGTGGGCACCCCTCCTCCCCAAGCGCTACACTAGCCAACACTTTGGACTGTCCACCGGTGGGTGGCTGTGTCCCCTTCGGGCACTTACCCTTAAAGTGACCTACCTGGTCACATGCATAACACTTGCGGGGGCCGGTCTCAACAGGCTTCCCTGTAGAGACCCCTTTCTTCTTATCACCGGGGGGCTGGGAACCTTTACCCTGGGTACTAGTTTGGGGACCTTTAGAGAACTCCTGTGCTTTACCCTTGTCCCCCACCTTTCTGCTGGGGACCCTGCCCACCTTTGGCTGAGTCTCCCCCAAACGCTTTCTTGTGGACCCTGGTACTCACCCAGCGGTCCGCTTCCATAGCAAGCTTCCTGGGGTCAGTTAGCTTACTATCAACTAGGTGCTGGCGCAGATCTGCAAAACATAGACTAGACAAGTGCTCCCATGCAATCAAGTTGTAGAGCCCCTGAAAATCTGTTACACTACTGCCCTTCACCCAACCATCCAGAGACCTGCAGAACACATCCACACATTCCAACCAAGTGTTGGCATCAGACTTCTTACTGGACCTGAACTGATCCCTGTACTTTTCAGGAGTAAGACCATACTTTGTGAGAAGGGCATCCTTCATGTCAGCATAGGTGAGGTGATACCCCTTACCCAAAGCTATCAGAGCATCCCTTGCTTCTTCAGGGAAAAGTGGCCACAATCCTGCTCCCCAATTCTCCTCAGGGACCCCATTCATGTGTATGGCTGCCTCATAACCCTGAAACCACCTTTGTATGTCATCCCCCTTCTTGAACTCCTTGCCTACGTTCTTGGGAATGTGCACAATCCTGTCTGCCTTTCTGGACGAATTGCTGCCACCATCTGAGCCTGACTTACTCCTAAGTTCTAGCTCCTTCAGTTCTCTCTCGTGCTCTAAGAGCATCTTCCTCTCCTCTATGGCCAATCTCTTCTCCTCCCGCTCACTCTCCAGCCTGAGCTTCTGCAGCTCAAACTGCCTTGCCTCCCGCCTGTCCTCCAGCTCCTCTGGGGACAGACTGCTGCTGCCTGACCTGGCGGGTTCCCCCCTACCCAAAAGGGCATCCACCCTGGAAATAGGCTCCTCCACCTCCTCACTGAGATTACCAGGCTGCCCACTGGCATGTCTGGCTGCTACCCAGGCCCTCAGCGCCTTCTGTAGCTCCTCCTTCCTTGTGAGGCCTTTAATTTGGACTTTCAGGTTTTTACAAATCGCTCGTAGTTCCTTTACGGCGTAGGTTTCCAACCTATCCACCTCAAAGATAATTTCCAGAGATGCAACGGATGATGCAGCTGTGTCAGGCATGACAAAAGTAGTGAGTTGAAAACTGGCAAGATCAAAAATAGGCCAAAAGAAAAAGAACCAGTATGTGGTACGTAATGGTCTGCGATATGGTAGTAGTGCACACCAATCACTGTAAGTCAAGTGCAAACACAAGTCCTATCCTCACCGCTGACAACCAATGTTAGAAATGGGATCTCTAGTTGGCAAGGGCTTGCACCTTTGTCCAAGTAGGGACCCTTCTTCCTAGTCAGGGTAAGGGTGTTACACTCGTGAAGTAACCCCTGCTCACCCTCGTGGTAGCTTGGCACGAGCAGTCAGGCTTAATTCAGAGGCAGTGTGTAAAGCATTTGCACATAACCAACAGTAATACAGTGTAAGCACTACAAACGGACACCACACCAGTTTAGAAAAATAACCAATTTTTATATACTCAAGACAAGACCAATTACGACAAAAATCCACAATACTATACTTTAAAAATGAATACTTGATAAGGTAACTTCTTCTTTGCAGGAATAGTTCAAAAACAAAGTTCGTATGAGTCGGTAGCTCCGTCCGAGCCTACTGCGATGCTGAAAACCACAGAGTCTAACAGTTCCAGCCGACCGCGTCGATACAGGCCAGCAGAGTCGTGAACAGACTCGGTCACAGTACCTTTCTCGTTGTGGCTGGTACGGAGTGTACGAGCCGGTCGGCGTACGTCGCGGTTGCGGTGCAAGACGGAGCGATGCAAGGTGCGGTGTCCCTCGATGCGGTGCAGGCAGCGGCTCGATGAGCGTCGTGCAGACGGAGTGGGTGAGTCCAAGGCGTGCGATGCAGGGTGAGACGATGCTCGATGCGGTGCTGACAGGTTGCGATGCAGGCGACCAAGCCGGAGTGCGGGAGCTGGCGTCGGACAGCGGTGCGAGTCGGAGCAGTGCGTCGCAAACGTGCGAGCGGTGCCCCAAATGCGATGCGGTCACGACTCTTGAGCCAGTTGCAGCGACCGCGTCGGTCGGGTCCGGCTGGTTCAGTGAAGCGATGCGAACTGCGGTGCCCACAGGTCACGGTGCAAGCAGCGGCTCGGTGTTGGCGGCGTCGGACGTCGCCCACGGTGAGACCAGGGTTGCGATGCGAAGCGGGGCGATGCGGTCTGCGGTGCCAACAGGTCACCGGCCAGGGATGGATTCGGTTGACGGAGTCGGTTGCAGCTCCCTTCCTCTGTGGCAACTGAAACAGCGTTCCAGAAGCGGTACCCAGAGGCTTGTGAAGTCTTTGTAGTCCCTGAGACTTCTTAACAGGAGGCCAGCTCAGTTCCAGGCCCTTGGAGATACTCAGCACAAGTTTGTAGAAAGTTCAGTCCTTTCACTGCCCAAGGCAGAAGCAGCAGCTGCAGGCCAACCCAACAAAGCAACAACACAGCAAAGGGGCAGTACTCCTCCTGGCAGCTCTTCCAGCTCTTCGTCTTGGCAGGTTCCTTGATTCCAGCGAGATCTAAATTCATGGAGTCAGGGCCCCAATATTTATATCCCAAATTCCTTTGTTCTCTGAAGGCAGAGAGGCCTTTGCCTAGTCCAAACCAGTTCTGGAGCCCTTTGTTGACAAGTCCCCGTCCCTTCTTTCAGTGAGTAGGCCAGGGACATCAGACGCACCACAGGAGGTGGAGCCAGCATTGTGGAGGGAAGGCACTGTCCTATTCAGGGCCCAGGTGTGACTCCTCCCACCCATCTACATGTAGATCTTGCTATTCAGCCCTGTGCTGACTCACCCTGTCTCCTGGCATCCCCCAGCCCCTGTCACTCACACTCCAGACAAGGAATACACAACCTCGCAGAGGCAGGCTTGGATGGTTAGACAAGAAAATACCCACTTTCTAAAAGTGGTATTTTCAAACACAGAATGTTAAAACCAACTTCACTAAAAGATGCATTTTATCATTCTGCGTCCGGGCATACTAAACTCGAATTTCTACCATGTTCCCGGGGTCAGTTAGGATTATAAGCTGTAATAATCAAAACTGCCCGTTCTGGCCTATGGGGAACAGGTAGCCTTGCAATAGTGAAAAACGAACTAGGCTGTAATTCACTATCAGGACATGCCACACACACCAGGGCATGTCCTACCTTTCGCATACAACGCACCCTGCCCACAGGGGTACCTTGGGCCTACCTTAGGGGTGACTAACATGTAGCAAAGGGAAGGTTTAGGGACTTGCAAGTGTGTGCACTTGCCAAGTCGACATGGCAGCCCCAGGCTGCGCACAGGCTCTGCGATGGCAGGCCTGAGTTACACTTTACGGGCTGTTTGCGTGGGTGGCACAATCCAGTGCTGCAGCCCACCAACAGCATTTGGTCTATAGGCCCTGGCACTCGCAGTGCACTTTACAAGGGACTGACACATAAACCAAATAGGCCAATCATGGAAACACTAATCCATAACACATTTTATACAGGAGCACTTGCACTTTCCCACTGGACAGCAGTGAGGGAAGTGCGCAGAATCATTACACCAGCAAAAACAGAGTCAAAACCGGGAGGTCAGAAAGCAAAAAGTCAGGGGAAACATGCCAAAAGATGCCAAGTCTAACACCAGCTAATGGCATACATTGCATCTATGTTACTGTGAAGCTTGGGTGAATCCATCCTATTATACATCACTCATATTGGGGCTTTGTGGTCAACTGAGTGTTTCCCAAAACATGTGTCAGTAAAAACTGTTGAGTAGGAAATATTAATTTGAAAGCATGTTGCCCATACTGCCCGAAGGAAGATCTTTTGTGCACTTTGAGTCTAAACAGTTTGGCCAACTGTAAATGGGGGGAAAAAAAGAAATCACTTAAGCGTGACTTAATGATAAAGCTCAAACAACTAACTTCGCTGGGTTTTGTACGCACTGAAAGATATAGAATCCATTGGTGGCAGGCCTAACGTTTGAGCTGACTGCCTCTGGACAGATGAAGGAAAATGTTCATCTAGGGTCAAAAATGTGTCAATGAGTACCTTATTAAAAGAGAACCGTGGAAATGATGTCTGGCCTACCCCTCCCTCCCTCCCCTCTCTCTCTGAGGAACATTGTAAGCAATTTAGATTTAAGCTCTTGCAAGTTTAAAGCCTCTGCCACCTTTCAAACGATCACTGGGATGGATCTGTAAATTATGGCCATTCAAGAAGAGAGCTTAAGTTGCACTCTTTAGTTTTAGAACATTGTTTAAAATACCTTAGGAGGCCCAGGCACTTACTTGGGAAACAAGGATCAAACAGTAATTGCATACAATGAAATTTATAATTATAAATGATAAACACAGCACAACCGAAGATGAAATTGATAGTGTGATGATGAAAATTATGCTGGGGAAGGGGTAGAGAAGTCACCTGCAAGCTATTGACCTACCTCACTTCCAATCTGCTGGTCAATGCAGAGCTCCTGCATTGATATCTATGTGAACGAGTAACTGATCTTTGCACAAAATGCTTCAAGGCTCAGGTAAATCGAAGGCACCTAATCCCAGAACCATATAGCTTCAAACTGCTGGGACTTCGTAGAAATAGCAGTGGTGTTCTGCAAAAACAACGTGAGGAATCCCTTTTCATTTCTAAGATCAGATCTATCATAGGGCAGGAAGCAGAAGCAGCAGTGAGCCCAAAAAGTAGTACCCCTTTAGCACCACCCACTTCACATTGGACAAACTGCAGTAGAATTTCCTTGAGCTGATGCACAGAGACATTTCTATTGAGGATATTCTATTACAATATTTGTTAACTATGGGAGAAGCAAAGGTGTGTTGCCTTCCGACTTGAAACGGTTGGTGAAACATGCTAGTAATAGCATGTACATTGCCACTTGACTAACAAATGCAGCATCATTTCTGCTGCTCAGGTGTGAAAAAAGTTTGACTTTACAATCTGGTAACACTTTATGCTTCAAGAACATGCCCAGGTGCAAAGAAACCTTAACCGTGATAATTCAAACAATGGGCTATTAAGATTTATTTTTAACATACCCATCTGTCTCTCGAAGAAGAAGACCTTGTCTGAATTAGTTCTAGGTTCTTGCATGCAAGGAGTCGATTTCTAACTTTATAAACACTGCGGTACACATCGGCCAAGGTTTTACCAGGTTGATACCTAAAGAAATAGATGATTAGCATAACCATACAAACTTACACATTGCATTAGAAATAATGAAAATACAAACATACAAACATTTGGAAAAACTTTTTAAAAAACATGTACATTTTAATTAAAGTTTTCTCTACAAATTTACAGAGATGTCTCAGCTTTCCATAACCAATATCTTTCCCTAAACAAGTAACAGAACAAAAATCCCAGTTCTAACCCCCAAAACCCATCACCTCGTGATATGTTATGTTATATTATGTGAATTTGTAGAGAGCAGCTATTCATCCGGAAGGGTATCCAGCCGCTGAATAGGGCAGGCTGGAGGGAGGAGGAGGAGAAAATGCCTGTTTCGTCTGGAAGAGCCATGACTTGAGGTTCATTCGAAAGTCCATGGAGGGAGGGGTATGGGGGTTCTGAGGAGTTTCGGGAGGTCGTTCAAGGTCTTGGCTATGAGGTATGAGAAGGAGCATCCTCCGCTTCTGGTCTTTTCTATGCGAGGGAGGTGTGCTCTTGCCTGGGACGCACGCAGTTCGAATGTGTCTGGTGGGTTGGCAGAAGTTGAGGCGGCGGTTGAGGTAAGTTTGACCGGTGTTTGGAGAGTTTTGTAGGCGTGGGTGAGTAGCTTGAACTTACACCTTTCCTGGACTGGAAGCCAGTGAAGATTGCTGAGGTGTGGAGAGATACGGTTATTTCGCTGAATGTTCAGGATGAGTGTAGTGGCAACGTTCTGGGGGTTTGGAGACGGCGTAGTACATGGGCTGGGATTCCAATGTAAAGGGAGTTTCCGTAACCAAGTCTACTTTTGATAAGAGCATGTGTAACTGTTCGTCTTGTGTTCAGTGGGATCCACTTGAAAATCTTGCACAGGATTTGCAGGATGTGGAAGTATGATGAGGAGACAGAGCTGATCTGTCTGCTCATGGAGAAGTTGGTGTCCAGGATGATCCTGAGGTTCTTGGCATGGTCGCTGGGGTGGGTGGGGGCCATGTTCGCAGGGCCACCAAGAGGCATCCGAGGGAGAGTGGTCGTTGCCGAAGATTAGGACTTTGGTTTTGTCTGTGTTGAGCTGGAGGCATTTGTTTTCATCCAAGCAGCGACGTTTCTCATGCAGTTGGCGAAGTTTGCTTTGGCGGTGCTGGTTGAGTCGGTAAGGGAGATGATGAGCTGTGTGTCATCGGCGTAGGATATATTGTAGATGCCATGGGCTCGGACGATGTCCGTGAGAGGGTTCATGTAGACGTTGAAGAGTGTTGGGGTGAGCGACGATACTTGAGGGACTCTGCAGATGAGTTTCTTGGGTTCTGAGGCGTGTGTGGGGGAGGGGGGAGGGCAGTATAACTCATTGAGTTTTGTCCTTTTAGACGAAGGATATCCACTTGAGGACTGGTCCACAGATACCCAAGTGCTGAAACTTTCTGATGAGTGACTTGTAGGAGACCGTATCAAAAGCTGCTGAGAGGTCGAGGAGTAAGAGTGCAGCTGTTTCTCCCGAGTTGAGGATGCTCATGAGGTCATTGGTGGCCACAATGAGGGCTGCCTCTGTTCTGTGGTTGGTGCTAAAGCCTGATTGAGAGCTGTCTAGGGGTTGATGGATTATTAGGTGGTCTGCGAGTTGGGTAAGCTGGAAATGGCCTGAGCAAGATGGGTCTGTAGTTGCTGAGGATGTTGTGGTCCACAGATGGTTTTCTGCAACAGGGCGCTAACTTCTGCATTTTTCCAGCCACACGGGAAGGTGGTGGCGGATATGGAGGTGATGATTATAGCTGTGAGAACAGGGAACATGATGGTTCTTCTAAGGTTGTATATGAAGTGGGGGTATGGGTCTGAGGGGGCTCCTGAGTGGATGGTATTCATCAGGATGTTAGTTTCTTAGTTCAGTAGGGGCTTCCAGTTGCTTAGCTGCTGTTTGATGATGAAGGAGGTGCCCAGCTGGTCGGGTGAGTTTGTATCAGTATGTTGTGGGTTGAATGAGTTGTAGATCTTGACTATCTTCTGTTGCTTGGGATGAGATGATGTCACTGTTGACAGTTGCTGGATTAGAGAACTCCTTGATGATGGTGAAGAGTTCTTTGCCATTGTTGGAGCTGGCATAGAGTCTAAGAATTAGAGCCTTTTTCTTTGCGTCTCGTAGTTGTTGGTGGTGGTAGAGGTTGAGGGTGGCTTTGTACGTGGATCTTGCGGTGGTGTTTTTGTCGAGCCCACATTTTCTCTGAAGTTTTTTGCTGTGGCGCCTGAAATCCCTGTGGTTGTTCGAGTATCAGCAGGGTCGTTTGTTGTTTTTGTAGGTCATGTTTCTGATGGGAGTGGTGCGGTTGACGCAGACGGCAAACCATTTAATGTAGAGCTTGGTGTTGACAGATTTCCGTTGCGGTTGGTTGGGCTTCCTGAACGGTCTTGGCCAGTTTTCATCGGATATTTTGTCCCAGTATTTTGACGGTGCTTTGGGTTTTTCTGGTGTGGTGGCTTGGTGGGAGAATATCCTGAAATGTATGATGTAGTGGTCGGACCAAGTCAGCAGGGTCGTGTGGGCGCGTCTACTGCACAGTCGCGCTGCAGCCTGCATTAAATAGGTTCTGGGGTGGGAGGGGATTCTGATGGCAGGAAGAAGAGTGAGCGGGCAAAACCCGGGCAGGAAAACCCAGGCAGAGGCAGTGTCACTTGGTAAAAAAGCTGCAACTGGATCAGGCTGAAACAAGCAGGGACTGCAGGCTACTGGCAAGTGGCAAGCTAGGTGCCCAGGTGCCTACTCTAACACACTTATCTATATTTTATAGAACTTATAAGGATCACTTTCTCAATACCTCCAAAGTATTTGATTAGACAGCCTCAATTTCTCAATCCCAATGATTAAAAGAAAAGCCCGAATGCCCCAAGCCTGGGGATTAAGGGCAGGAAGGAGGAATGCAAAATGTGTTAACTATTCATCCATATAATCCAACAAGGTACTTATTGAAATTGGAGTTTTCCTCCTTGACACTGCTTGTCAGCACTTCTATTACCAATACGTTCCACAATCTCTAGTCACAATGAGTTACGGATAGGCGTATTTTTTTCCACTGACTGGCTATAGACAGTTAAGATCCCCATAAACCATGCCATGCAAGGGATCTGTCATTCCTCTTAGTCCCTCCCTAGTTCTCTGGACACAAGTTCAATACAGTTACTCTTGGAGATCACAGAGCATGCCCATCAGATATGTAATGAATTGCCCTGTGGCCAACAACCTCTCCAGCACCTGGGGTTGGCATTCAGAAGCATAAAATGAAGTTTTGGCCACAACAGAATACCATTCACACATGAATTTGTAGTGTATATGATTTACTAACAATGCTTTTTTTCATGTCTTTATTATATAAAGTTTCCTACTCTCTCCCAGAGACAGTCATTCCTAAGCCTATGTACCATTGTGAAATGCATGCCCAGAACCATGCTTTCTGAATATCAAGTAAAGTTGTGCAAAACAAAGAAATTGGACCCTTTGTGTCAACACAGGATTCTCAAAAGGAATAAGGAGAAGAATAAGCTCTCCTTAATTGCTGCTGCTTTAATTTCTGGTTGCTGAACTCAAAGTTGCCAATAATGTAATCTTTCTTCCTCTCGTATGTTAGAATCCCCCTCCATGTGGCGAAGGATTGAATAGAATCACCATGGGCCATGTCAATCATCATTCTGTACTCCAGTTTCCATCAGTCATCAAAAGGCCTTAGAGCCAAACCCTGGTCATAATCATTGTTGGAGTGCAACATAGTATAAGGACAGAAGAAAGTAGTTAATCTCAATGTAGTCACCATCGGATCTGAGATCTTCAAAACAGTGTAAACCAGAGTGCTTAAATAAACATTGGGCAGTCACCTGTGCTTCGGCAGCTATGTTACGTCCCAGAAAGTTCTACCCATGATTGCTTTTTCCATGCATTTTCACCAGGGACCAATCAGAAAGAATTTACAATTGTGTTGTGGGATAATATAGCTTAAAATCCGTTCCAAGTTCCCCTTCCAAATTGGGTCTCTGTAGGAATTTCAAAGGAACTCTGTAAAGATTGAATAGTCTCCTTTTGCAGCACTTTAAAAAAGGAAACTTTCACTGGTACTGGCAAGGTCAGAAAAAATAGATTGTGCAATCTTTTACTGACTAACAACCAACAACACCCTAGATACACGCAGAGACTGCATGGGAAGTGCTAAAGGTAGTTATAAAAGTAAAGATAATTGCTCTGACAGCAACAGACAAAAGAAAAAGTACTAAATCAAAACATTAGTACAGAACCATAAAGACCCAGAAGCTAAATACAACCAAAAAGATCATAGATAAAATCTGATGAAACCAACGAAGTTGAGTAGTCAACTGATAATCTATTGGTGAATAAACCCAAATGAATGCTCCTAGCACTTGGTTGAAGAACATTTGAATTTTGTAATAAAGCACACATTATTAGCGAGAGCCCTTTAAATTAAATGTAATAGAGAAAGAATAATCTCGATAAAAGACCCGACCAACAGAGGGATTTTTGATAAGATGCAGAACAGAGCATTGTTTACAGAATTCAGCCCTACATAAACAAGAAGCCAATACAAAGACTTAAGAGGACGGACTTCTAGCGAATATAGTCCTTCCGAAAATATTACAAGAACAAAGAGAGAGAATTGAAAGCCCCAATTTTCAAGGAAGAAGTTAGAAAACATAAAAATGAAATATAAAGAAAGCCCTGGTACCAGAAGCCTTCAATGGGGAGTTTTACAAAACCTTTAAGACCAGTCAAGATTTATTGGAGAATGCCAAATATTTGATAATGTCACAAGGACAACACACCTGATAGAAAAGGCAAATAACAAGAAAGATTCCTTTGGCCCCGTTGATGTTAGATGCTGTGAAGAAATTCGGCAGGGTCAGTTGGGAATTTGAGAAAAGTGACAAGATTTGGTCTGGAAGAAGACTCTGTACAGGAGGCAATGACGCACAAGTTACTTACCTTCGGTAACGATATATCTGTAAGAAACATTAGTTAGTGATAGATTCCTTACCTTAGAATTACCCCCAGGCGTCAGACTAGATCCGGAAAGTTTTCGTTAGCAGTACCCCTGCACGTCGGAAGGTGGCGTCGTGCGGTTCCGCGTCCGTCGTTGGCGTCGTGGTCGCCGAGATGACATCGCGGCAGCTACTTAGACGCCGCCCTCGATCCCCAACGTCAGTTCTGTACACAACTTTCCGCGCCAGGAACGCAGAGCCATGCAAGATACTGACCCACTGGTGCATAGAAACTAGGGCCCTAAAAGGGATGACCTTAACCCTAGAAATCAGTTCGCAGAACGGGGAGGATGGTTGGGGCAATAAGGAATCTATCACTAACTAATGTTTCTTACAGATATATCGTTACCGAAGGTAAGTAACTTGTGCATCTGAAAGAAACACGTTAGTAATAGATTCCTTACCTTAGAATAGATACCCCAGCAATACCAACCCCGGTGGTGGGTCTGCGAACCAAGATCACACCAGGAAGTCCCGGAGATAGTCCGCTTGTGTACGGCCCGACCTTTCTTGGTGCCTACGTAGCCAACAAAGAGCTGGTCATCCACCCGGAACTGTTGTGTGCGATTCAGGTAAAATGAGAGCGCACGTTTTGGGTCCAGACGGTGGAGCCTCTCTTCCTCTCTGGAAGGATGCGGAGGCGGAAAGAAGGTGGGCAAAGTGATGGTCTGCCCGATGTGAAAGGCAGTGACAACCTTTGGCAGAAAAGATGGACGTGTTCTGAGCACAACCTTGTCCGGATGGACAGACAGAAAAGGAGGTTTGCAAGAAAGAGCCTGGAGCTCACTCACTCTCCTAGCAGAGGTGATGGCAACCAGGAAAGCAGTCTTCAAAGTTAACAGACGAAGAGGACAGTTGTGAAGAGGCTCAAAGGGAGCGCACATTAAATATGTGAGAACCAGGTTCAAGTCCCACTGTGGCATTACGAAGGGAATAGGAGGGAAAAGATGAGTAATGCCTTTGAGGAATCTATTGACAACAGGGGACTTGAAAAGAGAGGGCTGATCAGGAAGCCTAAGAAAGGCCGAAATAGCAGAAAGGTAGCCCTTGATAGTGCCCAGAGCAGAACCCTGCTGGGCCAAAGAAAGAAGGAACAGTAGGACTTCTGAAAGGGGGCAGAAAGGGGATCCACAGCCTTTGCTGTGCACCATGCCACAAATTTGTTCCACCTGCAGGCATATACCAACTTAGTGGAGGGACGCCTGGCTGCCAGAATGACATCACAGACTTCAGGAGGCAAGTCGAAAGGAATCAACTGCCGCCGCTCAATCTCCACGCAAAGAGGTGGAGACTGGACAGGTTCGGGTGGAGGACCGTCCCCCGCTGCTGCGACAGAAGATCCTCCCGAAGAGGCAGTCGGATCGGGGGATCGATTGTCATACTGAGTAGCTCGGGATACCAAAACCTTCGAGCCCAGTCCGGAGCCACAAGAATGACTTGGGCCCGGTCGCGCCTGATCTTCTTCAGCACTCTGGGCAGAAGTGGTATAGGCGGAAAGGCGTACAACAGACCACAACTCCACTCACGACGAAAAGCGTCGCCTAGCGAGTGTCGCCTTGGAAATTCCAACACGCAGAGCTGCTGACATTGCACGTTCTCTTCGGTGGCGAATTGATCTAACCAAGGCTCTCCCCACTGCTGAAAGAGACCTTGCGCCACCTCCGAGTGAAGACGCCATTCGTGATCCATCATGCACCTGCGGCTGAGTTTGTCCGCCCTGGCGTTCAGGGAACCATGCTAGGTGTTGAACCACCAGGGAAATGCCCTGACGTTCCAGCCATGTCCAGAGGCGCAGGGCCTCCTGACATAGGGTGCACGACCCCACCCCGCCCTGTTTGTTGCAGTACCACATGGCGGTGGTGTTGTCTGTGAACACCTGCACTACTCTCCCCTTGACAGAGGGAAGGAATGCCTTCGGTGCAAGTCGGATCGCCCAAAGCTCCAGAAGGTTGATATGGAGCCTGGACTCCGCCGGAGACGAGAGGCCTCTGATCTCCGCCTCTCCCATGTGGCCGGCCCATCCCAGGAGGGACGCATCCGTCACCACTGTGTGCTCCGGTTGGGGAAGGGAGAGGGTTCTGCCATTGACCCTATGCCGGTTCGTGAGCCACCACTGCAATTGTTGAGCAGTGCCCTCCGAGATCTGGACGTAATCGGACAGGTTCCCCTGATGCTGCGCCCACTGGAACTTCAGGTCCCACTGCAGAGCCCGCATATGCCATCTGGCATGATCGACCAGCAGGAGGCCATGAGGCCCAGCAGCATCAGGGTCATCCTGACCGAAACCCAGGATAGAGGCTGAAAGATCGGAATCAGACCCTGAATATCCTGGACTCGCCGTTCGGGAGGATAGACCCGAAAGTGCGTCGTATCCAGAGCCGCTCCGATGAGGAGGAGCTTCTGAGAGGGAATCAGGTGCGACTTCGGCACATTGATGGAGAACCCCAGCAAATGCAGGAGGTCGGCCGTAGTCTGGAGGTGGGAGACGACTGTCCGGGGCAAGCCCG
Organism: Calotriton arnoldi; assembly: GCA_963921515.1. Taxonomy (NCBI): domain Eukaryota; kingdom Metazoa; phylum Chordata; class Amphibia; order Caudata; family Salamandridae; genus Calotriton; species Calotriton arnoldi. Next base: position 2,124,560 of record CAWUFW010001319.1, on the reverse strand, counting down.
TCTTCAACAGCCAGTCGTCGAGATAGGGGAAGACTGGAACACCTGATCTGCGCAGATGAGCTGCGACCACCGCCATCACTTTCGTAAACACCCGAGGGGCGCTGGTAAGGCCAAAGGGGAGCACGGTAAACTGAAAGCGCTCGTGGCCTATCGTAAACCGCAGGTAACGCCGGTGGGCCGGTAGGACGGGAATGTGGAAATATGCATCCTGCAGGTCCAACGCTACCATCCAGTCTCCAGGGTCGAGGGCAGACAAGACCTGAGCTAGAGTTAACATCTTGAACTTCTCCTTCCGGAGGAAGCGATTGACGCCCCTGAGGTCCAAGATAGGACGCAGGCCCTTGTCCTTCTTGGGCACCAGAAAGTAGTGGGAGTAACAACCACGTCCTACTTCTGGCGCAGGAACACGCTCGATGGCCCCGTTGGCCCAGAGGGCCGCGACTTCCTGTTGAAGAAGTACCAAGTGATCCCCCAACATGCGGTGGTACTGGGGTGGCATGGCTGGAGGGGTAGTCTGGAAGGGGAGGGGAGGGAGTAGCCCCTTCGGACTATTTGTAAAACCCACCTGTCCCCGCCAGTGGGGGAGGTGATGGCGAATCCTGCCGCCCACTGGCGTTTGATGGGCCTGAAAAACCGGACTAAGAAGGTTTGGAGGCAGTGGTGGCTGGGGTGGAGGTGGACTGACCCGCCCGCTGGCCCCCTGACCCGGCTCAGCGGGTCCCACGTCCGCGCTGAGACTGTTGCTGTGCAGGCCTGTGGCTCTGAAACGAACGTGTCGGGGCGCCCCTTCCGTGGCCACGAAAGGAGCGAAAAGCAGAAGGCGGAGGAGGGCGCGTGGCGGAAAGGCCCAAGGACTTGGCCGTAGCCCGCGAGTCCTTGAAGCGCTCCAACGCACTATCTGCTTTGTTGCCGAAAAGGCGATAGCCATCAAAGGGCATGTCCATCAAAGTGTTCTGGACATCCCCAGAAAAAACAGTTGTCCTCAGCCAGGCGTGGCGACGGAGCGCCACCGTCATGGAAATCGCCCTGCCCAGCAGGCGGCGGTGTCAAGGCTACGACGAATAGTGAACTTGGCTGCATCCCTCCCTTCAGCAATAGCTTGAGAGAGCACTGTCTGGGCCTCCTCTGGACATTGAGGCAGCACGCGCGCCACCGTATCCCACACAGAGTGGGAATAACGGCCCAAGAGGCATGCAGTGTTCACAGACCGCAGCTCTGAACTGGCGGAAGAAAAAATCTTCTTACCGAAATGCTCCAGTTTCTTGGATTCCCTGTCCGGTGGTGCAGCAGGGAATGCGCTCGGGGACCCAGAGGCTTGGACAACCAAGCTCTCAGGGGTGGGGTGTTGGGAAAGGAAAAGGGGGTCGCCCGGGGCTGGGTGATGGCGTCGGGCCACGTTCCTATCCACAGGAGCCCCTGTGTTGGGCCTGGACCAGGTGCCCAAAAGAACGTCCGAAAATGCATTGTTAAAAGGCAGCAGGGCTCCGAAGAGGTAGCCGCCGGCTGAAGCACTTCTGTCAGGAGGTTAGTCCTGACGGCCACTGTAGGGAGCTCGAGGTGGAGGGCCTCGCCCGCCCTACGCAACACCACTGCGTAACTTGCACCCTCCTCCGTAGCCACGGTAGGAGGAGACAGCATGCCAAGGTCAGGAGAGGTATCAAGACCACTGGCGTCCCCCAACTCCTCTGCCCAGTCCGGGTCAAACTCACATTGTGCTGTGAGAGGGTCCTCAGACCCCTCCCAGTTCTCCCCTTCCTCCGAAGGCTGATAAACAGGCCGAAAATAAGGAGGACGGACATAGGGATAGAAATCCCCCATCGGCGTCGGAATCCACATCGGGGCTGAAACCCGGGGCGACGTCGTCCGGTGGACCGGGCGACGTCGGAGGTGGTGCCGGTGAGGTCGACATCGGTGGAGGTGTCACAAGGTCAACCGGCGTCGACCGGGATCCAGGTCCGGATCCATGGGGGTCCTGCGGCGCCGGAGCCGACGCCGGAGGCAGTAAAGGGCTAGAACCCCCAGTCGGGCCCGAAGGCGCACCGGCGGGGCCCGACGGCCCAAAGAGGCAAGCCATGGCTGACAGTAATTCCTGCAGCTGGGCCGGAGTCGCCGATGGACCCGGGAAGGGCGGGTAGGCTGGCGGCGACTGCGTAGGCTCCGCCGGTGCCGCAGGGGAGGCACCACCCGCAACCTCAGCGCGACGGGCGAGGGGGAAGTCGGAGAGCGATGGCGCTTCTTTGACTTCTTTGAGTGCTTCGTCTTACCTGACCCCGAGTGCGAAGACTTCGATCCCGACGAACTGTGGTGGCGGCTCCACGACCGGTCCCTCGACCTCCCACGGGACCGGGACCTTGAGCGGCACAGAGCCGACTGCCGGACTTCTAGCAACTTTCGGGACCGCTCCCGCAAAGTCTTCGGCGCCATGGCCCAGCAGTCGGAGCACGACTTGGGGTTGTGGTCACGCTCCAGGCAGTAAAGACACACGCGGTGCGGGTCCGTCACCAACATCATGCGATGACAGTCCCCGCAGGTCTTGAAGCCGGGCATCCCTACTGCACCAGGAGTCGATCAACTCAAAAAATAGAGACAAAAAGCCTCGAAAAAACTCAGTCAAAAAGTGACTGGGGGTACCGCTCTCTCCGGATCTGCGCTTGCTGGCGCGGAAAAGAAAGAACTGACGTCAGCGCACGAGGGCGGCGTCTAAGTAGCTGTCGCGACGTCATCTCGCCGACCACGACGCCAACGACGGACGCGCAGGGGTACTGCTAATGAAAACTTTCCGGATCCAGTCTGACGCCTGAGGGTAATTCTAAGGTAAGGAATCTATCACTAACGTGTTTCTTTCAGATACCACACATAACCCCGACAACTAGAATCTCATTCAGTGGAATATTGGGGGCTCTTTAATGATTTCTTCACTATTACCCTCCAACAGTGCCTTTCATCTCTCTATAGCCCCTCTCTCACATGTAATTCATTTGTTTTCTAGCACCTCTCATACCAGTGTAGGGTGTGGGAGCACTCTACTTCGCAAAACACATACAGAGACAATGAATCATACGTGTGCAAATCAGTGTATAGAAAATGTTCCATAAGACAAAGGGGATTACAAGGTGTAGGACTAACATGCCATCCATATTAGTAGGCATTTTTTTTAACGGTACGTGGTCTGGAGAAGCACAAACTCATGATTCAGAAGGTAACACATTGGTTAGGGCTAGCTGTAGTAATAAATAATAATAATAATAATTACTTACTTCTACCCAAACAAACCCTTTTTAGCAACATTAAAATACCGAAAGACAGGGAAAAATATATAACCTTCTAACCTGTATCATGCAGTTTGCATGCAGGTCTTTGATGGCATTTTATAGCTCACTGTGCTAGATTACAATTGTAACTTATCAACTATACAGTAACAAAATGATCTCTGTTACAAAAGCAGTAACCCATTAAGCTATGCACATAAAATACTGTTCTGTGATCTGCATGGTACACTTTCTTTGAAGCAGGCATATTAACCCTCTGAGCTACCTTAGAGGAGTCAAAACTGCCACTAGACAAAACTCCATCTCTCTCCAGCAGGTACATTAATCACCAGAGTTATCTTGACACTTTTATTGTTGCCTGAAAACTGCTAGATATACAGGGAACTCTGCTGCTTTTAAAACTGTGCACTGCTATGAAACTGGCACAGACAAACAAAACCGGCCCACCACCCATCCAGTCTCCGGGGGAAAAGCCCAATGCCTGGTTTGGCCAGTCTGGTCGTACCTACTACCTTCATCTCAGTTTTGATTGCAGTATAGGGTTGATATAAGCAGTGTCCAGCTATATAAAGTTAATATAGCTAAATCAGAACTACTTCATATACAAGTGAGTGAGAAGGCAGGAACATGATAAAAAAGTACACTATGCAGAGTTAAAACACACTCATTAAAATGTGTGAACTTAAGCTGGAAGCAACAGGTGTTCTGTTCATTCAGAAAGTGAATGAGCAATAAAGATACCTTTAAATCTTGTTTTTATCTTGACACTTTTCTGTCTGTTCAAGCACAGAGGTCAAGTGTCAGTCTGTCTTTTTAGTAATTGTTTATTATCTTATTCTGGAAAATGGTATTTACTTTTTTTTCTCTTATTACAGTTAGAGGTTTTTGTCAAGTGAGCTGTCTGACAATCATTGTGAAACAAAAGGCTGTAATATGTCAGATTTTTTTTTTTTTGATAATCAATTCAATTTCAACTTTATTCGATCATTCTTAGGTACGATCATAAAAGTACAGAAACGGCAATAAATTTAAAAGAAACAATTCTCATAGATAAAATATGGTGACCATTTCATCTGGATTCTTATAAAAAAGAGTTTAAAAATTCTTACAGGGTTTCAGTTTATAAGTACTAAAAGCTGCCATGTCAAATATAAGTTAAAATGCAGAATATATATAGTTAAATAAATTTCCATAAAAAGTTTTATAATCCCAAAAACGTCCGCCTTTTTCTACAAGCCCATAGAAATGAGGCCTGGGAGAAGCACACTATATGGTCTGGTAATGATTTTAGAAAGAATAGTGCGACTCTACATTGAACAAAGTTATGGCTCTTTAAAATCGGTACAATATACTTTTTGCTTTCTTTACGATAGTAACCACAAAAGAACAGTATATGGAGATCTGTTTGGGCAGAGGACTTGTCACAAGGGCAATTGATCAAGTCCGAATGGTTAAATGTTTTAGATGGAAACCCCAACATTAGTGGGATCAGATTTAACCGAAACCGGAGTAATATAAATTTGTGGTGCGATATTGTAACCTCCTCTAGGTAGGGGAATCCACCTTCCCAAATAGGTAAATGTGGTTGGTAAACCAGAATAGACTGCTTCCTGTGGTTATTCTCCCTGCGAGTATACTGGGCTTTCAGCATAAAAGTGTCAACCAGTCTTTGCTTGGGCATTAATCTGCAAGACATCGGCTCTGTAAACAATACTTTCATCCCCAACTCCATCAATTCTCGCTCGACGTAATTAATCCATCTGATTCTCTTATAGTTGTCAAGGCTCAGGCAATCTTTTATTATACTCTGAGTTAAAGGGAGAGTTTTCCTTCGCCAAATTGAGAACCGCAGGAGCAAAGGAGCCAGTCTAATTGAATCCGTAATATGGGGTAGGCTCAGCTCCATATGGAGAATAAAATTAGATGTTGATTGGGGAAGGGAGACCAAAGATTTAAAAAACTTATCTTCAATGATTTGGAATTGTTCGTGGTGTGCCAGACCCCAGGCACCCGCTCCATATGTGGCTGCAGATTTAGTTTTAGCCTGATAAATCTGCCTAACAGTGGCCAGGGGTTTCATGCTCATCCTGGAGGTAAATGCTTTTAATGCTCCCAGACTCCTTTCCATTCCCATGACCCTTGCATCAATTAATCTAGACCACGTTTGATTCTTGTCGAAGAGTACCCCAAGATAGGGAAAAAACTCCACCACCTCGATTTTCCCTGATTCTGTGTGGAGGTGTCAAGAGAGTCCATGAAGGCTGCATAAGTGGTAATTAGTCGACGCAGCCCTATCCTTGTTCTGGAAATAATGACTGCGTCGTCTGCATATGCCAGAATTGGAAGCTGGATAGACTCAGACACGGGGAGATCAGGGGTTACACCCAAAAGGGCGTTCCCACGCCGTTCGCATAGATGGAAAATAAGAACGCCGCGAGGACACAGCCCTGTCTTACCCCCCTTAAGATCTTAAAAGGGCAGGTACATTCCCCGTATCTAACCGATCCTGATGCCTCCGAGTACAGTTGCCGGATAAAGTCAATTATTGGAGGGTCGATCCCCATCTCTTGAATGATATACCAAAGCTTTGGGTGGGAAACGCAGTCAAATGCTGCTGAAAGATCCATAAAGGCGAGATAGATTTTCCCACCCTTAGCCCTTGTATATTTGTCAATGATCAGTGAAAGATTGAGGCACTGATCTACAGTTCCTCTACCCTGTTGAAACCCGTACTGGGCTTGCATTAATATATTCTTATCATCTGCCCAAGTCTCTAGTCTGGCTAAAAGCAGACGACCCATGAGTTTCGCAGTAGTGTCTAGAAGGGAAATAGGCCTGTAATTTTTAGGGCTACTCTTGTCCCCCTTTTTATAGATAGGAACTATTATACTTGTCTTCCATGAAGGGGGGGGCCTACTATTGCTATGTTGTTAAAAACATTGGTCAGTAAAGGAACCCAAAGGTCGTAGTTGTCCTGGAAGAGGTCTATTGGGACCCCATCCGGACCTGGGGCTCTTCCTGTACTGCATGACGATAGGGCCCTTCTAACCTCAGTGAGTGAAAATGACAAGAATTCCTTCCTATTGTTCAGAGGGACAGATGGGAAACGGGCAGGGGGCTCAGCGGGTGAGAAGATGTTAGCAAAGTGTTCTATCCACTCCTCCTCACCAACATTTGTATCCAACGAAGGGTTCCTATGGGTCTTAAAATAGGGTGAGTTGACTATGCCCCAAAACTCTATGCTATCTCCTGCCATAGTAGCTTGAGCGAGCCTTTCCCAAATTTCCTCCTTTAGTGTTCTCTCCCTTGTTCTTCTAGCCAATTTAAACTGGGTACACAGTAAGGCGATCTGGGTTTGATCGCGTGGCCGAGTTTTGAGAGCAATGGTGAGGGCTTTCTTGGCTTTGCTACAGGTGGAGTCGAACCATCCCTTTTGGGTAGTCAACTTTATTGACTTTTTTAACAGGTAAAAAACCAGCAATAATCAGAGGCATTAGCATACAGCAATTATATGACATCATCGTATTACCATACAGAGAACGCATCTGAGAAGCATAATTTACGAAGAGGGGCGCAGAGTAAAGTCTTGCACCAAGCTCACAGGTACGCAGGTGTAGCGCTATTCGTCTAGTACCCCCATCCATTTGCCCCAGACTCTACGCTATTTCGCCGGACACCCCCTGGCTTTGTACATAGGTCTCTCTTGTGCCGAGCATCAGTCCACCCCTCTGCGCCATTTTGCTATGGTAGGTGTAGCAGGGTTCAACCAGTTAGCCGCAATGTCCCTCTTGGCCACCATCATGGCTGTGTTCAGGAATAATTTGTCGGCTCTAGACCCGTCCAACCCATCCTTAATTCCCAGGAGCACATTTAATGGCTTATGTGGGACCTCCCACCCCAGAACCTCTGTGAGCTCCCTCTCTATGGAATCCCAATATCGTGTAATGACGGGGCAGAGCCATACCATGTGGAAGAAATCTTCTTGGTGGTGGTTGCAGCGTGCACACGATGCATCTGGTCTTAGCCCTGCGCTGTGAAGGTGTTAGGTAAGCGGCATTTAGGTAGTACAGTTGGACCAGACTGAGTGTAGCGGAAGTGGTGATTGTTTTGGGTGCCATCAGTGCGTCTCTCCAGTCCTCCTCTTCCAGAGGCCCGATCCATCCCTCCCACTGGTCCCGAGTCGGTTTAATGTATTGGGAGTATTGTTTGTTAAGGATCGGTAGATTCGGGAGACCCCTCCCTTCCCCAAGTTGCCTGTCATGATTTGCGCCTCAGGTGGGCTGTATTCAGGCAGTGAAGTGCCATCTGGTATGTGGCTGCGGAGGGCGTGGCGCAACTGGAGGTACCTATAAAACTGGGAGGAGTGTAGGGAGTGCCGGGTTTGTAGGTCTTGAAAGTTGCGCATGCGGTCACCTCCCCATATGTCCCCAAGTTGCGAGATGCCAATAAGATCCCAGGTCCTGAATCCTTCTAGGCTGCTGACCTCCTGGAGCCATGAGCCCTGCCAGAGCGGCGTGTATCGGGTCAGCGTATTTGACCATTGGGTATGATGCAGAGAAATGCGCCAGTCCAGGAGAACCCCTTGTGTCACCATGGGCAAAGATCTAGAGATAGCTCCCCCGTACATCATCTCTTGGATCCGAGGTAGGCCGAGAGTACTCAGTTCCACCCTGTACGCCGGGTCCGACCAGCCGCCGTTGAACCAGTTGTGTATGATGAGCAGGCGGGTGGCTAAGTAGTACAGGTATAAGTTGGTCATGCCCATTCCCCCGTCAAAGGGTGGGATCCGGCATTGGAGCAGGGCCAGGCGAGGTCTCCGACCCCCCCCACCCCCCAAAGGAATTTGGTGGTCAGGCTGTCCAACTCTCTAAACCAGGTTCGCTGAAAAAGGAAGGGTGTATTCTGAATTACGAATAAAAACCTGGGCAGTATCATGATTTTGAACAGAGCTATTCTTCGCAGGGGGTTTAGCAGTAGCTTCTGCCATCTGTGGAGGTCAGCGCGGGCTCTTTTCACCAGTGGGGTCACGTTAAGCGACCATGCAAGATCAGGAAGCAGGGCGACCCAAATTCCGACGTACTTAAAGGACTGCCTCCTAATCGGTATTGTGGATTTCCAGTCGAAGCAGTCTCTCGAGATGTGGAGGGGAACTAGGACAGACTCGGTGGGATTTAAGCGCAGATCGGAGGCTTGCCCAAAGAGGTGCAATGCCCGAAGACAACGGGGTCCAGATTGGGCCGGCTCGGCCAGAAAGAGCAGGACATCATCTGCATAGAGAGTGATTTTATCCTCGCCTGAGCCTGGCCATTTCCATCCCATAATCCGGTCATCAGATCGTATGAGGCAAGCCAAGGAGCGGTGAGAGGGGGCATCCCTGTCTCATCCCTCTCCCAATGGGAAACGGCCAGACAACGCCCCGCTGACAAGTACACGTGCCTGCGGTCTGGCGTATAGTGCCTTTACTAGATTGCGAACGTGATGCCCCACTCCCAACTCAGCCAGCACATCCTTCAGGTACCGCCAGTCTACGGAATCAAAAGCTTTCTCGAAGTCGATGAGAAGAAGCGCTAAGTAAGGGGTCAATGACTGGCGGTTCGCTAGAGGCAGGTGGAGGCGTCTAAGGCAGTGCCTAGTGCCTCGGGATGGCATAAAGCCACATTGGTCAGGGTGGACCAGCTTGGCTATGTAAGACCTTAGTCGATTGGCTAGGACCGACGCGAATGTTTTAACCTCTGCGTTAATGAGAGAAATAGGGCGGTAGTCGGAGCAGTGCCCAGAGGGAGGCTGGGATTTAGGGATCACTACTATGGTGGCGGTGTCTGTTTCTGGTCGAAACGAGCCGTTCTCAACGGCTTTGGTGTACACGTCCAGGAGGTGGGGAACAAGTGTTTCCCGGTAGGCCGCGTAGTACTCCTGCGGGAGTCCATCCGGGCCTGGGGTTTTGCCAGACGCAGTACGGGATATGGCGTCATTAATTTCCTCCTGAGTAATGGGGAGGTCCAGGTCCACCGCTTCGTCTGCATTTAGGCGAGGGAGAGAGATGCGTTCTTGGCGAAGCAACTCTGGGAGTGAGAGGCTGGGGTGCTGCGCGGCGTAAAGCTTAGAGTAGTAGGTGGCAAAACACCGGTCCATCGCCGCGGGTGAGCGCTGGATAACGCCGTCTGGGTCTATAATCTCTGGAATTATGCAGTTGGCCATAGGGTATGTGGCCAGTCGGTGGAGGATCTTCCCGTTTTTGTCCCCCCACCCGTACACCCTAGCTATAGAGGACCTCCACAGCGGCCTCTAAGGAAGCCTGCCTGATCTCATCTCTTAGAAGTGCAAGCTGTCTGTCTTGTGAGTCATCTCCCTGTTCTGACGCTTGGTTCTCAAGGAGGGTTGCTTGGGCCTCCAAGAGGGTTATCTGGGAGTCTTGGGCGAGCCGCTTGTGCTTAACCTGGCCTTTGGCAAAGTCGCGAACGGTGGCCTTGCTAGCTTCGCACAAGGTCCCCGGGGAGGAGACGGAGTCATGATTAGTGAGAAAGTACCGTTTTCTTACAGATTTCATAAAGTCTTTGTCTTGGAGGAACCATGCGTTCAGTCTCCAGATAGGGCGCAATGTGTCTGGGGGGGTCTTCCACCCCCAGCAACAAGGGCGAGTGATCAGATATACCCCTAGGAAGGATGGTAATGTCTCTGATTTTCTGACAGTCAAGGGCAGGCATGAAGATGTAGTCAAGTCGTGCGTGCGTGTGGTGTGCGGCGGAAGTGTGCGTGAATTGTTTGGTCTGGAGGTGCCAGACCCTCCAGGCGTCACATACTCCCAGGGTGCTTGCCAAATTTGTCAAGAGTTTGGCGTGGGTGGTTGTGGCGGCAGACGGGGTGTTTGCAGTATCCAGAACCGGGTGCATAACTGCGTTAAAGTCGCCTCCAATTATCGTCATCCCGGAGGGCAGAGATGTGATGTGGTCTGCAGTGCGTTTGAGGGTGGGAGTAAGCAGTGATGGTGGGGAGTATATGGACATTAAGTCAAGAGCAGTGTCTCCTATGGTGCCTCCCAGGGCTATGAAGCAACCCAGGGGATCACTAGTGGCTTTGGTCAGTACAAATGGGAGATTGCGCTGCATGAGGATTGCCACGCCTCTTGACTCCCGATAGAATCTTGAGTGCCAGACCCTGTCATAGCCGTATCGCACCAGGAAGGGTCAGTTATTGCCTAAAAGGTGGGTTTCTTGGAGTAGTAGTATGTCAGCCGCTTGGCATTGTGCGTATCGTAGGACAGCTGTCCTCTTGACTCTAACAGCCCGCTGATGTTCCATGATATTATACGGAGTAGTTCCCTACTATTACGGGTGTCTGTCATAGTGGGCAGAAGTGTGGAAGAGGGTCCATGAAATGGGCGCCGAGCGCAGGTGTGGTGCTCTGTCTGCATACTGTGGGACTATAGGTGCATCGCTGCAGCTTGGGTTTCGTGTACGAGTGTCGTATTGCTGAAGAAGAGTGCTGTTGTGACAAACAAGATGTAGTAACGAAAAACCGGGACAACGGTCCCTCCTTCCTTGCCTACCCCCCACCCTATACTTCAGGAATGGAAGCATCTGTCGACCCTAACAACAAAGGTTAGATACCAAACTGAAATGTTTGGGTGAGGCGATTCGTGGAGGACCCCTCCTCACTTAAGGATATTCTTATCGATGCAATCATAAGAACTAGAGTTGCGATAGACATGGCTATTGAAGGCAAGCCACGTCTGCGTTTCAGGCAGTCCGCCGCAGAACCAGATTAGCACTCCAGGAGAGCCGGACTCCGAGAAAGGTCTGTGTCCGTCGAGTCCATTGGAGAGGAGCGGGGCGAAGCGTCCCCAGGATCTGAGTGGCCCGCAGAGCCAGCCCGTCTTGAGAGGTGGGAGTTGCTCAGGGGCCCTCGACCTTGGGAGTGCAGCTCAGGACCCGAGGGTGATTCTGATCTGGCTCGTCGTGTTCCTCGTCCCTTGCGGGAGCGGGTGCGTTTTCCGTGTGGCTTGGGCGACCCCATTCAGGCATCCCCGGTGCGGGTCTTGGAGGAGCGGTCCAGGGTGTTTACTCTCAGAGGGAGCTCTTCCGTCAGCCATGTCCAGGTCTCCTCGAGGGAGTCGAAGAAAAGGGTTTTATTCTGAAACATTACTCGGAGGCGGGCAGGGAAAAGAAGCCTGTACTGGAGGTCCAGGGCACGGAGCTTCTGCTTAACCTCCACGAACGAACGTCTTTGACTCTGGACCTCCCTTGTATAGTCGGGGAAGATCATTATTGGTTGGCCCTGGTATATGAGGGATTTTTGCCTGCGTGCTTCGGCCAGGATGGAGTCTCGATCCTTAAAATTGAGGATCCGGGCTATTATTGGCCGGTGTGGCGCCCCCGGCGGAGGTTTCGGAGCCAGGGAGCGGTGAGCCCGCTCGATCGCAAACCACAGGGAGAGGGAGTCCTTGGGCACCCATGAATTTATTCAGTGCTCGATGAAGTTGCTCATTTGCCCCTGCTCAGAGCCCTCCGGAAATCCCACCAGGCGGAGGTTGTTGCGCCTCGACCTGTTTTCGGCATCCTCCGCTCGCTTGTGCAGCTCTTTAGTGTGGGTCTGTAGGCGTGCGACTTGGTCTTTCAACTGGTGGACATCGTCCTCCACTGTGGAGATACGGGATTCGGTTTATTTGATCCGGGCCATCGCGTTACGGAGATCCTGTCGGATGAGAGCCATGTCGACTCGTACTTCGCCAATTTTACTCTCCACCGAGGTCTGTGAGGTGCTAATTGCTTGAAGGATGGTGCCGAGGTCGGTGATGGTGGGGGCATTCTTTTCGGTAGGACCGCTTGCCACCCCATTCTCCACGGTCGTGTATTGGTCCATTTTAGTCTGTGTTGTGGGGGGCTTCGGCCCTCGATCCCTCCCCATGGCAGCTGGTCAGTAGTTGCTACCTTAGAGACCTCTTCTGGAGACCAGTGTCTCCAGTTGTTCCCAGCGTGATCAGAGGCGAGGAGAGCGCCGCAGGCTGCTGAACCGGGGTTGAGGCAGGAGAGATCAACTGGCCCAGTGATCAGGGGTCAGTCTCTTCGTGGAAGCGAATGACAGGAGGATGCAGAATGGTGGATATTCGCCTGGGCCCGGCGGTTCACTCGTGGCAATGGTGGCTCCGCTCTCACCGCTGCGCGATGCCGCAGTCGACTACTCCGCAGGCAAGCAGCCGAATATTACCGCCCTAGTGTGCTCAAGGGGGGCTGGGTCAGTCGGTCGCCCCCGCTCGCTGCCGCCACCCACACTTGTCAGACCATGAGAGGTCTAGGGACCAGACGCTCTCCGTGGGATGGAGGGACCACAGGTCTCACTGGGCCACACTATGCCCTCAGAATCAGCGAAGGGGTGGGGGGGTGGGGGAAGACCCAACCCGCGAGTCCCACTCTGCCCGAAATGGCAGTCGAACCACCAAGCTCAGCTGTTCCCACCCGACAGGTGTTCGCCCCCAGCCCAGGCCGTTCAAGGGAGCAATTGGATGTTCGCCCCGCACCCGGGGGGCAGGGGTCTGGAACCAAGGCCGCCCCGCACTTCAGCGAGCTCCGGTGATAGCGGGCCCCCAGTAAGTACTGCCAAGTGGCGGGCCGGCCCAGGGTCACAGCGACGATGCACAGGGGTCCCTAGGCTGGTGAGCCCCTGGGTCATAGAGCACGGGGACGCCTCTGAGGGTGCCGTGCTCTCATAGTCAGGGGGTAGGGTGGGCCGCAGGCGAGACTCCCGCTGCCTGTGGAGGCAGCCGATCCTCCCCGTTTTAGGCCCCTCTTCGTTCAGGCCCGCCCGATTGCTGGTCGTTGGGGCCGCTGCTGCAGGCACACCGGGCCCAGGAGATGCATCCAAGGCAGGCTCCTCTCCTCCCACGCGCCGCAGCCCAGCACTCACCAGGTCACAGGAGGCTCGGCATCAGGCGTTCCTCTGCGCGTCAGCGGGCCCCCAGGATCACAGAGTGCGCACAGCTCGGCGTCCCGGGACCGCCACTCGCCCCAGGGTTAAGGAACAAAAGGGGGGGAAACCATTGGTTTCCCGCTGCTCGAGGTAGCAGCCGATTCCCAGGTTTTTATTTTTAACACAAGATTTAAACAGCTTGTAAATGAATAGTACAAGTATTTCAAAATATATCAGGAATTCCGAAAGAACATTTTTTTGTAATTCAGAAGTGTGATCCAAACAAAGATTTAAATAGGAGCAAAACAAATCAGAACACTCTACTTGGTGATGTGCAAATGACGACTATTTGCAGAAACTCTATTCCAAACATCATACACTAGTTTTATCAGTATAACCACGTCAGAGGGAAAGGTTGTGGCCATTGCAATGAAAAATCTGCTGATTACAAATAAGTGGGCTACCACTTCATCCTTCATGTATTTATTTAAAGTGATAGGTTTGAAACATGATTTGAGAAACATTCCTGTCCCAGCCCTGATGACAATGCAGTTAATGTACTAAGAGGCAAGTCAGCAGTCATGTGCAACCTATATGTGGCTAAAATTGTATTATATATGGAGCAAAAGTTTAGTTATTAAATCAAACAAGTGTTTTTTGTATAGCAGACATGCTGAACTCGTGTATTTGAAGGTGCTCTCATATAGGTTTAGATTTCTGCTCTGGAGCCTTGGAAGGGGTTTTTGGATCCTTCGGCGTTGATGTGGAGTCGGAAATCTTTTTCGGTTCCGAAGATGTTGGTTTCGGATCCGAGGCCTTTTCCTTCGGCGCCGAGGTGCTCGGTGCCGATGGCTTTTTGGGGATTGCGAGAGCAGGACGAGCTCCCGGCTTCGGTGCCGATGGTGTCTGCGGAGCGGTGATATGCGGCTTTCTCGGTCCCGAGCCGCCGGAAGGCTTTTCCTTTGTCTTCGGAGCCGGGCCCGGGGGCGGGGCTTCTGAAGTTTTGTTTCGGTCGCGACTGGAGCCAGCAGGCGAAGTTTTGACCGGAGCCTTCTTTTTTTCAGGTGGGGTTGGGATAGGGGCAGTTGTACTCACTCGTTGACCTGGAGTGATGTGGTCGTCGGAGTCGTCTGCCTCGGAAACGATTTCCAGGTCCTCCGAATCATCCTCCGGGACATCGGGGCCTTCGTTGAAGATGTCCTCCGGCACCGGAGCTGCTCGTTGCGCCATAACGTGTCGTCGGGCCCGGCGATCACGGATAGTCTTTTTTGATCGAAAGGAGGCGCAGGCCTGGCAATTATTCTCCTCGTGCTCAGGCGAGAGACAGAGGTTACAGACCTTGTGTTGATCGCTGTGTGGGAATTTAGCTCCACACTGGGGGCATTTTTTAAATGGAGTCCTTTCCATTAGCCGTAGGCCCGAATGGCGTCGATAGGCCCAGCGGCCCGCGTTGACGACCGGAATTGAGGAGCGCGAAGAGCAAAAGACAATACCGTCGAGTTTTTTGATGTTTAGCGCGTCGAAAAGGTTTGAATAGTAGAGTACGGAACCGGAGCGCAGAAGTTACATCCGAACCCGATGGCGGAAAAAAACTATCCGAGGATGGAGTCGATGCCCATGCGCACTATCGTCCAAGGGAGGAGTCACCTATCTCGTGACTACAAAGACTTCTTCCAAGACAACAACAAGGTGCAAGCATCCGAGCCCAACACCAGATGGCGATCTATGCACATAGTGTGAATTCTGCAGCTCATATGCCTCGAACACAATGTATATATGCAGGCATATAAACAAGGCAGTAATCTGGCGTACTCCTACTATGCGTACCCTACTCTAAGGGTGCCTAGAGTATGTGTAGGTGTAAAGCCAAGAATCTCCTCAAGGGACGATCCAACCCCATTACCTGATGGGATAAAGTGAAGGACCCCGTCTTGGTTACAAACTGGACACCCCTCACAAGATGCCAGACCGCTGCGTGGTGATTTCTCAGCATGCATGGACCTTCGGTGTCAGCAGAAGTGGCTCCTCTACTAATCTATCACGATGCTCATCTTTTATAATGGAAAGCAACCATGCGATGTGCGTATAGATCAGTGATATTATGGATATGTAGATAGCTCTGTCGCCCCGTGGATGAAGATAGGGATGACATTTGTACATAGTGCGAAACGAGACCTTGTACATGATGTTCAGGGCGTTGTGATGGTGTTGTGCGAAGCTAGATGCGTAAACAATTTTAGTTTCGGGGAAACGAATCCAACATTGTCATACACGCAAATATGTGCAAAAGGTCACAGCTGAAGATGTTATTTGTGAGAACAATGTAAGAAATAAGCTGCTTCGCTACATGGACCTAACTTGCGAATATAACAAGAGCACCTTGGGATTGCTAGAGCAAGCCCCTGTCCACTTATAAGGGATACCTGGACTCTGTGCACAGTATACCTTTTTTTGGTATGGTATATAAAGAGCCGGCTTCCTACACACACCAAATAGAAAAGAAAGTAATAGGGGAAAGCAGCATTGTTTAGCTACGCCAGAGTAAAAAGGGTTCACTGAACCTCATCTTAGCAGGAAGTGCCAATTAATTTTTGCTCGTCCGGAAGCACCTAGAAACACAGAGGATAAAGACAGCTTTTGATCTTCTATGAGATTATTCCTCTACAACAGGAATTCCTTTGTTTGAGACAACCACACAGAAAGTTCAAATTGCAACATAGTTGTTAGAAGGTGGTTCTGACACAATGGGCCGCCCGGATTTTCTTGCTTTTTGAGCACCAAATTGTTGAGCTTTTACTGTGGGGGAGCCTCATAAGTTGGGACTCACCCACAGGGAACTCAGGATGTAAGAGACTGCATGGGGATTTTTACTTGTGTCCCCCTGGCTTGACCAGGCCACTGCGCAGCAGCTGGAGTAAGGGACACCGGGCTGGTTACATGCAGACACAGGTGTACATGCGTGTGCACACGTGTAGGGGCTGCGCAGGAGAGATTCCTAGCGTGCGCAGTCCAGGAGCAGCTACAGAGTGAATGGGGTGGCAGGACTTATGCAGAATAGGGTGGTGACCTGGAATGGGCTTTATACATTGGGAAGGAACATGCCAGGGAAAGTCAGTGTGTTTTACTGTTTTTTCACTTCATTATTCCCCTATGGGAATGTGGAGCCCATGTGCTAGATTAACTTCCATAAGGCCTACAGATTCCAGACACGCACTAAAGTCCACGGTAGCGGATGTGAAAAGAAGTATTCTGCAGAGTCCAAAGTCATATTTGTACTGCTTTTGGGTCATCCAGAAATGTCATATTTCTCTGAGTCACTGGCTGGGGTCTGGCCCTGGCAGGTTAGATTAATGACCTTTCTTCCCAGAGCGAAGATCTTCCCTCCAAGGAGAGAAGATAGGTGGAGCTACAGGCTAATCCATCAGCAGCTGTCGCTGGGTGCCAGGCACCAAGCTGAACCAAGGTGAAGGCAGCACTGGGGGAAGGGGACCATGTGGCCAGAGACACTGGACGACGCCATTTTGAACAAACCCAGATGCTGGACAAGAAGGAGGGAGCAGGGGCAGGAAAGTGATGTGTCGCTGTGTGATAGGGCAAACAGAGACTTCCTGCCTGCCGCCTCCCCAAATTCTTAAAAGAACTTGCACAGGAAGAGAAGCTCTCTCTGGGGTGTGGTCTGCTGAGGCGGAAGGTGCTGGAGCCTGGCAATGGGCAGTTGGAAGGAGGAACCCCCTGACTGCCCACCAGGACCCTAACAGCGCCAGAAGAAGAGCCCAGGACCGGTGCGCAGAAGCAGGGGCCTCTGCGCAGGGAGAAGAGAGGCCCAGGAGGAGAGCCAGGCGAAAGGCTGGTGCAGGGAGCCAGTGAAGACCGCTCCCTGCAGAATGCACCATCTTGGAGACCCGGAGGGCAAAGGAGAGTGCTCCCAGTGGCTGGGGGGCGCCACCGGGAGCAAGAAGACGCAAAAATGGGGCAGATCGGACCCCAGGGGCTGAGATATGGCCCCCGGAAGGTAGGCGACCTTTGACCTCTAAGAAGACCGACGACGAAGCACGTGGGGCTCCGCCGCCGGTCTCAGAGATGCCCCCGGGGTGGGTCAGGTCCCAGGGGCTGCCCCCCAAAGAGAAGTAAGGCTGGGGGGGCGCCGTTGCGCTCCCCCCCCCGTGAAGGTGCCCTGCAGGGGGACCAGGAGCCCACCCTGGCCCCCACCGAAGATGGAGACGGGGAGCGCCGTCGCGCCCCCGCGAAGAGGTCTGGAGGGGCCCGGGACCCCATCCCCGGGCCCCGAAGCCAAGCCGGGGAGCGCCGTTGCGCTCCCCGTGAAGGTATCTCCCTAGGGGGCCAGGAGCCCACCCTGGCCCTTGCCGAACCAGAGGTCGGGGGGAGCGCCGTCGCGCCCACCCGCGAAGAGGAGGAGGGGGCCTGGGACCCCATCCCCGGGCCCCGAAGAATGGGAGAAGGCCGGGGTAGTGCCGCCGCACTCCCCCGCGGTCCAGCCGGACCGGAGGACGGAGACGCGTCTGCCCGCTGGAGCGGGCAGACCAGAACTGCTCGGCCGGCTCCCGCGGCAGCACACAAGGGTGCTGGCCGCGCGGGGAGCCGGCGGGGGCAGCCGGGGTTGGGCTCCCCAGGCTGCCCTCCAACCAGAGAGGCCGTCGCGGGTCCCGGGTGGGACCGGGACCCGCCGAAGAAGAGTTGGAGCATTGCGGGGCCCGGGTGGGACCGGGCCTCCGCCAAAATATGCCGAGCGGCCGCGGGTGGGCTCCCTGGGGGTCCGGGTGGGACCGGGCCCCCCACCGAGGAAGAGACAAGGCGCGGAAGCGCCAGTGCGATCGCGGCTCTCCCCGGCACAGCGGGAGAGCCGCTCATCAGCTATTCACGAGAAGGAGCATGAAGCGCCCCATAATTTTAACATCTTCTGGGCTGGAACTTTTGTTCTACAGCTGAGGGTGTATGGAGAAGTGCGACAAGGAGTGAAGGGCTGAGTTGGGGATGTCTGGAGAAGGGCATCCCCTGGAGGTGAAGAGATGTAATTGCACCCGTAGTGCATTTACTAATGTTATTTCTTTTAGAGGGACTGAAGGTCACATGTGCAATGTGAAGTACCTGTGTAAGGTGATGTCATAAGCAAAGTGGGGTTATGTTGCCAGACATACCCGCTAGGGTGTCTGGCTGTATATGCGTAATCCTGTGATTTCATGTGTGATGCCTTTAGGGGCTTGAATTGCAATGCATTATAATGATCCACAAAAGTGATGAGTACTGTCATTCTAAAGTAATGCTTAAACATGTATTCTTGCTGCTGCGCTTAAGTGAGGAACAACCCAGAATGTTAGCCCTGAAGATGTAGGGGTGCATACTGCATGGTCAATATAAGATGCTCAGTCAGGGTTATGTGTCACTAGGGCAGGTGAACCTATTTTTAATGCGTGTTAAGGTAATGGGGTGGGTCGCCACTGGGATGATGCCAGTGCGCAAGGCCCTCGCTCCAGGTTATGCTCAACACACTGCATTAGGGGGCAAGATGATGTGCATACATGGGAGTGGTGGTACTAGACCCCACCCCCCCTGCGGGAGGGGTGGAGATGTTATGCAATGTCACAAAGTAATTCCAACAGCTTATGTATATTTGTAAATTGGTGCATAGTATTGAGTAGTGTGTGTGTTTAATAAATGTACTCTTACTTTTATAAAGCAAAGTACAGACTGGACAATCAATTATTGAGTGTTATTTCTGCGCACCTGCAAATGGCGATTACTAGCCCACACCACCTCCCTTGAGTAAGCCTCAGACTGCTCTGCAACGCTACCCTCTGAGAGTCAGGCGCTACAATTGGGTGTTTGGTTCCCAGTGAAGGACAAATGCAGTCATGTTATTTGTGCAGGCCTCACAGATGCTGCCTCGTTTTCCAACAATAGTTATAAAAGCAAGAGCTGGGCCTAGGGTCCCACAAACACGTCAGTCTGACCATAAGAAAATAAGTTACTTACCTGTAACTTTAGTTCTCCAGTATTGGAATCTTTTATAGATTCACATGCTTGAACCCTCCTGGGAGAACCTCAGACCTTCAGATTTTCACAGCACTAGTGCTAATAATTTAACCATAAAGATCTCAAAAGGTGAGCTTTCTCAGGGGAGGAGGGTGGGTTGCATGTGAATCTATGAAAGATTCCAATACTAAAGAACTAAAGTTACAGGTAAGTAACTTATTTTCTTACTCCAGTATTGGAACTTTCATAGATTCACATGCTTGATTCAGAGTAGTTATCAGTTAGAAGCACATTTTTGTTCTAATTTTCCCTGAATAAAATATACACGATAAAGAATAAAAGGAAAAAACCAACTTTCCAGTCATAAACTCGTAATTCCTGCTTAAACAAAGCATTTAACGATGGGCATCGGAATACAGATAAGTAAGAATATTCATAACTATATAAATAGGCATATTCAAACACATGAAATGTGGATATTAGAAAAGAATAGAGTAATATAAATAATACAAAAGAATGTGCGAGGTTCCTAGAAAGCAAAAGAAGGAGGGATGAGATAGAAAGCTCAGTCATTGAAACAGGTTCCTCAGGACCGCTTGGGCCACTGCTGTATTACTGCGAACCGAAGAATCCAAGCAGTAGTGCTTGGTAAAGGTGTGGATACTCTTCCAGGTCGCTGCCCTGCAGATCTCCTGAATTTATCGTCGCATCCTGGATGAGCAGAAACTGCCTGAAGCTCAACTCGGAAAAGACAGAAGTCATCATCCTCGGACCCTCCCCCTCGGCATGGGACAACACCTGGTGGCCTACGGCCCTCGGCAGTCCCCCCACACCCACGAACCACGCCCAAAACCTCGGCATCGTACTCGACTCCTCCCTCTCCATGACACGACAAGTCAACGCCGTCGCCTCCAGCTGTTTCAACACCCTCCGAATCCTCCGAAAGACCTTCAAGTGGACACCGCCCCCCGAGTCAAGGAAGGCCGTCACCCACGCACTCATAACCAGCAGACTGGACTACGGAAACGCCCTCTACGCCGGGATCACAAGTCTCTACTCCGCAAGTTCCAGACCATACAGAACACCGCAGCCAGACTTGTCCTTGGCATTCCTCGACACGAACGCACCACCCAACACCTACGGAACCTCCACTGGGTCCCCGTTGAGAAGAGAGTCACTTTTAAGATACTCACCCACGCCTACAAATGCCTCCACAACACCGGACCCCAATACCTCAACGAGAGGCTCTCCTTCCACGTATCCAAGAGAAACCTCCGATCCGCCGACCTCGCCCTCGCCGAAACCCCGCGCATCCGCAGAGCCAGAACAGGTGGAAGAACCTTCTCCTACATCGCAGCCAAGACCTGGAACGAGCTCCCGCTCAACATCAGACGCGTCCCCTCCCTGAACATCTTCAGGAAGATGCCCAAGACCTGTCTTTTCGACTGATAGGGAGCGGCTCAACCTCCCTCCCTCCCAGTGCCTCGAGACCCTCACGGGTGAGTAGCGCGCTTACAATTCTCCTGATTGATTGATTGAGGTACCCCAGCAAAAAGGGCTGTCAAAGCAGAGACTGCCCTAGTAGAATGTGCACAGACTCTCCCTTGGATGGGCTTTCCAGCCGCCTGGTGACAGTATTGGATGGTACTAGAAATCCAATGTGCAATGCCTCGTTTAGAAAGGCGATAGCCCTTACGAGGAGCACTATATGCCACAAAGAGTTGGGGTGACTTTCGGAAGGATTTAGTTCTGTGGAGATAGAATTTGAAACAGCGCTGAATGTCTAGAGCATGAAGGGCTCTCTACGCCGGTGTTGTATGTTGCAGGAAAAGAGTTTTAAGAACCAGAGTTTAGTTTAAATGAAAGTCTGATGGAACTTTAGGGATGAACTTTGGGTTGGTACGTAACATTACTATGTCATCTTTGAATTGAAGAAAAGGCTCCTGGATAGTGAGGGCCTGCATTTCACCAACCCTTCTAGCAGAGGTCAACGCCAGAGGTAGCGCCACTTTTCATGACAGAAATTTTACCTCCGCCTTGTGGATAGGTTTGAAGGGATGCTTCATGAGTTGAGCCAAGACCACATTAAGGTGCCAGAGTGGTGGGGGAGGTTTGACCGGAGGAAAGACCCTAAAAAGTCCCTTCATGAACAGTTTGATTATTCTTGCTGACCATAAAGAAGAGCCTGAAGATGTTCTTCTGAAACGGGAAATAGCTGCAAGATGAACCTTAATAGATACATGAGCCAGTCCAGCTTTCGCCAATGAAAGGATTTGAGTTTCATGAGCTGAAGAAGAGAAAGGTTGAACGCCTGATTCCTGGCACCAGAGACAAAACCTCTTCCATTTCATTTGATATGTTTTGGTAGTGCTCTGAGCCCGGGTATGAGAAAGAATGTCCTTACATGCCGTGGACAGACTCAGGTGATCGAACTCTCTGTGTTCAGGAGCCATGCCGCTAATCGAAGAGATTTGGGATCAGGATGCAGCACTTGACCACGGGACATCATCAGTAGCAATGGGATGGGATCCAAGAGAATCGGCTGTCTCTCCGAGAGAAGAAGGAGCTCTTTGTACCAATACTGGCGTGGCCAAGATGGAGCTATGAGGATCATCCTGCAGGGCTCTGTCTTCATCTTCATGAGAAGTCTTAGCAGGAGAGAAATGGGAGGAAAAGCGTAGGTAAAGGCGCCCGACCATGCCATCGTAAACGCATTCCCCCTGGATCCCGGATGGTGATGCCAACTTGCTAAGTACCAGCATTTCCTGTTCTCCGGCGCTGCGAATAGGTCTATGAATGTCTTGCGCCCACAGTCGAAAAATGCTGTCCAGAGTTTCCTGATGCAGTTCCCATTCATGGCTTGTAAACTTGAGCCTGATGAGAGTATCCGCTGTTGCGTTGAGATTCCCTGGAAGATGTTCTGCTTTCAGCAAAACCCCATTCTGAATCGTCCACTCCCAGATGCCTTGAGCTTCCAGTGACAACAGAGGGAACCTTGTGCACCCCTGCTTGTTGACATAATGCATCGCCATTGTATTGTCCGTCCTGATGATAACAGATGAGTTTCTTATCCTTGGAAAAAAAAGCTTGTAGGGCTAACCGAATTGCTCTTAGTTCCAGCAAATTGATGTGGAGAAGACGATGATTTTGCTGCCAAAAGCCACTGATTTGAAGGTCTTGTAGGAACGGTCCCCCTCCAGAGATGCATCTGTGGTTATTACTCGCAGAGCCGGGGATGGCAGAAAAGAGAGACCTTTTGAAATGTTCTCCTGGCGGGTCCACCAAGAAATGGCTTGTAGCATAAGTGGAGTTACCTTGATATCCTCGAAGAAACTGCTCACCTGGCGCCATTGTAAGTCCAATTGTTCCTGAAGGGGGCGCTTCCATAGGTGGCAGAAGGGAATCAGGGGGATGCAGGATGACATTGACCCTAGGAGGGACTTGTAACGGCGAACTGAAAGTGACTTTTTTCTTAGGAAGAGTTGAGCCATAGACATTAGTTTGGTTTGTCTTTCTAGCGATGGAAAGGCTTTATTGAGAGACGAGTCCAATATGGCTTCCAGAAAAGTAGTGCTTTTGGACAGGTGTAAGTTTGATTCCTCCCTGTTTAAGGTAAGTCCCAGACTTTCGAAAAGACCTGTGCAGGCTGTCACAGAAGCCTCGGTTGATGCCATGGAAGGAGCCTTTATCAACCAATCGTCCAAGTAAGTAAACACCTGGTGATGTTGCCTGCTGAGGAAAGCCGCTACTGGGGCCAGACACTTTGTAAATATTCTTGGTGCTGATCTTAGGCCGAAAGGCATAACTTTGAATTGATAGTGGATCCTGGCTACAGTGAAGCGAAGAAACTTCCTGTGCGATGGATGAATGGGAATATGGAAATAAGCGTCCTGTAGGTCTAGAGTGGCCATGAAATCTCCTGAATTTAGAAGCAATAGTATGTCTTGCACGGAGACCATATGGAAGGACGGTTTCTTGAGATAGGTGTTGAGAGTCCTCAGATCTAAGATAGGCCACCACTTTTTGAAAACCTTCAGTACCAAAAAGAAACGGCAGTAGAACCCTTTCCCTCTCTGGGATGTCGGAACTGGTTCTATTGCCTCTTTTTGTAACATCAACCTGGCTTCTAGGGGCAGGAGATATAGATGCTTCGTCGCCTGTAAGCGAGGTGGAGTGGATGGTGAAAGTTGAATAAACTCCAATGTATTGCCAAACTGAACGATGTTGGGCACCCATTGATCCGTTGGTATCTTTCGCCAGTTTTGGATGCACCAAGAAACTTTTCCCCCCACAGGCAACTGGTCGCGGGAAGGAAAAGTAGCCAGAGACTGAAAGTTGTTATTGTCGACGTGTGGAATCCTTCCCGTCGTCCTGCTCTTTCTCTGGGTGCCGACTTGGGATAGGCTGCAGACTGAGATTGTTGCTGAGTGTATTGCGGTCGATAAGGCTGTGTAGACTAGGTGCATAAGCGATACCTGTACTGTTGGCATTCACCTCTATATGAGGGCAGACCTCTTCCCCGAACTCCACGAAAGGGAACCTTACGGTACTGGAGCGTCCCCAATGACTTTGCCGTCTCAGTGTCCTTCTTTATGTCCTGGAGAGCATCATCGATGTGTTTACCAAAAAGGGCCTCTCCGTCAAAAGGAAGATCCAATATTTTATTCTGACCTTCCGGCTGAAAAGATGTTGCTCTGAGCCAACCTTGTCAGCGTAAGACTGCTGTTCCTGCCAAATATCGAAAGGTCGTCATAGCGATGTCCATCACGCAGTCTATGACCTCCGAGGAAGCCCTCTCACCCTCCTGGAGGATTTTCTTGGCGTCGTTGGTCAATGTAAGGGGCTAGGTCGCACCACATCTGCTGATCATAACGACCTAAGATCGCTAGAGCATTAGCTGTCCTGACCATTAGCCCTGACATCGAAGAGAACGGTGTGCCTGCGTTGTCAAGGCGTCTGCCTTCCTTGTCCGGAGGTGTTGTGACTGGAGCAGCCGGATTCTTGGCTTTCCTTTGAGCCGCTTGTGATATTATGAGTCTGGCTTTGGGTGATCCACCAGGCAAGCCGGACTATCTTCCAAGGCCTTATACTTCTTCTCTAGTCTAGGAAGAACAGGAACCACTGTGGCTGGGGTCTTCAAAACTTTAAGGCCCTCCTTCCATATGTAACCAACAATGGGGACAGCTCGTACTGATTTCCTAAATGGTTCCTTGAAGTCCTACAGAAAGCACTCCGTTTGCGAAGTTGGCCTTGGCAAATCGAATCTTTTGGCTGCTCTTTCCAGAAGATTGTGAACTACCACTGATGTCCTCTGGTGGAGAGTCTAAAGGAACCGGTGAAGATGAAGACGGAGTGGGAATTATATAGTTGTCCCATTCCCTGTGCGGATGTGGAAGCTCCCTCTCTTCCTGGTCGTCATCAGAGGTGTCCGGATGCTGGACAGGAGGTGGTGTTGATGGTGGAGCAGCGATCGTCTGTAATGTTGTTACTGCCTGAGGGGTGGAAGGCACTGAATGATGCTTAGGAGGCACCACGGTCTGTTCCGGAACAGTAGAAGGTGCTGGAAATCTTTTCTTGTAGTCCGATAAACTGTAGATCAGAAAGTAAAGAGGATGGCATACAGACCATCTCTTCCTGATACTGTTGCTGGTAGTACTGAGGAAGCACGTAATAATGTTCCTCTTCATAGCTTTCCTCGAAATAGTCTTCCTGGCATTTAACATGCAACTCTGAAGGACTGGGGCCGTAACCAAAGGGGCCATCATCTTCCTCCGAATCATCTTCCTCCAGGCGATGTGAAGGAATCAGAGGGGACACCTTACTAGGTGATGTGATCTCTGGAGTTAAGTGGCTTATTCTCAATTTCTCCGTAGGAATTTTCTCCCTCGTGGACGAGGTCGTCGACAGTGTTGTCGATGATGACGTCGATGGAGCCACTGTCACTGTCGACAGGGTCGAAGGTAAACTATACGCCGTCAATGGAGTCCCAGTCATCGTTGTCGCGGTCATCATCACCGCCGTCGTTGATGTAACCGCTGACGAGAAAGAGGTTTGCGGAACTGTAACCGGCGATGCCTGCACAGAGTCCTTGCGACAATCCCGTCGTCGGCACCATTGCTGGAGGAGGTATAGACAATGACTGACCCTTGACTGTGGAGACCTGGAAAACCTCGCCACCGCGTTGACGAGGAATTCTACGGTGTCGTCGACGATTTAATCGACGGCAAAGCCTTCATCAGCGGTTTCTCTTCAGGAGGGACAGAAGAAGGCTTCTTGAAGGTTTTCCTGCCCTAAGGAGGTGTTTAAGGCAGCACAGAGCTTGCCTTTTTCACCCTGCTGTCCCCTGACAGATATCCTTTCCTCTCCTTTTCACCTTGGTGAGGAGATTTTGTAGGACTAAGCCTGTAAGACCCATGGGTAGTCTTTTTTTCGGCTTCACGAGGGCGCTCCTCAGATGAGTGAGGTTCAGATCTTCCACTCTTGTGAGACCTTCTGGAAGATAAAGACGACGAGGCCTCATCACTCTCCTCACTAGAAATAGGCTCTCTTCTGGATTTCAGCTTCTGGAGGCAAATGAGAAGTCGCCCCTGACAATCCCTCAGAGTTTTGGTGGAGAAGGTACGAAATACCTTACAATCCTTGGCTTTGTGGTCAGGATACAGGCAGTAGATACAGTCCTTCTGAGGGTCATCCATGTGGAGTCTTTTCTTAGAGCAGGTGGCACAAGCTCTATACGGACCTTCTCCTTGTCCGACATCAGGAAAGTAGATAAACTAAGCTCAATAAGTATAAATCTGAATTAAAGGTTTAGGAAAAAACCTCGCAAAAGAGTAATTAAAGAAAAGACTGAGCAGAGCTCAGTGGAGACTCCCTAGTACAGCGTGCAGTAGAAAATCTGAAGGTCTGAGGTTCTATGAGGAGGATACAAGCATGTGAATCTATGAAAGTTCCAATACTGGAGTAAAAGCAGGTTCTA
The DNA here is from genome assembly GCA_963921515.1 of Calotriton arnoldi. NCBI lineage: Eukaryota > Metazoa > Chordata > Amphibia > Caudata > Salamandridae > Calotriton > Calotriton arnoldi. The sequence goes on along the minus strand of CAWUFW010001319.1, from coordinate 2,098,421 downwards.
ATACATTGTCACCACAAAAAACAATAAACAAGATAGTCAGTCAAGGTACACCTGAGAGAGATCGCAACCACAGCGCAGGCATACATGCTTAATGTATAGTTCTGAAGAGAAGAAAAAATGTTAAAGAAGCTTTCAGCATTTTGCAAAAGGTAGGAAAGGAGATAGCTAGATTTATAAATACATTTATGTACTCTTTGATGCTTTTCTCTTCTTTACATCACAAGCAATGTAGAGGCCCGCATTAAAACGTTCTTCTAGGGAACTTACCTGCTCTCACCGCTTGCTTGTACAAGTAAATTGGTATGTTTCAAAAGTGCTGCCAGAACAAATCTAGAAACTGTATCCAAGAGGGATTCATTGCTGACTGTTGCACTATCCCAATCTAAAACAAAAGAAGACAATATTTGAAGTCCCAGTTGTAATAGGAACTCAACATCCATATTTTTAAATTAAAATCATACAGAAAAGAATCCAAACAGAATCCTATGAAGGGCATATTTCAGACATCGTCTGACCCTTTGAAGCAATCTCATGGCCAGAACAGAGCCCTGGGTTTTATGTAGTGCACAGTATTTCCTTAAATAAACAGTGCTGTCAAACTTAATATGTGATATGTTTCCCATCTTCCGCTATAAGTAGCAAAATCATTCATGTACTTTTGACCTATTCAGAAATAGTATAAGCAAATTAGACCCATGAGGTATTATCAAGGACAAAAAAAACCAACAAAAATAACCCTTTGCAAATAATATTTACAGCAGGTGGAAGGTATGTTTTTGCACCTAATTTATTCCTCTGTACTACAAACAGGGCGTATTACATGGATCCTCACTAAACCTAAGAAACTCAACAAAGACAAGTCAGGCTATACTGACGCTGCAGGAATTTTAAAATTTTAATCATTGCACTGCTCACCTGCGCACTTCGTGCCCCCCTGGTCCGCCGCGGCTTGTGCCGATTGTGCGGAGGGGACAAGCACCATCCTTGCTTTTAATTCACTTCCTCCCGGCGACAACTCACTTTCCCCTGACGCCGGTCAGCGCTCTATACACGCTGCTGCTGTCCCGCCCACTTCCTGACATAAAAGGAACTGCGCCGAGCGGACGCGCAGCGGATCCTCACTAAACCCAAGAAACTCAACAAAGACAGGTCAGGCTATACTGACGCTGCAGGAATTTTAAAATTTTAATCATTGCACTGCTCACCTGCGCACTTCGTGCCCCCCTGGTCCGCCGCGGCTTGTGCCGATTGTGCGGAGGGGACAAGCACCATCCTTGCTTTTAATTCACTTCCTCCCGGCGCAACTCACTTTTCCCTGACGCCGGTCAGCGCTCTTTACACGCTGCTGCTGTCCCGCCCACTTCCTGACATAAAAGGAACTGGGCCGAGCGGACGCGCAGCGGATCCTCACTAAACCTAAGAAACTCAACAAAGACAGGTCAGGCTATACTGAGGCTGCAGGAATGTTAAAATTTTAATCATTGCACTGCTCACCTGCGCACTTCGTGCCCCCCTGGTCCGCCATGGCTTGTGCCGATTGTGCGGAGGGGACAAGCACCATCCTTGCTTTTAATTCACTTCCTCCCGGCGACAACTCACTTTCCCCTGATGCCGGTCAGCGCTCTATACACGCTGCTGCTGTCCCGCCCACTTCCTGACATAAAAGGAACTGCGCCGAGCGGACGCGCGCCGAAGGCAAGCCCGTCTACGCCCATCCGCGCCTGACCCCCGCCAGACGACATACACCCTGCCCATTTCACCAGCGAAGCCCTCTCCACTAGCATATGATGGCCATCCTTAAATACACCAGCCAGGAACTCCACTCCTTTAACAAAGTACCCCACAGGGAGGCGGACGGTGTCCCCAATCTACCGATGACAGGTCACACAACACACGAGTACCCTCTGCTCAGTAGACAACCCGAAATAGCCTACAGCAGCACCAAATGCCCCCTAACCAATTCCACTACACCAAAGCCCAAGCACCTGACCAGTTTATACTGCAATGCGCGCTCCCTCCCAAAACACGCATTAGAAATCTGGTCCCTATTGGACTCAGAAACACCTGATCTATTCTTTATTACAGAAACATGGCTCCAAGATTCGTCACTACCTGACCTCGCTATAGCACTTCCCCTTGACTATCAGCTGATAAGACTAGACAGGAAAGACAAAAGAGGTGGCGGAGTAGCGATCGCCTTCAGGGAAAATATTAGAATACATACTGTAGAATCCCACCTGGCAGAATGGGGCGAAATATGTATTTTCACAATAGAGCACGTCAGCAAGGAATCCTGGAAAGGCGCCCTCCTCTACAGGCCGCCCGGCAACAAAGCCCATTTTACTAACAATCTAACAGAAATGATCGCGCCACACGTCCTGGCTGCGAATAATTTCTTCCTACTAGGGGATTTTAACTACCACGCTGAACTCCCATCGGATCCCCACACAATAGACCTCATCACCAGTTTGAATACATTGGGCCTAAAGCAATTGGTGATGGGCCCCACCCACATCGCCGGTCACTCCTTAGATCCGTTATTCACAAACTCGCCTAATGTAGTGATCGACCAGCTACTCCCAGTTCTATGGTCTGATCACCATGTAATAAGGTTTCTAATACATGGGAAGCCGACTAAACATCATCCCAGGAAAGAAACAAAGTTAAGTAGACCCTGGAACAAGATAAATTTAGAATCCTTTTCCACTCACTTCACTCCCCTCTCCCCCTCGGAGATAGCCTACACTAACAAGGCAGCTAAAGATCTGGAACTTGCCATCAGCACGACCCTAGACACAATCGCTCCTAAAAAGGCAACTAGGTGCCCAAATAAACTCTCCCCCTGGTTCACCCCAGACCTAAAAATCGATAAACTTACCGTTAGAAAAGCTGAACGTAAATGGCGACACACAAAAAATGAAATAAACAGACAGCATTACAAAACAATGCATCGGCTCTATATGGACCATATAGCCACGGCCCAAAAAGTTTACCTGGGAAACAGAATAAATCAGGCCTCCAATTCCCATAAAGAACTGTACAAAATAGTAAAGGAATTCACCAATCCCTCCTCATGCCAACAACCGCTTGTGGCTTCCCAGGAGTGGGTTGATTCCCTTTCATCCTTTTTTGTAAACAAGATAAACGCCATTCACAAACTGTTTCCCCCACCAGCCGACACTCCACCCAATCAGGCTGGCAATAAAGTTCCTCCCTTGCACACAACCTCCCTCAAAGAATTTCACACCGTTACAGAGGAAGAAGTAGCCCTCACCCTAAATAAAAGTAAATCCGGATCTCCAGCCGACCCGGCCTCCGCCCAGATCCTATCCATAATCGCACCGGCTCTTATCCCTAATCTGACTAAAATTTTCAACCTCTCACTATCGCAATCCACCATACCCACACACTGGAAGGAGGCCATAATCAGACCAATCCTAAAAAAAACGACAGCCGACCCAAAACAGCCTGCTAACTACCGACCAATCTCCCTTCTGCCCCTATTTGGCAAAGTCATGGAATCATTGGTCAACGGTCAGCTATATAAACATCTGGAAAGCAACAATCTGCTGGACTCATCGCAATCAGGGTTCCGGGCCTTTCACAGCACCGAAACGGCCCTACTCGAGATAGTTGACAACATCAGGCTCTCTCTTGACGCAAGACAATCCGCCATCCTGATTTTACTTGATCTGTCGGCTGCCTTCGACACCATCTCACATGACGTCTTCCTGGAGCGCCTATTGGAGTTTGGTGTCGAGGGCCCAGCATTAAGCTGGATCAAGAGCTACCCGACAGATCGGTCCTCCAAGGTTCAAATAGGAGATTTTTCATCTAAGAGCCAGATAATTGACAAGGGAGTCCCTCAGGGATCCATATTAAGCCCAACACTCTTTAACTTATATGTGTCCCCACTGGCAAAAATAATCCGAGCACATGGGTTCGAAACAGTGTCATACGCCGATGACACGCAGCTACTAATCACCCTTGGACCAGATCCCACTGATACCAAATTTAGATTTAAACAGTGCATGATGTCCATTAACGTCTGGATGTCAAGCAACCACTTATTACTCAACGCAAGCAAAACTGAAATCATGCTCTTCGGTGACGCACAGAAATTGTGGACAGATGACTGGTGGCCGCCTTCCCTGGGATCCTGCCCCTCACCCAAGTCCACAGTCCGAAATCTGGGTATAATAATAGACAATAAACTCTCCATGGCGGACCACATTAATAATGTGGTACGTACCAGCTACGGTCTAATGCGTATCCTCAGGAAAATCTTTAAGTGGATTCCCCTATCGTCCCGCATGCCCCTAGTACAGGGACTAATCATTAGCCGTCTAGACTACGGAAATGCACTGCTGGCCTCCATAAATGAAGAGCAGTTGTCAAAACTTCAGGTCCTACAGAACACTTTCTCCAAAATTGGCCCTGAAACCTGGAACACCCTGCCTCTACATCTCCGACTGGAGCCCGATCATAAGAGGTTCCGCAAAACTCTTAAAACCTGGCTTTTCTAGCTCTGACGAGACATCTCTCCTGGTTCTCTGAGTATCTGCTGGAGCTGTGAGACCTACGGGTGAAACATGCGCTTAACAAATACCAAATACATACATACATACATACATACATGGGCAAATGGTATTTTCATCAATTGTGTGCATGTTCTTATCCCATTGTTCACAATCAGCAATATATCGGCTCGCCAGCACTATGCTGTCAAAGATAGATGCTTATGGTTGGACATACAAGTGCTAGCAATTCTGAAGCAAATCTATGGGAACTCAGGAATTTCAGAAGCAAACTTAAAATAATTCAGCCAGACTAACACAACCTTGCCAACAGAATATGGTTCAACTATGTCATCCAGGAAGAGAGAGTGACAAGGAGAGGAGGGGACAGGGAATGGTTGGCGAGGACTACTGTTCAAGTAGTAGCTAAAGGGTCTCAAAGTTTAACATCTCGACTTACAGATCAGGAACTCTATCTTTTTCTTCACACATCTGTTACACTATAAACTTAATCCCTCTCCTCTAGAACGCCAATTGTTTCTCTACCCCAGATAGCTTGCGGTTTCCTACTTCCAAAAATTCTTACCTTGGCTCAAGGGGTAACACAAATGGGAAAAGGGAGTTCAGAGAACACGGATCCACCTGTGCTTGGAGCCAGAATTGCCAGGAGCAGGATGCCTTTTGGCAGGAGACTTCTTTCTCTGTAGTGTCAGACAATCCAGCTAAGACCTAACTAGGAATCTTCAAATCATGTTCTACACTGCAATTCTACACTGCAATAGTCATTTTCATAAGTAAAACCTCGTTGTTTTCTGCAAAAGAATCCCTAGGTTTGCTGTTTTAAGGTTGGAATACAATATGTTCCCTGAGGTCCAGACTCACTCCTGCACTTCTAGTTGGTAATATCCAGTTTCTGACAAATGTAGGCGGACCACCTGGCAGTGTTAAAGATGAGACTGCATGAGTTTCTTACTGACCAGGATGCTGTGTCCTTGGCCTGCGATGTGGTGTGCAGGATACAGATATAGAATAACAAAACAATACCAAAGTAAATAAATTTGCTACGGTTATCTTAGTTTAACCCCTTCGCTGCTAGGCCTTTTCTCCCCCTGTGCTAAGCCTTTTTTCGGCTATTTGGGATAGTTCGCACTTAGGCCCCTGTAACTTTTTGACCACATAAGGTATCCACGCCAAATTTGCGTCCTTTTTTTCCAACATCATGGGGATTCTAAAGGTACCCAGGGTTTGTGGATTCCCCTGGAGGGGACCCAGAAATTTGCCAAAATACAGCTTTTTGAAAAATGGGAAAGAAGGGCTCTAGATGAAAGCGTCTGGTTTTTTCCCTGCAAATGGTATCAAAAAAGGGGTTGTGGTGCTGAAATCACCATCTTCCCAGCTTTCAGGGACAAGCGGACTTTTGTCAGAAAACCTAATTTTTTTACACAGTTTTGGCATTTTTCTGGGACATAGCCTATTTTTGCTATTTTTTGTGCTTTCAACCTCCTTTCAGTTAATGGTAGAAATGGGTATGAAAGCAATAGTGGATCCTGGAAAGCTAAACATTTTAGAAAAGTAGACAAAATTCTGAATTCAGCAAGGGGTCATTTGTGTAGATCCTTCAAGGTTTCTTCATAGAAACTAACAGTTAAATATAGGAAACATTTTAAATTAGTTGAAAAAAACAGCCATTTGTGTCAACGTTTTCACCTGTAACTTCTTCTAATTAGGACAGCTGTTTCAATCAATCAATCAATCAATCATGTCACTTATAAAGCGCACTACATACCCGCGAGGGTCTCAAGGCGCTGGGGGAAGAGGGGGGTGGTGCTGCTACTGATCGAAGAGCCAGGTCTTGAGGAGTCTTCTGAAGGCCAGTAGGTCTTGGGTCTGTCGGAGGTTGGTGGGGAGGGTGTTCCAGGTCTTGGCGGCGAGGTGGGAGAAGGATCTGCCGCCGGCGGTCGTTTCCCGGATGCGGGGGACTGTGGCGAGGGCGAGGCTGGTCGAGCGGAGCTGGCGGGTGGGGGTGTAGAAGCTGAGTCGTCTGTTGAGGTAGGCTGGTCCGGAGTTGTGGAGTGCTTTGTGTGCGTGGGTGAGGAGCTTGAAGGTTATCCTCTTGTTGACAGGGAGCCAGTGCAGGTCTCTCAGGTGGGGTGTGATGTGGCTGCGTCGGTGGATGTCGAGGATAAGACGTGCAGAGGCGTTCTGGATGCGTTGCAGCAGTCTCAGGAGCTTAGCCGTCGTTCCTGCGTAGAGGGCGTTTCCGTAGTCCAGCCTGCTGGTGACGAGGGCCTGGGTGACTGTTTTTCTTGTTTCGGTGGGGATCCACTTGAAGATCCTGCGGAGCATTCGGAGGATGTTGAAGCAGGATGAGGAAACGGCGTTGACCTGCTTAGTCATGGAGAGGGTGGGGTCGAGGATGACCCCTAGGTTGCGTACGTGGTCGGTGGGTGGCGGGGCTGTTCCCAGTGATGTTGGCCACCAGGAGTCGTCCCATGCTGAAGGGTTGGAACCAAGGATGAGGACCTCCGTCTTGTCCGAGTTCAGCTTCAGGCGGCTGGTCCTCATCCATTCGGCGACGGCCTTCATTCCTTCGTGGAGGTGGGCTTTGGCGGTGTGAGGGTCTTTGGTGAGGGAGAGGATCAGCTGGGTGTCGTCGGCGTAGGAGATGATGTTGAGGTTGTGCTGTCGGGCGACGTGGGCGAGGGGTGCCATGTAGATGTTGAACAGCGTTGGGCTGAGGGAGGAGCCTTGGGGTACGCCGCAGATGATCTTGGTGGCCTTGGATCGGAAGGGGGCGAGGCGGACGCTTTGTGTTCTGCCGGAAAGGAAGGATGTGGTCCAGTCCAGGGCCTTCTCTTGGATCCCGGCGTCGTGAAGGCGTGTTCGTAGTGTGTGGTGGCAGACCGTGTCGAAGGCGGCTGATAGGTCCAGGAGGATGAGGGCTGCTGTTTCTCCGTTGTCTAGCAGGGTCCTGATGTCATCGGTGGCGGCGATGAGGGCGGTTTCGGTGCTGTGGTTGCTGCGGAAGCCGGACTGGGAAGGGTCCAGGATGTTGTTCTCCTCGAGGTAGCGGGTCAGTTGTTTGTTGACGATTTTCTCGGTGACCTTCGCGGGGAACGGGAGCAGAGAGATGGGTCGGAAGTTCTTGAGGTCCTTGGGGTCTGCCTTGGGTTTCTTGAGTAAGGCGGTGATCTCGGCGTGCTTCCAGCTTTCCGGGAAGGTTGCTGTCTCGAAGGAGATGTTGATTATTTTCCGGAGATGGGGCGCGATGGCTGTACTGGCTTTGTTGAAGATGTGGTGAGGGCACGGGTCTAGCGGTGAACCGGAGTGGATGGTGTTCATGATCTCGCTGGTGTCCTCGTCGTTGATGTTGGTCCAGGAGAGCAGGCGGTTGGTGGTTGTGGGGGCAGTGGTCTCGGTGGTTGCCGGGGCGGTCGTGGTGTTGAAGCTGTCGTGGATGTCGGCGATTTTGCGGTGGAAGGAGGTGGCCAGTGAGTCGCACAGGTCTCGCGACGGCTGGATGTCGTTGGTGTTGGAGCTGGGGTTGGAGAGTTCCTTCACGATGTTGAAGAGCTCTTTGCTGTTGTGTGCGTTGTTGTCTAGGCGGTCTTTGAGTGAGGCCCTTTTGGCGGATCTGATGAGGTGATGGTGACTGCGGGTGGCGCTCTTGTGGGCGGCGTAGCTGTCCGCTGTCCGTTCGTGGAGCCAGATCTTCTCCAGTTTTCGGCATGTTCGTTTGGAGGCCTGGAGGTCTTCGGTGAACCAGGTGGCTTTCTTGCTGGTGTGGCTGTTGGGCGGATTCTTGAGCGGGGCGAGGGTGTTGGCGCAGTCGTCGATCCACTGTCTGAGGTTGCGGGCGGCGGTGTCGGGGTCGGAGGGTTCGGCGGGTGGGCTCAGGGCGAGGGTTGTGGTTAGCTGGTCTTCCGTGACTCTGCTCCAGCAGCGGCGAGGCATTTGTTCGGTGCGGTGGTGCGTGGTGGGCTTCCTGTAGGTGAAGTGGATGCAGTGGTGGTCAGTCCAGTGGGGTTCGGAGGTGTGGTTGAAGGAGACGTGTGGGCTTGCGGAAAAGATGGAGTCTAGCGTGTGGCCGGCGGCGTGGGTGGGTGTAGTCACGAGCTGTCTGAGTCCGAGGGTGGCGAGGTTGTCGATCAGGGTGGTGGAGTTGGTGTCCTTGTTGTTCTCGAGGTGGAAGTTCAGGTCCCCGAGGAGGATGTAGTCCGTGGAGGCGATGGCGTGTGTGCTGACGAAGTCAGCGATGGAATCGCTGAACTGTGGTCGGGGTCCGGGGGTCTGTAGATGAGGGTTCCTCTGAGGGTGGTGTTGGGATCGGTGTGGATCTGGAAGTGCATGTGTTCGGCGGTGCTGAGGGTGTCGTCGGTGTTGGTTGAGACTCTGAGGGTGTTCCTGTGGACGATGGCGATGCCTCCTCCGACTCCGTTGGTGCGGTCCCTGCGGGTGATCTTGTATCCGTCCGGGATGGCAATGGCGATGTCGGGGGCTGAAGCGGGATTCAGCCAGGTCTCCGTCAGGAATGCGACGTCTGGGGAGGTTGAGTCGAGAAGGTCCCAGAGTTCGATGGCGTGTTTGCGGGCGGTGCGGGTGTTGAGGAGGATGCATCTGAGGTAGTTGGGTTCTTTCCTGGACGGTGGTTTGGCGGGGCGGGTGCTGGCGAAGCTGCAGTTCCGGCAGGTGAAGGGCCCTTGGGTGCGCTTCGGGGTGGCCTGGTAGCAGGCGTGATCTTTTCCGGGGTTGAGTGCGTGGAGGGTGCTGGCGTCGTATCGGCGTCTGTTGATGTGGCGGGCGCGGGGGATGCCCGGACCAGGGGGTCTGGCGCTGGGCGCGGTCACGGCGCGGGCGCAGACGGGCTTGCCTTAGGCGCGCCAGCGGCGCGCTAGCGGCGCGGCCGCACAGCGGCCGCCATAAATGGGGAGGTGGGAGGGAGGAGCAGGGAATGGGGCAGCGAATGGGCAGTGAGGGGGCGGGGCCGCAGGGGCGCAGCAGCGGGAAACAGGCACAGAAGGGAAAACGAGCACAATCAGGGCATCAAGGGGGCACAGAAAGGAAAAACGAGCACAATCAGGGGCAGCAAGGGGGCACAGAAAGGAAAAAACGAGCACAATCAGGGGCAGCAAGGGGGCACAGAAAGGAAAAGCAGAGCACAATCAGGGGCAGCAAGGGGGCACAGAAAGGAAAAACGAGCACAATCAGGGGCAGCAAGGGGGGCACAGAAAGGAAAAACGAGCATAATCAGGGGCAGCAAGGGGGGCACAGAAAGGAAAAACGAGCACAATCAGGGGCAGCAAGGGGGCACAGAAAGGAAAAACGAGCACAATCAGGGGCAGCAAGGGGGCACAGAAAGGAAAACGAGCACAATCAGGGGCAGCAAGGGGGCACAGAAAGGAAAAAAACGAGCACAATCAGGGGCAGCAAGGGGGGCACAGAAAGGAAAAGCGAGCACAATCAGGGGCAGCAAGGGGGGCACAGAAAGGAAAAACGAGCACAATCAGGGGCAGCAAGGGGGCACAGAAAGGAAAAACGAGCACAATCAGGGGCAGCAAGGGGGCACAGAAAGGAAAAACGAGCACAATCAGGGGCAGCAGCAGGGCACACAGACGGAGCTGTGTGGTGGGGGAGCGACCTACCAGTCAAGGTCCGTTACATTTGCTGGACCTTTCTGGTTGTGGGGATATATAGGACTTGTAGGTTCACCAAGAACCCGACGAACCCAGAGCCAATAACTGGGCAGCGTCTTGCAATGGTTTTTTATTATGTACCGGGTATATAGCAATTATTTTGGGAAAATGTATACATGGAAAAATCGGTATGAAAGACGCCTATGTATTTCTGAAATGGGAACATAATATAGAGTTTAGAAACAGTAGATATTTGCACATTTCCGAAATTGGGAGTACCCATACTAGCATGAGAATTATAGGTCATTTTTCAAAAGGACTTCTTTTACACATTGTCTTTCAATTGGAAGGCAGAAATGCATCGAAAGTCAATAGTTAATAACAGTTGCTCTACAATTTTGTGTTACCCTAAGTCTCCCGATAAAAATGGTACCTCACTTGTGTGGGTAGGCCTTGTGCCCACAACAGGAAACGGCCCAAAACGCAAGGTGGACACAGCACATTTTCACAGTGAAAAATGACCCTTTTTTTGCAAAGTGCCTAGCTGTAGTTTTTGAACCCTAGCTCTGCCGGCACCTAGGAAAACCTAGCAAACCTATACATTTTTGAAAACTAGACACCCAGGGGAATTCAGGATGGGGTGACTTGACTGGCTCTCACCAAGTTCTGTTACCCAGAATCCCTTGCAAACGTAAAAAATTGTCAAACAAAACACATTTTCCTCACTTTTCTGTGGTGGAAAGTTCTGGAATCTGCGTGGATCCACAAAATTCCACCCACCACGCGTTCCCCAAAGTCTTCCGAGAAAAATGGTACCTCACTTGTGTGGGTAGGCTTAGTGCCAGTGACAGGAAACGGCACAAAACGCAAGGTGGACACACCACATTTTCACAGTGAAAAATGACCCTTTTGTTGCAAAGTGCCTAGCTGTAGTTTTTTAACCCTAGCTCTGCCGGCACCTAGGGAAACCTAGCAAACCTATACATTTTTGAAAACTAGACACCCAGGGGAATCCAGGATGGGGTGACTTGACTGGCTCTCACCAGGTTCTGTTACCCAGAATCCCTTGCAAACCTAAAAAATTCTCCAAAAAACACATTTTCCTCACATTTCTGTGGTGGAAAGTTCTGGAATCTGCGTGGATCCACAAAATTCCACCCACCCCGCGTTCCCCAAAGTATTCCAAGCAAAATGGTACCTCACTTGTGTGGGTAGGCTTAGTGCCAGTGACAGGAAACGGCCCAAAACGCAAGGTGGACACAGCACATTTTCACAGTGAAAAATGACCCTTTTTTTGCAAAGTGCCTAGCTGTAGTTTTTGAACCCTAGCTCTGCCGGCACCTAGGGAAACCTAGCAAACCTATATATTTTTGAAAACTAGACACCCAGGGGAATATAGGATGGGGTGACTTGACTGGCTCTCACCAGGTTCTGTTACCCAGAATCCCTTGCAAACCTAAAAATGTGTCCCAAAAAACACATTTTCCTCACATTTCTGTGGTGGAAAGTTCTGGAATCTGCGTGGATCCACAAAATTCCACCCACCCCGCGTTCCCCAAAGTCTTCCGAGAAAAATGGTACCTCACTTGTGTGGGTAGGCCTAGTGCCCGCGACAGGAAACGGCCCAAAACGCAAGGTGGACACACCACATTTTCACAGTGAAAAATGACCCTTTTTTTTGCAAAGTGCCTAGCTTTAGATTTTGAACCCTAGCTCTGCCGACACCAAGGGAAACCTAGCAAACCTATACAATTTTGAAAACTAGACACCCAGGGGAATCCAGGATGGGGTGACTTGTCTGGCTCTCACTAGGTTCTGTTACCCAGAATCCCTTGCAAACCTCAAAACTTGTCCAAAAAAACACATTTTCCTTTCATTTCTGTGGTGGAAAGTTCTGGAATCAGGGTGGATCCACAAAATTCCACCCACCCCGCATTCCCCAAAGTCTTCCGAGAAAAATGGTACCTCACTTGTGTCTGTAATTGTGGCAGGGGTGGGGGGCATTGGCATGCCCGTTGTGGGCAGCCCCCACCCTAATTAAAATTTCCCATAAAAAATCCCTGGTGTCTAGTGGGCTTTCTGCCCCCCCCGGGGGGGCAGATTGGGGGCTACTGCCCCCATCTGACCCCCAGGGGGGGCAGAAAGACTGAATTTGACCAAATGTGTTGGGGCGAGCAAAGGCCCTTGCCCAAGGGGCCGCTCCCCCCTCCCTGGTGTCTAGTGGGTGGATCCCTCCTGGGGCGATCCCCAAGCAGGGATCCACTGGGGAGGGGTACCATTGGAAAGGAGAGATTCTCCCCTTTCCAATGATACCTCGCCCGTCTTTCTACGTGCTCAGGGGGCTGAGGTAGCCCCCTGAGCACATAGAAAGTGAAACTGAAATGAGCCTAAAGGCTCATTTCAGTTTCGGTTTCTGTGAAATGACGTCAGCGCGACGTGCGCGCTGATCGTCATTTCACAGAAACGGGGTGGGGGGCCTCGGGAGCTGGGGAAGCTCTTCCCCAGCTCCCGAGGCTTTGGGAGTGAAAGAAATCCCTCTGGTGCCTGCACCAGAGGAATTTCTTCTGTAATGGCGTCGGACGCGCGGGAGCCGTCCGATGCACACGAGAACTTATGCGGACGGCTCCTGCGCGTCCGACGCGTGGAAAGGTTTAAATATGCTTTGATAATACACCCCTTATTTTTAGCAACTTATTACGCTCTGCTTATCTGCATATATATACACTATCTCTATATTACATAGTGGCAGATGCCACTGTGCAGTTATAGTTAGGCCAGACTTTCCATAGGAAGAGCGTTTTTCAGTTTTGCTGATAACATTGGTGCCATTTAGCAAATCTTCACCAAAAGTTTAAAAAAAAAAGTTTTTCTACCTCAGCTCATTCTTGCAAAGTTTCAGGGTGATCTGTCAAATGGGATGGGGATGAGGGAAAAAAAGGGGGGGGAAGGATAATGCAATTTCTCTAAAGCCCCAATAGGGATTTTTGAAAAGTGGTACGAAGAAAACGACTAAACAGAATTACATCAAATTTGGCAGAAGCAAGATCTTTACCCAGAAAGTGTGTTTTTTTAATTTAGTGTAAACGTGTTAAGTCGTTTTGGAGAAATTAAGGTTAAAGAATAGAGTCATGGGGACTGTAAATTCGAAACAAATGAGCATTTTGATTGGTTGCAAGGGCTTTTGTTTTTCCTGTCAGCCGGTTCCGTCCCCAACAATCTAAGTCGATGGCCACAACATGAAAGAAAATGTTGCAGCTAAAATTACAGGACAAAGGGAGTCCTACCCGGTATTCTGAAACTTAACAAATAAATAAAGCAGTAGGGGGCAGGGTAGGGGTGCCTTCACCCTCTGGCCCTTATGAACTCGAGAATTAATTTGTGCATTTGACCTTGCGCCTGGATGTGTGAGATCATGAAGAAAAAAGTTATTTAACTTTGGTAACGCTTTTTCTGGGCGATATTCTATCTACCTGCAGATTCTGCACCTTCTGAATATCCCAGGTGTCAGTCTGGAAACTCTTCAACAGCTTTACACCACCAATAAGGGCTGCTGTATTCACTTAAAATCCATATGCGGCATCACTGTGACTTCACTAGGGCTATAAAACACGTCCATTCACGTGCTGACTTCAGTTTTCTTACATTTGTTATGAAGTAGACGGATGGGACTAACATCAGGAAGACACGTGCAACAATTTTGAAATATGCTGGGTACCATATCAGGAAGACATGTGGTATAATCAGCAAAGCAACAGGGAGGTGGGTGGGTTGGTTGGTTGGTGAGGAATGTGCAGCTAGAGTATCCACCCGAAAGAAAAAATAAATCTTCTGATGGATACTTCTACCTGCAGATTCCTCACCTTCCGAATGGATTCACCAAGCAATCCTCAACAAGGAGGTGGGTATATGGCTGGTTATACCAAAAAATCCTGAAGGACAGAGCGTGCAAAGAGGCCTTCCCTCCTCACTTCACAGTCTAAACAGTAATGCTTTAAAAAAATGTGGCGGGAAGCCCATGTAGCCGCCTTGCAAATGTCTGCTACCGACACCCCTCCCGACCGTGCAGAGGTAGAAGACTTTGCTCTGGTTAAGTGAGTTTCTGGTGGATCCTTATGTACTGTCATAGCACATCTTGATGCACAGTATAAGCCATCTTGAAAAGGTCCTCTTGTGCACTGCTTTGCCTTTCATCTTCCAGGTTCATTTACTGTTTTTGTATTGTAAGCACCGAATAAGGGCATTGATAAGCTGTGTTAAGGTGCTTCCCACACCTAAATTTCTGTTTTGTGCTCTCTTCAATTTTAACAGGAAGCATTGGGCGGTTTAATTAACAATTGACGCAGCATTAGTACTTTAAGGACTGATGACTGTCAACTAAGCATTCTAAAACTCCTTTTACAATTTCTGCAGGTGGGGACACAAACAATTACCATAAGGGCGTTTGACAGGACATGCTTATAAAAATTAACAATTACTGTCTTTAATGCTGCTCGCACAGAATAATAGTATCACCACGCTGTTCAAGGTGCATCTCATACAGCAAAACGATTGTGTTTAGTCTCTCTACAATTTAACCGTAGTTAATCGATGTTCCTATCAACACTTTTTGTAGTTTAAAGATTGATGGATTTTAATATGGTTGTAGCTGGTAGGAAGGTGACACTTGATTTTAATTGAAAAAGTTTTTATTCATTGATCAATAAATTCATTAATTGCCGTGCCTTTCATCTTCCCCAAATAGACGACGAAAAGCTGGGTGTCCAGCCTGAATTCACGTCTTGTCCAAGCCTATGCAGTCTTACTTCTTTAGTTGAATGAGGCAGAGGGAAGAAGGTTGGTCGGCTGATGGATTGTCCTACGAGGAAGGGGGAAACTACTTTTGGCAGGAACGCAGCACTGGTTCTTAGTACCAACTTGTTGGGAAAGAGGTGATTGGGTGCTTTTTACTCAATGCTTATAACTCATGTACAAGCCTAGTTGATTCCTTGTTAACGCCAGTTGAAGTGATTGCAATTAAAAAGTATTTGAAAGCAAGCAGCTGCAATGGATAACTGTGCAACGGTCCAAAAGAAGAACACATTACAAAAGTAAGAACAAGTTTGAGATCCCATTGAGGCATTATGAAGGAGTGGGGGGAAGATTGTTTGTAAGCCCCTTTAGGAAAATAACTATGGGTGACTTGAAATGATACGGCTTATCAGGCAAGGAGAAGAAGGCCAACAAGGAGAGAGGGCAAAATGTGGGGTGTCCGACAGATGGGCCTTAAGAGGGTCTACTTAGTTATCTGCACACCACTTGACAAATCTCCCCATATGCTTGAGTACACCTTCTTGGTCGAGTGCCTACAGGAACATAAAATAACATTCACCATTTCAGGAGGCAATGACATCTATATCAGGTTACCCCACTCAATCTCCAGACATGGAGATGGAGGCTCGGAGGTTGGGGTGCAGAATCTACCTCTGCGATTGTGAGAGGAGGTCTACCCTGTGAGGGAGATGGATAGGTGGGAATAGGGAGAGATGAATGAGGTCTGAATATGACATGTTACATAGCCAGTCCGGGGCTATCAGGATTACTTGGGTCCATTTGAGGCAAATCTTCCTCAAAACACAGGGAATCAAGGATATGGGAGCAAACACATATAAAAGTGGTAAGTTCCATCTCAAGTGAAAGGCTTCCTTCAATGCTCCCTGCAGAGGGCACTGAATTTTGTGCAGTGAGCATTGTCGTTAGTGGCGAAGAGGTCTACCTTAGGAGCACACCAGAGCAGCAAAATGCACTGGACTACCTCTGGGTGTAGACGCCACTCGTACAAGGAGCGCTCCGGCCATATCATTTGCTATCAAGTAGATACCATCATCCTGAGACAGGACAAGAGCCACAGAGCGTCTCAACAGAGGAAAGGCAATCCTACTCCCCTTTGCTTTTTGATGTACCTCATTGCAGTTGTATTGTCTGTCAAGATCTGAGAGAGTGGCCGCCAAAGGATGGGCGGAAGGCCTTAAGACCCATCATTTTAACAGACTGATATGCAACATGTGTTCTTATGAATACCAGATGCTTCTGATCTCCAATTCCTCCAGATGAGCTCCCCTCTCTATAGTGGAGGCATCTGTAATAACTTATTAACGGTGGGGGAGTTTGAAACTGCTTACCCTGGGACAGGGTGACTTCCACACACCACTACTGTATGTCCGATGCAGTGTCCCTGGACATTTGGATACAGTTATGGAGATGTCTGTTATATTGGAACCACTGCCTGCAGAGGCATCACTGGAGGGCCATAATGTGCCAGCGTACATGGGTGACTAAGAGAATGCAGGAGGCTAGCAGACCGAGCAGGCGCAGCAAGAAAGTCAGGACTGGAATGATCACTTCACTCTGAAATATCGGAATCGAAGCCTGAATATCTTGAACCCTCCAAGGCGCTGGAAGGCACAGCTATGTGGTGTCCAGTACAGTCCCTATGAACAGAATGAACAGAATGCATCCACATGAGACTAAATGATGTTGATGAGATAAAACAGCAATGAAGCGGTCGTCTGCATGTGCGAGACACAATCTCTGGAAAGCTGGCCTTGATGAGCCAGTTGTCTATGTAAGGTAACACTGGGATTCCCACCCTTCTGAGATGGGCTGCAACCACTGCCATCACCTTTGTGAAGACTTGAGGTGTGGAAATGAGGGCAAACAGATACCCCAAACTGGTAGTGTTTGGATCCAACAGTGAAGCAACGTTGTTTCCTGCTGTGACTGCAGGATAGGGATATGGAAACAGGCATCCTGCAGGTCAACAGCACCAGTCGATCTTCTGCCTCCAGTACCACCAGAACCTGAGATAGAAACACCATCTTGAACTTTTCCTTTTTGAGGAACCAGTTCAGAACCCTGAGGTCTAGGATCGGACTAAAACCGCTGTCCTATTTGGGGACTAGGAAGTACTGAGTAACACCCTGTTCCTCGTTAATGCACTGGGACAAACTCCCCAGCGTCCTTTTGGGATAATGCTAACAATTCCTGCTGTAGGGCACATAGGTGGTCTGGAGGGAGTGCATCGGTTGAGAGGGGTAAGGGAGGAGGGTGTTGCTGGAAGAGTAGGGCCTACTCCCTTTCCACAATCTGCAAGACCAAAGGTCTGAAGTAATGGCCCTGCATACTTGTGGAAAGGAAAATACCCATCCGTCCAGGGGAAACTAGGGCAACTTCTATGCAGTAGATGGGGAGAAACAGCAGGAGGAGGTAGGAGGCAGAGGAAGGGCATATGTTTGTCCTGTGCCAGAGCACACCCAACCCAATGCACATTTGCTGCTATTTAGACCAATATGGGAAACCTACTTCAAACAAGGCTTTCAGCCAAGAACAACATCTTCACTTACAAAATAATATCCAACCTTTAAAATACCCTGCTCATGCGTCAATATGATGCCAAAGCTAAAAAGCTCAACTCTGAAGCTATGACTGTAAATGGTGAAAAGTAGAATTTTCTCACCCCTCCTCTGTAATGCAGTAATGCCACTAGTTAGAAAGCATGCGTACTGTTAAAACAGACACAAAGACAAATAAGGTATATTTTATTACCTTTACTGAGGGCATAATCTTGCATACTGAGCCACAGACTATGAGCTGGTTCCTTTGTGGATCCCAATGCTAAATCAACAAAGACAGCAACTTCTGGTCGCAATGTAAAATCAAATGGTTTCTGTTCTTCATTGCAAGAAAGCGCAACTTCCAGCAGGCAACTCATGCACTTATCTGCAAAGTAGTAATAAAACATTTCTCTCATGTTATTCATACTTTTACTTGAAGAAGTGATAAATTATTCCATTTGGTTGGCTTAAAATGCATGAAACACACTAGCAAGCAACAATGTCAATTAGTACATAAAACCAATTTTATTATAGAACAAGTTACTTAACTTCGGTAACGATATATCTGTAAGAAACATAGGTTATTTATAGATTCCTTACCTTATAATCTCCCCCAGGCGTCAGTCTGGATCCGGAAAGTTTATCGTCAGCAGTACCCCTGCGTGCCTGAAGGTGGCGTCGGTCGACTCCGCGTCCGTCGTCGGCATCGTGGTGGTCGCCGGGATGACGTCGCGGAAGTTACATAGACGCCGCCCTCGCGCGCTGACGTCAGTTCTGTACACGACTTTCCACGCCAGAAGCGCAGAGCCATGCAAGACACTGACCAATGGTGCACAAAACTAGGGCCCTGAAAGGATGTCCTTAACCCTAGAAGCCAGTTCGCAGAACGGGGAGGATGGGTGGGCGGTAAGGAATCTATAACTAACCTATGTTTCTTACAGTTATATCGTTACCAAAGGTAAGTAACTTGTTTATCTGAAAGAAACAGTTAGTCATAGATTCCTTACCTTAGAATAGATACCCCAGCAATACCAACCCCGGAGGTGGGTCTGCAAACCAAGTTCACACCAGAAAGTCCTGGAGAACAGAACGGCCAAAAAAGCCGTCTCTCCGGTCTTGATTGTCCAGGCAGTAGTGTCTCGTAAACGTGTGCAACGATGCCCACGTAGCTGCCTGACAGATGTCATGCAGGGGGACTCCTCGTCCCAAAGCAGTAGTAGCTGCCGTCGCCCTGGTGGAATGGGCGCGCAGCCCCACTGGAGGCTCCTTCTTTGCCAAAGAATAGCAGGCTTTGATGCACAGAACGACCCACCTGGAGATGGTCCGTTTGTGCACGGCCCGACCTTTCTTAGCGCCCACGTACCCAACAAAGAGCTGGTCATCCACCCGGAATTGTTTTGTGCGATCCAAGTAGAAAGAAAGCGCACGTTTTGGATCCAGACGGTGTAGCCTCTCTTCTTCTTTTGAAGGATGCGGAGGCGGAAAGAAGGTGGGCAAAGTGATAGTTTGGCCAATGTGGAAAGAAGTAACCACCTTGGGAAGGAAGGAAGGTCTAGTTCTCAGGACGACCTTGTCCGGATGGATAGCCAGAAAGGAAGGCTTAGAAGAAAGAGCTTGTAGCTCACTCACCCTGCGAGCAGAGGTGATGGCCAGAAAGGCAGTTTTCAGAGTTAGAAGCCTGAGAGGGCAATTATGAAGCGGCTCAAAGGGAGCGCACATAAGAAATGTAAGAACCAAGTTCAAGTCCCACTGGGGCATTACGAAGGGAACAGGAGGGACAAGATGAGTAATGCCCTTAAGAAATCTATTTACAACAGGGGACTTGAAAAGAGAAGGCTGATCAGGGAGCCTGAGGAAGGCTGAAATGGCCGAGAGGTAGCCCTTAAGAGTGCCCAGAGCAGAGCCCTGCTGGGCCAAAGATAGGAGGAACAAGAGAACCTCAGAAAGAGGGGCAGAAACGGGATCCACAGCCTTTGCTGTGCACCATGCCACAAATGTATTCCATCTGCAGGCGTATACCGTCTTAGTGGAAGGACGCCTGGCTGCCAAGATTACATCACAGACTTCGGGAGGCAGGTCAAACGACGTCAACTGCCGCCGCTCAATCTCCACGCAAGGAGGTGGAGGCTGGACAGGTTCGGGTGGAGGAACGTCCCCTGCTGCTGGGACAGAAGATCCTCTAGAAGAGGCAGTCTGATCGGAGGATCGATGGCCATGTTGAGCAGCTCGTGATACCAGACTCTTCGTGCCCAATTCGGAGCCACAAGAATGACTTGGGCCCGGTCGTGCTTGATCTTCTTCAGCACTCTGGGCAGAAGTGGTATAGACGGAAAGGCGTATAGAAGACCGCAACTCCACTCGTGACGAAAAGCGTCGCCTAACGAGTGCCGCCTTAGAAATTCCAACGCGCAGAATTGCTGACATTGCGCATTCTCTTCGGTGGCGACTAGATCTAACCAAGGCTCTCCCCACTGCGGAAAGAGACCTTGCACCACCTCAGAGTGAAGACGCCATTCGTGATCCATCATGCACCTGCGGCTGAGTTCGTCCGCACTGGCATTCAGTGAACCTGCCAGGTGTTGAACCACCAGGGATACGCCCTGATGTTCCAGCCATGTCCAGAGGCGGAGGGCCTCTTGACATAGGGTCCACGACCCCACCCCGCCTTGTCTGTTGCAGTACCACATGGCGGTGGTGTTGTCTGTGAACACCTGCACTACTCTTCCCCGTACAGAGGGAAGGAATGCTTTGAGTGCAAGAGGGATCGCCCGAAGCTCCAGAAGGTTGATGTGGAGCCCGGACTCCGCCAGAGACAAGAGGCCTCTGATCTCCGCCTCTCCCATGTGGCCGGCCCATCCCAGAAGGGATCCGTCTGTCACCACTGTAAGATCTGGTTGGGGAAGGGAGAGGGATCTGCCGTTGACCCAATCCTGGTTCGTGAGCCACCACTGCAATTGTCGTGCAGTGCCCTCCGAGATCTGGACGTAATCGGACAGATTCCCTGATGCTGCGCCCACTGGAACTTCAGGTCCCACTGCAGAGCCCGCAAATGCCACCTGGCATGATCGACCAGCAGGATGCAGTAGGCCATGAGGCCCAGCAGCCTCAGGGTCATCCTGACCGAAACCCGGGCTAGGGGCTGAAAGATCGGAATCATAGCCCGAATATCTCGGACTCGCTGTTCGGGAGGATAAACCCGAAACCACGTCGTGTCCAGAACCGCTCCGATGAAGAGGAGCTTCTGAGAGGGGGTCAGGTGTGACTTCGGCACGTTGATGGAGAACCCCAGCGAAGGCAAGAGGTCGGCCGCAGTCTGGAGGTGGGAGACGACAGCCTGGGGTGAGCCCGCCTTCAACAGCCAGTCATCGAGATAGGGGGAAGACTGGAACCCCTGATCTGCGCAGATGAGCTGCGACCACCGCCATCACCTTCGTGAACACCCGAGGGGCGCTGGTAAGGCCAAAAGGGAGCACAGTGAACTGAAAGTGCTCGTGGCATACCGTGAACTGCAGGTAACGCCGGTGGGCCGGCAGGACGGGGATGTGAAAGTAAGCGTCCTGCAAGTCCAACGCTGCCATCCAGTCTCCAGGGCAGACAAGACCTGAGCGAGCGTCAACATCTTGAACTTCTCCTTCCGGAGGAAGCGGTTGACGTTCCTGAGATCCAAGATAGGATGCAGGCCTTAGTCCTTCTTGGGCACCAGAAAGTAGTGGGAATAGCAACCTTGACCTACTTCTGGGGCAGGAACGCGCTCGATGGCCTCCCTTGGCCAAGAGTGCTGAAACTTCCTGTTGGAGAAGGGCCAGGTGATCCTCCGACATGCGATGGTACCGAGGTGGCATGGAGGGAGGGGTAGTCTCGAAGGGGAGGGAGTAGCCCCTTCGGACTATTTGCAAAACCCACCTGTCCGACGTTATGGTGCGCCAGTGGGGGAGGTGATGGCGGATCCTGCCGCCCACTGGCGTGTGGTGGCCCTGAAAGGTCGAACTAGGAGGGTTTGGAGGCTGCTGCAGAGGGGGCTGTGGTGGACTGGCCCGTTCGCTGGCCCCCAGAACCACGCGGGTGGTTCCCACGTCCCCGGCCGCGCTGAGACTGTACAGCTTGCGCCGGCCTGTGGCTCTGGGCGGGATGTAGTGGGGCACACCTTCTGTAGCCACGAAAGGGGCGAAAAGCAGACTGCGCAGGGCGGGTGGTGGAGAGGCCCAAGGACCTGGCCGTAGCCCGTGAGTCTTTAAAGCGCTACAGCGCGTTGTCTGCCTTGTCGCCGAAAAGGCGACGGCCAAAGGGCATGTCCATAAGGGTGGATTGGACATCCCCTGAAAAACCAGTCGAACGCAACCAGGCGTAGCGTCGAAGGGGTACTGACGTTGAAATCGTCCTATCAAGTGCGTCGCGGTATCCAGTCCACAGCGGATGGTAAACTTCGCTGCGTCTCTCCCCTCGGCAACGGCACGCGAGAGTGTGGCCCGGGCCTCCTCCGGGCACTGAGGCAGCACCTGCACCACCGTATCCCACACAGAGTGGGTGTAACGGCCCAACAGACATGCGGTGTTTACCGACCGCAGTCCCAAGCTGGCGGAAGAAAACATTTTCTTGCCAAGGTGATTCAGCTTTTTGGATTCCCTTTCCGGAGGTGCGGTAGGGAATGCGCCTTTAGAAGTGGAGGCTTGAACCACCAAGCTCTCAGGGGTGGGATGTTGGGAGAGGAAAGTGGGGTCGCCCGGGGCCGGGCGGTGGCGTCGGGCAATCATCCTGTCCACAGGAGCCTCTGTGTTGGGCCTGGACCAAGTGCCCAAAAGGATGTCGGTAAGGGCTTCATTAAACGGGAGCAGGGGCTCCGAAGAGCTCGCTGCCGCCTGAAGCACCTCTGTCAGGAGGTTAGTCCTGACTGCCACCGTAGGAAGCTCGAGGTTGAGAGCCTCGGACGCCCTCTGCAACACCACTGCGTATGCCGCTCCCTCCTCCGTAGCAACAGTAGGAGGAGACAACATGCCTAGGTCTGGGTGGGTATCCAGACCACTGCCATCCCCCAGTTCCTCTCTCCAGTCCGGATTATACTCCAACTGGTCTGTCAAAGGGTCACCAGACTCCTCCCAGTCTTCCTCACCCTCCTCTGGCTGCCAATCTGGTTGAAAATAGCCAGGGTGGAACACAGGGACAAAAGTACCCATCGGCGCTGGATCCGGCGTCGGCCGACGCCAGTCAGCTCCGTGTCCACGTCGAGGTGGAAGCCGGGGCCAACGCCGGCTGGGGGTCCAACCGGCGTCGGCTGCGGACGTGGTGCCGGTGGTGGTGTAACGAGGTCGACCGGCGCCGATCCGGATCCAGGCCTGGATCCAAGGGGGCCCTGGGATGCCCGAGGCCGAAGCCGCTGGCGTCGAAGGCCTAGGGCCCCCAACCGAGTCCGCGGGGCCCTAAGGCACGCCGGCGGAGTCGGGCTGCCCAAAGATGGCGTGCATCGCTTCGTAAAATTGACGAAGCTGGGCAGGGGTCGCTCCCGGGAAGGAAGGGAAGGCTGGAGTCGACCCTGAAGGCTCCGTACGCGGAGCCGCAGGAGGGGCACCACCCGCACCCTGCGTCGCGTCGGCCGACGGACGAGGGGAAGTCGAAGAGCGACAATGCTTCTTCGACTTCTTCTTGTGCTTCGACTTACCCGACCTCGAGTGCAAAGACTTAGAAGAGGAGTGATGATGATGATGATGACTCCGCGATCGGTCCCTCAACCTCCCAAGCGACCGGGACCTTTCGCGACGCGGAGCCGACTGCCGGGCCTCGAGGAGCTTTCGGGACCGCTCCCGCAAAGACTTCGGGGCCATGGTTCGACAGTCGGAGCACGACTTGGGGTCATGGTCGTGCTCCAGGCAGAAGAGACACACGCGGTGCGGATCCGTCACCGACATCATTCGGGAACAGGGACCGCAGGCCTTGAAACCGGGCATCCCTCATGCACCAGGAGTCGGTTAAAGACTCGAAAACGAAGTCGACAAAAGTCGCAAAAACCTCAGTCAAAAAGTGACTGGGGGTACCGCTCTTCCCGGATCTGTGCTTGCTGGCGCGGAAAAAGAAAGAACGGACGTCAACGCGCAAGAGCGGCGTCTATGTAACTTCCGCAACGTCATCCCGGCAACCACGACGCCGACGACCGACGCAGAGTCGACCGACGCCACCTTCAGACGCGCAGGGGTACTGCTGATGAAAAACTTTCCGGATCCAATGTGACGCCTGGGGGAGATTCTAAGGTAAGTAATCTATAACTAACAGTTTCTTTCGGATAAAAAGATCAAAATGTGTATCAATTATATATAATCACTGTCACTGAGCCTCAACCAGAAAACTATAATTTATAGTTTTCTGGTTGAGGCTCAGTGACAGTGATTATCATCGCTCTGCTTTGCTACTTGGAATGTGCATCCTTTCGGGTGCCATGGGTGTTGCATTGATGCTGAATTAACAGCTTAACAGCTTTATTTACATGCCTTAATAGTGCCCTTGGCTCCAGGATTAACTAGGCAATGAGTTTAGGGCTCATTTAACCAACATTTTCCTTTTAGTATGCATAAATTAATATCTTGCTACTGAATTTCCAAGATCAAGTCGCACTCATTACTGGGAGAAAGCATTATGAATCATACTCCTGGATCTTATCAAAAAGATAAGGGAGATGACCAATTTTGATACCAGCCAGCTGTATGGTGAGACCCAGTGAAGGTTTACCAAAAGAGAAGAGATGAAGTTAAACTTGCAATATTTAGAAATCGATCAGGCAGCAAAAAATGTGAGAGAGCAAAATGAGTGCAGGGCTGAACTGAAAAGATTTTAATTTCTTTTGTTCAGGCAATTTGTACAAATCTCTGAGTACTAAAAAAATATGTATTCATTAAAGTGTCCCTTTTCAACCTGCTATGATTTTAAATACCTTACAGGCTGCACTGGTAAGACAGAAAAAATAATTAGCGTCCATATAAAATGAAATACCTAACTGAGGAACTTCCATTTCTACACCATTTCCAAAAAGAGGAGTTTTCAACCAGTAGGCTGTATCTTGCTCTTCGGGTGAGACAGTAGGTCCCTGCAGCATTCCACCAAGACAGCAGCCAATTAGCAGAGCAACAGTCCTCTCCAGGTCAACAAGCCATACCCACGACTGAGCTGGCTGTGGTAAGGGTATTCCGGCAGGATCAATGGGCTCCGTTCCACCTAAGAAACAAACAACAGAATGAGTATTTGGAAACTCATTACTTCTTACAATCACCTAACAAGAGGTGGATTTGTAGCTCACTGTAATCAAATTCTAATTATTTTGCAAGCTGGTGCATATATTAGTTAAGTGTATGGTTCTATTATTTTCTCAATTGAGACTGTCCTCCCATATTGAATGTTTTAACATTCAAATTACATAATAAAAAAGCTTAAGGTATTTTAATAGTGCTGATTTTCAAAGTTTATAACAGTTCATGGGCTGACAGAAGTAGACATACTCAAATATACTTGATAAAATAGCTAAGCAGCAATAATAATAAATATATTTGCCAACTAAATGAGGAGTTGCTTCTTCCATCAAAAGTATTATTGTAGGAAGCTGGCTCTTTATATAGTGGACCACAAAGAGGTACACTGTGTAGAGATTTCAGGCAAACTTCAATTGATTTACATAGGTACAAATGATAATCCAAATGCTCTTTTTTGTCATAGAGCGGCAAGTAGTTAGGTTTATCAGAGGGTAGTGCTAAGCATTTGTTGTATTCACAGTGGCAATAAATTAGACACACTCAAGAATAAATCCTAGACCAATTTAGAAAAATAAGTCGTATTTTCATATAAATAATAAAAGTTACCAAGAACTTTGTTATCAAGTAGGTACTTTTTTAAATATTGAATTTTGCAGATAAGTAAAACAGTCACTTAAATGCGTCTTTACACACAAGGCTTTCCTATGGGAGAAATGGCATATGTTGCATTTATATGCGATCGGTTTCTGGGACTTAGGGCCGTAGGGGGCCAAGGTCCAAAGTACCACCAACAGTTACTCGTTACCTTCCCTGGGTGGTGCTGGTGCAGAGGTGCTGGTCGGGTTGGTAGCTGGGCGTGCTATGCCAGTAGAAAGAAGGGGGCCACCTAGAAACAGGCTGCAGAGGGGGACTTGGGGACAAGTCCGGGAGCTCCAAATGGGAGGCTTGGGTCAAAAGGGTCCTGGGAACAAGGAAAAATACAGTTGGTTCGTTGGTACCTGGGCTGGGGTGCTCGGGTGCAGAGTGGAAAGGTCGGCTGGGCCCTGAGCACCTGTGCATGGCCTAGCGGTTGAGGGTGCAAAATAAGGGCAGCTGGGCCATTCTGGATGTGGGTCTCTGCGGTGCTGATGTCCCTAGACATCTGCTTTGTCTCAGTCGTAGTAGTTCCGACTGGACTCTCACGGTCTTAGCTTGTTGCAAGGGGTCCGGTACCCAGAGTATTTATCCTGTGCGGCTCCGGTTGGCCCTGGTGTTCTCTCACTTGGTGGAGGGACAGATCTGACCTTCAGGAGTACATGTACCTCTTCCTGGGGGACTGCTGCGTCGGGCTGGACGGTAAGCAGCAACTCAGTGAACCGGACTCTGCTTTTCCGTGCCTGCGGACTACAGGGGAGTAGCTCCTCTACTCCAAGGGAGATTTGTTGGCAATTTGCGACAGCTGTCAGTCTCCCGGGATTCTTGGAAACTGGTCGGCTGGAGAACGAGTCGCTGGTCACGATTGTCGAGAAGGAGCAGGCAGGCAGGGTTTGGCACCAAAAGTCCACAGCAATCTTCAGTTCTCACTTTTTCTCGCGACTCTCGGTGTCCTCTTCTTCTTGATCTGTTGAATCCAAATTCCTGGTGTCAGGGGTGCCACCTAAATACTCAATTTAGAGGTGTTACGGGGAGTGACAGGAAGTAGCCACCTTTAGGGTGTCTACACCCTCTCTATGACCACTTCCTGTGGAAAGTGGGAATAGCCTTGACCCAGAGTACCTAATTCCACCAAAAACCAAGAGGGTGGAATTTTCTTAGTCGTGTTAGCTTCAGGCAGCCCACCCTACGGGTGGTACCAGCCCGAGGGTGAACATGCCTCCTGACTACCTAATTCTATGTCAGGACTGGAGGTGAGGATTATGCCTTCTCTCTTCACTTTATTTAACAGCAGCCAATATTAACACATAAACAACTACATTTTCCATAAACCCTTGGGAAAACAGTAGTAAGAGACAATGTCCAATCAGTAAACAGTCCTGTGGCCTCCAATCAGGGACATTCCAGCCCAACATAGTCTGTCCTCACTGGCCCTTCATCCTCTTTCTTCGCTGCTGCGCAGCCGAGACAAGTGTTTTCTTGTTTTCTGCATAAATCTTGTGCTATGTTCAGTTGTAATCGTGTTTGAGATTTGTTTTTTGCTATATTTGCGTATTCGGTAAAGCAGCCCTGCCGCGCGTACACATTTCATTATTAGTGACTTTGGTTTTAGTATTGTTTTGTAATTGTTGATTTGCGTGTTCAGGAAAGCGGCCCTGCCGCGTGTACATGCTTTATTGATTGTACTGTTGTTTTTCTTTTCAGAATCGTCCGTGAACGCGGGAGCGTTTCCGCTCCTACGCGGCCCGTTTTTCCTGGTTTAGCTCGGTGCTGACCTCCCGCCGCCAGGGGGCGCCGGAGGCAGCGCGGGACTCAGTGCGTGCATTCGAATCCCTGAGAGGATCGCACTGCGCGCCGTAGTTTCCCGGAGCTTTCCGGCCTGAGGGAGACGCCTCAAGGTTGTAATTGATCGCGCCGCTGCCTTATCTCGGCCGATCAAGAGTTTCTATTACGCTCTGCAGCCTGAAATTGACACGCAAAGCAAAACCGGCAGCAGAGACTGTACATTGTGTCTCACGCCCACTTGGGTCTGTACTTTTGACAGGCGGCTGACGCCTATTGGGGACAATACCCAGGCTGGATTTTAATCAAGTGATACCAGGTTTTTTCGCCAGGGCTTTGACCCATAAATCTGTGAGACCCTCACATAAAAAACTTAGGCTGACACCCAGCCCCCTCAAAAAGCACCCTTTGGACAGGCTGCCTGGTCTGCAACCCAGACCCCCTGATTTCAGGCCTTGTTCAGTCCAAGTGTAATATGGAGATGGACTACAAGGACTCCCAATGGGGGCGGACAACACCCTGGCCGACCTCCCTTGGGACGACGAGTTCTACGATGCGGTAGACGTATCTATATATAGAGCTGTGGGGGAGGCCATGACTCCTCTGGAGGACAGACTGACCCGAAAAATTGATCAGGCCTTGGCAAGATTGACTGCCCTTCCCACAGCGCCTGTTCCCCAGTCTGGGACCCCAGGGATTTCCCCACCATCAGACCCTGCCCCTCCCCCGGCCAAGCACACCAGCGATATGGGGGTTGATATGAACGCTTTTGACAGGCTCAAACAAGCCTTTCTAGCCACCCAACCAACCCTGCCACCTACAGAGGAGCTTCTCCCGGCCCCTGACAACGCTACCCCCTCCGACAACACCGGGGACGCTGACGCAGAACCAGGCCCTTCCAGACCATGGCTTCCCTCCCGACCCTCCCAAGACGTCTCTGATATGTTAGATCCCGATGACATTATCCATCCTCGCTCCTCAGAATGGGCCCCGGCGGACAAAGTCGCCAATTATGTGGCGCTGCGTATTCGCAAACCCTTGGAAAAAGAAGCCCGTAACTGCCTTAGAGCAGAGTCCCCGGCCGTCTCTGGAGGGTAAGGTGGCCCTCACCCCAGAGACAGATACTCGTATGGCCACCTTTTTACAAACATTCATGAAGGACTCGAAGAAGGGAATTGACAGGTCCTGGCGGACATGCCAAGACAAGCTCCTGGACATTTTGGGACCCCTCACCAAAATTTTGGACATGGCCGAGGAAGCCAAACCAACAGGTTCCCTGATTTCCCCGGAGTCACTTTCGGGGTGGGCACTAAGGGCCATTGTATTCTTGGGCAACGCCAACTGTGCCCTTTCAACGGAGCGTCGCCCCTCCCTTCTTATTAAGGCAGACCCCAAGTTAGGGGATCTTGCTGATTCAGGGGCTGTGGCACAAGAAGGGCTTTTTGGGGAGCCGTTTGTCAAGGAGTTAGGCAAATTTGTTAATACTTTTACCTCCCTTGATAAAGCGCAGTCATCCATTAAAAAAGTTTTTCCCTGGGTTTTCCGCGGGGCCGGTCGAGGTAGGGGCGCTCGACCGGCTGCCCTTCTAACCAACTCCCCCCCCCCCAAGGGGACAAGGCCCCAGACAGGGTCAATACCAATACCAATCACAATTCGGGGACTTCTATCCCACAAGAGGTCGGCGTGGCAAGGGCAGAGAATATCGTGGAGCAGCATCTTCCTCTAGTGCCTGTGAGTGTTCTCCATTCTTTCCGCTTAAGGGTAGGGGGGAGGCTGGGGAATGTTTTCCAGGCCTGGACTTCCATCACAGGGGACTCATGGGTTCTTCAAACGGTCCGGGGGTTTCACACAGATTATGTCGGCGAACCCTTTCAAGAACACAAACCCCGTCCCATCCAGTTCTCTCAGCAAGAGACCATCTTGGTGGACACGGAAGTTACATCGCTTCTGGCCAAAGGTGCTATCGCCCCCTCAACCCCTCACGCCCGGGGGTTCATCAGCAACATCTTTTTGGTAGACAAGACGGACGTGGGCAAACGACCTGTAATCAATCTCAGCGAGTTCAACGAGTGGCTGGTGTACCGCCACTTCAAAATGGAAGGAATTCATCTCCTCAGGGATGTCCTGCGCCCTCTAGACTGGATGGTACGGCTGGACTTAAAAGACGCCTACTTAGTTATTCCAGTTTTTCCACCTCACCGCCGTTTTCTCCAATTCATTTGGCGACATCAGACATACAAATTTACCGCCCTTCCCTTCGCCTTATCCTCGGCTCCTTGGTGCTTCACCAAGATCCTCAGGCCAGCGGTGGAGTTCCTGAGAGCTTGAGGTATTCGAATGATTATATACCTGGACGATATGCTCCTCATGGACGCATGTCCCCATCAACTTCTGCACCACCTCCGGACGGCGGTGGATCTTCTCCAGGGCCTGGGGTTTGTGGTGAACGAGACGAAATCCATCCTTACGCCTTCCCAGACCCTTACATTTCTAGGCTTCGTGATAGACTCCACTTCCTCCACTCTCAGTCTTCCGACCAGGAAGGTTTCAAAGATTCGACACGAATTGAGGCGTTCTCTCGCCAAACCTCAAGTATCACTCAGACAATTGGCCCGGATAGTGGGTCTCCTCTCCGCCTCCATCCAGGCCATCTTCCCGGGCCCTATGCATTATCGAGCACTTCAACGCCTCAAAGCAACGTACTTACGAAGTGTCACACAAGAGTAATCACCTATCCAGAATTCCCGGACTCCCCTAAGCTGTGTGTGGTCCGCTGCTTGAAAGCATATGAGGAAATGACTGAGGAATTCCGTCCCCCGGGACAGTGACAACTCCTGATTTCGTTACGCAAGCCTTTTAAGGCGGTGTCTTCCCCACTATAGCCAGGTGGGTTATGCAAGAGGCAGGTATTATCCTTAAAGATTTTGGGGCCCACTCAACACGAGGGGCCATGGCCTCTAAGGCATTTGGCTTGGGTGCCCGCTTGGACGATATCCTCAACGCGGCTGACTGGTCCTCGGATTCCACTTTTGAGAGATTCTACTTCAAGCCAGTGCTGGATATGGCTCACCTCGTGGTGAGCAAGCTTTAAACTAGCATAATCCTCGCCTCTAGTCCTGACATAGAATTAAAAATTTCCTAGCTAACGGAAAGTTTCAATTCTATTAAGGACTCGGAGGCGAGGATTATCCCGCCCTAGGGATTTCATATGAAGATTGCCCTCCCCGTATCACAGTAAGTAGAACAGTTTTACAGCTGAATTGTTTTTTTGGGCAGTAGTGTGATGTGATTGCTTAATGTCTGCTCTCACTGGTATTTGTCCACATGCTTTGATGGATTCTTGCCTGATAAATGACAATGTCTTCTTGTTCTTGTAGGATCTGATGCAAACAAACAAGACTCATGAAAGTGATCCAACGGCTGACTTCACGCTATGAAAGAGCATAAAGGGCCAGTGAGGACAGACAATGTTGGGCTGGAATGTCCCTGATTGGAGGCCACAGGACTGTTTACTGATTGGACATTTTCTCTTACTAATGTTTTCCCAAGGGTTCATGTGAAATGTAGTTGTTTATGTGTTAATATTGGCTGCTGTTAAATAAAGTGAAGAGAGAAGGCATAATCCTCGCCTCCGTGTCCTTAATAGAATTGAAACTTTCCGTTACGTTAGCTAGGAAATTTTTAATTCTCCTGCCTGTCCTGGTACCAAATGGGCCTGGGGCAGGGGGTGCCATTTCCCCTGTCTAAGGAAGCCTTGGTCACATATCAAAGGTTTGAAACCTCTGGCCTTGATATGTTGCTTACTTAGCCATCCTGCTTGGAGGCGGTGACAACACCTTCAGCCAGAGCAGGCATGGTTTCTGCCCTCAGAGAGCGACGGTGCTCACCTGCAAGGGGTCAGTAACTGGTATGTGGTGGCAAGGTGGTCACACCAGTCAGTCAGTGCACTAGTAGTGGATAGTTTTCCAGGGGGCACCTCTAATGTGCCCTTGATGGAGCAAGGACTCACAATGAGACTTGCTCGAAAGCAATCTTCTCACAGTATTAATTTATTAAACTTTGTAATGTCTGTATAACAAATGCACACACGAATACAAGTAGAAAGAAGCTTGCTTATGTGTTTAAACTAACAAATAACGCTTGTCTAATCTAAAATGGCCGCCAAAGCACGGGGAACTTATTGCGCATGTGTCAACCATATCACATGGTGTGACGTCTTTCTTTGCCTGGAGGGAAATCCTTGCTTCTGCGCAGTGTGTATTAAAATGGCTGCTTAATGTTTTCACGTGCTGCAGCTTGCTCATATGTTGCAATTAAACTGTGGTATTCTAACGCTATTAATGCGGGATAGATTTATAAATAAATGGGAATAGAGTAGACAAAGTGGGTATACAGTGAAACCATTTATATTGTGATTTTAATATTTTCTTCTTTGACTTTCTATTAGTTCGTAAAATGGGCCTGGGTTGGTTGAACTGCAGCTCGAGAGACATTGATTCTGCACATGCGCCCTGAAAGGCTGACCAGAGAATGCGATGAAGTCAACTTGGAAGCTCTCCAAGGTCGCGAAGCCTGGTTCACAAGTTCACCCGAAATGTACCTGCACTCGATACAATTGTATATAAAAAGTTGTTGCTGAATCAATGAGAAACGGGTGGGAAATAAAGCCAATGTATTCATTGTGATGGGCGGTATTTTAAAGACAAGGGCTTAAAAAGAAATTGAACTAAATTGACATGGTGTGAGGATCAACCCCCTGTCCCCGTCCAATCAGAAGTAGTGGGCCCATAATTCTGCAACATTAAGGGGAGGTACATGGGCGTAGAAGGGTATAATAGATATAGAATTAGTTAATTAGCTGCAGAGGAGCTCAGAGAACAGGCATTGGCATTAGGACGCATAAGCTCCAGACATACAAGCTGATCGATTGCAGACTGAACCGCTGTCCAGAGAAGTTCTGAGGTGGGGGCGGCGGAACCTTAGAAGACTACCTGAGAGAATCAAGGAGAAGCGAAGTATCAGAGAGGGGAACGACGCAGGCGTCGTTGATAGAGAGGTCACCGGTCCTGTCCTGAACCTGGAGGAGGTCTTTGCTCTTCATCCTTCCTGGGTCCTACCTTTCCAACTCTTTGGCCAAGGGGTTTGGTTTCTCGCACCTTTAGGTAAATATAAATGCAACTTTAGTTGTGCTGCTGTCTCTATCTTCTCCTTTCTGAGGGACCGTCATTGATCGATAATTGATTATTATGCTTCATCCTTGATATACGATTAAGTATCATGTGGTTCTGTATTTTACTCTGCAAATCTTTAGATAAATATTTTAAAACTTCCTGACTCAGTGATTATTTCAGGATTATGAATTGTAATGAATGTCACTCATTTTAAACTTCCCAATTAGCAAAAGGTCCATTGGTAAGTCATTACTCTTCAATCAGAAAAGTAATTGGTAGCAGGGATTTGATAAAGAGAACAACTGACCCATCAGCGGAAATTGCTAGCGTAGTATGAATGTATGGGCCCAAGTGAGTATTTTGTGTATGAATGCTCGTTGCTAGTAACCCGCTGGATCACCCTCTGGGTGCATGTATTAATAAATCATCACAGAAATCAGTCTGGGTTTATTAATATGAGATATTTGATACCAAGCATCTCTATTTTCAGTGAAGTCATCATGCAACTGGGGATCTAGTAAGTACCACTGTCCAACACATGTACTGAAAATGTCTTCCCTGTTCACTTGCAATATCTAAGAATCAACTTAGACATCAAAGGGGCATATCGGCTCATGCAGATATGTCCACACGTAGTATAGTGCACTGTTGATATTGTTAAAAAACAATGCTAATGCTCATGATGGTATGCTCGCATATATGAACGAAAGCACATCGCTATTGTCAAATCTCCCCGCCATGAACTCTGAATCAACCTAGACTCAAAAATACGTCATCAGACAGGCTCTGCAACCCAGGACCGTGGTAACTGACTGATAGGTCACAAGTGGGTTGGCACGTAGCCAGCAGAAAACAAGTGAACAGGAAAATCAGGTCCATTCCCCAGATAAGAGCAGCGACACCACAATGGTCCAGGGAAATTGGCCCCAATAAAGCACACGTGGCCAGAAGGGGGTCCGCACATTCCTAAAACACCATAAAGTCAGATGCCACCTAAAGTTAGGAACAAGCAGCCAATCAGGACATAAAAACAAAGTACACGCAGTGATCACGCATCCCTCATGCCGGATATCTGGACACACTACCCAATGGCCCACATTGTGTCCACGCAAGGCAGAGGCCAACCTGCATTTGTTATCTGGGACCTTTTATTTATGACTCCACAGACCGGGCCCACATTCTTTTGTGATTGCCGGATGTGCTTTTATTGCTCCCAAACCTGTATGAAAAGAAATTGCTCTGATTTATTGTACTTTGAGACAGTCCTCCGACTTGTTTCTGCACGCTGTACTCTAAGCCACAGTATTTAATTAAACCAACTGTTCCTGTTTTGCCAAACGCATCTTGTCTTGTTTTTTCAGGGTAAATTCATTTATTTGAGCAACAGCACTGTGCCTTAGGGCTTTAAGTCCTGTTGTAGGAGTGACACACACCTTCTTCCAAGTTGAAGGGAAAATTCCTGATTGGAACATGGCATTGAAAATGTTAGGTGCCAGAGATACCACTTACTAGGGATCTACAGGGGGTGCTAAAGGTGTTGCCAACTGGGGGAACAATTGTACAGTTTTAGGGAACGAGATCTGGCACTGGAGACCTGGATAGCAGGAACCCAATGCACTGCTGTCAAAATTGCATCAGATACCAGGCAAAAAGTGGACTGACCATGTAAAAAAAAAAAAAAAGGGGGGCACTTTCCTACAATTATTAAGGATCTTGCAGCTAGGAACAATACAAATATACTCTATATATGCATTATGTATCTAAGCTTGTTGTGTCATACAGAGAGATTGGAAAATTAGACAATGATGCACGGTGTGTAGAACATTATGATGTGAATAAATACAGACAATATATGGAAGTAGTCAGTAACAGAATACACAGGCTGTAGTGGGCTCAGCAGGACTCTGAAATTACTGGGAGAAGATGTAAACACACAAATGTGATGATACAGGTCATTTTCTTTTCCAAACTCTGTTTACTTTGTATAAAGAAAATTATAAAGTAAAAAAAATCTATCTTTGCATGAAAACATAATAATGGGATCTTCTACACTTCGGTACTACAATGCAGACACTTCCTGTAGCTATTTAATTTAGTGCATTTCCAAAGCAGGAGATCCGCAAAGAGCTTCTGAAATGATGTCAACTCGCTCATTTATCAGAATGTCTTTCAAATAATGTCTACCCTTTTTTACATGCAACAAAGTAAACACCCAATATAAGTTTGTCTCATATTTATAGTTCGGATTAATTTAAAAGTCTATGTTTGACCTCCCGCATAAAATAAAATAATGCTAACTTGGGTCTTTACTAAGGTTGCTTATACACTTTGTAAGTTTTGTAGAGCAGAAAATAGCACTTAAATTTCCAACAAAAAAAACGAAGATGGTTAATGGCCTTTAATATGTCTGCAACAGACTCTAATGCATGGGAATACAGCAGTTTCAGCATTCTATATTGTGGTTGAAAGTGCGGTTCCTCGGAAAGGATCACTGTTTTGATGCTGGCAAAATGTGATATTACTGATGTGCAGCGAAGTACTTACTGTATCGGCGTTCTAGTGTTCTATAGTCAAAAAACTATTTTTTATGCGGTGACCCTGTTGAACTTATGCTGCTGTTCTTATCATACAGCGTCCCTTCTCCCAACACACGCCAAGTCCACAATTTCATGACAAGTATTCATAGCGCTGTCAGATGCTGAAATCTTTGTGAACTTCAGGTTTTAATCCCGTAGTACGGACTCAGTCCTTCATGTTTTGAGCTTGATAGCCTCCATGTATGTACTATTAATGGTGACTGCTCACTGACCATTTTCCAACTGCCTCTGGAAGCATTAATTGCTGTTGTCTATCTCGGAATAGTAATACCTGCATAGAATTGCCTGTGCGGGGTGCCTTCCACTTAGCTGTGTTTGAGAAGAGCGCCAAGTCTTGGTGTTACCACGCACCTACTTAAGATATTGGTAAAACTTTAAGCCTGCCCCTTTTAGGACTGTGCCCAAGTATCCTCTAATGTAACAACACTGCCACTATATATATTTGAAGGATGAAGAATATCTACTTTTTTAAGAATGATCTTTAAGGTAGTTAAGTCTGAAACTGTCTGCACAATTGGGACCAACCATCTGGAAATCAGTCTCAGCATCACAAAAAGGGAACAATAATCCAGTCTGCATTATTAATCCCCTCCTCTCTAAATATTTAAAAAGAAAAATAAGGTAGCCTTACTGGACATCATTATGAGGTTTACCTTGGGTTTGGGTGGCAAAAGTGAGCAGACAACCCAAATTTGGGCAAGTCCGCCAATTTACTGCCAGCTCACTGCTACGGTGTATGGTGCTATGGATATCTATCAACCCAATTAAGTTGAGGATTTTCCATGTATGTTTTTGTTTAATGTTGTGCTCTGCTACCAGAGTGTTCAGAAACTGAATAATCCAAATGCTAGTTTACCATTAGGAGGAGAAAAAAACAGAAATAGTAGAAAAATAAAAATATGATGCTCCCTGGAAGACAGTGGTTGGGTCCATAAGGACTTATTTCAACTAGAATTATACAGACTCTGCATTAGATATATGAAGATTGCTAGCTATGGACAGTTAGAACAGTTCATATAATTTAGTGTTAGGCCTTATCATATTTCTGTTCAAAATTCAGAACATACAATTTATTTACAAACATTGTGAGACAAATGTTGACAGGAGGGTATTTTTGCATGAGCTGCAAAACCCTACTAAATGAACTCACCATACGTAAGTGTCTAGCACCCACAAAATATAACAGAATAAGGAGGGCTATAATGGGAGATTAAGAGATTTAGGCTATTGTCAGAGGACGTGGTTCAGCTCATGGTGGCTGCAGGCGAGTAGTCCCGTTGCGGCTGCTCCAGCTGCAGGCTAAAAGGAGCTTCTGAGCCCTTCTACGCACAATACGGCTCAGTCATCGGCAGGATAAAGCACCTTTTGACAACGAACAAAGAGCCAGACTTGTGGATGAAAAGACCCTTTTTCCAAAGGCCTCTATCTTTTTGATTCAATCTCAGGAGGATTGGGCGGGAACGAATTTGGGTTAATTTATTTGGCTGAAGCCTGCACCACAAGGCTCTCTGGAGCACGGTGCTAGTTGAGAAAATCTGGGTTGCACCGAGGGGGGCGATGGCGTCTGGCAACCTGCTGATTGTCAGAAGGGCCCGACTAGAGTTTAGCACAGGTCACTAAAAGTATATCTGTCAGCACCTCTTCAAAACCAAGCAGGGGCTCCGAACTGGTTTGGCTAAGCTGTAGCACGTCCTTTAAAACATTGGTCTTTATTTCCTGTGTAGGAAGCTGAAGATCAAGAACCTTTGCCGCCCTCTGCACCACTATTGCAAAGGAGGCACTTTTCTCTGTGTCAGGGCCCACAGGCGAAAACAATCCAGTGACCAGGGAAGCAGCTAGACTCCGGAATCCTGGAGGTCCTCATTCCAATTGTCCTTTTGATAGGGCTGGGCAAACTCATTCTCAGCATCATAGCCACCAACGTCAGAGCACTGTATCAGAGTCATAAGGATGGCTAAGTGGCTGCAGCCAAGTTAAAGCAGCGTGCGGTCTCGGTCAGGAAGGCCCCGTCTCAAAGTCGGAGTGCACAATAGGTTGGCTATTGTCGCCCAGAGTCAATGGCGCTGGCATCTGCAGATCTCGGTCCGGGTGGGTTGGTGCAATGGAGTGGGAACTGGTACCAAAGTCGGTCCGGAGCCCAGAACGAATCCAGAGACCCTAACTGGTGCCAAGTTTGGACTCACCAGTGGATGCAGAGATGGGAGACCTCGTTTCCGTGGAGTCCTCAAGCCTGCCAAAGGGACCCGGTAACATGCCAAAAAGCTGCAGCATGACTTCACGGAATTCAACAATTTGCTGCGGTGTCGACGACAGTCATGGAAATTTCAGATTGGTGTGGTACTAAGGTCCAAATTAGCTCCAAAGGGGAACTGCTTTGGGAGCAAGACCAAATAGCACAATGAAGCCCGATCCTGTATGGCATTCGAGTGCATCAAGGAGCAGTCGCTGCAGGCCTAGGAGTCACGGTCCAACCACAGGCATCACAGGCAAACCATGTGCAGGTCAGTCACAGACACATCTGTTTGCAACATTTCCCACAAGCTTTAAACCCATTAGATTTTGGTGGTGATTTTATCTGCACACTGAAGAAAATGTTTTGAGAATTGGAGAATAAAGTTTCGAAAGAGTTGAGGGATAGCATTTGTTGGTGCATAAAGAAAAGGAACTGATGTCAGTGCATATGGGCGGCACCCCTACAGAGCCTCCATTGTCACTTCAGCTGCGGAGCGATGGAACCACCGATCGGAGCACAGTGATCTGGAAATTTCCAGATCCATCCTGTCACCTGGGTGAGAAATCTGCGGTTATAGGTCAGAAATTGGTAACACAGAGGCAAGCACTCTGTCCTGATCACTCTGCATGCTGAAAAAGCATTTGGCATGGTGGCGAGGGACTTTATGGAACATGCACATTGGTTAATGGTGATAGGGAAGAGCTTCTCACACTGGTTACCTTCTGGCTGCCACAACCCCAGGGCCCGAATTAGAGTCAATGCCCAGCATTCCCGGTAGTAGACTATTGGGCGGCGCACCAGAGACAGATGGCCCCAGTCATCTCTTCTTTTTGCCCTGGCCCTCAAACACCAGCCCCAGAAGATTTGGCCAGCTACCAAATCAAAGGAATTCAATTTAGCACAGAAGATATAACGCTCACAATGTTTGCCGAACATATTCTGCTCTCCGTGACAAACCCGTTAACAGCTCTCCCACAAGTTATGGGTGAATTGCAGGCCTATCAGCAGGTATCTGGGTATAAAATAAATGTTAATAAATGAGAAATTCTCCATGTCTCAGGCCATAAAGAATGCCTAGAACAGCTGTGATGGTGAACTCCACATAAATGGGAAAACTCAACTATCTCTTTTCTGGGCCTCACCTTAGCAATATTCCAGGAAAAAAAAGAGGGAGGTAAACTTACAGAAATTGCGCAGGACAGTACAAGCTTAACTAGGTAGCTGGAAAAATAAGATACTATCACTTATGGGGAGAACTGCTGCTTTTAAGATGTCCATTCTCCCAAAGATCCTCTACATTTTTTAAAAGCTTACCTTATCCATTCCCAGAGATTACATACTTGAGCTCCAGACACTCTGCTCCTCTTTTGTCTGGGAGGTTAGGAAAGAGAGAATGGCATGATACTAATGCTCCCTATGGCCACGACAAGGCGGACTGGAGGCCACAGACCTGTCCAGCTATTATGCAGCTGTCCACCTGAGTCGCTTAATCCATTGGAGGAGGGCAACCAAAAGGATTGGTGCACCATAGACATTGCAGTCAAAAGACCAAAGATATCCATCATCTTACATTTCACCAGTAACAAGGGCCACCCAACAGCTTTGGGACCACCTGGTGGCCAGGGTGGTATGACTACCTTCCAGTCACACTTCACACAATAATGGGGAAACTCCGAGTTCACACCTGGCCTAAACCAAGTAATATACAAGACAAGGTTAGAGAGAGGTTGCAAAACACTGAGGGATATGTCTAGGCTGTCCTGCTTTCAGCGTTTAGTTTTTGTGGATTTCAGTGGTGTTTTCTTAGTGTTTTCCAACTTTGAAATCAGTGCTGATGCCTAAAACCCCCAAATTGACAAAAAACTGTATTTTTCCAGTTTTACAAAAAATGCTGCTTTTTGCTGTAGTTGTTATAAAGCACATATTGAATCTACAGGAGAAGTAATGCAGGGTAAGTAGTGCCGTCCCATTGTCAGTGTGTCCAATGGACTTATGCTAGTCAATTTTAAGCAAAGAACGTATCACTCACATCTAATTACCCTCTCACGTTCTATTACCTCTCACTGTCAGGACTCGTTTGGTTTACAGTACTATGAATGGATTAGAGGAAATAGGAGTGCTATAATGCCATGTTTTAATAAACAAATTCCTGTACATAGTTGGTGGCCCTGCTCTTAATGAATGTTATGACATGGTAGGGGTGGTCAACTCTACCAACAGCATAGTACATTGTGAAAGCTTTAACATTTTGTATTACACCAGATTAAATTGTAATCCTGCATTCTAAGGCACCTTGTTGCTTTAAGCATGCTCGCCAATGCTTTTCTTCACTATTTGCTTGAATATATTAAGGATGAGCTACTGTTGTGTGGACAGTCACAGCTGCCAAGTGTCCCAATGGCAAATGTCTCACTTTAAGTCAGTCCTTTTAACAGACATCACATTGTATTCTGGTACTTGAAATGTTGCTGTTAACTTTGTAACTATTGACTTAAAAATCCCACGGGTAAAGTGTAGTTGGATAAAAAGCCAGGATTAGCTGAAGGTATCACACATAACAATTGGACATCTTGCACATATGAATTTTGATGATATGTGTAAAACATAACACATGTGTATGTGTTATGTTTTCTCAACTCTCTCCATGTGTATGATGAAAGCACTCTTTTCACAGGTACCCGCCAATACAGTGTGCATTGAATGTTTAAACCTGGGTGTTTAGCAGTTGACCTGCTAGTAATACTGACTTGTTAAAAAGGGGGCTGGTGTATTAATGGGTTTTACCCATTCTGTGTCTGTGGGTAAATGTGATATTACATATTGGACAAGGTTTTTATGAACCAGCTTTTTCACCAGAGAAAGAATTCAACACTGCCAAAATATCAAATAGGGTTTTATTATTCCCAGGTTCTCTGCAGTGTGTACAAAAATTAGATCAGATCCAAAACATGCTAGTCCCTGCACATTTAATCCAAGTACACACAGCTGGAGGAAGAAGAAACAATATGTTGTGACATTCCTAAACAACAAAACTCCAGCAGAACTTTCTTAGATCAGTTCTTTCTAGCTGCTACCTTTGCTTATCAAAGTTACAATGTGTGGGCCTCTTCAGGAAAAAATAAAATGACTCAATCCCTTTCATTTTCCTTCCTTTGAATGGTACTTTAGTTTGTGGTTGTGCAGGTGTTTGTCAGTGGTTATATATTTACACTGATGAAGGCTGTTTTCCTTTCGGTGGGGTTTTGGCAGTTATTATAGGTTGAAACCTCAAACAGCCTAGATATGTCTGATCACCAAGAGGCTGAGACCTTTCAATAATTGAAGATAGGGTTTTATCTTCCAAAAGCAGAATGATACAGATAGATACAGTTATTTCATTGGTTCCATGACCCTAGAATCAAATAGGGCAAGAAAAAAACAGATTCCGTTTGAGAGGGGCCTGCTGACTTGTATGGGAGATCAGCAAGCTATATCTCATATTTACAACATGCTGAAGTCCAGCCAAGAAGGGAAGAAACTAAGGTTCCAACATGCCTTGGAAAGGAAACTGATGATTTCCCTCAATGAGAAGCAATTGGATGATATCCTTATCCACACTAAAAACTTTGCGACTAATACAGGGAGCAGGAAAACTATGCTAAAATATTCTATGAATGGCATTAGACCAGGACAAGGTTGCACAGGTGGGTCATCAGCGGTGAGGGATATTGTTTTTTTTTTTAAAATTTGTTTATTGTAGCTTGCAAGTAACAATCCACGTGCCCCAATACGGAGCCATCAATAACTTTGTAGCATAGGGTAACACAAGCATTTTTAAGACATTGATGCGGTACAAGAACTGATATAACAGCTCAGAGAGCCAACTACCCCAACCCCACCCTCCCCCCCCGACACTGAAATAAATGCAATATCATAGAGCAAAGGTACATATACATTAGTGACAGGCAATATGATAACACGTCTCATGAGCCAAATTACAAGAGTTCTCAGCAGTGCACTGACCCAAGGATAGGAAGGGATACCAAATATGCAGGCGCCGGACAACTTACAAATCGGGATGGCTCAGAAGGTACACGGTAAGTGGGGCCCAGAAGTCTTTAGGTCGAGATGACTCGGGAAGATCCTCCGCGTAAGTCTCCAGTTGTTCCCGACAATAGGTCAGATCTCGAACCCATTTTCGGACCGTAGGAAGGCTCCTACCACCCCAGCATTGTGCCACAACTCGCTTCGCTAGTAATGTCGCCACTGCAACCAACCGCCTGTTGCAAGGCTTCAGGGATTTCACATATCCCAGCAGGCACACCTCAGGGACACAGCACACTTGCTCCATCACCACGTCCGACAGCACAGCCGCAACCCTAACCCAATAGGCGGCCACCCCCACACATTGCCACGATAGATGCAGAAAATCAGCCTCAGTATGACCACACCGGGCGCAGCATGCGTCCTCCCTTAGTCCATATTTCTTTAATTGCAACGGTGTGTAATACCACTGATGTAAAAACTTAAAATGAATAATGCGTAGGTTACAGTTGGCGGTAAGGCGCCCCGTCAGGCCGCAGCAGTACTGCCAATGATCGAGTGGCAAGATGCGCCCCAAGGTTGTATTCCATTTAAGGTATGAAGGGTGTTCGTCCAGGTCTATCTCACGTTGGGATGCCGCATACAATCTGGTTATCAACCCCTTACATCCCTCCCCCGACAGCAACGCCTGTAATGCACGCAAAGGCCTTGGTTCTGCTGGGTAGTCAGGGTAGACTGCTCTAATCGCCTGCCGCACCCTAACATACGTAAAACTCAGCATCGGGCTTGGTGTCCGGCCAGTCTGAACGTCCTGTAAGGAACGGAAGTGGCCCAGCTTATAGAGGTCACCCATCTGTATAACCCCAACTGCCTGCAACGTGCGCAGGGCCAAACGCTCCTGCATCGCAGAGATATCCGGGTGGGCCGCAACGG
The DNA here is from genome assembly GCA_963921515.1 of Calotriton arnoldi. Lineage (NCBI taxonomy): Eukaryota > Metazoa > Chordata > Amphibia > Caudata > Salamandridae > Calotriton > Calotriton arnoldi. The sequence continues at coordinate 2,056,300 of CAWUFW010001319.1, read as the reverse complement.
GTAATTTCGGAGCATAGAGGTAACCATGTTGCGCTCTCTGGGCAAGGGTACGCCAGGCCCAGGCTGTACACTGCACCGGATTTATCTCTGTCCGAGGTCCCCCGTCGCCTCCTGAAAGAGCAGCCGCTATAAGCGGAAGTGGGAGCACAGCATCCGCCTCTATCGCCGTATGTGGTAAAAACCGCTGTGGGTAGAACCAATAATGTGCGAATTGCGCTTGAGCGCACAAATAGTATAAACGCATATCGGGTGCCTCAAAGCCACCACGATCAAATGGTTGCACAAGGGTACGCCAACTACATCGAGGTTTTTTCCCCCCCCAAACGAATGACAGCAGGGCAGTTTGCAATGTTTTGAAGAGAGAGAGATTCAGGCGAATAGGAATGTTTATAAATAAGTACAGTAGTTTAGGTAAAATAGACATTTTAATCACCGCAATGCGGTCTGCAAGTGAGAGAGGCAGCCTAGCCCAGCGCGCAGACCTATCCGTGAGGTGAGAGATGGTACGACCATAGTTCATGGATATTACCTGCTCGGGGTCCCTATGCAGCCAGATACCCAAGTATTTCACAGGATCCTGGGTCCAGGAAATTGGAAAATCCAATGGGATCTCGTGAGTACCAGCCGTCAGAGGGAAAACAGTCGATTTAGCCCAATTGATCCCTAACCCTGAGAAACGCTCGAATTTAACATATTCTCTAAGCATTCCGGGGAGGTAAGTTGCAGGGTCTCGAACGTATAAAAGCATATCGTCCGCGTAAAGTGAGACTATGAGGGGGCGCTCCCGGAACCGCAGTGCCGCCGACGCATGCAACTGGCGGAGCTTACAAGCAAGAGGCTCCAGAGCCAGGGCAAAGAGCATTGGCGACAGGGGGCAACCCTGCCTCGTGCCCCTACCGATAGTAAAAGACGATGACACCCAACCATTAACACGGACCCTGGCGGCAGGCTCGGAGTACAGTACCCTAATCCACTTGAGGAAGAAGGGAGGGAAGCCCATTCTCAAAAGGACAATAAACATGTAATCCCATTCACGGGAGTCGAACGCTTTTGCTGCATCAAGCAGCACAGCAACGGCCTGAAAGTCGGACTCAAAATAGTGCAGTGTAGCAAATAGTGTTCGTAGATTGTGTGTGGTAGACCTGGCTGGCACGAACCCCGACTGGTCGGAAAGTACCAAAAGTGGAATCAGGGGCTGTATACGCATGGCAATCATTTTGGCTAGGATTTTAGCGTCGATATTAATAATGGAGAGGGGCCTATAGGAATCGCAGTGGTTAGGTGCTTTGTCGGGCTTCAACAACATGACCAAAAGAGCTTCCCTTAGGGATGCTGGAAGGCAACCTGCATCATATGCTTCCGCAAATACCGCAAGCAGTCTAGGGGCCAGAGCGTCAGCGTACAACTTATAAAATTCACTCGGGAGCCCATCCAGACCCGCCGCTTTGCAGGTGGGGAGGGACAGAATAGCAAGTTTGACGTCCTCTTCATCGAAGGGCTGCGTGAGATATTCCCCATGTCCAGTGGACAGCCACCCAAGAGCAATATCATCAAGATATTCATGGATCTCGTCCTGCGGCGCCTCAGTTCTGGCTGCATATAAGGTTGCATAGAAGTCTAATATGGTCCCACTGATTTCTGCCGTGGTGTAATGAGCCTCCCCTGCCTCGTCCAGTATCTCTTTGATATAGTCCCGGCCACGGGGCTCGGCCAGCCTCTGAGCCAGAGAGCGACTTGGTCTGCCCCCCTCGCCATAATAACGAGCCTTGCTGCGGCGAGATCTATGGGCCATCTCCCGATCGACTGTCTCGTTATGCTCAGTGACCAACTCCCGTATTGCCGAGAGTGTAGTGGGCGACGGGTCCAAATCATAGGACCGTTCAAGAGCGGATATTTCTACAGCCAATTTCTGAATCCGACGCCTCAAGTCCCTCAAGACGCCAGCCTGCGCTCCCATGCACACCCCCCGAATGGTCACTTTAAAAGCCTCCCAAAGGACGCCCGCACTATCGACGAAACCCTCATTTTCCCTGAAAAAGTTATGAATCGCCTCCCCAATGTCACGTTTAAAGACAGGGTCTGAAAGCGAGAATGGCTGCAGGCGCCAGGCGAACGGAGGCCTTTGGCACGCAGGGAACTGCAGCTGCAAGAGCACAGGAGAATGGTCGGAGAGCGTCCGAGCCATATGGCAGACATCCGTCACCCAGGCGCACACAGCCTCAGAGACCAACCAGAAATCAAGACGAGACCAGGTCCCATGGACAGAGGAAACAAAAGTACTCTCACGCGCCTCAGAATGTCGCACTCGCCATACATCACACAACCGACCAACATCCATGAGTCCCAGCAATACTTCCGACGCCTGTTTGGGTCACGCAGTCTCACTACCCAAGCGGTCCACAGTCATATCCAAGCACACATTAAAATCACCCCCCCAAAATATCTCGGCTTCCGGGAAGCAAGTAATGCGGCGCCACACGTCAGAGAAGAAGGCTGGATCGTCTATATTCGGGCCATACACGTTCACTAACAGCACGTTCGTTCCACCCAGCTGCCCATATAGAAGCACAATGCGGCCAGCGTCATCTGTGTCCGTGCGGATAACCGAAAAGGGGACCCCTCGTTTGATCAGTATCATTACCCCTCTGGCATAACTGGAATACGAGGACATCACGCGCACCCCCGCCCACCGATTCCCAACCGTGCTTTCGGACAGTTTTGTGAGGTGAGTTTCCTGTAATAAAGCTATCTGGACATCCATTCTGTCCAGAGTGGCAAACACAGAGCGAATCTTTCTGGGGGTGTTGAGGCCACGAACATTCCAGGTTATTAGTCGCACTTTACCACTCATGTCATGAGAAGAAACTTTTTGAGCCCGTCAATTAGAGAATGAAACAGGGGCATGCCTGTTCCTGCAAGACAGAAAATGAGTACCCCAAATATTGAACTGACAGTGTCGGTCCCTTTCTCATATCCCACCCCCCCCTCCCCCAGAATCCGCCCAACTCCCACCATCCCCCAACCCCCCACCCACTTCAGCGTCCCCAACGCGCCAAAGCCATCCCAACTATCCCCCCCCAACTCAAACCCAAAAAAAACTCCGAAGAGTGTACAAGGGGTATTCCCATGGGGGCGTCAGAGTGCTACTAACCTCCTACTAGTAGGGGGTGGCTGAGCAGCACACCATATTTGCCTGATATAGCGTTATCATAGAGTCCAGGACTAAGGAGGTGCATATCGCAACAGCAAAAAGTCATGAAAGTGTCCACCTGCACCAGAAGGGAAAAAAAAACATGAAATGCATAGAAGGCAAGCCTATATCAATGTGAAGACAGAGCTACCAACTAAGTAAAGCAGTAAGCCAAAACATCAGTATGCGTCCAGTGTCCCTACTGTTCTTCAGAGTCTGATAGAGTACGGGAGTCACGTCGCCGCCGCTGTAAATGTTTCGCGTGTCCATCGCCGCCTTGGGGTTGGTGAAGATCTTGGACTCCCCATCTGGACCTATCTTCAAGCGAGCAGGGTATAGCATGGCATAGGGCACACCTTCAGTTTGCAAAAACTTTTTCACCCCTCCAAATTCCCTGCGTGCGGCCTGTACCGTGACAGTGAAATCCGGGAAGAAAGAGAGGGTATTACCCTGATGTTGGATTGTTCCTTTATCCCTGGCCATGCGCAGGATGGCGTCTCGGTCCCTATAGTTCAGAACTCGCGCTATAACAGGGCGTGGGGGAGCCCCCGGAGCCGGACGAGCCGCAAGTGAGCGGTGGGCCCGCTCGACAAACATGGCGGAGAGTAATTCAGTGCCAAAAATGTCCTTAATCAAGTTCTCCATGAAGATCTCCATTCTGCCCACGTTTGTCGATTCCGTCAGCCCCGTAATTCGAAGATTATTGCGGCGGGAGCGGGCCTCTAAATCTTCATTCTTTGCCTGGATAAGGGAGAGGACTTTTTCCATATTGAGTGTTTTCCCTGCCACCTCACTCAGCCCCTCCTCCGCTGCAGAGACCCGCTGCTCCACCTCTCCGACGCGGGCGCCCTGCTTTTCGAGCTGCGAAGACATATGGTCGAGTCGTTGGTTAACAGCAGTCATGGTGCCCTCTATGGACTGTAAGCTGCGCTGCATGGCCAACAATGTTGTCTCGATTGTGGATGGACCCGCCTCCTGAGCATCCGCCTCGGAATCGGAGGCAGCTCTGTGCGGGGTCTTAGTTGACTTTCGCGCCTCAAACGTGAGGCGAGGTTGCGTTCTATCGGTCCTCCCCATCCTGGCAGCTATTGAGTCACACTGCTGGGAGAATACTGGAATGGGTGCCCCCAATTTAAGATAGGGTGCGGATCTCCAGGCCGACCAGGTACCACAGAGAGCTCCCACGCAGGCCACACACGCAGATAGCAAGCTTCACACCAGCCCCGCTGGGCATCCGCCCCAAAGCCGCAACACAGCGAGGCGTCGGGGTCTCAGGCCAGCAGGTTGATACAGAGCAGTACCACAGGGATTAGCAGCCCAGGCACCCCAGCAAGGAAAGGCGTGTCGCATTGCAGGAGATGTCCACCCCCGCGCGAAAAGGCAAGGCCGGCACCACCCCAGGCCCGGCAGGCCGCAGTGCAAGGTCAGCAGGCACAGGACGGACTCCGATGACCCAGGAGCAGCTGCAGTAAGTCACAGGCCGCAAGCCAGGTAGGTCTCACCCAGAGGCGGCCATAACAAATCTAAGCATCATGGATGCACCTCCAGCGCGTGCATCAGCCAGGAAGCGCAGCCCCAAGACTGCAGACCCAGAGATCCAGGGCACACCCACCAGGATCGGCCCAGACAGGCAGGGCACCGGGAGAAGAAGCAGGGCAGCTGCACCCCAGAGTCCTCCACACGGCAGCCTCCAGCACAGTCCAGCCGCAGCAACACAGCAGGCAGCCTCAAGGCCGTTCCGCAAGCGCCCGCCCGCCCCAGTCACAGCTCGCAGGCCGCGGCTCTCTCCCCGGCCCGAACCCGCCTCCGCAGCCGCCGGCCAGGGATAAGCCGCCCCCCACTCACCGCAACCAGCGCAGGCAGCACTCCGTTCGCCAGGACAGTCCGTGATCGACCTCTGCGCCGCAGGTTCGGCAGCCTCCGCACTCCGCAGCAGGACTGGAGCACAGCACACCGCACCACAGCTGTCCGCTTCCGATGCCACCAGGCTGTACCGCACCTCTCCCGGACTCCGCAGTAAGGACCACCGGGCCCCAGGACCTCCGTGACAGCAGGGATGGCCCGTACTCAGGGTCCAGCGGCGGCCGCCATCTTGTGAAGGCGCCGCCGGGACTCCTCAGCGCGGTGTAGTCGGAACGATCGGCGCCCCCCAGCAGCTCGAAACCAGTCCCACGAGCTCCAGGTGGCCCCCCAAGCAGGGCAGCAACGCTCGGTATGCAGGAGCAGCTCGCTACAGGCAGATACTAGGCAGATTGGTGCCCAGCCGGGCAGAGCCTCACTGAAGTGCGGCCATCTTGCCAGGCGCACTCTAGCGCCCCTCAGCAGTGAGGGATATTGGAGAGGTTGCCAGAAGGATAGGACTTGGGGACACATCCTCATATCCTTTGCTCCTGCCCACAGAAACAGCCCTTCTGGAACCTGATGCTCACTACAATTAAGGCGATAACAGGCTCCGCTTTGGTGTGCTGCCCCGAGATGGTGTTGCTAGACCAGCCGATGGAGACCTAACCACTTTATGGCTGGAAAGGCCAGCTTATTTCCCACCTTCTACTGGCTGTGAAGCATACCATTTTAGCTGTCTTCGGCCAACAGACGATACCCACAGACTATAATGAATTGAACGTTTATGATGGCTCTTGGGGACGGAAAGACTATCAAAGATGGCCCAAGGCAAGGAAAAATACTTTACGAAGCTGTGGGGCACACTGCTGGAATTCTTTGGAAAATATTATAGGGAACTGCACTGCCCTAAGACTCTGGGTGCTCAAAATATTGTAGAAGAGCTACCACCTAAAAATAAAAGGGAAAGATTGACCACTACCCCTAGGATCTTGAACGTGGAGTTCAGACTCATGGAATCACACCCATTTCTGGCTACACAGTGGAGGAAAGTATGTAGCAGTGATGAGGGGACGGGGGGGTTCTACATTTGTAGCTCGTCTGCTGCTCATGAGTAGCGAGAGGCAGTCTGGTCAAGTAAGAAAGGGTGTCTTAGATTACACACCCAAAATTATTAAGTCTAATGATCGGAAATCAGTTTATTGGCACTACAACAAATACCAGAAGGAAATCCATTAATTGAATTCTGTAGTAGCTAGATATGACTGCCCCATCTTTGATAAAACCGCTGGCAATAAAAATGATTGTACTGTTGACTCATTTCAAAAGATGCTTGAACAGATAAAGTTAATATGGTCCCACCCAGTCGGGAAGATGCATTCAAAACTGGCTGAAGAGGTCTGTAATTGCTGGTTCAACTAAGAGTGTCTAGATGCAAAACAAAGTTTCACATGCAATAATTATTCAACATCTTTCTTTGACAAATGAAGCACCATACAGCAACTCAGGAAATGGTATAAAAACATATTCAAAAGTAGAAAAAGATAACAGAAGCCAAACACAGACCGTGTACAGAATGAAAGGAGGCCTCAGACAGGAAAGATGCAAAGAATTTCTGGGAGATAGTTTCTGATGTGGGAAACGGCAGAGCGAATAGACAGGACAGCCACATAAGTGCCAATGAATGGATGTGTCATTTTAAGCAGATACATAGGATTGAACAGCCTACAAGTAACAATACCACTGCAGATAACAGATATATGCAGACAAAAAACAAGGACCAGCTATTTCATCCCCAGAAGTTGAAAGAGCAAACCTCAGCATGAACAAGCACAAAGTTCCGGGCCGGGAATAAATTTCCCAACTTATATCATGAGGAGCTGGAAGTCTCGTCCAGTATTCTCACTATGGTGTTTAATGCCGGTGTTATAAAAGACATGATACTGACTTCTTGGCACTCAGCGTTCATGGTATTGCATAATAAAGGTAGCCAGAAAATTACATCAAACTATCGTTCAATTTCTCTTCATGGAGCAGAGAAGATCCTGGGCAAGGTACTGTTAAATAGATTGGAGGGTTGGTTGAACGACAAGAAAATGTAGAGGCATGGGCTGGCTGCAGGTCCAGGATCAGAACTGTGGACCAGGCAATCAGTTTATCCACTTTAAATGATCTATGTTGACCTGAAGTCAGCCTTTGAGCTCATCAACCGGGCGAAACGATGGTCATTACTACATAAGATGTGTTTCGACAGTCCCCTTCTCAGTGCTATGATCGGGCTACATACGAAAAACACAGCCAGGGTCTGTTACGCAGCCCTTATGCAAGTGCAGCGACTCCTTCTCGATTGACCAAGATGTTAGGCAGGACTAATTGTTGGCCCAGGTCCATTTTTATATTATTCCTCAGCGAAGTAGTTGGATATCTGTTAAAAGTTGACTTGGATGTTCCTACCATTGCAGGGAGTTAGGTGCTGATCCTTCTCTTTGCTGATGATGCTGTGTTATTACTGAAAATGCATCACACAGATTACGGGAGGATTTCACAGGCTACTGCATCAAGAATGATCTAACCCTAAATACAACAAAAATTAAGGTCATGATTGTTAAACCTACTCCACACCTAAGAAGGAATCTCAAGGTTTCTGGTGCACCTCTAGAATGTGTTTCCTAGTATGAATATCAGCAATATGGTTTGAAGAGCAGCGAAGATGGAAAGCCTGGATGGACAAGTCCACTGTTGGTCTATTAGAAACTACTCTGGCTATACTTTCCTTCAAACAAAACGCGGGAGGATGGTTCTTGAGTGTAATATTGCAAATCTAGCAACATAAAGCAGTGTGGTTACAGCAATTTTAAAAAGCTTCAAGTGCAAACAAATAACTTTTTGAGGACCCTGGTGTTACTAGGCCCCAGGACCCCATTAGTGCCCTTGTATCTCAACCTGGGTATTTCTACCATAGAAGTCCAAGAAAGGTCTGTATACACAGGTGGGGGTGGCAGACATTGGTTGAATTATGTTACAAATACCTTGACATGGATGCAGCTAGAGCGCTATTGGAAGGATCCTACTCAAATTGGATCGGATTCAATCATACTTGTGAAGAATAGAGTAATATATAACCAAAGTTGGAGAAGGTAGCCTATCAGCTAAATACCTCGCTCACAAATTGGTCTTTGGGACTGAGAAGTACTTGGACATGATCTACCAGGAATTGAAACGTTCCCTGTATATAAGTCATAGACTGGGGACCTTCCCAACAAAGGAATACTTATTTGTGGGTGGAAGGTGCTAAAAGGGGAACAATAACTGCAATTGTTTTATTGCTGGAAAAGATACTGTTACTTTTGTGATTACTAAATTACTATTATTAAAACTGTTACTTTTGCTATTTTGCACAAATTTTACCCAGGCTCATAAATGCTTGAAACATCCCTTATTCAAGCTAAATGGTACTCAGGCTGCAGCTGAGGCTTTGTCACTCTGCATAAGGGTAGATGAGCAATCAACTATAAGTTCAATGTCTTCTTATTTATGCATAGCATGGTGGAATGTCAAGTAGAGGATGGTGTCAGACTGCTAATCATATATTTAATGGGGTTGTAGCCCTGTGAAATGTTCAATCCGCCCGGATAAATAAATATGCTGCTAAAAAGTATGAGTGGTGCTATTAAAAGAATGATGATCACCGTAGCAGTAAAAAAGGGTCCTTAGCAATGGAACAGCACTTATGATATTGTCTCAAGTGTAGGGTGTTCCCCCTACTGGAATCCTTTACGACCCATGAGCTACTAGCCATCTGCAGGCGAGTGTTAAGTTTTAGCATTCTTACTAAACGCCCCTATGCACTTGGTACTGTGTTCCGTACAAACATCAAGGACTGACTGCTGCATGTCATTTTGTGAGGAATTTTTATGGTATGTTTTTAATTATATTAATATAATTTGATGATGATATGCCGCGCCATGTTGTGCAGAAGTTTTATGGAATGTTTTTTAAACTTGAGTAATATATTTCAAAGAATTCTGATCTGTATGGATATTTTATAGTGGAAGCCAATTTTCTGACGACAATACACAAATTAATTCATTATATTTTACCCAAGAGAAAGAACAAAAGTATAGAATAGGTTAGTTAAAGCAACTGCAAATAGACCGAACATGCTTGCATTATCATATTTTAGTAAAAAGCGTTCCTGTAAATTGGAAAGAAGCTCCTTGAACCAATCCAAAGAGACAACGGACTTTGTTGTGCATGCCTAATAACAGGAATAAAAATACACAATGCTGCAAGTAAGTGATGAACAAGTTACTTACCTTCACTAATGCCTTATCTAGTGGAGACTCTATCTAGCCGTAGATTCCTTACCATAGTCTATTCCCAGGCATCAGACTGGATCCAGAAGTTTTTGAGCAGTTACCCTGTGCGCCAGTAGGTGGTGTTGGTCGGTTCCGCATCGGCGGCCCAGGAACTGACGTGCGCAGTACTTATAGGAGCCACCTTGGCACGCTGACGTCAGTTACTTTCGCAATATTTTCCATGCCAGGAGCGCAGAGCCACGAGGTGGACTGACCACTGGTGTGAAAGAATGCCCCGAGAAGGGTGTCCCTTACACTGCAATCGGCTCATAAAGCGGGGAGGACAGGAGCGTCAGTAAGGAATTGGCAGCTAGATAGAGGCTCTACCAGATAAGCCATTACCGAAGATAAGTAACCTGTTCATCTGACAGAGACTTCTAGCCGCTGATCCCTTACTTTAGAATAGATACCCAAGCAATGTCTCCCCAGAGGTGTAAAGTCCTGAAAAAGCGAAGTGTCCATCGCGAAGGATCTGTCTGTCTAAACTGTAATGTTTGGTAAACATATGCAAAGATGTCCACATTGCTGCCTGACAGATGCCAAGGACAGGGCTTCCGCAGGCTAACAGTGGTCGAAGCCTTAGCTCTAGTGGAATGAGCACGCATAACCTCAGGGGGTTGCTTCTTGGCTAATGCGTAGCAGATCTTGATGCAGAGCACTATCCATCTTGCGATGGTCCATTTCTGCATAGCCTTCCCTTTTTTAGCTCCTACGTACCCCACAAAGAGTTTATCCCCCATCCAGAAGTGTTTTGTACGATCAAGGTAGAACGACACCACTCTTTTTGTGTCCAGTAGAGTCTTTTCTCCTCTTTGGAGTGGTGAGGGGGGCAAAGAAGGTAGGCAGGGTGATGTTCTGATCTACATGGAAGGAAGGAGGCATGTGTCCAGAGGACCAGCTTGTCCAGGTAGAAAGTGGTGTAAGAAGTATGCGCCGAGTGTGCCTGCCAATCGCCGACCTTCCTGGCCTGCGTTATGGCCACTAGAATGGCAGTTTTGATGGTCAACAGCCTAAGAGGCAATTATGCAGAGGCTAATAGGGTACACACATCAAGAAGGTAAGCACAAGATTTAGATCCCACTGGGGCATGATGACTGGCCTGGGGGGAAACGTGCTGTAAGCCTTTAAGAACCCTAGCCACAACAGGTGACTTGAATAAAGAAGGTTGGTCCGGCAACCGCAAAAATGCCGCAAGATAGATAATCTTTAACTGTGCGCAGAGCACAGCCCTAGAGCAAACAGAAGAACCTTAGAACGAGGTGCAGGAAGAGGATTGATGTTGTGGGAATCACACCATGTCACAAATTTAGCCCAGTGGCATGCGTATACCGACTTGGCGGAGGGACGCCTGGCTGCAAGAATAACAACATAGACTTCAGGAGGAAGATTGAAAGCGGTCACCTGTCGCTGCTCAATCTCCATGCATGAAGGCGTAGGGTGCGCAGCTTCAGGTGCAGAACCTACCCTGTTGCTGCGACAGAAGATCCTCTAAAAGAGGCAGCCTGATCGGAGCACTGATAGTCATGCTCAACAGTTCAAGATATACTCTCCGCACCCAATCCGAAGCCACAAGAATAACCTGGTTGTTACTGATCTTCTTGAGAAATATCGGCAGGAGTGGTGTAGGCGGAAAAGTGTACCAGAAACCAGAGCTCCACTTGAGATGAAGAGAGACTCTGAGCAAAAAGCGCCTTGGTAACTCCAGCACGCAAAACTGCTGACATTGCACGTTCTCGGCAGTGGCGAACAGATCTAACCAAGGCTCTCCCCACTCTTGGAAGAGGCCTTGCACCACCTCCAGATGGAAACGCCATTCGTGATCCACTAGGCATCTTCAGCTGAGTATGTACGCCCTGGCGTTCAGAGAGCCTGCCAGGAACTGAACCAACCAGGGAAATGCCCTGGCGTTACAGCCATGTCCAGAGACACACAGTCCCTCAACAAAGTGTGCACAACCCCACCCCACCCTCTTTCTTGCAGAACCACATGGCATTGGTGTGGTCCATGAACACCTCTACTAGCATTCTCCTGATCAAAGGAAGAAAGGTTTTTCAATGCCAAGCAAATCGCCCTTAGCTCCAAAAGGTTGATGTGGAGCCCGGACTCCACCGGAGACCAGAGTCCTCTGATCTGCACCTCTCCCAGAGGGCTGTCCCATCCGAGAAATGACGTATCTGTCACTACTGTAAGCTCTGGCTGAGGAAGGGAGAGGGGTTTACCACTGACCCACTTGAGGTTCATCAGCCACCACTGCAGATCTTTTGCAGTTCTCTCCGAGATCTGGACCAGTTGGAGAGATATCCCTGATGCATTACCTACTGGAACTTCAGGACCCACTGCACAGCCTGCATGTGCCAACGGGCATGTATTATAAGCAGGATGCAGGAGGCCATTCTCAACCAAATCAAGGATAGGGGCTGAAACATCAGCATCATAGCCTGAATATCCTGGACTCACTGTTCGAGAAGAAAAGGCTGAAACTGCACCATGTCCAAAACAGGTCAGATGAAAAGGAATATCTGAGATGGAATCTGGAGCGACTGCAGCACCTTGATAGTGAACCCCAGCGAGTGCAGAAGGTTCGCCGTAGTCTGGAGTTGGGACACAACTGTCTCTGGCATACCCGCCTTCAACAGCCAATCGCTGAGGTAGGGAAAGACTAGAACCCCTGACCTCCGCAAATGAGCCGCAACCACCGCCATCACTTTAGTGAGCACTCAAGGTGGTTGGTAAGGCCGATGGGGAGCACGGCAAACTGAAAGTGCTCTTGGCCACAGTGAACCGCAGGTAACGTATGTGGGCAGGCAGGAAGGGGATGTGGGAATACGTGTCCTGCAAGTCCAGCACTACCATCCAATCTCCCAGGTTCAGAGCAGACAGGACTTGCTCAAGCATCTTGAATTTCTACGTTTTCAGGAAGAGACTGAGAAGGAGCGTGTCTAGGATAGGACCAAGGCCTCGTCCTTCTTGGGCACCAGAAAGTAGCGGGAATAGCAACCACGACCAACTTCTGATGCTAGCACTCTCTCAAAGACTCACTTGGCTAGAAGAGACAGCACTTCCTGGTGAAGCAAGGAGAGGTGGTCCTCTACAAGTGGGTGGCATGGGTGGAGGGGTAGTCACAAAGGGAAGGGAGTAGCCCCTCTGGATGATTTGCAAAAAGCAACGGTCCGATGCTACTGAACACCAGTGGAGCAAGTGATGGCATATCCTGCACCCATTGGATTCCTGTGATGCTCAGAGGGAAAAGTAAAGGGGTTTTGGAGGCTGCAGATGCCAGGGGGTGGTGGACTGGCCCGACCTCTGGCTACCTGTCCCACATGGTCTATGGGACCCGCGTCCTTGGTCATTAAAAGGCTGGGAAGCCTGTTTGCCGTGGTGGCTAGTAGGGAATGGAAGTGGTTGGGGCCCTTTCTTTGGCCACAAGAGGGGTTGAATGCAGCCTGGGGGTGACAAGGGGCCACAGGCAAGCCCAAGAACCTGGCTGTAGCTCTGATGTCAAAGCGCTCCAGCGCGGAGTCCGCCTTCTCTCCAAAAAGACGAGAGCCATCAATGGGCATGTCCAGCAGCGAGGCTTGGACATCCCCTGAAAAGCCAGTGGTTCTCAGCCAGGCATGGTGCTGTAAGGCCACCGTCAATGAAATCGCTCTACCCGGCGAGTCGGTCGTGTCCGGTCCACTTTGCATGCAGTGTTAACTGACTGCAGTGCAAGGCTGGCGGAAGAGAACATTCACTTACTAAAGGTATACAGCCTCTTGGATTTCCTATCCGGTCGAGTTGTAGAGAACGTGCCAAGATTAATCCTAGACGTGGAGGCTTGGACCACCAGGCTGTCCAGGATGGGGTGCTGGGTAAGGAAACTCAGGTCCCAGGAAGCGGGGCAATGGCGACAGGCAATTGTCCTATGCACAGGAGCCTCTGTGCAGGGCTTGGACCAGGGGCCGAGCAGGATGTTGGTAAGGGCTTCATTAAAGGTTCGGAAGGGGCGACTCCTAAAGCACCTCAGCCTCTCTACGCACCACCGTTTTCAACTTCCTGGGTTTGTGGGACTTACCCTAAGACTTAAGAGTGTGACGAAGATTGACTAGTGTGGTTCCGTCAACAGTCCCGGGTGAGACTCCGCAAACAGTCCCTGGCGAACCTCCGCAAAGGGTCCCACGATCCTCCGTGTGATAGGATTTTGAGTGTTGCGGAGTCGTGCAACGTTGGGCAGTGAGAATCTTAACGGATCGCTGCCTCAGTGCCTTGTGGTGCATGACACTGCAGCCCTTCCAGATCTTGGAGTAGTGGTCCCTCTCAGAGCACCATAAACACACCAAGTGTGAGTCTGTCACAGACATCTGCCTGTGACAGGCACTGCATGCTTTGAAACCAGCCAGTTTCTTAGGGGACATCCTGTCACGCCAGGTGAGAAAATCTATCAAAAAACTGTTGACAAATAGTCGAGAAAAAAGCCAGCTAAAAAAAAAACGACTGAAGGTAGCTCTGACCGGATCAGCGCTATCTGGCGCGGAAAGAAAAGAACTGACGTCAGCACCTTGGGATGGTGCCTTTATAGGTACCGCGCACATCACTTCCGGCACGGACGAAGCCGACGCAGAGCAGAACGACTCAATCTACTAGTACGCAGAGGTACTGCTCAAAAACAGCTGGATCCAGTACGACACCTGGGGAATATTCTAAAGTAAGGAACCTGCGGCTAGAAGTCTCTATCAGTTATATGAGGAAATATTAGCTACCAGACTACTTACTGTAAACAAATAAAAACATGGCGAAAGAAAGCTGGAGAAAATTGTGATAGCAGTATTTGTTTGAATTGATTAATGCAACAATCCACTGTACTGTGAATATTGACTAAGTGATGTTTCAAGAGATCGTCAATGCAATGCACTGCATGTTATGTTACATTGATTTGTATAGCGCACTAATAACCCAAGAGGGTATCCAGGCGTTTGAGAAGGTATCCAGGCGCTTGAGGAGGTATCCAGGCGCTTGATGAGATCTTAATTTTCTGGCAAATGTGTTACTTAAACAGGAACAGATAGTGTAATTATCCTTAACACACTCCCCATGATACAGAGATTGTGTTCATATTTAAAAACAAAACTGCTAAGGAATCTTCATTTTGGTGGTAGGAAATGCAAACATGCATCCACTTAAAATCCCATGCTGAGGAACTTTATTCACATAGACAGAAGAAGGTGTATTAAATGCTATATTTATAACTAACAGGTAATTCATCTCCTGATTATAAACTCATCTCAAAGAACAAAGATGATACTTGTAGTAACAGAGAATTTAAACAGTACATGCATATTTTACTTACATACCTGGTTATAAATACTGGTTCTCTATTTTATGGAGCTGAAAATATATAGAATCATACCTACTTATTAACTAGAATGGAACTTGATCTTTATTTTGGTTTTTGGACCTTAATTGATCAAGTCAGCTGCCAATAAAGATAACATTTCCTTACAATAATTTAGCTCCACAACTCCAATGCCATTGTGATCCCTTACCATGAAGAGGCCACTGTAACTCCTGATCCTCGAGGAGGACAGCTGCTGGCAAAAGCCGGTTAAGGCAATCAAGAGGCGGCAGCAAATCTAGCAGAAAATTTAGTAATGGTCGGGCTACAGATACTGGTAGTAACAACAAGGAGTTCACAATCTGACATAGCATGCTGCCGGCTGCAGACACGTAGATCACATCTAAAAGAAAAAAAAATACCATCATGTTAGATGCTTGCACCATTTTAAGGGAACACAATGATTTGTTAGAATAGAAAAATGGACCAATAAAAATAAGAACATGTTGCTTGCCTGTAATGATGGATCTTCTAAACTGGAAATTCTTTTTTACACACCTGCTTGCTTGCATGAATAATATCGAAGTTATATCAGGAATTCTCCAGGAAAGATAGTTCATGTTACACGGAGGGAGGTTGGGGGATTGTTAGCACCAGTGAAAAAAAAATGGCAGCTATAGTTTTTTTTTACTTGTGGGAGTGAGGGGGCAGTCAGCCCCCTCATGGTGAATGGGACTGCCCCCAGAGGCATAAATCTGTATTTATAAGTCCCCAAGGGGGAACACAACATTTTCTGTTGAAAAAGGGGGTGTTGGATCGGAGGGTGGGGCGGCAAAACAAAGTTCCCGTCTTCCATTAGACCACCAGGGAGGGTGATGGCCAATGTAGGATGCATGTTTTTAGTTTTGTTTTACCATGCACCTATAAAGCATGTCTATTGAAACTTTGTGTCATGTTTGCATGACCTTTTCCACGCAAAATCTTTGTTGGAATTTTACAAAGCAATGCAAATGGGTAAATGCCAAAAAAACACGCATTGTGCTGTCCTGTGTTACTTTGTGTTAGGGAGGCTTTCCATGAGTGGCACATGTGTGTTTTCGTGCATCCAGAATTGATTTCTGACACAATTCCATATCTACAAAGACTTGTAGAGATGTACTTGCACCAAGATCCGGGGCCTCTCTGAGGCTGGAGTAGCAAGATGAAATATCTTATCTCCTGTTTGCATTTCTGCTGAGCTTAGAGCACACATACATAGAGGAGGAAGTTGCAAAGGGTCGTTTTTATGCAGGAAGGGGCCCCCTTCCTGTAAAAAGCTATCTTGACCATAACACAGACACCTTTGCACTATAAGGGTGCCTGCGTTGGTGTAAGGCAGCACACAGTGCAACAGCACATAGAGAGCAGAGCTGTGTAATTTCTTGGAAGATTTGGTGCAATTCAACTGCACCACTTGTCCTATGAAGTATGTTGTGGTATTTCAAATGTGGCAGGTTGAAATAATATTTTGGTTTTTGTCTTTTTTGTGTCTTTAGAGGAGCTGTAGCAGCATATCTCACAGAATCACACACTGATTTCAGACCTTACGTCTGCCTTCTAAGTAGGACAAAGTGTTCCAGAAGCAAGGTTTTATTCAGGTTTCAGACAGGTTTTAGTCAGTCAACAGAGATGGTGTCTCGATGGATGACTGCTGATGAGGCCCATACTCGAGTTATGGAGGAAAACTCTAAGGCAGGAACACATAAATGAGACAGCATCTGAGGGAGAAGGAAAAGGAGCAGAAACTGCAAACGGTGGATGTACGAAACTGGACTTTTGTTGCAGCTGTCCACCAATTTTTGCCCTCATTAGAACTACTAGGGGCTGTCTTTCTACTCACTGACATTGCTCTGAAGCTTGCTAACCAGGCTCCAGTGTCAGTGCTCTTTCCCTAAAATAGTGCAACTGTTCAATTGTACCCCAATTGACAATGACTTTAGCCCTCGTATAAGTCACTAGTAAATGGCACCGCTGGTACCTAGGGAATGGGTAGTAAGGAGAGTCCCTAAGGGCTGCAGTTTATATTATGCCACCTAAGGGACCCACAAACAAATTGCATGCAGACTGCCACTGCAGGCTGCGTAATCTGGTGAAAAACATGTGTGAAAACACAACATGGCACACTCACTGTGTGCCATGCCAAAGTCAGAGCATGTAATATATGTAAGTCACCACTACAGCAGGCCTTGTAGTCCTAAGGCAGGGTGCATTATATTACATGTGAGGACATATCTGCTTGAGCAGCTGTGGACCTGTGCTGTCTAGTTCAATTACTATATGGTACAAGTGAGCAGGGAAGCCATCTTAAGTTAGAAGTACTGGGCACTGGTCATTACGAGTTCCCCAGCTACATGATGGCTTTACTGAGACCTTTGGTGTTTGGTATCAAATACTTGGCCTTTATAAATCCATATTGATGACAGTATTGGATTTATTATGACATGCACAAAGAGGACCCATTAGAGGTGCCCCCTGAACCCTACTAGTCTTCTAGTCAGCTGGTTGACTGTTCTCGTCCAGCCTGCCACCACAGACGAGTTTCTGACCCCCTGTAGGTGAGAGCTAGTGCTCTCCAAGGTCAGGAAACGATGCCTACTCCAGAGAAGGTGTTATCACCTCCTCCAGCAGGATGGCTGATGAATTGGCATATCAAGGCCAGGGGCTTCAAAACCTCTGCTGCCTTTGATATGCAACCGCGGCTTCCCCCAGACCTGGGAGATGCCACCCCCTGTCCTGAGGCCCATTTGGCACCAGGATACGCGGGGAATTAGCTATGCAAGTAGGCATGCTGCACCTCCAGGCTGGTCACACCCCTAAGGTGGGATACCTGATGTGCTCCACGAAAGAAGGGTTTCACCATCTTGCTTTTGGGGAAATTAGGAGCTCTGGGACTTGGTTTTGCACACTTCCCACAGGAACAGTTCATATAGGGAGTGTAGTGACCTCAGTCGTCCATTAGCTACTACCCTTCACTCCCCTTACCACCTCTAAATTTAGTATTTAGGTAACCCTCGGACACCAGGAACTCAGATTCGTCTGCCTGAATGAAGAAGAAGGACAAAGAAGAGCCGAAGACGTGAGAACTGTGGCCCAGCACCTAACTTGGTGGAAAGCCCTGCCTGGCTGCTGCTCTCCTAACAACCACTGACACCAACTCGTCCAGACGCAGAACAGCCTCCCCAAACCCTTGGAGGTCTGCCGAGTACTTCCTCGACACAGCAGCCTCACCCTCAGAGTGGAGGAGGCACTTCCCTGCACCAGCAGGCACTGACTGCAGCTGCTCGTTACAGCGTTCTGTTGACCCCCGGTCCCCATAGAGAAAGCAGCACCCCAGCAAGAGGTCTTCACGCTCCAGGAGGTCCGCTCAATCTCCCTGCCAAGTTTGAAGACACCAGGACCCCCAGGAGCCACCCTGCACCAAAACCAGAGGTACTGGAGCCAGTTGCAAACACAAAGGCTTGCTTGTGTTCATTCGGAACACCATCGCCACCAAAACCTACATGCACGTCGACAGAGTTCGAGAGAGTTCAGCTCCCCAACGAGAGTGGCCCTGCTGTGCTTCCTTTCCCCTGTTCTGCAGGTAGCCCAAGAACTGTGAGAGCCTCTAACTCACAGAACCGCCAGACAAAACATTTCTGCACCCGAGCTCCCCAGCCCAGGACAACAAAAACAAATGGTGTCTCTGTGGTCCTGAGAGCATCGAAAGCTGAGAACCCCCCTTTGGATTCTGCTGGACTGGTCCCCCAGCCCTCCCTTGAAGCCTTTTTCTTACAGGTACTTTTCCCATTGACTTTAGCGTGTCGCGTTCGAGGCTACCACAGTGTAAATCACCTCTGCACCAGGCCACCCCAGGGTAGGGAAACTTGAACTACTGGTGTTTTCTTGGACCTTGGCCACTACTTAACCTTAAGTCCAGAAGAACAGTCCTGTAAGTCGTCTGTACGTGTACCTAATGCAGTGTATGTTTCTCCCATAGGATAACATTACAGCGCTTGAGCCTCAAATCTGTCATCTGTCATTTTCTACTGTTATTACTGTAAAAATTGATAACGTCTAAAGTACTTACCTGATTCCGATAATCTTGGAGTTAAAAATTATATAAAAATCTGTGTTATTTTTCCAAATTGGTTTCAAGTTTCTTCTAGAGTGTGTGTCTCATTTATTGACTACAACGAGCGCTTGACACTACCCTCTAATAAGCCTAAACTGCTCGCCCACACTTCCACAAAGAGAGCACTTGGGATTATTAATTTAAGCCCTTTAAACCAATAAGGGTCGTCTGGACTTTCTACATAGTGTACGTCATTTTGGTACACTACATAAAAAGCCAGATTCCTACATCGGTAGATTAGCGGTGGGGTACAAGACTTTGCATTTGCTGATACCACTTAGTCAATAGTTGATTCCACGAAGAAACCCACAATTAACTTTAGTCCATTTTTGATTTTCCAAAATCTTCGAATCTAATCTAAACAGATAGGGCCTTGCGTTAAGTGCTTCAGTCATTTGTATTAGAATTTTTAAAAGTCTACTAGTTAGTTAGGCCTTAAAAGTCCCTTTAGAATTTGTCAAATCTTCTAAAATGGTCCCAACTTTACAAGAAATTACTTCCACAGGGGAGATGGTTCAGGAGCTCGACCTGACCCCTTATCTGCAGATTACAACACAGCAGTTAAGGCTCCTCTGTAAAAAATATAACATTAAAACTGGCTCACATCCTATCAAGGTCAAGCTCTTGGCAGAGTATGACTTAACCAATGCAACAGATGACACTGACAATCCTGAAGGGCAGGATTTGGGCAGTGTGCATGAGGATGATCCTCCTGAACTAACCTTAGAGCAGTCTCGAAAAATCATAAACATGTTACTAGACTTGCAGGTCTAGTAACTTTAATAATCTACTCGGCCCATCTGTAATGTACTTGACCCGGGAACTGGTCTCAAATTGTGTGATCCTATGCAAATATTTTGTCTTATGGATCTGCCTTTTTCTTTATAATCAAATAAGAGAGCACCTTCAAATACGCAAGTTCACTAGTTCTGCTGTACAAAAAACTCTATTTACTAGACGAAATGTTTGCTCCATGTATAACAAGAATGGAGCCCATATAGAGGGTACACATGATTCGTGGCTTGCCTCTTAGTTCACCAATAGTATTGTCATCTGGGCAGGAGCAGTAATAATTCTCAAATCATATTAAAAAAACTCACCTTTCATAAATTGTCATTTACAGACAGCATATTTTCCACTGAAATGGCCACAAAACGTCTCCAATAACATGTAGTTTTACTGATAATAGCACATAAAAAAAATTGGAAATTGGGTTTCAGCAAAAATATTTAAAATTTGCACATCACCAAGTAAAGTGTTCTTATTGTTTTGATCCTATAAAAATATTTTTTTCACTACAGAATTACAAAAATAGGTCTTCATAACTAGTGAAATATATTTGAAATGTTGGAACAGTTCACTTAGCTATTTCAGTGTTGTGTTAGAAAAAAGCCTGACATCTTACAGCCTTTCATTTAACATGGTTTGCACAGTTCAATTGTCACACGATTCAAGTTTCAAAATCCTCTAACTTAAGTTACAGAAAGAAAAATAAATGTAGTAAGATAAGCTGACTTTTGACCTCTGTCTCTGAGAGCCAGCAAATGTGACACGATAACAAGATTTAATAGCATTTTTACTGCTCTTTCACTTTGTGAGCAATAAAGATGCCTTTAAATCTTGTTATCTTGTCACATTTGCTCTGCTTTCAGAGACAGAGGTCAAAAGTCAGTTTGTCTTTCCTGAGGTTAGAGGATTTTCAACTGGCAAGAAAGGGCGAGCAGTCCCTAAAAATAGCTTGTCCTGAATAAATCTTGCTCGAGAATGCGAGTGGATTTTTCGAGCCCTGTAGAGGGTGATGTAGTGCCTATACTACCTAAAAACTGTACCTTGAGTGCCTTTCTCTACTGAAGGTAGGTCAGGCAACTCAGGGTCCAGAGAAGGGCTTGAAGATGAAGAGACTACTCTTGAGAGACTAGCCAGAAGAGCAGCCTTTCCGGCGAAAACCCTGGCCATAGAAAGGGAAAGGGCTGAGATGGGCCTAGCACCCGTCAATGGTGGCAACAAAGTAAATAGGGAGAAGGAGGAAACATCTGATCCAAAAATTCCCAAAGGAATTGTCCCCAAATATGTTGAGGGTGACGACATTACCAAATGGGTTACTGCCTTTGCGAGGGCATGCAAAATGAGAAGGTTACACCAGAGATACTGGGGCTCTCTACTTTGGTGCAGGGATAGACTCCGAACAATGAATGTGGCAGACGCTGAGTCTTATTACCTCATGAAGGATACCCTGAATGAGAGATTTGGACTTACCACTGAAGAGTACATAATTAAGCTCAGGGAGACTCACAAAACCCAGAGTCAGACCTAGGTAGATTTTGTTTACTCCTCAGTCGAGACACTAGGTGGATGGTTGAAGGGAAATCGGGTGCAAGACTATCAAGGACTCTATAATTTGATAATGAAGTAGCACATATTAGCAAACTATACCTCAAGTCAAGTTACAGCAGCATCTGGTAGATGCATCACTTTCTAGTCCCAGGGAGCTGGCTAAGAAAGCTGATGCAAAGGTTAGGTCTAGAATTCCCAAAAAGCATCAGGGGGGAGAAGCCCAAGAAAGAGGGGTTAGGCCCACAGAAGGAAAAGGGGAGAGTTGGTAAACCCACCAAAGAGATTTCTTCAGAGCCCTAAAAAAAAAGAGGATAGTGCATCCCACCCCAACTCTGGTGGTAAGCAGTGTGGAGGGGCATAAAAAGTCGATAGACAGTATGCCCTGCTTTGATTGTGAGCAGGTTGACAACTACAGAGGGGATTCAGCTTACCCCAGGAAGAAGGTAGGCACACGGGTTGTCATTGCAGCCTTTGAGGATTGCTCCTCAGATGAGCCTATCCTTATAGCTTTTAACTAGGAAGTGGGCCCAGAAGGTGTGCTAGTGATTCCAGAGGGAACCAAACTTTCCATCACATCCAGGTGAATGGAATCTCAACCACTTTCCTGAGGGATACTTGTGCCAGTCACATAATGGTGCATGGCAGGTTGGTATCTCCAGACCAGCATTTGCCGGGAGAGATGAAGAGTAAGGGCTATCCACAGTAAGGTAATTGTTAGGCCTGTGGCTTTGGTAACCTTAGAAATAGCTGGGTCCCTTAGTTGGCAGAGGGAGGTAGTGAGTGCAGATCCCCCTCAATCCCCTTTTGATTGTCTCCTTGGAAATGACCTCCCAGAGGTTGGTCTGAGCACAAAGGAAGTACTGACCCAGAGTCATACCCAGGGGTGTGGAATTTAATAAAATATCTATTTGTCCATGGGTCAGGTTGCTTCATAATTCTACTTGTCTTGTAACAAAATCCACTTGTCCTTTTGGAACCATGTAGTGCGGGGGAAAATTATGGCAGCAATCTCCTTATATAAGAGCTCTGATAATAGCCTCTCTGACTATGTCAGTGCTCATAGCAAAACCAAAGGGGATGATGGACGGAGTGTTGAACATTGCAAGCACTCACCTCCAGTCAACTGATCTGGGTTTAATCCATCATCATTCTTTAGCTCACTCCGCCACCCCAGTTCAGACATGGCCATATGCAAATCAGTCTGACCCTGTGCCTCATGGGAACAGTCCAGCCCGAACTGCCAAGCCATGTCTTCCCTGGACCGGAAACAAGCATCCTGGGACCGGTTTCTGGCTTACAGCCGTCATCAGCCAGGCTATCTTGAATCCAGTGGCCCCTTTGGTTTTGCTATGTTCGCCCTAAGTTGGCAGGGTATGCCCAGACGTGGGTCCCTTGCTCACTTTGCCACTGGATTCAAGATAGCCTGGCTGATGACGGCTGTAAGCCAGAAACCGGTCCCAGGATGCTTGTTTCCGGTCCAGGGAAGACATGGCTTGGCAGTTCGGGCTGGACTGTTCCCATGAGGTACAGGGTCAGACTGATTTGCATATGGCCATGTCTGAACTGGGGTGGCGGAGTGAGCTAAAGAATGATGATGGATTAAACCCAGATCAGTTGACTGGGGGTGAGTGCTTGCAATGTTCAACACTCCGTCCATCATCCCCTTTGGTTTTGCTATGTCAGTGCTCATACCATAGTAGGGTTTGAATACTAGCAATTCACTTAATTTGCCACCTTTCTGCAGATCTACATACTGGGGCTGGAGGTAAGTCCATTTTTATATAGCGCAGCTACTCACCCTTACGGGTCTCAAGGCCGGAGTGGAAATTAAGTGAGATATTGCCCAGAGTCACATGGTGCTGAGCTGAGCTGCCGCCGGAGCCGGGGATCGAACCGTGAACCCTGTGCTCCGAAGTCAGCTGCCCTGGCCGCTGCACCACATCTCTCCACTAGGTAGTGGTAAGCAACAATTTCCCCGTGGGTTTAATGCCCTTTTGAGTCTGTACACACCTACTACCATGTTTTATGGGTTTTCATCAGCTTGTCTCTAATATTTTACCATACAGAGAAAGGCTCAAAATGTACTCCTGCTAAGGGCAGAAGTAAACCTTCTTCCAGGGTTGGGGAAATAAGTGGTTGGTGGGAAAGTGAACTTGTTACTGCTCAACAGATTTTCGCATGAGCAAATCTACACAGGCATATTTGCTCTTGCTAAAATGCAGTTCCCAAATATTTTCTAGGAGTACAATTTCCTGATCTACTCCTGTAATTTCTTGTGAATTCATGAAAGCTGTAAATTTCCACTAATGCAAGGACTTAAACCATAGCTGGACGTTTGTGACTTTCTTTAAGAATTGGGCCCCTATTTAGGTCTGGCGTTAACCAACACCTGTTGTTTTTATTAAAACTCTATCTCTCTCTCTCTCTCTCTCTCTCTCTCTCTCTCTCTGTCTCTCTCCATCTACTGGCTGGCTTCACTGTGAGTGACAGCATTCTGCTCTTTCACAAGAAGCATATTGTCACGCAAAGTAGTTTTGCTCAGTGCCAGGAACTACTGTGCCAATGTGCGGTTTTTGAGACCAAAAATATTTTTGCTTTTCCCCAATATTTGTTATAATGATGAGAGCCCAGTGTTCCCTCAACAATAAAGTTGCAAAAACCATGTCAAAACAAGACACGCAATGGAAAAACCAAAAGGCTGGCCATCACTGTCCTACCTATTGGCTTTCCCAAAGCTTGTTTATTGTCATGTTTCCTATAATTTTGTTGAAACTAGTTACACTGATTTTACATTAGAATTATTTTAGGGGAAATGCTAGCATGCATCAACACATTTTACTAAATGATTCTTCAAAGAAATGGTACCTAAAATTTCACAGTAGTTTAGCAAAACGTTTTGTTTCTAGTTGCATTTTTTTATGAACATTTTATTTTGAAACCAAAGAATCATCAATCTGGTTTTCAAGCTTTTGCATATATCTGCATGTAATCAGAGAGCATCCTGGAAGAATTATGCGCAGCCTCACATTGTTAAACTTTGCAAACGTGCGCACACATTTTTATACTGGAACCTCTGTCAGTAGTGCAGTCTGAACTCACAACATTTCCTTAGAGCGCTCACCCTAATACTAATAAAGGCTTTCTTTTAATGAACTATAAATACAAGTTCGAACAGCAATAACACATAGACACAAAAATGACCTTAAATGCCGACATCTGGTCTCAGAAAAGATCAGTGTACAGCTAGCCCCTCTTCTAAACGAAGTAATCGACTCAGGGATTTTCCCCCTGTCCTGGAAAAAGGCATGTATTAGGCCTATTTTGAAGAAACCCGCTCTGGACCCCACTGAGGAACAGAATTACCGTCCAATATCATGTTTACCAATAACGGCCAAAATCTTAGAAAAATCGGTAAACAATGAGCTTGTCCACTACCTCGATTCCAACAATCTCTTAGACCCCCACACAACACGGCTTTCGACCATGCCACTCGACAGAGTCTGCCCTGATCATGGCCAGGGAAGAGATCCGTAAGCAACTGGATGGGGGGGGGAGGGCGGGGGGGTTTGGAAGAGCCGTCCTTATCCTACTTGACCTATCAGCAGCATTTGATACCGTTAACCATGCGGTGTTAGCGGCTGGAGGCAATAGGTATTAAAGAGACGCTCTAACTCTACTCTCCTCCTTCCTAGCAGCCAGAGAGCAGAGGGTGTGCTGGGACAATCTTAAATCAGAGAAATGTCACCTCCCATGTGGGGTGCCACAAGGCTCGGCCTTATCACCGACCTTGTTCAATATCTATGTCACCCCTTTGGCCAAGCTAATCAGACCGCATGATTTCACGCTAGTCTCATACGCTGATGACACCCAGATAGTCATATCCATATCCCATAGGGTTGAAGTCACAGCTGCTAGCTTTCACAATTGCCTGAAGAGCATCATGAGCTGGATGAACCAAAACTTCCTCAAGCTCACACTGATAAAACGGAGGTCATGGAGTTTGGGAAGGGTCCATCTATTTGGAACTCATCATGGGGGCCAAGCGAGACTGGCAACTGTCCTCCTCTGTCTACCAAGGCGAGGAACCTAGGAGTGACGTTTGACAACCAGTTGAACTTTGCAGGACAAATCAACGGCCTGACGTCCTCCTGCTTCTTTCTATTGAAGATTCTACGCAAGATTCTGCCTTATATCCCCCTAGAACCTAGGAGAACAGTAATAGGTGTGTTGATCCTCTCAAAAATGGACTACGGCAACGCCCTATTCTTGGGCACTGACAAGTATCAGATGGCAAAACTGCAGTCAGTGCAGAATGCCGCTGCACGACTACTGTTCAACATTCCTAAATATCATTCTATCTCTGCTACCATCAGGCTACTACATTGGCTCCCAGTAGGACAGGAACAAGGGAACCCTACTCACGCGGAACCAGGGTAATAAACTTATTATCAAAGGACAAAGGCTCCTGTGGACACTTAATGAAGTAATCTCAATGTATATGAGCACAATGGCAATATATTGGGTTATAGAGATATTGGAGAGAGAAGTAAGCAAATACACCTCTGATTTGTTTTTGAATCAAAAATATTTATATAATCCTTGAAATGAAATACTGTTACACAATAGTGCATTTGGACATATGGTTCTGAGTGAAAGGTGTTCCAGTGAAAAACGGAACCTAGAACATTAGTGACATATATGTGAAATATATACAAGGTTTCCAATGCTTAATATAAACGACCATTTACATATATATGTACAGTATACAGCACTAGATACAGTGATCAGTGCTGGTGGACAATGGTTCGTTTATGCAACTTGTCGACGGCGTTTCGACCCTGTGTGCAGTGTAGGGTCTCTTCAGGACCTATGATCGTAGGGACACCTGAAGGGTAATGGACCGGCTCGTGTGGAGGGTGTGGCACCGTGCAAAGGATAAAAAAGGGATACTCACATGGGTCCCAGCCGGGAGCCCAAGTGTGAGTTGGGTGGTGAGCTGGCTATTACGTGAATGCGCACAATGTGAGGATCCACGTGGGTGGAAGATGGCACGATCAAGGCGCTGTCAAGACGGGTCGAGTTCCGATTCTGAGCGCATGCATGGAAGCAGGCTACTTCCTTCTGTCGTCAATCATGACGAGGCCATACTTTTTTCATATGTTTTCATATGGAGGGTGAGAATATTCTCACTTTGGTCTCTCTTATGGAGAATGAATCAACTGCAGCCTGTGGCAATCCTTCCAAGTAGCAGGACAGCGTGTGTCTGTCTGCTCAGGTACGATGACCTCGTCATCGTACCTGAGCAGACAGACACACGCTGTCCGTAATAGCCAGCTCACCACCCACCTCACACTTGGGCTCCCGGCTGGGACCCATGTGAGTATCCCTTTTTAGGTCTCGCCTGAGCCAGCGCATGCGCTGCTCTGCGAGACATTTAGAAAGCGGGTTTTCAAAGTGCTACCACAGGCATTTTGGTGGCCTCAAGCTTGCGTGCACGCAAGCGTGCACGCCCGCAGCCGCCATCTGTCTTTCCTCCTGTCACGGGTCATTAAGTGGATCGCGATGCACTTACACTTTCGCGGCGCGCGCATACAACTCCTGGTTAGGTCTCGCCTACGCAGTGCGCATGCACTGCATAGGAGACCTTTAGCCGTCGTGCAGCTCTTTTTACAAAGCACATACTTGTGCTTGTGGCGGCATACGGCTTGCGGGAGTGCGCAGCGGCGCGCCACAAGCACGTGTGTGTGCTTTGAAAAAGAGCAGGATGCGCACGCACGCACCTTCGCCATGCTTTTTTTTTTAAATTCCTTTTAGAGAGCGCGTGCGCGCGCGCACCACTCCCGGGCTTGTTAGCTATGTCACATAGCACGAACTTTCCCACGGAAATAGGAGTGCTTCGCCACAGACTACTTGACACTTTTTTTTTTTTTTTTTAAACATGAAACGGGGAGCTGTGCCGGATTGACAGGATGCATAGTCCAGGCCGGGTTCGGACCGTGCTCCCCATGTTACATGGGCGGCATTTGTAGTCACTAAGCCTTACGGCCTCCCCTGAAAGCTTTGCTCGTTTTGGGCTTGAGCTGCGCCAGAGCCAAGGGTCAGGCTCGGGCCCGGCTCGAGCGTTCAATGACTCGCTCATTTCTATCCCTACCTCGCCTTTCTTATTCTTCCTCTCGGTTTACCTACATCACCTCCACCCTCATCCTCTCTCTCACTCTACGTCACTCCTCTCTCTACCGCATCTCTTTTTTTCCCACGAAATATTTGTGTGCCTCATCTTTCTTTCTATCCTCTATGTACCTCACCACCTCTTTCCTCCCTGTGTATAGCACAGCCATGCCTCTGTATCGGGCCTCTTTTTAACTCTACCTCTCCCTCTCATCCTTTCTATTCCGGGTTGTTTCCTTTCTACCTCTAATGATCTCTCCTTTTGACTTTCACTGTACATCGCCTCTCAGCTACCCGCTTCTCCCCACCCCATCCCACCCACTCTCCTGTTCTCCAATACAACGCACTTCAACACATCTGTCTCTTTACCCTTCCTCTCTCTACCTGCTCTCGTTTTCTCAGCTCTCTTACTTCCTGTTTTTGACTACCCTCTTTCTCTCCACCTCCCGACCCTCTACCTCTCTCTCTACACCTTTTGTCTCTCCCTTTGAGTCACCCCTCTTTCTAGAACCTTTCCTCTGTGCCTTTAAGGCTCCTTCCTCCCCTCCCTCTTCCTCACCAGAGGCGGAGGGCACGGATGAGTGAGGTGTAAAGCGAGGGAGAGGAGGCTTATGCACGCTTGTGCCCACAGCCAGTCAGCTGCAAGCGTGGCTTGGCGGCATGGGCATGGAATGTTTCATAAAGAAGGCTGCGATTATAATGACACATGCCACTGGCGCCCACAGCCTATAGCACATGTGGGGCCTGGGGAAGTTTTCCCGCTTCCCTTCTGACGCTAGTAAACATGTTTTATGAACAAGGGACTCTTTCACAATATTTAAAGTTTCTCTATTTGTTTTAAATAAATAAAATATAGCTGACCACCACAACGTTAGTGAGGAGCTAAACTAAACCAGACTCTTACAGCCAGAGACTGAATTGGGGTTGAATGGGGGACAAAAGTAATTGTGAAGAAGAAATAATAAGCAGCAGCATTGAAAACGTAAAAATAAAGCTTTTGGTGATTATCCGAGGTATCATCTACATCATCCTAGATAAATCAGTGGGTCTACATAAAACTATTCTTGAACTAGAGGCCCAGGACACTTGTGATTGCAATCACAAGCATTGGCATAGCCAATAGGTCTCGCCTTTGGGACCTTATAAGTGTTTAGCCATGCAACAGTTGATGTTGTTGCACCAAGGATATTGTGCTGCATAACTAAATACTTATAAGGTCCCAAAAGCGAGACCTATTTTCTATGCCAATGCTTGTTTATCCTTTGCACGGTGCCACACCCTCCACACGAGCCGGTCCATTACCCTTCAGGTGTCCCTACGATCATAGGTCCTGAAGAGACCCTACACTGCACACAGGGTGGAAACGCAGTCGACAAGTTGCATAAACGAACCATTGTCCACCAGCACTGATCACTGTATCTAGCGCTGTATACTGTACATATATATGTAAATGGTCGTTTATATTAAGCATTGGAAACCTTGTATATATTTCACATATATGTCACTAATGTTCTAGGTTCCGTTTTTCACAGGGACACCTTTCACTCAGAACCATATGTCCAAATGCACTATTGTGTAACAGTATTTCATTTCAAGAATTATATAAATATTTTTGATTCTCCAAACGAACATGCCGAAAACTGGAGAAGATCTGGCTCCACGAACGGACAGCGGACAGCTACGCCGCCCACAAGAGCGCCACCCGCAGTCACCATCACCTCATCAGATCCGCCAAAAGGGCCTCACTCAAAGACCGCCTAGACAACAACGCACACAACAGCAAAGAGCTCTTCAACATCGTGAAGGAACTCTCCAACCCCAGCTCCAACACCAACGACATCCCGCAATCGCGAGACCTGTGCGACTCACTGTCCACCTTCTTCCACCGCAAAATCGCCGACATCCACGACAGCTTCAACACCACGACCGCCCCGGCAACCACCGAGACCACTGCCCCCACAACCACCAACCGCCTGCTCTCCTGGACCAACATCAACGACGAGGACACCAGCGAGATCATGAACACCATCCACTCCGGTTCACCGCTAGACCCGTGCCCTCACCACGTCTTCAACAAAGCCAGTACAGCCATCGCGCCCCATCTCCGGAAAATAATCAACATCTCCTTCGAGACAGCAACCTTCCCGGAAAGCTGGAAGCACGCCGAGATCACCGCCTTACTCAAGAAACCCAAGGCAGACCCCAAGGACCTCAAGAACTTCCGACCCATCTCTCTGCTCCCGTTCCCCGCGAAGGTCACCGAGAAAATCGTCAACAAACAACTGACCCGCTACCTCGAGGAGAACAACATCCTGGACCATTCCCAGTCCGGCTTCCGCAGCAACCACAGCACCGAAACCGCCCTCATCGCCGCCACCGATGACATCAGGACCCTGCTAGACAACAGAGAAACAGCAGCCCTCATCCTCCTGGACCTATCGGCCGCCTTCGACACGGTCTGCCACCACACACTACGAACACGCCTTCACGACGCCGGGATCCAAGAGAAGGCCCTGGACTGGACCACATCCTTCCTTTCCGGCAGAACACAAAGCGTCCGCCTCGCCCCCTTCCGATCCAAGGCCACCAAGATCATCTGCGGCGTACCCCAAGGCTCCTCCCTCAGCCCAACGCTGTTCAACATCTACATGGCACCCCTCGCCCACGTCGCCCGACAGCACAACCTCAACATCATCTCCTACGCCGACGACACCCAGCTGATCCTCTCCCTCACCAAAGACCCTCACACCGCCAAAGCCCACCTCCACGAAGGAATGAAGGCCGTCGCCGAATGGATGAGGACCAGCCGCCTGAAGCTGAACTCTGACAAGACGGAGGTCCTCATCCTTGGCTCCAACCCATCAGCCTGGGACGACTCTTGGTGGCCGACATCACTGGGAACAGCCCCGACACCCACCGACCACGCACGCAACCTAGGGGTCATCCTCGACCCCACCCTCTCCATGACTAAGCAGGTCAACGCCGTTTCCTCATCCTGCTTCAACACCCTCCGAATGCTCCGCAGGATCTTCAAGTGGATCCCCACCGAAACAAGAAAAACAGTCACCCAGTCCCTCGTCACCAGCAGGCTGGACTACGGAAACGTCCTCTACGCAGGAACGACGGCTAAGCTCCTGAGACGGCTGCAACGCATCCAGAACGCCTCTGCACGTCTTATCCTCGACATCCCCCGACGCAGCCACATCACACCCCACCTGAGAGACCTGCACTGGCTCCCTGTCAACAAGAGGATAACCTTCAAGCTCCTCACCCACGCACACAAAGCACTCCACAACTCCGGACCAGCCTACCTCAACAGACGACTCAGCTTCTACACCCCCACCCGCCAGCTCCGCTCCACCAGCCTCGCCCTCGCCACAGTCCCCCGCATCCGGAAAACGACCGCCTGCGGCAGATCCTTCTCCCACCTCGCCGCCAAGACCTGGAACACCCTCCCCACCAACCTTCGGCAGACCCAAGACCTACTGGCCTTCAGAAGACTCCTCAAGACCTGGCTCTTCGATCAGTAGCAGCACCACCCCTCTCTTCCCCCAGCGCCTTGAGACCCTCGTGGGTATGTAGTGCGCTTTATAAGTGACATGATTGATTAATTGATTGATTGATTCAAAAACAAATCAGAGGTGTATTTGCTTCCTTCTCTCTCTCCAATATCTCTATAACCCAATATATTGCCATTGTGCTCATATACATTGAGATTACTTCATTAAGTGTCCACAGGAGCCTTTGTCCTTTGATAATAAAATTACTACATTGGCTCCCAGCACAACAACGTGTGGAATTTAAGGCACTTTGCTTGGTACACAAGGCATTGCATGGTGGGGGAGCCGTGGCTATGCAGAAACAATTTTTATGGTACTCCCCGAAACGGAATCTCAGATCAGCCAACACTGGGTTGGTTCAGGTCCCTAAAATTCGGAAAGCAAGATGGGGAGGCAGGAGCCTTTCCCATCTAGCCGATAGACTCTGGAACAGGCTGCCGACCACCATCAGGTTGCAGCCAAACAGGCTCCAGTTCAGGAAAATGATTAAGACCTGGCTATTTCACCCCAAATAGGCTCCATGGATCGCCTGAACAATACATGTCACACCTCCCAGCGCCAAGACGCCTCGGCATTCGTGCGCTTTAGATGTTCACAAAATCACAAATCACAATGCTCTTACTGATTCATAATGTGGTACTGTAATATGGCAGCCAAAGAGTTTGTGCTGCAGGGGGTTGGGCCTACTTGTCCCAGGAACAAAATAAACATGAAAACTTGTGGTCCTTGACCCCAAACAATATGTCCTGGGCGTGGAGGTATAGGAATTTCACACCCCTGGTCATACCTCCCCCAAGGGTTCTGGAGGTGCTGAACCTACGGTTGGCAAAAATAGGCCCCAGAAGAGAGGCAAGAAAAAGAAGTGCAGGAAAGGTGGGAAGCTTTTAGAAAACGTTCCAGTGAGCCTAGGAGATTCTTCTCCAGTAAGGTAGAACTCCAAAGTTGACATTGGTGAGGCCAATCCTGCCCCGCAATAAGTCCTGACTAGTCATGCAGTTGTTAAGCAGAAGGTTGTGGCACCCCAGCTAGCAGAAGAGAGAGTGGAAGAAGAAAACAAGTTACTTCCCTGTAACTTTGGTTCTCCAGTATTGGAAGCTTTCATAGATTCCCATGCCTGAATCATTCCCCGTCGTCGAGATGGGAGTCCCCGGTATACATAAAATAGCAATAGAAACCATTACAAAAGAAGAAACTAGGCCTAGGCCCATTCTAGTTTTGTAACATATCCACCTCTTTTTGTAAAAGAGACCAAATAAAACGAACAGCCAATGAGATTAACTTCACCCTCTAGAACCTTGCTGAGAGAACCTCAGACCCTCAGATTTTCGTAAACGTTGTGTAACAATACAACCAAAGACACTGAAGGCTGAGCTTTCCCAGGGGAGGAGGGTGGGTCGCATGGGAATCTATGAAAGCTTCCAATACTGGAGAACCAAAGTTACAGGTAAGTAACTTGTTTTCTTACTCCAGTATTGGAACTTTCATAGATTCCCATGCCTGAATCAGAGTAGCTAGCAGTTATAAGCACATTTTGCTCTCTTACTGTTCTCTCTCATATTTATTTATATATATATTTTTTATTTTTTTATTTTTTTTAAACATTAAAATAAGCGAGAGGAAAGTCATAACATTGCAGTACCTTTAAGAACAAGCACTATTTCAATACATAAACACACTGTCAAAATGTGCAAATAATACGAAACAATTGTAGGAGGGAAGAAAGGGAAAGCTCACCGCTCACTGAAAGAGGTTCCTCAGGACTGCCTGGCCCACAGCCGTGTCATTCTGCGTTGAAGCATCCAGGCAGTAATGTCTTGTAAACGTATGAGTACTGCTCCAAGTCGCAGCCCTGCAGATATCCCTGATCTGGACTCCTGCGAAGAGGGCCGTTGAAGAAGCCATGGCCCTAGTAGAATGTGCTCAGACTCGACCCTCCAGGGGCTTGCCCGCTGCTGTGTGGCAATACCGGATAGCGCTGACAACCCAACGAGCAATCCCCTGTTTGGAAAGGGGAAAACCTTTACGGGGAGCGCTAAAAGAGACAAATAGTTGAGAGGATTTCCTGAAGTCCTTAGTAAGGACAAGGTGGAACTTTAGGCACCTCTGAATGTCCAGTGAGTGAAGTGCTCTTTCAGCCGGAGTAGAAGGCTGAGGAAAAAAGGCCTCGAGTATCACTGGCTCGTTCAAATGAAAGTCTGAAGGCCCCTTTGGTATGAATTTTGGGTTAGTCCTGAGTATCACTGTGACTTTCTTGAATTGAAGGAAAGGATCATGAATAGTTAGGGCCTGTAACTCACTCATTCTCCTTGCGGAAGTGAGAGCCAGGAGAAGCGCCACCTTCCAGGAGAGGAATTTTAAGTCCGCCCGGTGAATCGGCTCAAAGGGATACTTCATGAGCTGGGCGAGAAACAAATTCAAGTGCCAAAGAGGAGGCGGAGGCCTCACTGGAGGAAAGGCTCTGAAGAGGCCTTTGAGAAACTGCTTGACTATCCTTGCCGACCAGAGAGAAGGCCCAGAGGAAGTGCGTCTATAGCGAGAGATGGCGGCTAGATGGACTTTGATGGAGGAGTGAGCCAGCCCCGCTTTCGCCAATGATAGGAGGGAATGTAGAACCTGGTGAGGTTGAGATAAGAAGGGGTCCATCCCTTCCTGATGGCACCAAATACAGAAGCGCTTCCATTTTAATCGGTACGTCTTGTTTGTACTTGGGGCTCTGGCCTGAGAAAGCACCTCCGTAACCTCCTTCGAGAGTGTTAACCCAAGAAATTCTCGGTGCTCAGGAGCCATGCTGATAGTTGCAGCGATCGAGGATTCGGATGCCAGATCTGGCCCTGAGACATTGAAAGCAGTGCTGG
The DNA here is from genome assembly GCA_963921515.1 of Calotriton arnoldi. NCBI lineage: Eukaryota > Metazoa > Chordata > Amphibia > Caudata > Salamandridae > Calotriton > Calotriton arnoldi. Next base: position 2,022,535 of record CAWUFW010001319.1, on the reverse strand, counting down.
AATTGGCCGCAGCGGCAGAGGAAGGTCCAGGGAGAGAAGGTGAAGCTCTGTGAACCAAAACTGTCGAGGCCAAGCTGGAGCTATCAGGATCATCCTGCAAGGTTCCACCTTGAGTTTCCGGAGAAGCCTGGGTATCAACGGAATGGGGGGAAAAGCGTAGACAAATGCGCCTGACCAGGCTATCGAAAGCGCATTCCCCAGGGATCCCCGATGGTGTAGCTTGCTGGCATAAAATTGGCATTTCGTGTTCTCTGTGGTGGCAAAGAGGTCTATGGAAGGCCTGCCCCACCGGCGAAACACTTCCTCCAGAGTAGACTAGTCCAGTTCCCATTCGTGGCTTTCCGATCTCAGCCTGCTCAGTGTGTCTGCTGACTCGTTGAGAACCCCTGGGAGATGTTCCGCTTTGAGTGAAATCCCGTGCTGGATAGCCCATTCCCAAATTCTCTGGGCTTCCCGAGACAAAGAACGAGACCTGGTGCCTCCTTCCTTGTTTATGTAATGCATGGCCGTGGTATTGTCCGTGCGGACGAGAACCGCCGACTGTTGTAGTCGTGGAAGAAAAGCCTGAAGGTTGATATGGAGCCGACGATGGTGGGGTAACCAACGCCCGCTTACATGCAAGTCCTGTAACACTGCGCCCCAGCCTTCCAGAGAGGCGTCCATCGTTACTACTTGAGGAGCTGGGATGACTTCGAAGGATAGACCTTGAGACACATTCTTTTCCCTTGTCCACCATAAGGCGGCGTTTCTCATAGACTGGGTGACCACCACCTTTTCGTCGAAGGAACCGTCTATTTGTCGCCATTGCAAGTCCAACTCCACCTGGAGGGGACGCATCCGCAACCTGCAGTGAGGTATCAAGGGAATGCAGGAGGAAATTGTCCCTAGCAGGGACTTGTAAAGGCGAACTGAAAGACACTCTTTTCTTCACAACAGATGAGCCATGGACAACAGCTTTTCCTGCCTCTCGAGAGTTGGAGAAGCTTTGTTGAGAGACGTGTCCAGGATGGCCCCCAGGAATCGAACTATCCTGGACGGGCTGAGAGATGATTTTTCCATGTTGAGAGTTAACCCTAGGCTGTCGAAAAGGCGTGTGCACGCACCGACTGTCTCCTCCGCTTGCAGCTTGGTCGGAGCTTTCAGCAGCCAGTCGTCCAGGTAGGGGAAGACTTAAAAGTGTTGCCTCCTGAGACATGCTGCCACTGGCGCTAGCACCTTGGTGAAGATCCGCGGAGCAGATCGAAGACCAAAAGGTAGAACTTTGAACTGGAAATGGCTCTTGAATACTGTGAACCGTAGAAACCTCCTGTGGGCTGGATGGATGGGTACATGAAAGTACGCGTCCTCGAGATCGAGAGTGGCCATAAAGTCCCCATAGTTGAGAAGACGTAGAATATCTTGGAGAGACACCATCCGAAATGATTGTCTTATGAGATAGGTGTTGAGCTCCCTGAGATCTAGAATAGGGCGCCACTTGTCCAGCGTCTTCTTGACCAGAAAAAACCTGGAGTAGAACCCCTCTCCCCGCTGAGAGAGAGGAACCGGTTCCACTGCCCCTTTGAGGAGCATTTGCTGTACTTCCAATCGAAGAAGGCGCAGATGTTTTGAGGCCGTGGCGGCAGGGGGCTTGGATGGTGGAATATGGACAAATTCTAAAGTATGGCCACACTGAATGATGTTCAGCACCCAACAGTCTGATGTTATCCGTTGCCAGTTGTGGAGGTATTCTGATACCCTGCCTCCCACTGATGTCGTAGAGGGGGAGGGTACAGTAAGAAGAGCCAGCACGCCGCTATTGTCGCTTGGAAGAATCCCGTCCTTGGTGACCTTGCTTCCCTCTGTTGTTGGACCTGGAGAAAGAAGAGGACTGGCCTTGCCTCTGATTGTAGGACGGACGATACGACTGGGATGTTGACCCATAGAAGGAATATCGTTGCTGCTGGTATGCACCTCTATAGGACGGAGTACCTCTTCCCCTGGCTCCATGGAAAGGGACCTTCCGGTATTGCAGAGTCCCTAAAGATCTCGCTGTTTCCGTATCTTTTTTAATATTTTGGAGTGCATCGTCGATATGTTTACCGAAGAGCGCCTCACCATCAAAGGGAAGGTCAAGGATTTTATTTTGGACCTCCGGACGGAACCATGTCGCTCTCAACCAGCCCTGGCGACGAAGGACCGCTGCGCGCCCGCAAGCGAGCGGAATGCAGTTGTTGCAATGTCCATTGCACAGTCAATTATTTCTGCTGATGTTACTTCCCCCTTCTTGCAGGATCTTCTTCGCTTCCACCTTAGGATCCTCTGGCAACTGGTCGAGATATGGGGACAGATCGCACCACATTTGGCAATCATACCTGCCCAATATTGCCAAGGCATTAGCTGCCCGAACCAAGAGGCTCGCCATTGAAGAGAATCTTTTCCCTGCATTATCGAGGCGTCTGCCCTGCTTATCAGGTGGCGTAGTGAGAGGGGCCGAAGGGTTGCGCGACTTCCTTTGGGCAGCCTGAGATATTACCGAATCCGGTTTAGGCTGACTAACCAAGGAGGCTGGACTGTCCTTCGGGGCCTTATACTTCTTTTCCAGGCGAGGTAAGACTGGCATCACCGTGGTAGGATTCTTCATCACCTTTAATCCTTCATCCCAAACATGGCCCACAATAAGAATGGAACGCACAGTCTTTTTATACGGTTCCTTGAAGTCGTAGAGGAAACATTCCGACTGAACCGTGGGCATGGGAAGATCAAATCGTTTTGCGGCCCTTTCCATCAATTTATGAAAACCCCCAATGTCCACAGGGGGGGAATCGAGAGGAGCTGGGGATGGAGAAGCCGGGTCAGGGATAACATAATCATCCCACTCTGTGTCCTGGTGAAGCGGAGGGACATTGCCCTGATCCTCATCCGAGGTGTCATCCTGTGCGGGTGGCCCAATCGGAGGTACATCCGAAATCTGCAAGTGATGATGAGGCATTGGTTGCGACGGTGGCAGTGGAGGAGTAATAGACCGAGCCGGAAGAGCAGCCGCAATCGGCCCCATAGCTGGAGGAGGTGGTTGTGTAGAAAATCTCCTCCTATAGTCGACCAGCATACCTTGGAGATCTGCTAAAAGCGAGGAAGGCACCAAGACCATCTCCTGGCGGTAGTCCTCTTGATAGCCTATGGATTGGTCATATGTATGCTCTTGGAGATATTCTCCCTCCGAGTCAGTATCCTGGCATTTAACTTGCAGCTGCGAGGGGGTATGTGCGTAGTCAAAAAGCCCATCGTCGTCAGACTCTTCTTCTTCAAGCAAAAGAGCCGGAGGCAGAGGAGTGACTCTTCTGGGGGAAGTCATGTCCGGTGTGATTTGCCGTTTTTGTAATGATTTTCTCCATCGGAAACGTCGACGGAACCATCGACGGAGAGACCATCGTCGACGAGGCCGTAGACGGAAGCAACGCCGACGAAGAGTAGATCGTCGATGAAGAGATAGGCGCCGTCGTCGCTGTCGTCGACGAGACCGTCGACATCTTGGCCGTCGACGTCGTCGTGGTGGTCGTCGTTGACACCGTCGTCGATGCTACTCTCGTCGACACCTTCATCGACGTCGACGTCGTTGAAACCGTCGACGGCGAAGCTGTAATCACCCGCGTCGACACAGAAGGTACCGTCGACGAGCCCGTCGACGGAGGCATAGATTTAAGCTGTACCTTGGATGATTTCGTCGACGGTTGTTTGGTCGCCGTCGTCGACGAGTGGGCGTCCTTTTCAGATTTTCCCTCAGAAGTCAGAGAAGAGGGCTTTTTGAAGGGTTTTACAGCCACTGACTACTGCTGTTGCTGCTGCTGCTGCAGCTGACTGTCCTTCCCTCTCCTTTACACCGTGGTGAGGAGATTCGCCAGGACTCCGGCCCTCAGACCAGAGGGGTCTTTTTTGAGAGCTTAGCAGGACGCTCTTTAGAAGGCGAAGGGGAAGCCCTACCCCTTTTAACTGACCTTCTTGAAGAAGTGGCAGATGACGACTCCTCGCTGTCACTGGAGAGTGGATCTTTCCTAGACTTCAGTTTCTGGAGCCAGGTCAAGAGACGACCCTCACGGTCTCGTAGTGTCTTCGTTGAGAAAGTGCGACAAATCTTGCAGTCCGCTGCTTTGTGGTCTGGATACAGGCAGTAAATGCAGGCTTAATGCCTGTCCTCCACATATAACCTTTTCTTGGCACATGTGGCACAAGCCTTGAAGAGAGCTTTCTTTTCCTTGTCTGACATCCTAGGAGAGAATGTCATCAAAAACCAGAAGAAAAAACTGTAGAAATGAGTATAAATGAGCAGAGCTCAATTGGAGACTCCCTTGCACAACGTGCGGTAGAAAATCTGAGGTTCTCTCAGCAAGGTTCTAGAGGGTGAGGCTAATCTGATTGGCTGTTCGTTTTATTTGGTCTCTTTTACAAAAAGAGGTGGATATGTTACAAAACTAGAATGGGCCTAGGCCTAGTTCCTTCTTTTGTAATGGTTTCTATTGCTATTTTATGTATACCGGGGACTCCCATCTCGACGACGGGGAATGATTCAGGCATGGGAATCTATGAAAGTTCCAATACTGGAGTAAGGGTGTTTTCTGCAAGAGGTAGTAACCCCCCCCCTTCAAACAGCAGAAGGACCCCTTGAACCCAAAAAAGTCTCCTTCCTAGTCCACACACCTGTCAGCAGAGAGCTAAAGGTGTTGTTCTGGGTACTGACAGCTGTCAGTAGCCTCTGTTGGGAGTTAGCCTTTACAACTGCACTGTCTTGGCATGCTGGTCTGACCCCATGTCAAAAAGCACGTTAGACACCCTGGTCCTGGTGGGGTTACTCCAGTTATGGGGAACCTTTCTGGTTAAGCCGGATGTTGCCCTAGCTAAGACAAGGTTAGCAGAGGTAGATACCTCTGACCCCCCAAGAAAAGAGAAAGGGTGAAGAAACCAAAGAAGCAGTTTAAGTGCAGTTACAAATGGGTCCTATTGCTGTTGCGATGGGTCAACTGCCCAGAGGAAGTCACCTTAACAGGAGGATGTGAGGCAGAGTAGGTCCTGCAAAAATACAGCCTGTTTCCTTACTTCTCTTCCTCGCCTGACAGACTAGGAAAACTCATCAGGGTTGGGCTGAGTTGTGTAGGAAACTGTCCCCCCACTTTTGCCCCCATTAGAACTACTAGGTGCTATTTTTCGACTCTGACAGTGCACTGAAGCCTGCTAATCAGGCTCCAGTGCCAGTACTATGTCCCTAAAACAAAGTAACTGTTCCATTGTACCCCAACTGGCAAAGACCCCTAGAAGTTCCTAGTAAATGGTACCCATGGGTACTAAAGAGGGTCCCTGAGGGCTACAGCATGCATTATGCCACCCTAAGCGACACACACACAAATTGCATGCAGATTGCCATTGCAGGTTGCGTGACCTGGTGCAAACCATATGTGAAAACACGACATGGCACACCTACTGTGTGCCATGCTAAAGTCACTGCATATAATATATGTAAGTCACCCCTGCAGCAGGCCTTTTAGACCCTAGGCAGTGTAAAGTATATTACATGTGAGGACATACCTGCCTGAGCAGCTATGCCCTTGTGCTATCTAGTTCAATTACTAGATGGTACAAGTGAGAAGGCAAGCCATCTTAAGTATATGTACTGAGCACTGGTCATTAAGAGTTCCCCAGATAAATGATGGCTTTACTGAAACCTACGGTGTTTGGTATCAAACACCTTGCTTAATAAATCCATACTGATGCAAGTACTGGATTTATTCTGACATGCACCCAGAGGGACCTTTAGAGGTGCCCCCTGAAACCTACTAGTCTTCTAGTGGGCTGGCTGTGGTGGCAGGCTGGACGAGGCCAGTCAGACTAGTTTCTGACCCCCTAAAGATGAGGGCCAGTGCTCTCTGAGGTCAGGAAACAGTGCCTGCTCCAGAGAAGGTGTCATCACCTCCTCCAGCGGGATGACTAGTGTAGTAGCATTTGAAGACCAGGAGCTTCAAACCCTCTGGCGCCTTTGATATGAGACCCCATCTTCCCCCAGACCTGAGAGATGCCACTCCCTGCCCCAAGGCCCATTTGGCACCAGGACAGGTGAGAAATTAGCTGTGAGAGTAGGCGTGTTTCATCTCCAAGCTAATCACACCCTAAGGTGGGCTAGCTGATGTGCGCCATGAAAGAAGGGTTCCACCATCTTGTTTTTGGTGGAATTAGGAACTCTGGGACAGGGTTATGCCCACTCCCCATAAGAAGTGGTTATTTAGGGGGTGACGTGACCCCAGGGGTAAGTAGCCCATTGGCTACTATCCTTCACTCCGCTTACCGCCCCTAAATTTAGTATTTAGGTGGCCCCCTCACACCAGGAACTCAGATTCATCTGCTTGAAAGGAGAAGGATGACAAAGAAGAGCAGAAGACGTGAGAACTGTGGATCAGCACCTAACTTGGCACAAAACCCTGCCTCGCTGCTGCTCTCCTGACAATCACTGTCACCGACTCGTCCTGAAGCAGAACAGCCTCAACCAACCATTGGAGGTCTTCCCAGTACTTCCTCAACCCAGCAGCATCACCCTCAAAGTGGAGGAGCCACTTCCCTGCACCAGCAGGCACTGACTGTAGCTGCCCGGTACAGCGTTCGGTCGACCCCCCGTACCACAGATGGAGCAGCACCCCAGCAAGAGGTCTTCATGCTTCAGGAGGTCCGCTCCATCTCCCTGCCAAGTTTGAAGACATCAAGAGCCGCCCTGCAGCAAACCCTGAGGTACTGGAGCCAGTTACAAGCACAAAGGCTTGCTTGTGTTCATTCGGAACACCACCGCCACCAAACCCTACCTGCACGTCGATGGAGTTCGAGGGAGGCCAGCTCCACACCCTGGAGTGGAGAAGCCCCTTCCCTGCACCAGCAGGCAGCGTTCCGTTGTCCCCCGGGGACACCGAGGGAGCAGCACCCCAGCAAGCCTTCTTTGGGCTCCAGGAGGTCAGATCTGTATCCCTGACAATTTTGGAGACGCCACAACCACCAGGAGCTACCCTGCACCAATACCTAAGGTACTGGAGCCAGTTGCAAGCACCAAGGCTTGTTTGTGTTCAGTTCGAACACCACCGCCGCGAAAACTGACCGGCATTTTGAGGGACTTCGAGAGAGGCCAGCTCCATTCAGAGAGTGACCCTACTGTGTTTCTTTTCCTTCTTCTACAGGTACCCCAAGAACCATGAGAGCCTCTAACTCACTGACCCGCTGGGATCTCTGGTCCTGAGACCCTTATGAGCCGAGCCCCCCTCCCCTCACCTACCCCTATTGGGTTCTTCCGGACTAGTTCCGCAATCCTCCCTTGCAGCCTTTTTCTTACAGGTACATTTCCTATTGACTTAAGCATGTAGCGCTCGAGGCTACCACCATGTAAAGCACTTCTGCATCCAGACACCAGAGGGCAGGTAAACTTGAACTGTTGGTGCTTTCTTGGACTCTGGCCTCGTCTTACCTTAAGTCCAGAACAACAGTTCTGCAAGTCGCTAGTGAGTGTACCTATGCAGTATATGTTTCTACCAATAGGATGACTATACCGCATTAGAGGCTCATGCCTCAAATCTGACAGCTGTCATTTCTACTGTTATTATTGTAAAAATTGATAATGTCTAAAGTACTTACTTGATTCCAAAATCTTGGTGTCAAAATCGATATAAAAATCGGTTATTTTTCCTAACTGGTCTAGAGTTTTTTCTGGAGTGTGTCTCATTTATTGACTCTGTGTGTACAACAAATGCTTAGCACTAACCTCTGATAAGCCTAAACTGCTCGCCCACACTACCACGAAGAGAGCGTTTGGGATTATTAATTTAAGCCCTGTAAGTCAATAAAGGTCGTCTGGACTTTCTACATAGTGTACCTCATTTTGGTATACAACATAGAAAGCCGCTTCCTAGAGTGGAGTTTCCAGAACTTTCCCTCACAGAAATGTGAGGAAAATGTGTGTTTTAGGCATAGTTTGAGGTTTGCAATGGCTTCTAGGTAAAACCACCACGGAAGTCACACCACCCTGGTCCCCCCCTCCCCCTCAGAGTGTCTAGTAGTTTCAGTCATGTCTGAGTATGGCAGGTTTTCCTGGGTGGCGGCTGAGCTATGACCCAAAATCCACAGCTACGCACTTTATTTAAAAAAAAAAAAAAAAAAAAATGCATGGATATTGCTGGGTAAAATATGATGCCCCCACATTTTCGTTGTATTGCGTTGCAGGTGATAGCCCAGTCACCCAAGTGAGGTACATGTCGGAACACAGAATAGTAGAACATTTATTATTATTATTATTATTATTACCAATACTTATATTAGCTGGGGGTAGATCTGGAGAACAAGCAATCTTAATTTCTCCTTGCATATGGGTTTGTTTAGCAGTCATAAGTCCGGAATGGGCCTGTATTCCCTGTTTGAGCCTTTTTTCCTTACCAGGAAACAATAGAGAGTATACTCCTACTCCCCTTTGAGTGGGACCTCCTCGATAGCCTCCTTTCGAAGCAGAGCGGAGACTTCGATCTGTAGCAGGGTTCTTTGGTGGTATGAGGCTTAGATGGTGAAACAGTCGGAGGAGAGGACTTGAAGCGTAGTGGGTACCCATTCTCTACAACATTTAAGACCCAGTTGTCACTGGTGATGAAGTGGCACTCGTTCAGATGTTTGGTAATACTTCCCTGTACCAGAGTGGGTAACGGAGACGGGGGAAGCGACAACTCATTGTTTGCCTGGTGTCTTGGAGGAAGGATTAGCTACTCGTTCACACGCTGATCTGCAGGACTGGCAGTGAGATCTGCTGTGTTGGTGTGTTGTTGACATGGATCCCAGCGAGGGGCTTGAAGCCTCTGATCAGGGGCGCCTGTCATAAGGCCTGTACCTTCGGCAGAAGTCTTTCCGTTTTTTTAGACCCACGGCCTTGAGTGAGTCTAACTCGGTTTTCATTTTGGGCATTTCGTCAACTGTGTGGGCCCCAAACAATAAGTTGCCAGTGAACTATATATTCATGTAATACTTTACTAGATAGATATATATATACATATATATATTAATGAAAGCTCGATGTGACTACACATCCCAGCATGCTGTATGAAGCATTGAAATACGTAGTTGAACCCATGAGGGGTTTCAACTAATCAGCATGCAGTATAAAGAGCTCTCCAATGCGCACAGGAGAAATGCCTCTGATGAAGTGGTACGTTGGCCACAGAAACGCGTCAGGCAATACAACGAACTTGGATGGCTGGGGCGGGCTGAACCGTGATGCCGAAAGGCAGACTCACTGTCGAGTGCATCTTGAGAAGCTTCGGCCTTTGTTGGACAATATATATATATGTATATGTATATATATATATATATATATGCACACACACACATATATATATATATATATATATGCACATATATACACACACACACACACACATATATATATATATATTTAGATACATGTATGCAGCTTATACTTTAGGCTAAAAAATGCACAATGTACATAGGGTTTTCATTTAATGAACCTCTCCCCAGACTCAAACATTTCTGTACACCAGAAAATGAGAGCATAAGGTTCAGGACGTACTGCTGTGCCTCTGGCTTAAGGCCTGTAAGACGAAGCCATGATGAACATCTGGCACATATTCCATGCGAATATTAGTGCGCAGCCAGGTCAGAGCCATCCGCTGCAGCACCAATTACCTGGTTAGCCACCAGGCCTCCTTCTTGCAGGATCTCCTGGAAGTCATGTCTGTCTTCCCTAGATAGTTTTTCTGTAAATCTGGACAGTGAGTCCTAGAGACACCCGTCATATCTACCCAGTAATGCTGATGCGTTAGACACCTTCATAAATGAGGCAGATGTGTTGCACATTTTCCTGCATAAAGAATCCATTTGTTTACTGTACTTCTCCCGGGGGACAGATGATGAAGCTGTGATGGAGTGCGTCTTCTTGGCGGCAGCCATAATGAACGAGTTTGATGGAGGGTCAGTGTAGGAAGGTGGGTTGCTGTTGCAGTAACCCCCCACCCCCCACTTTTTGCAAGACTACTGATGCACTTTGACTTGATGTGCCCTGGGTCCCTGCCAATCAGGTTCCCAGGGTCTGTGTTCTTTCCCAAATTATACCCCAAATTGGCACTCTCTGGCCACAGGGCTGTCCCTTGTAAATGGTACCACAGGTACCAAGGGCACTGTGGCAGGGAAGGCCTCTAAGGGCTGCAGCACTTATTGTGCCACCCTGAGAGACCCTGTACCTTTACACTCACACACTGCCTTTGCAGGCTGCGTGTTTTGGTGCAGAACAAATTGAAGAGTCGACAAGGCACACATCCCTGTGTGCCATGCCTACAAACCACTGCCCTGGCATAGATCAGCCACCCCTCTAGCTGGGTGCACTATACCAGTGGTGAGGGTACAGGTGCATGAGCCCTGTACCCCTACAGTGTCTAAGCCAATTCTTAGACATTGTAAGTGCAGTACTGCCCTTAAGAGTATATGGTGCTGGAAGTTTATCATTACGAACTCCGCAGAACCATAATCGCTTTACTGAAAACTGGGAAGTTTGGTATCAAACTTCTCAGCACATTAAACCCACACTGATGCCAGTGTGGGATTTAATGGAAAATGCACTTAGAGGGCATCTTAGAGATGCCCCCTGAAAAACGACCAGCCTCTGGTGAGTTCCCTGACTGGTACACACCAGCCTGCCACCACAAGACATGTTTCTGGACCCCTGGGGTGGGAGTCTTCGCTCCCTGAGCCCAGAAACAAAGCCTTTCCTGGGCGGAGGTGTTCACACCTCCCCCCAGACCAGGAAGAGCCGTCTGTGGCAGGGGAGCTTCAAAAGACTTGCGCCTTTGTAATGCGATCCCCAGCCTCTCCTGCTATCAGGAGCAGGCCCCCTTCCTGTCTCCCCTCCTTTTCGGCGGGAAGACAGGCGGGAAAACTTAGCACAACCCAGAACGTGTGCCCACATCTGCCAACCCCACCCTTCAGGTGGGGGAGGCGAGGTGAAGCCCACTCTTCAGTGCCCGCCATCTTGCAGATGGCAGGCACTCTCCAATCAGGACTAGGGGTTGTGCCCACTCTCCCACGTGGGGTGAGCACACAAAGGGTGTAGTCACCCTAAGGTCAGTAGCCCATTGGCTACTAACCTTGAGGCCCCTAAAACGCCCCCTAAATACAGTATTTAGGGGGCAGCCCTGAACCAAGATGGCAGATTCCCGCAACATAAGAAGAAAAAGGACGAAAGAAGATGCCCAGCAGAGGAGACTGCAGAGAACAACTGACTTGGCCCCAGCCCTACTGACGTCTGCAGTTTCCAGAGATCCTGCGCCAAAAATCGTCTTGTCCTGCAGCCAGCGACCTCCAGAACCCCTGGGAGGACTGACTGCCTTCAACAAAGACCGGATCTCCTGTGAACAGCAGCTCTGTTCAGAAGAAACACCAAAGAAAGACTCCCAGCGTGCTGAGGAAAAAGAAACCCGACGCCTGGAACCACCACTGCACCCGTCGCCAACGGCCCGAGTTCGAGTGGCCCAACGGTCCCAGTGAGGTCCCCCAGCGCTCCAGAGTCCGAGTCCACAGTGGGTTGACCCCTCCAGGACTCCCAGACGTCGCCTGCAGCCTCTGCACGGTGACCCCCTTCCCCCCCCAATCGTGAGTGGCCCGTTAAGGTGAAATCCGTCCTCAAAAGACATCATTGCATCCAGCTGCCCTGCGCCCTGGAGAAAAGAACCCGAGGTGCACCTATGTCCCCGAGCCCTCCAACTTACCTGCCCAGCTGTTGGTTCCACCTGGAAGTCTTCCTGGGCCAAGCCTGCAGCTAAAAACCAAAACCGAAAATCCCCATTGAAAACAACAGGGCACCCGACGCCAAAACAGCACCCTGCACCCAGCCGCCCCTGCGCTGCTGCGGGTGCACTTTGGGTGCTAATCCGGATCCCCCTTTGCCCTGAGCCTAACACCAGGAGCTTGGCTGCCACAACCTTGTGGCCTGCTCGCCAGCAGCCACCAACCGGAGGCCCCCCCATCCCTCATTGGATAACATTGGGCCTCAGCACTCTGCACCCAGCCGCCCTAGTGCCGCTGAGGGTGCAACAAGAGTGCATCCTTGACCCTGGGGGACCCCTGAGTCTAACCCCAGAATACCAACTCCCACAACAAAGTACTTACCTGCTAACCGATAACACTATTTTCCTCCATAGGATAACATTGACTGTTTTTCTATGAAACGTTTTTAAGTGTGGAGTTGGAAAACCTAAGAAATCCTTTTAAAATTGTACTAAATAACAAAAACGCTTTTACTCACCTGTTTACAGGAAATGTACCAGTGTAGTATCCAGGTATACTGCACTGTGCAAGAAAAGTAATCTCCAAAGTAGTGGTACTGGTCATTTTACAAAAAAATCCTATACAAACTATATGTACTGTATTCTGAAAAGCATTGCATTATCAGTAACACTTAACCCTGGGCGGTGAACTCCGCTCGCGGAGTTTGCGGAGTTTCCTGCACTCCGCGTTACGCGGAGATCGCGGAGTTCCGGAAAACTCCGCTTCGCGTAGCGGAGTTTTTTTCCTTACTCGCGTTTGTCAACGTCAAGTTGGCGACCGCGAGCGAGGAAAATCAACCTCCCGGCGAGATTTTTCCTCGTTCGTGTTCGTCAACGTCAAGTTGGCGAGCGCGAGCGTGGAAAATCAACATCCCGGCGAGATTTCTCAACGCGGGGGGGGAGGGGGGTCAGGTTTCTCATTGCGAGTGGTCGCGTATGCTCGCGACAGCTCGCGTTGAGAAACTGCCCGTTCGCGTTGAGAAAGCTGCCGCTCGAGTAAAAGTCTACTCGAGCGGCAGAAAAGGAAAGCAGGGACCGCTTGCACTGTGCATGGTGCCGTTCGCAATGATTGCACAGTGCGGACAAGCATCCGGCACTGTGCAATCACCGCGAATGGCATTTTTCTATTGTACTCCGCCGCTCACGTAGCTCCGCGTAGTGCGGCGGAGGTTTTTTTGCACTTCGCGTAGTGCAACTCCGCGAGCTCCGCCTAGGATTAGTAACACTACTGTAATCAAATCAAAGTACATTTACAATTGCAATCCAAACTGTGTTACAACTGTATAACTATTGAAAAGTATTTATTGCTTACCTGTGCCAGGCTTGCTTGGTTCTAGAAAATAAAATAACTAAAAGAATATTTTCATACAAAAACAATTGGTCTGAAGTTCAGTCTTTGAGTGTGTGAATTCATTTGCTGACTGAGTCTGTACAACAAATGCTTAACACTGTCCTCTGATAAAGCCTTACTGCTCGACCACACTACCACAAATAGAGAGTGAGGTGCTATCTACTTTACCTCTGCCTACCTTTTGGGTTCCACTGGACTCGGTGCAAACTATACCTCACTTTGGTATAGTATATACAGAGCCAGCTTCCTACAGTCAGTTCTCAGACATAAAGGGTCTTGATCTGGAAACTTATATTTCTTTAGAATTCGCTCTGGAGCCACTCGTAGGGAGGCTGGGGTAAGAAAAATGTCCATTTCTGGTTGGAGCAGACCTGGGACCAAAGGAAGCAATTGTCTTGAGGAAGACCTATGATGTAAGGTCTCGGAAATGGCAGATGAGGTTGTAGTGGGTGCTGGAGTATCAATATTCAGCTTAGCAGCCTCTCTAACAAATACCTCATTAAAAGTATTCAGGTCGCCTATTGGGCATACTCTCGCTGTTGGAGTGTCCGTAAGTGTGGGTGATTAATCCCTTATTGATCATTTTGTGGATGTAGACCATGTAGGGGGATCTACGTGTTTGGTGACATGATCTAGATCTTCCGGCAGGTGTAGAGGATCTTGTTCTGGTCCTGCGTCGAGATCTACTTCTTGTTCTGCACAGAGGACTGATCTCCCTAGGTAACCTGGATCTTGTAAAAAAGTGTTCCTTTTTGTAACGGTCACTCTCACTTTTTGCAACTGGTACTGATGTTTTCGACTGATGTGCACTGAGTCCATGCTACCCACACCCCGGTGCCAGTGCTTTTTCCATAATTTTTTTTTAAAAAGTCTTATGGTCATACAATTGGCACCCCTGTAAGCCCCTAGTAAGTGGTACCCCTGGTACCTAGGGCATAGGTACCAAAGAGGGTCCCTAAGGGCTGTAGCATGCATGATGCCACCCTAAGGGACCCCCCATACAAATTGCATGCAGCCTGCCATTGCAGATTGTGTGCCATGGTGCAAACCTTGAATGAAAACATGACATGGCACACATGCTTCATATGGTGTAATATATGTAAGTCATCCCTACAGCAGGCCTTGTAGCCCTAAGGCAGGGTGCATTATATTTCATGTGAGGGCAGATTATGCCCCAGTGCTATCTAGTTCAATTACTAGATGATACAAGTAAACAGGGAGGCCATCTTAAGTATATATACAGGCCACTGGTCATTATGCGTTCCCCAGCTACATGTTGGGTTTACTAAAACCTATGGTGTTTGGTATCAAGCACATTGTCTTAATAAATCTGTACTGTCACCGGTACAAGATTTATTATGACATGCACCCTGAAAATCCTACCACTATCTAGTGTGCTGGCTGACTGGTCTCGTCTAGCCTGCCACCACAGACATGTTTCTGACCCCCTACAGATTAGAGGCCACACTCTTAGAGGCCAGGAACAATGCCTGTCCGGCAGAAGGTGTTCTCATCCCCTCCAGCAGGATAGCTATTGATTTAGCATATCAAGGCCAGAGGCTTCAAAGTCTCTGCATCTTTGATATGCGACCCCAGCTTCCCCCAGACCTGAGGAATGTTACACCCTACCCAGGGGCCCATTTGGCACCAGAGCAGGGGGGAAATTAAATATTCAGGTGTGTTACACTCACAGGCTAGTCACACCCCTAAGGTCTTCTAGTTGAAGTGGACCATCTTGTTTTTGGTGAAAATAGAGACGTCTGGGTCAGGGTATGCCCACTCCCCACAGGAAGTGGTCATATAGAGGGTTGTGGTAAATGAAGATGCACGGTAGCCAGTAGTACAGGTGCAACAGGATAACGTTTATTCTCAAGGTAGAAGTCTCAAATTACAGGTAGAAAATGGTAAAAGGGTCTTGGGAAAGCCCCACCGGGAGCAGCATCCTTGCTGTTCAGCCCAAACACTCCAACTGACATTCACTCCATCAGGCACACATCAGCATTCTAGTACTTCATACTCATACTGGATGAACAGTAGGGGACATAAAACTAAGGGGAGAATGCATGACAAAGAAATGAAGATACCACACAGGTGTAAACACCCAAGTGGCAGGTTGCCCATTGCCTACTACCATATACTCCCCTCAACACCACTAAATGCACAAGTTACTAACTTGTGTAACGATATATCTGTAAGAGACAGTAGTTAGTGACAGATTCCTTACCTTAGAATATCCCCAGGCGTCAGGCTGGATCCGGAAAGTTTTTGCGTAGCAGTACCCTTGCGCGTCGGTAGGCGGCGTCGTGCGGCTCCGCGTCCGTCGTCGGCGTCGTGATCGCCGGGATGACGTCGCGGGCAGTACTTAGACGCCGCCCCTGCGCGCTGACGTCAGTTCTGTACACGACTTTCCGCGCCACGAACGCAGAGCCATGCAAGAAGCCGACATAGGTGTCTGAAAAATACTAGGGCCCTGAAAGGGATGTCCTTAACCCTAGAAATCAGTTCGCAGAACGTGGAGGATGGGTGGGCGGTAAGGAATCTGTCACTAACTACTGTCTCTTACAGATATATCGTTACACAAGTTAGTAACTTGTGCATCTGAAAGAGACACGTTAGTGACAGATTCCTTACCTTAGAATAGATACCCCAGCAATACCAACCCCGGTGGTGGGTCTGCGAACCAAGATCAGACAAGGAAGTCCTGGAGGACAGAACGGCCAAAGAAGCCGTCCCTCCGGACCTGACTGTCAAGGCAGTAATGCTTTGTAAACGTGTGCAGCGAGGCCCACGTAGCTGCCCGACAGATAACCGGCAGCGGAACACCGCGGCCCAAAGCCGTGGTAGCAGCCGTTGCCCTGGTGGAATGGGCACGCAGCCCAACAGGAGGCTCCTTCTTAGCCAAAGAATAGCAGGCCTTGATGCACAAGGTAACCCAGCGGGAGATGGTTCGTTTGTGCACCGCCCGACCTTTTTGGCGCCCACGTAGCCAACAAAGAGCTGGTCATCCACCCGGAAGTGTTTTGTGCGGTCGATATAGAAGGAGAGCGCACGTTTTGGGTCCAGACGGTGGAGCCGCTCTTCCTCTCTGGAAGGATGCGGAGGCGGAAAGAAGGTAGGCAAAGTGATGGTCTGCCCAATGTGGAAGGCAGTACCCACCTTTGGCAAGAAGGACGGACGCGTCCGAAGAACAACCTTGTCTGGATGAACAGACAGAAAGGGAGGTTTGCAGGAGAGAGCCTGGAGCTCACTCACCCGCCGAGCGGAGGTGATGGCCACCAGAAAGGCTGTTTTCAGAGTCAGAAGACGAAGAGGACAGTTATGTAGAGGCTCAAAGGGAGCGCACATTAAAAAGGTAAGAACCAAGTTCAAGTCCCACTGAGGCATCACAAACGGAACAGGAGGGAAGAGGTGTGTAATGCCTTTTAAGAACCTGTTAACAACAGGGGACTTGAAAAGGGAGGGCTGATCAGGGAGCCTGAGGAAGGCCGAGATAGCACAAAGATAACCCTTGATGGTACCCAGGGCAGGACCCTGTTGGGCCAGAGAAAGAAGGAACAGAATGACCTCAGAAAGAGGGGAAGAAAGGGGATTCACAGCCTTTGCTGTGCACCATGCCACAAATTTGTTCCACCTGCAGGCGTATACCACCTTAGTGGAGGGACGCCTGGCTGCCAGAATCACATAACAAACTTCGGGAGGCAAGTCGAAAGGAATCAACTGCCGCCGCCCAATCTCCACGCAAGCAGGTGTAGACTGGACAGGTTCGGGTGGAGGACCGTCCCCTGCTGCTGCGACAGAAGATCCTCCCGGAGAGGCAGACGGATCGGGGGATCTACGCTCATACTGAGTAGCTCGGGATACCAAACTCTTCGAGCCCAGTCCGGAGCCACAAGGATGACTTGGGCCCGGTCGTGCCGAATCTTCTTCAACACTCTGGGTAGAAGTGGTATAGGCGGAAAGGCGTACAACAGACCGCAACTCCACTCGCGACGAAAAGCGTCGCCGAGCGAGTGCCGCCTTGGAAATTCCAACGCGCAGAACTGATGACATTGCGCGTTCTCTTCGGTGGCGAATAGATCTAACCAAGGCTCTCCCCATTGTAGAAAGAGTCCTTGCGCCACTTCCGAGTGAAGACGCCATTCGTGATCCATCATGCACCTGCGGCTGAGGTTCGTCCGCCCTGGCGTTCAGGGAACCTGTCAGGTGTTGAACCATCAGGAACATGCCCTGATGTTCCAGCCATGTCCAGAGGCGCAGAGCCTCCTGACAGAGGGTCCACGACCCCACCCCGCCCTGTTTGTTGCAGTACCACATGGCGGTGGTGTTGTCTGTGAACACCTGCACTACCTTCCCTTTGACAGAGGGAAGGAATGCCTTGAGTGCAAGTCGGATCGCCCGGAGCTCCAGAAGGTTGATATGGAGCCGGGACTCCGCCGGAGACCAGAGGCCTCTGATCTCCGCCTCTCCCATGTGACCGCCCCATCCCAGAAGGGACGCGTCCGTCACAACTGTGTGCTCTGGCTGGGGAAGGGAGAGGGATCTGCCCATGACCCATTGCCGGTTCGAGAGCCACCACTGCAACTGTTTTGCAGTCCCCTCCGAGATCTGGACGTGATCGGACAGGTTGCCCTAGTGCTGCGCCCACTGGAACTTCAGGTCCCACTGCAGAGCCCGCATATGCCATCTGGCATGATTGACCAGCAGGATGCAGGAGGCCATGAGGCCCAGCAGCCTCAGGGTCATCCGTACCGAAACCCAGGATAAAGGCTGAAAGATCGGAATCATAGCCTGAATATCCCCGACTCGCCGTTCGGGAGGATAGGCCCGAAACTGCGTCGTGTCCAGAACTGCTCCGATGAAAAGGAGCTGTGGAGAAGGAATCAGATGCGACTTCGGCACATTGATGGAGAACCCCAGCGAGTGCAGGAGTTCGGCCGTAGTCTGGAGGTGGGAGACGACTGCCTGGGACGAGCCCGCCTTCAGCAGCCAGTCGTCGAGGTAGGGGAAGACTGAAACCCCTGCCCGGCGCAGATAAGCTGCGACCACCGCCATCACTTTCGTGAACACCCGAGGGGCACTGGTAGGCCAAAGGGTAGCACGGTGAACTGAAAATGCTCGAGGCCTACCGTGAACCGAAGGTAACGCCGGTGGGCCGGCAGGACGGGGATGTGGAAATAGGCGTCCTGCAAGTCCAACGCTACCAACCAGTCTCCAGGGTCGAGGGCAGTCAAGACCTGAGCTAGGGTGAGCATCTTGAACTTCTCCTTCCGGAGGAAGCGATTGACGTTCCGGAGGTCCAAGATAGGACGCATGTCCTCCTTGTCCTTTTTGGGCACCAGGAAGTAGTGGGAGTAGCAACCACGTCCTACTTCTGGGGTCGGAACATGCTCAATGGCCCTCTTGGCCAAGAGGGCCGTGACTTCCTTCTGCAGAAGTACCAAGTGATCCCCTGACATGCGGTGGAATCGAGGTGGCATGGCTGGGGGGGTGGTCTCGAAGGGGAGGGAGTAGCCCCTTCGGACAATGTCCAAGACCCACCTGTCCGAGGTGATGGGACGCCAGTGGTGAAGGTGATGGCGGACCCTGCCCCCTACTGGCGTGCTGTGCACCTGAAAGGAGGGACTAGGAGGGCTTGGAGGCCGCGGACGGGTTGGAGGTGGTGGCCTGACCCGCACGCTGGTTGCCCGAACCGCCACGGCGGTATCCACGTCCTCGGCCACGCGAAGACGCCTGCTGCGTGGGCCGGTGGCTGGGCTGCTGACGTGACTGGGCGCCCCTTCCGTGGCCACGATAGGGGTGAAAAGCAGAAGTTAGCGGAGGGCGTGCAGTAGAAAGGCCCAGGGACTTGGCAGTAGCCCGTGAGTCCTTAAAACGCTCCAACGCATGGTCTGCTTTGGAACCAAAAAGACCGACTCCATCAAAGGGCATGTCCATGAGTGTATTCTGGATATCACCCGAAAAACCAGTGGTTCTCAGCCAGCAGGCGTTTGGATTCCCTATCCGGAGGGGCGGTAGGGAAGGCGGTTTGGGAAGCCGAGGCTTGGACAACCAAGCTCTCAGGAGTGGGGTGGACAGAGAGAAACAAGGGGTCGCCCGGAGCTGGGCGATGGCGTCGGGACACGTTCCTATCCACAGGAGCCCCTGTGTTGGGCTTGGACCAGGCGCCCAAAAGAACGTCAGTGAGTGCATCGTTGAACGGCAGCACAGTCTCCAAGGAGGAGGCTGCCGGCTGAAGCACTTCTGTCAAGAGATTAGTCTTGACCGCCACAGTAGGGAGTCGGAGATGTAAGGCTCCAGCTGCCTTACGCAACACCGTTGCAAAATTGGCTCCCTCCTCCGTAGCCACGGGAGGAGACAGCATGCCAGTGTCAGGGGAAGTATCTAGACCACTGGCATCCCCTAGTTCCTCTGCCCAGTCCTCATCATACTGACACTGTTGTGCCAGAGGGTCCTCAGACCCCTCCCAGTCCTCCTGGTCCTCCTCCGGTTCAAAATAAGGAGGAGGAGGGACATTTGGGACCCAAGGTCTCATCGGCGCCGGAACCGGCGTCGAGCGACCTTCGGTCCGGCTCCATGTCCGGAGCCGGAGAGTACAGGGGGACGACGCCGCCCGGAGCCCCGGGCGGCGTCAGGAACGGCACCGGAGACATCGGCGCCGGCGGAGGCGTGGTCAGGTCGACCGGCGTCGATGGGGGTTGCGGTACCACCGGAGCCGGGATCGAGGCCGGGGCCGAAGCCGGAGCCGGGATCGAGGCTGGAGGCACGAGCGACGCCGGGACCGGAGTCGTCGGCGACGCCGGGGAAACACCATCAGGGCCCGCAGGGCCCGAAGGCGCACCGGAGGGACCTTGAGGCCCGAAGAGGCGGGCCATGGCCGACAGGAATTCCTGTATTTGGGCCGGATCCGCCCCCGAACCCGGGAAGGACGGGTATTGCGGGGGCGACTCCACAGGCATGTCCGGGGCCGCGGGGGCGGGGACGGTGCCGGGAGGGGCCTCAGCCGAGTCGCGAGACCGGCGAGGCGAAGTCCTAGAGCGATGATGCTTCTTGGACTTCTTGTGTTTAGACTTACCGGACGACGAAGACTTGGATCCCGACGACCGGCGAGGACTCCGCGACCGACCCCTCGACCTCTCACGCGACCGGGGCTTGGTGTGGCGCAGAGCCGACTGCCGGGCCTCGAGGAGCTTTCGAGACCGCTCTCGCAAAGCTTTCGGGTTGAGGGACCGGCAGTCGGAACACGACTTCGTGTCGTGGTCTCGCCCGAGACAGAAGAGACTCTCCAGATTCGGGTCTGTGATGGACATCATCCGAGCACAGGCGTCGCAACGCTTAAAGCCGGGCATCCCTAACGACACCTTGGAGTCGATACGAAAAGAAACAGTGAAAAAATTCACCAAAAAATGACTAGGGCACTGCTCTTCCCGGATCTGCGCTTGCTGGCGCGGAAAAAGAAGAACTGACGTCAGCGCGCAGGGGCGGCGTCTAAGTACTGCCCGCGACGTCATCCCGGCGATCACGACGCCGACGACGGACGCGGAGCCGCACGACGCCGCCTACCGACGCGCAAGGGTACTGCTACGCAAAAACTTTCCGGATCCAGCCTGACGCCTGGGGATATTCTAAGGTAAGGAATCTGTCACTAACGTGTCTCTTTCAGATGTAGTATTTAGGAGTCCCCCTCGACACCAGACCGACAGATTCGACTTCCTCGGAACTAACGAAGGACAAAGAAAAGACGACACTGTGAGGAACAAGGACCTGCACAGACAGTAGCACCAAACCCTGTCTTGATGCATGCTCCTTAACAATTGGAAAGACTCAACTCGTCCTACGGCTGTGCATCCTCCCCAACACTTGATGGACTCCCCAGCACTTCGACAACCGGCTATCATCTCCCTTGGGGTGGAGGTGCCAAGCCCCTGCATCCACAGGCACAGACCGCATCTCCCAGGTTCACTGTGTTGTTGGCCATTGGGCCCACAGAGGGAGCAACACTTCAGGGGGAGGTTTTTGTGGCTAGGAGGTCAGCCCCGTCTGTCTGTCGAGTTTCGAGATGC
Organism: Calotriton arnoldi; assembly: GCA_963921515.1. Taxonomy (NCBI): domain Eukaryota; kingdom Metazoa; phylum Chordata; class Amphibia; order Caudata; family Salamandridae; genus Calotriton; species Calotriton arnoldi. The sequence continues at coordinate 2,001,311 of CAWUFW010001319.1, read as the reverse complement.
TAGACCCTCCAAGAGCCCCCCAGCACCAATACCCTGAGTACAGGGGCACTTGTACCAGCCAAGACTAGTTCGTCGTCCAGCCCGGCCACCCCAGCCTCGGAAATCCTCCTGCACGTCAAGGGACTTCAGGACCGACGAGACCCACGACCAGAGTGGCCCTGCTGTCTTGTTTTTCCCTCCTCTTCAGGCGACCAACAACATTGAGAGCCTCAGACTCGAGTTGCCAGCTTTCCAAGCACCTCTGCACCCGAGCCCCACAGCCCGGATTCATGACTTCTGACTGCGTACCCTTGGCCTAGGGGTTCCCACGACCTGAGCCCCCCTTTGGGTTCGGCTGGACTTGTCAACAAGTCCCCCATTGCAGCCTCTTTGTTTCAGGTCCCCTTGCCTTTACAGGTGTAGCGCTCAAGGCTATCATCCCAACCAGCACCTCTGTACCCGGACACACCAGGTCAGGTAAAAGGAAACTGCTGGTGGTACTTTGGACCTGGCCTCCCCTAGCCCCTTAAGTCCCAAAGGGCACCTTGAACTTCGACTGCAAATTTCTGTTTGCTATGTGTGTTTTTCCTCTCATAGGTTAAAATTGTAGAGCTTGAGGCTCATATCTCAAATCACGTTATTTTATTCTAAAGATCTTGGTGTCTAAATTCAAATAAAAATCTACTTTATTTTTATAAATTGGTCTCAGATTTCTTATTGAGTGTGTGAAACATCTATTGACTGTGTGTGTACAACAAATGCATAACACTCCTCTCTGATAAGCTTAAACTGCTCGAACACACTACCACAAATAGAGCACTTGGGATTATTTAAGTAAGCCCTGTAAACCACAAGGGTATTCTGGACTTTTTTGCTTGGTGTGCCATTACATTGGGATCACTACACAAAAAGCCAACTTCTGCAGCAGTCATATGATGGCTGATCACTGCTGTGGGAAAGGGCCTCTTTTGCATGGTTAGCCCCCCACGTTTTGCTTGGTTTTGTAGTGGTTTCAAATGTAAGAAATGCGTTACTTACCTGTAACTGCAGTTATCCAGTATTGGTATCTTTCATAGATTCACATGCCTGAATCATTCCCCGTCGTCGGGATGGGAGTCCCCGGTACATAAATAAAGTAATGTCTCATTAGACATATAGAGTAATAGGCCAAGAGCCTTAAATTAGTAACATATCCATGTCCTTTTGTAAAAAGGACCAAACTCTAGAAAAGAACCAATCAGCTATCACCACCCTGTGGAACCTTCCTGGAAGGAGCTCTAGTCCCTCAGATTTTCGTAAGCACAGTGCTAAGTAGGTGTATCACTGAGAGAACGAGGTGTGCCCTTCCAGGGAGGTGGGTGGGTTGCATGTGAATCTATGAAAGATACCAATACTGGATAACTGCAGTTACAGGTAAGTAACGCATTTCTTATCCAGTATTAGGGTATCTTTCATAGATTCACATGCCTGAATCAGAGTAGTAAGCAATGATAAGCACATTTCGGATGGTACAGCATATACAAATTCACTAGATAATAACATATCAATGTGAAACATAGAAAGTACCAAACTGCAATCAAAGAAAACCATTAAAGAACACAATAAAGAAATGTGCGTATAGAAGCAAGGATGGTGGGATGAAAAGAAGGCTCACCTCTATTGGAATAGATGACGTAGCACCGCCTGTCCCACTGCAGCATCCTTCATGAGTTCCGTATCCAAGCAGTAATGGTAAATGTATGCGGCGTCTTCCATGTTGCCGCTCTGCAAATGTCTGTGATAGGCACACCTGCAAAGAGTGCCAAGGAGGTAGAAACCGCCCTAGTGGAATGGGCTCGAACCTTGGAACGCAAGGGTTGACCCGCTTGCTGGTGACAGAAAGTAATAGCTCCAGAGATCCACTGAGAGATACTTTGTTTAGTAAGTGGAAGACCTTTCCTAGGTCGACTGTAAGCCACAAAGAGTTGGTTGGATTTGCGGAACGACTTTGTCCTGTCAAGGTAGAATTTAAGGCAGCGTTTAAGGTCCAGAGAGTGTAGAGCTCTTTCTGCCGGCGTTTGAGGATTTGGAAAAAAGGTCCGTAAGACTATAGGCTCATTGAGGTGAAAGTCTGACGGGACTTTGGGCACAAATTTAGGATTAGTTCGCAGTATAACCCTGTCATGTTTGAACTGAAGAAAAGGGTCTTGAACTGAAAATGCCTGAAGCTCACTTACTCGCCTTGCAGAGGTAAGGGCTAGAAGAGTGCCGTCTTCCAAGAAAGATATTTAAGATCAGCTCTGTGGATCGGCTCAAAAGGGTGTTTCATAATCTGAGCAAGAACTGTGTTGAGTTGCCAAGTGGGAGGCAGAGATTTGACAGGAGGAAAAGTCCTGAATAGGCCTTTGAGAAATTGTTTAATGAGTCTACTAGACCAAAGAGAAGGACCTGCAGAAGATCTCCTGAAACGGGATATAGCTGCCAGGTGAACTTTAATAGAGGCATGAGCAAGACCTGAAGTCGCCAGATGGAGAAGGTAAGGCAATATTTGTTATGGAGAAGACGAAAGAGGGTGTATGTTCGCCGACTTACACCAAATGCAGAACCTCTTCCATTTTAAGGAATATGTTTGGTTAGTACTGTCGGCTCGAGCCCGAGCCAGAACTGCCCTGGAGTCCGGAGGAATGTCTAGGCCATGGAACTCTCGGAACTCAGGAGCCAAGCCGATAATTTGAGAGATGCTGGATCCGGATGATGGATTTGTTCCCGGTTCATTGTGAGGAGAGAGGGAAACGGTTTCAAAGGGATCGGCGGCTCCAGGGAGAGAAGATGGAGCTCCGTGAACCAATGCTGGCGCGGCCACGCAGGAGCTATCAGGATTAGCGTGCAGGGTTCTGCCTTCAACTTCCTAAGGACCCTGGGAATTAGGGGAATCGGTGGAAAAGCGTATGCAAAGACGTTGAACCATGCGATCGAAAATGCATTCCCTCGAGATCCTCGTTGGGGATGCCAGCTTGCGAAGTTTTGGCATTTGGCGTTCTGCTTGGTAGCAAATAGGTCCAAGAGAGGAGTGCCCCATTGGGAGAATATGCGGTCGAGAGTCCGCTGGTTCAACTCCCATTCGTGACATGTTGTTTGTTGCCTGCTTAGTGAATCGGCCAGTACGTTGTCTGTTCCTGGAACATATTCCGCTCGAAGGGAAATGTTGTGGAGAAGTAGCCAGTTCCAGATCTTTTGAGATCCGTGAGAGAGTGTTAGTGAGCAGTACCTCCCTGCTTGTTCAGGTAGTGCATTGTGGTAGTATTGTCCGTCCGGACAAGCACTAGAGAACCTTTGATCCTGGGAAGGAACGCCAGGAGAGCCAGATAGACAGCTCGCAGCTCGAGGAGGTTTATGTGAAGCTTCCGTTCGGAAGGAGACCACTTTCCGCTGATTCGGAGCTCTTGGAGGAAAGCTCCCCAACCCTCCAGGGACGCATCTGTTGTGATGATTTGTGGAGAAGCTTGGAGCAAGAAGGGCAGGCCTTGAGAAAGATTCCGTGGACGAGTCCACCACTGCAGAGCAGTGACCATCTGAGGGGTCACCTGAATGACATCGTCGAAGGATCCTTCGGATTGAATCCATTGAGCCGACAGTGCTTCTTGGAGAGGGCGCATGTGGAGGCGACAGTAAGGAACTAGCAGAATACAGGACGACATCATTCCGAGAAGGGATTTGAAGAGGCGTACTGAGAGGGACTTCTTGGCTCTTATGTGGATTGCCAAATGAAGTAGTTTGTTCTGTCGCTCTTGTGACGGGAAAGCTTTCTTCTGGGTTGTGTCGAGAGTAGCACCCAGAAAGGATATCCGCTGAGAAGGTTGGAGGACAGACTTGTCCTGATTGAGAGTGAGTCCCAGGCGACTGAAAAGCTGTAGACAGGCGTTGGAAGACCTGGTCGCGCCGTCTAGAGAAGGTGCCTTGACGAGCCAGTCGTCGAGATAGGGAAAGACCTGATGGTGTTGTTGCCTGAGGTATGCAGCCACTGGAGAAAGGCATTTCGTAAAAATGCGTGGAGCTGACTTGAGTCCGAAGGGCAGGACACGAAATTGGTAATGTCTGCCTGCACGGCGAACCTCAGAAACTTTTTGTGATTCCTGTGGATAGGGATATGGAAACAGGCATCTTGAAGATCCAAAGACACGATGTAGTTGTTTGCGTTGAGAAGTTGCAGTACTTCTTGGATGGTAACCATGCGAAACGACTGTTTCTTTAAGAACTTGTTGAGACCTCTCAAGTCTAGGATTGGTCTCCATTTCTTCTCCTTTTTGCGCACCAGGAAAAAACGGGAGTAAAACCCCTTCCCCCGTTGACGAAGAGGAACTTTTTCTATAGCTCCCTTCTGGAGCATGAGTGAAAGTTCCAGGAGTAAAAGGCGTAGATGTTTGTGAATCATAGGTCGAGGAGGGGTCTGGGGAGGAATTTGAATGAACTCCAGCGAATGTCCAAATTGTATGAGTTGAAGAACCCAACGGTCCGTTGTTATTTGTTTCCAATTGTGTAAGAAATGGGAAATCCTTCCTCCTATTTTGGAGGGTGGAGAGGAAATGGAGACCGGCGGTAGAGAAAAGTCATTGCCGCCGAGCAGCGTCCTTCTGTCGTCCTCCCTTTCCTCGAAAGGAGGTCTTAGCATAAGATGATTGCTATTGTTGACGTTGTTGGTATTGTGGCCGATATTGTTGGTTGGAGGAGGAATAGGAAGACCGATAGTGTTAGTAGTCTCCTCTGGTGGTAGATTGACCTCTACCCCTTGAACCACGAAAAGGGGGGGTTTTAAATTGAAGGGTACCCAGAGCCCTAGCTGTGTCCGTATCCTTTTTTATGCCCTGAAGAGCTTCATCAATATGCGTGCCAAAAAGAAGCTGGCCATCGTAGGGCATGTCTAGAATTTTTGTCTGGACTTCCGGCCGGAAAGAAGTCGCCTTCAGCCAACCTTGGCATCGTAGTACGGCAGCGCCAGCTAGTTGGCGGAAACCAGTAGAGGCGATATCCATCGCACAATCGATGATCTCGGAAGCCGAACGTTCGCCCTCCAGCAAGATCTTCTTTGCTTCTTCCTTCGAATCGTCCGGCAAGGCCCCCAAGTATGGAGCAATGTCCGCCCACATCTGCCTGTTATAGCGCCCTAATAACGCTAAGGAATTAGACGCACGAACTGTTAATGAAGACATGGAAGAAAAACGTTTCCCAATATTGTCAAGTCTTCTGCCTTCCTTGTCTGGAGGAGCGGACAGCGGAGCAGAAGGGTTTTTAGATTTCCACTGAGCAGCCTGAGCGATGACGGAATCAGGCTTGGGATGTCCGGTAAGGCAGGCCGGAGCGGTGTCCGGAGCTCTGTATTTTTTGTCTAGTCGAGGTAACACTGGGGGAACCGAAGATGGATTGTGCATTATTTTAACACCCTGATTCCAGATGTAGTCTATAATGGGCACAGATCTTACAGACTTTTTAAAAGGTTCCTTAAAGTCATAAAGGAAACAATCCTGTTGGAGAGAAGGCATAGGGATCTGGAAACGTTGTGCAGCCCTTTCCAAGACATTATGAAAACCCCCGATATCCTCAGGAGGCGAATCAGCTTGAGTAGGCACCGGGGACGCTGGACACGGGATAACGTAATCATCCCACTCATCATGAGTCGATTGGGAATCATGGAGTTCTCCTTCCTCTTGTTGATCATCCTCCTCATCATCCGTGGAAGGTGGAGGTGGTAGCGTGACAGGCACAGACTGTGGAGGTAGAGGTGGAGGTTGTGGCCTTGGCGGCGGAGAGGCAACTGGAGCAGGAGACGTAGCAGAAGTAGGAAATCAGAAATTGGAGGTCAGCAACCAAAGCTGCAGGTAGACAAACCATGGGAGGTTGGGGAGGATGGCTGTCGTCAGGATAGTATGTCTGGTCTTCTGGTTCTTGCTCGTCATAGTCCGAACTCTCTTGGTACTTGACATGAAGTTCAGAAGGACTTGTAGCTGTTCCGAACATACTGCCATCGTCTGAGTCTTCCTCCTCTTCCAAAAGGTGAGTTGGAGGTAATGGCTGGACCCTGCTAGGAGAAGTCGACGAGCCCGTCGACGGTGTAGTCGTCGACGGTGAAGCACCGACGGACACGATTGAAGGTAACATCGACGAAGCTCCCGTCGACGGAGCCGTCGTCGACGGTGTTGTTGTCGTCGGCGGAGCCCTCGTCGTCGACGGGGTAGACGTCGACGGAACATTCCACGTCGACGCAGGCGTCGACGCGCTCGTCGGCGATCGTAGCGTCGACGCTGGCTTGGTCGTCGACGATAATTTCTTAATTTTTATCGTCGACGATACAGGTTTAACAGCCGTCGACGATGAAGTCGTCGACGTGGACGATGCTGAGGACGCCAAAGAGGTAGAGACAGTCGTCGTCGACGAGGTCACTCCCACAGCTGTAGATGGGGATTTTCTCGTCGTTGAAGCCACCGTCGACGAGGCAGTCGTCGACGAGGTGGAACTAGGCTTTTTAAAGGTGTGTAGAACCTCCTGTGGAGAAACCTTTGCTGGTAAAGCCTTAAGGTGTGCCTCCGAAGACTTTTTGTGCGTCTTCTTTTGAGGGTGCTGCGACAAAGGTCCTGGAGAAGTAACTCTGGGCCTTTTTTGAGAGGATCTTGAAGATTTGGAGGAGCCCTCACTCTCTTCAGAAGACAAAGCTTGGTCTTTGTCCTTAAGTCTCTGCAGCCAAATTAAAAGGCGTCCCTCCCGGTCTCTGAGGGTCTTTGAAGAAAAGGTACGACATACCTTACAGTCCTTTGAGGAGTGATCCGGGTAAAGACAGTAGAGGCAGTCTTTGTGTTGATCGTCGACATGAAGCCTCTTTTTACCACAGGAAGCACAGGGCCTAAAAAGGCCTTTCTTAGGAGAATCTGCCATGAAGATATTGAGAACTTCACACAGAAGAAGGAATGGTGAAGAAAAAATCACTGGAAATCCAGAAACAAGGAAAAACTGAGCAGAGCTCAGTGGAGACTCCCTTAGCACGACGTGCGGTAGAAAATCTGAGGGACTAGAGCTCCTTCCAGGAAGGTTCCACAGGGTGGTGATAGCTGATTGGTTCTTTTCTAGAGTTTGGTCCTTTTTACAAAAGGACATGGATATGTTACTAATGTAAGGCTCTTGGCCTATTACTCTATATGTCTAATGAGACATTACTTTATTTATGTACCGGGGACTCCCATCCCGACGACGGGGAATGATTCAGGCATGTGAATCTATGAAAGATACCCTAATACTGGATAATGCACAGGGTTGCTGCCAGCCAGGTCCCCTGTGCCAGTGCTTCTTCCCTAAAAACAAAACCCCAATTGGTACTTCTACCCCCTGCAAGTCCCTAGTAAATGGTACCCTGGGTACCTAGGGCCTGGGAGCTGCAGAGAGTCCCTTGGAAACCCCCCCCCCTTCCTCACTGGGACCATGCCACTGCCCTTTCAGCTTGCATGCCCCTGTGAGGGAGAAAACGTTGACATGGCACCCTGCCTGGGTGCCATGCCAGATAATACTGCCTGAAGGCATGGGAAAATCACAGCTCTAGCAGCCCTAAGGCAGGGTGTACTATACCACAGGTGAGGTGACATCTGCATGAGCAGATCTGCCCCTACTATATTGGGGTCCATTTCCTAATATCTTAAGTGCCACGGAAGCCATAGAGAGTGCCATGACGGCTTCACAGAACACAGGAGTGTTTGGTATCAAACTACTCCTTACAATTAATCCACACTGATGTCAGTGTGGGATTTATTGTACCATGTACCCTGAGGGCACTGTAGAGATGCCCCCTGAAAACCTGGCAACCCTGGTGTGGACTCTGACCGGCTGTAGGCAGCCAACCACCACCAGATATGTTTCTGAACCCCTGGGCAGAGAGCCCCTGCTCTCTGGGACCAGAAACAATGCACATACTGGGCAGAAGTGTCATGCTTCCTCCCCAAAATGGGCCAGTACTCAAAGAGGGGAGCTTCAAAGGCCTTCCGCTTTGTAATGCGAGCCCCCTGCCTGTGCTGCTAGCAGCAAATGGCAGCCCCTAGTTTACACCCCCACTTTGGGTGGGTAAAACCAGCTCTGTGTCCACCTCTGCCAATCCCACCCCTAAGGTGGGGGAGGCGAGGTGAAGCACAACTTTCAGTCCCCGCCATCTTGAAGATGGGGAGACCCCTCTAAACAGGGCTAGGTCTATGTCCCCCTCCCACAGGAGGGTGGCATAATAGAGGGTGTAGTCACCCCAGTTAAGGTGCCCATTGGCCCTATCTGCTACTCTCCTAAAACACCCTTAAATCTAGTATTTAGGTGGCTCTCCTAGACCTGGAAACTAGATCTGCGATGACCTAAGAAGAAAGAAGATGACCCTGCAGAGAAAAGTGAAGACGACGACTGCCTTGGCCTCAGCCCTACTGGCCTGGCTCCAGCTTCTACGAACCTGCGACCTGTCTTGCAGCCAGCGACCTCTGCAACCCCTAGGGGGACTGGTGCCTTCGAAAAAGACTCCCATCTCCTGTGCGGACCTGTCCTAAAGAAACCTGCTCCAAGGACTCCAGATCCCGGCGGATCCGTGTCTCCGCTTTATACCTCTGCACCTGGATGCCCCTGTCCTGCAGTTTTGGTACTCACCCGACCCCTGGCCCTTGCTGACTTTTGGCTCAAAAGACTTGGATTGTAAATGCAATACTTACCTGTTTAACCGCAATATTGTTTTCCCCATAGGATAAAGTTGGACTGTGTCGATTTTTCAAAGTGAAAAGTAGTTTTAATTAAAATCGTACTTACCTTATTACAAAGATATTGGTCTGCAAATAAAACACAAAGTATAATTTTCTAAAATTGGTCTGGATCTCCTTCTTGAGTTGTGTGTCCATTTTTGATCACTGTTGTGCAATAAATGTCTTACACTCCTCTGTGTTAGTCCTAAGATGTCCATGATCTGAAGAGCTCTCAGCAGAAGTGGAGTTTGAGAGACGGTTTACAGAAACCTTGACTTGATTATGCATCAAAGATCTTGGAGTCCTGTCCATTCAAAAAAACTGAGTCAATGCATTACTTGCCCAGATGAGTCACAAATGTATCTATATTTAGGTCTCCACTGGCCTCTATCACTGTGTCGAGGGCCATCTGGTTCAGTTTAGATTTGTGAGTAAGTGGAGAAGCCTATTCAGGTGTTTCCTCTGGATCAAGATCATCGCACTGTAACCATGGAGAGAGTATTACAGGCCTTAGACAAAACACTTCATGATTTCGAACAGATAGCAATCCAGGAACCAACCAGCTGACACTGTTTGAGGACAGCAAAGGTGGAATATGCAGCCACCTTGGAGAACTTGCACTGACTGAACCCCACTGAATATCCCGCTCGCATGCACCTCGAAAGAGTCGAGGCTGGCAAACTATCAGCATGGCTGATTATACCTGAATTGAAAGGTACACGGGTGACACAAATCTGCAACGGCTAGTAATGTTAGACAGCTTTTTTATACTCAACACTGACTTATAAAAACAAGCATTGGCAATGCCAATAGGTCTTGTCTTTTGGGCCTTATAAGTGTTTAGCCAGAGCTATTGGCTTCTCCAATGTTTTAAGCTATGTTGTAGAGCATTGTGGCTGCTGTGCAGCATGTTAAAAGGTTATAAGAAATAAGTGTTAAGCATTTTTGTTACTTTATATATAACCAAGAAGATATTATGTACAACTGAATGCCCCAATTAAAAAAAGAATAAACATAAAAAATGTCTTGAAGTTCAACTGCCTCATCTTTACATTTAATGTATTATATTTTGTTTTGCCTATTAATTAATATTTATAGCCGTTTGCAACTTAGTGCTTGCCTTGTAATAAGGAAAAAAGTCACATGGAAATAGTAACTTGCCCAGGATCAAACACTGCAGTAATCTTGGGCAGGTGAAGCTGGGATTAAAGCGCAAGTGTATTGGAGCCACAACTGACAAATACAGCACCTCTTCTGTGGGTTCCCACTGTGAGTGAGCCATGTTTACACAGATTTCTACTGAAATGAGTTGAGAGAGCATCATCTGGCTTCTGTGAACGTCTGACACAGTAACATTACTCAAACTTGTAAGAGTAAACTTACACATGCAGATTTACTCGCGTGTAAGTTTACCCTTGTGAACAGCTCCCTTAGTTTGGTTGTTCTACAACTCGTGCATTTTGGATATTGAACCCTTCTTTACGAGTCAGAACGTTACAATTGTCCTCAAACGCCTGAGAATAATTGATATGGACCTAACTTTAAGCTGTTTAAAGAAGGCTTAAACAGTTTGACTCCCAAAGATGCCAATATCCACATGACAGGGAAAACAGGCATGCTTCCGTCTCCACTGAGTAGCAGAAACCTAACAACCTCATTTATGCTTATCCATTTTGTGGAGAAACCATGAGAAGGTTTGGGCAGACTATAAAGATCATCCACCACCCCAAAGAGCAGTGCAGCAGAATGATGGTACCATCCTGTAGCATCATCAAGGACAATGTAATCATACACACTGTTAAAGCATACTACCTGCAGACTAGTGCATAGTGCAAGCTGCAGGAGCATGAGTAGCCAAGGTAGTGGCAAAGTGACAGGGTAGTGTAACCTAAGCATTCAGTCTGAATAGAAATATCAGAGGAACAAAGACCAAGGACACCTGCTCAATGCCAAGCGTACAATAATGATGGCAGTGGAGCACTTACCATATCAATTTGTTGACCAACTTGGTTTCAGAAACCCTACTGGCTATCACAGATCCCTGCTGAGAAATTCCTAATCAAAGCAAGGCTGTACTGGAGCCAACGTTTTGGGTGGTTATCCTGGGGATAAAAACTAGCTAAATCAGAGGCAAACAAAGGGGTTAAAACAGCCACAATATGGCCATAACAATGCTTTGGATGATGCTGCCTTCCACTGCCATTAACCGGATGTTAATTTACTTAACCGGGTGCAGGACCCTGGTTTGCTCCTCAGCGCTCTTTCATTAAGTATGGCTTTTGTGCCCAGGTACTATGTATTAGATCACATAAAAATGCATCATCTACAGAGCAAGCGGTAACTTGCTGATTTAGCGCATGCAGGGGACGCAGTGCCGCAGTGAAACTAAGAGTGGCAGTTCAAACTGCTGCTCTATTTTACTTAAGACAAAGTCCAGTTACCACTTGGAGGGGGCCAGGAACTCTTGCGAAGGAAACTGCATCCCTTGTAGATTAGTGTGCAACAATTTTGATTGAGTGGGGAGTTTGTCCCTTGAGCCATCGACTCAAACGTAGATACCAATCTTAGAAGAGGACAAGCAGAAACTTTAGGTTGGGCATTATCATAATCAAAGAAACTGACATTGGAGAGTCTACAGTGAATTACAGCTTAGATGCACCTAACTCTAGGCAGAATTTCCGGACAAGTATTTGTCAAACAGGGAAATTTGAAAGTCAAAGCATTGAAGTCTGAGTAGGATGGCAAGGTAGTTTTTGAAGTCGAGAAAAAGTATTTTCTTGGAAGCGATTGTGTAGCACCCCGTTGCAGGAGGCACGGTAGAAATGTGGAAAGTCCTTTTAGGTATTTCGTCTATCAGATCTCACCCTTCAAGATACCAGATGAAGGTGTTGGAGAGCCAGCTGATGAGGAAGGAGTTATAACCTAGAACGTGTGCCATTTAGAGAAGAGATGACATAGCTGGGGCAGAGCAGCTGCAGTCCACAAGTGCACTGAGATTAAATTAAATGCACTGATGCAGAAGATGAGACAATGTCAATCTATGGTACATAGAGGCGATTACAATTGAATGAAGTCTTTGACCCAGACAAAGGCCTCTCCTTAAACTTAGATCCATTGATAACATCTCGTCTTCAATGTTGAGTAACTATGTAGTTGTAGGACAGCAAGCAAGTTACAGTGGTAACCATATTATGTCTGATAAGCTGACACCGATCATTGAAGAAAAAACAAAACGATGCCCCTGTATCGTTTTCTTCCTAATAGCACCCGCCCCAAAAGTATAGCATGTGATGGTAGGCAAATTAAACACAAGGGGCCAGATGTACGACCAGCAAAATTGCGCTTCGCAAATTGCGACTCATTTGCGAGTCGCAATTTGCAAGGTGCAATTTGCCATGTACAGCAGTATGTTTACCACTGTTTGCGATTCCCAATGGGGTCGCAAATTGCGAGGCTCATTAATATTAATGAGCCTCTCGCAATTTGCGGGCCCATTGGGAATGACAGGCCCTACCAGGTATGGTGGCCTGCTGGGCTCAGCAGACCACCATGTCTGGGACTGCTGTCAAATAAAGCAGTTTTTTTTTTTTTTTTTAATGCAGCTTGTTTTCCTTAAAGGAATACGGGATGCATTTAAAAAAAAAAAATGAAATGTTTTCGTTTCATTTTTTAAGGGCAGGTAGTGGTCCCTGGGACGACTGCCTGCCCTTAAAAAATATTTTTAAAGACAGTCACAAAGTGGAAGGGGTCCCGTGGGGACCCCTTCCAAATTGCGACTGCATTACCACCCTCTTGAAGAGGGTGGTACTTTGCGAGTGTTTTGAGAACGCAATTGCGGTCACAAAACATTCATACATTGATTTGCGGACGCAATTAGGAAGGGAACGACCCTTCCTAATTGCGACTCGCAATTCCTAAATAGCGAATCACAAATAAATTGCGACTCGCTATTTAGGAATTGTACATGGCCCTGGGCCATTTTGCATGCGCAAACGGGTCGCAAAGTCGTTTGCGCATACAATTTAGGGTCGTACATCTGGCCCTAGATCATTTGCTGCTTTCGTATAAGGCCAAGTCCATCACACGTGTGTTCTAAAAGAAAGCAAACTTAATATCTAGATTTGGTGGAATGTAACAAAGCCAGTTAACTTTGCTGTTTCCTCTTACAAGTGTAAGCCATACAATACACAACAAAAACTGAGATTAAAATTGACACATTACATTTGCACATACTAAAAGAAGATGACGCAATCAATGCACCCCCACCCCAGATCGGCTAAATATTAAAATTGAAAAATATAATTCACAGTAAAGGTCAAATATTACAGTGCAAATGCTGAACCTTGAGCCAGAAGTGGCCTTTCCACTTTTGACAGAAAAACGGCATTTACAAAGGAGTTAGTTAGGGACGCTGTGAGGACCCGAGTCTACATTCTAAAATACTAATAGAACGCCCTAAAACGGTCTATTAACATTGAATAGACCCTAAAACAGAATAAAGTGCACATGCTACACTATGGAACAATCGATCAAAGGACATTAAACTAATGACCAAATTAACCTAAAAGAACTGCGGTTTGAAACAAATACAAGGAACTCAGCTGCCATTCCACCCATAGCCTCAAATATCTACGCACCTGTCACAATTGTCTCCTCTCCTTTAGTTTGGAGATTTTTTCGGTATCCCCTTTTAATTTTTACTTCTCACTGCCTACATTTCTGTTTAAAGTATGTTTATAGTAACTTCCACTGGTTCTCCGTCTACGTGTTTATGACAGCTTGCGGGCAGAAGGTGGAACAACTGCACTCGTGTGTGCATTACAAAACGATGCAATATTTCCTCAATATTGAATATATTCACAGAAAATGAATGGACCACGTACAGTATCAGGATTACTAGTGCGGCTCTCCATGTTGAAGTCTTTTGCGCCTGCGCCCATCTGATCAATAAACCGGGCCAGATTCTCTGCTGTTTCCTTGGTTTTTGCATCAATTTCCTGGGAAACATGTATGCCACTCCTATCTGTGTCGGCATCAATTGCTGGCATTGGCTGTGCAGCCCGTGTATAGAACTGAGTGGGCAGAGGGATACGGGGCCTGCACAGCTTTAAAATATAGCAGTACAAAGCATCAAGGCTAGAAACCGCAAGGGTGCTCTTCCACAACCTGCTCCGCCCCTTTTCACCCCGCCAACTCCAGACGGACTGTGTTTCAAAAGTGTAATCGGATGAGATCTTTTTATTGCTTTTTGTCACCATGTGTCAGCTTTTTTTATGTTTTGTAACTACTTGCATTTAGAGTAATTCATGTTTGGTTATAGAGACAGCCAGTGTCAAAATTTTACAGGTATTTCTTTCATATCTGGTTGCATGGCAGCGTGTGCTGCATTTTTATTCGTTTAACCGTGTTACTACTGGACCTTCCTACTCTAACTTCCTTTATTTACATACGGACAACAGCTCCTTTATATTTTAAGCAACAGAGAGAGGAAGTGGCATAACAGCTACAGCGGCTGCTTCGAAGCTTGGGAACCGAGTTAGAGTCTGGGCGTCTGCTCAACATCCAGTCATTCTGAGCAAATCACATAATGCCTCCGTTTCAACAATAAATGTGCCCGTCTGTATGCAGCTAGTAAGACATAGTGATTTATATCTGTATTTCACAGCAATAATGATATTAGTGTAAAAGGAACCAACGGGGGTATCGTGCTTATTTTAATGAAAGAAGCATTTAGGTTTGCATTTTGTACAAAAATTATACAGATTTAACTTTGGATGTGGAAACATATGTGATGGCCAGAAAGAAACAGTGAGCCGTCTAATCATTATATAGTGCTAAAAACGGACCAAATGTAGTGACATGAATGACACTTGACTAGACTGCTTAAAGGAGCGCTGAGACTTCCTTTCCTTACAGTTATTGGCCTCTCCACTAAAGGCTTCTCTGATAAAAGAGACAGAAGAGCCAGTTCCAGACCTCTCAAGTTTCGCGAGAACCTCACAGAGACCAGCAGTTTTCATCACAAGATCTGTAGCCCTGTTTTTGCCTCTATAAAATCGGGCCTACGAGTCCAAAATGAAAAGCTAAGACCAGGACTAGATAAGTACCTCATATGTGGACCTGGGAAACGTGAGCGCTGTGCAGTAGCGATGGTGTATGCAGGGCACAAGTCCTATAAAAAGAAGTGGGGGGACTGACCAAGTTAGGCAGTATGCAAGTGACATCATGACGTGTGCCATCACAGCACATGACGTCACGACGCGTGACATTCCACATTGCATCACAGTAAGTGACCTCACTGGAAGTGATATCAGATACTAAGATCTCACACATATATTTATCAGGTGTATCATGAGTACATTTAAGTGCATTGTGATATTTAACAAATGAGATTTGGAGTCGGGGTTGTGTCAAAAAAGTGGCGCAATCCTGACGCCACTTTTTTGGCACAACCCCGATCCCAAATCCTCAACTAATACATTTTTTTTTAAACTCACCCACTGTTCTCGGGGGTGGGACTGCTGAACCTCAATTTTGTTGCTACCTTCTTCGAGTTTGTTATTCATGCTATCGCAACACACATGGTGTGCATCTTATACAATGTTGTGAGCATAAATGTACCACTTAATTATGCAATAGTGCTCCGATATGTATATTACATTGATTTGCACACTTACTTTATTTCTTTTGCATGGATAATGTGTATGTTATGTTAAGCGCTCTAACACTGCATTGGGATGAGTAGCGCTAGATTGAAAATGCAATCGGCCTCGCATTTGTTTGTGTTAGACTTATTGGCATAGCACCCAGGCCTTCTAGCATTGAAGTCTCCGCTAATGCATGCACTGTAGGTTTAATTGCAGAGTTGAAAATGCAGTAATATGTAAATGGTGTTCATTATGCAGTAAAAAGGAGATTCTGAAATCTTCCAAAGGGTTGAACGTCTCTAAAAAGAAATAAATTAACTAAAATGTTGGACGTGTACCTGAAGCAATCAACAAATCATCCTAAAATTATTATGAACCAGTCTTTTTAATTAGAAGACTGTGGTGCTAGTCAGGTAATCCGACAGTCATTTTCAAACAATCCTAAAACCACCAGTAGCAATGCATCTTGTGAAGTAATCAGGCACTCAGTTTCAAGTCATCCTCAAATCATCAGGAACAGTCACACCTTGTGAAGTCCCTATGTGGGTCTGGAAGATCCGTGTCCCCCTGATCGTCATCCGAGGTATAGTAAAGCACAGAGAGAAGGTAGCGGTGGAATATAGGGTAGCACCTCAGTTATAAAACAATATTTTTCTGAACTTCTTTCTTATTCATCTATCAGTGTTGGTGCCACTCCAGGTAATATAAAACATCCCGCTACCACGGATGTGACCCATAGGAACACCAACGGACTCCTATGTTAGCTCTAATGACACAAATTTACCTAGGCACTCTTCAAGTTTATAAAACACTACAGTTGAATAGTGTAATCAGTCTGTATAGGAATCTATATGTCAATTCACAGGCAAATAATCCAACAAGTCAACTTGAGCAGTAAAAAGATGTCTTTTAATCTACTGAAATTATTTCATTGCTAATTGTGGTGATCTAATGTTTTGCAACACAAAAAAAAAAAAATTATAATCAACAGTTACAGATATTATTTTCTATTTATGATTTCCCAGAGGTCCTGTTCATATAGCCTTTACTATGTTGTCTTGGATGGAAACAGCAGACACGTGTTTCGTTACGTTAGTAACTTCTTCAAGGCTGTAAATAGTATGAACAACAATACAAAAGAATTTTTAATACAAAAGAAGCTAATAAGAGAAATAAACAATAATATTTAAAACCATTAAGTGATTTCTTCTTTGTGATCCTATTATTATAATAGGAACAAAGGGGAAAAGATATAAGAAGAACCAAAGTAAACCATCACCACGATAACGTCAAAATTATAAATAGATCAGAAAGGCCAGAATAGAAATCCCATGTGCAGAAAGTAAACCTATATCTCAAATAGATGAGAAATAGGAAAGCCAAAATTCAAATGAGAAAAATACACTTTGTGCAAAAAGAGAAAAATAATAATTTTTAATCAAAGAAGGGATGCACGAATAATTATATAATTAAAGAAAAAGGTAAAAGACCTCATACTAAAAGATGCGAAGCGCAAAAACTATGATAGATGACTAAATCTACCTTCAAAAATCCATAAACGACAGTCCAAATAGTAGATAACGTTCCCATGGACACAGGGATCACCCGTACCATGTATGTCGGATATTGAGGGACCTTTGAAAAGATATATATAATAAAGAAACATAAGCATAGTGCAAATGTAATACTGAAATTAAAATAAGATCTTAGTGGCCCTTATTTAATAAAAATACACCACTTACAATTCATGTATGTCAACCGCCTGAAAGTAGATCAATCTTTCAGAAAAGATCCACTTGCATAAGTTGTCTTCTCATAATGGTCTAACTAATGGCAATATTCGCCTATAGGAAAAATAAATAGCATCCTTGTAAAAGCATGTACCCAATAGGGTGCGCAACAGAAGGAATTTGAATAACTCCCCCTATCCTCTTAGTACTCTTAATTTATCGTGCCCCTAAAATCAAAAGGACGAAAATGGTCCATAAGTTTGTCTGACCAACATGGAATAATAAAAATAAAACTTACAAATAAGTGTTAATCCTGTTTCGTATAAATGACGTAGGTTGGTAGAATAAATGATTCAAGTGAAGGTCCTATACACCGAACAAAAAAGAAGAGTGACCGGTTGACCAGCACCAAACACTTATTTTGAATAACATATATTCATCTCTATATACAAGTTCCTTAACTTAAGTCCATTTCCTTATAGGTTATATTTGTCTCGGTCAATTAAAAATAAGTATTAATATCAAAAATGCCGGAAGCAATGAATATAAATATAAAGATTATTTAGCCCTATCTATTTAAAAATAAGGACGGCCAAGTATATATATAACAAAATTGAATATAAGAAGCAATTTAAGAGGGGAAACCAGTTTAAAAATCACTCGCAGTATATAACTTCTGTAGATTCCTGTCCCATCTAATTGTGTGATGGGACGCAAATTTCAAAAGGGAACACTTGTTTGAAAGTTAATCGCAGTATAAACTTCGCGGTATATAACTTCTGTAGATTCCTGTCCCATCTATTTGTGTGATGAGACGCAAATTTTAAAAGGGAACACTTGTTGAAAGTTAATCGCAGCATTTGTTTGCTATAAATCTCTGTCCCAAACAGTTCCATCCATATATCACCCACATAACTAAGTCTTTCAAAACACACTGAAGGGCTACTTTATGACTAATAGTCTTAACAAGTCCAAGAGAAAACGAAAAGAGGAGAGTCCCTCCAAACATTTCACCCCTTTTAAACCAAAAGTCCTTAACTTACTTGAAGATTTTATTATGGCTTCAAGGGCTATGATAAGCCTCCCTTAATTCAAAAAAAAAAAAATTTAAGATAAGTGAGCCATAAGTGAAAAAGCAAAGGAGCTAGGAATAGGGCTGTCAGTTAGCAATTGCCCTATTCTGTATCACAATTAAAAAACCGTAGGAGCTTCCTTTTTTGCTTACCTTGTTTTGGCGCGGAGGGCCGTGTTGCAATCGTGGCGTCCCTCGACAAATAAACAATTCCTTCTCTCCCAGCGGCACTATTTATATGTGCTGATGCCGCCCTATTGGTCAAACCTTAGGCGGGTTTATTTAAAACGTCATAACTAACCCGGCAACTCCTCCTCGAATGCGTTAGTGCCAGAATGTTATGAGGCCCTTAGTCTAAGAGTAGAAGAAGGACTTCAAAGATTACCGGTATGCTAGGATGGCGGCCATATTTAAATGGAATAAATATATACGAGTGCCATTGATAGTAGCCCATAACACAAAGAGATGGCTAGTAGATGAAATAATAACATAAAAAGCTTGGTAGTCAGTTTAACCTATCAAGATTTAAATTTCAAATAGTCCCAAAAATTAGAAGAGAAGAAAAGAAAGAAAAGGAAATGTGAAATGCCCCAACACCACCTACATTTTAAGTCATTTGAAGTTAGAGTTATGCATAGAGATTGAATATCACATGTTTTGTCGTTCCACATTTTTGCACAATATAATATAATACAAGGCTACAGTATGTGTAATACAAGACTACAGTTCGATTTCTAACAACCGGTCTGACAATAATTTAAAGTACGTGAGCATGACATAGCGATACATTCACCATACTAAATGAGTCAGAGAACACTAGATTCACAAAAGAGATCTCATGAATCCTAAAGCACACACAAACTTTTGAAATACATACAGTTTCCCTTGTTTAGAATAGAGACATAATGGACTTATAGTAAAATCAGATGGTATAAATGCAGTTTGTATCCAAACTATATACAGATAAAGTAACATGTCTTAAAGGTCAACTCAAGATAATAACAAATAGAGCAAGTTCAATCAGTGGCATAGAGATTAGATTTCAATCTGTAAGAAATACGTGTAATTCCCTATCGATGTTCAAGCCCAGCTCTACAGCCCGAAGACGAAGTATCCATTGCGATTCTGCTTTTCTGAGTACCTTTGTCTTATCCCCACCCCTAGGGTCATTCTGTATCTGAGCAATTCCATGGAAGCTGATACTTGCCAGATTTAAATTTGGATGGCATGTATTGAAATGAACCGCAAGAGGATAGCTCATATCATTATTACGTATAGCCCTCATATGCTCTTGGATTCTTTCCTTAAGTGGACGTATCGTGCTCCCTATGTAAATTTGTCCGCATTGGCAACGGATGCAGTAAACTACATTTTTGGAGTTGCAATTTATAAAATGTCTGATCTGGTACACAGTGGTCGTGTTATAACTAAATTCCTTGATCTTATTACACGCAAACGCACACATGTTAACCCTCTTGGTTTGTCCGGTAGCCATGTCAGTCTCTGAGACTTGGGTGGGAGATAGCTAGAACACAGAATGTCTCTAAGGGTCTTGCCCCTTCTGTGGACTACTCTGGGGTTTCTTGTGATGTATTTCTCCAATGACCTATCCAAAGTTAGGAGATGCCAATGCTTTAATAAGATTTTATAAATGGCATGGCTATGTGTGTTGTATCCTGTTACAAAACTAAGTCTGTTGCTATATTTATCCTGGGCCTTCTTGTTCTTTTTTCTTAGAAGCGTGTGTCTATTTGTTTTCATAATCTGTTTCCTAGACTGATTGAGGACCGATGAAGTATATCCTCTGTTCTTAAAACGGTCTTCTAGATTATCTAGTTCCTGAAGAAAGATGCTGTCCTCACTACAATTTCTCCTTAGACGAGTCATTTCGCCTAACGGAATTGCATTAACCTGTGTGTTAGGATGAGCACTAGAAGCATGCAGTATTTAATTGCATGATGTTGGTTTTCTATATAGACGAGACATTATTTTATTTTATTTGATGTAGATCACCACATCCAGAAACTCTATTTCAGAATCATTGTATTTCGAGGTGAATCTAAGATTAAAACTGTTATCATTAAGATATTCTGTCAGAGATTCAAACTCCAATTTGTTGCTTGCCCAGATAACAAAAATATCATCTATGTACCGACCCCAATAAACTATCCGGCCAGTCAGTTGAGGGGGGCCATTAGCCCACAGATGTTTGGCTTCAAATCTGCCCATATACAGATTAGCGAACGATGGTGAAAATTTTGACCCCATAGCTACGCCCATCAACTGTTTGAACCAAGTATCTTGATGTAAAAATACATTGTTCTCTAACACTAACCGGGTAAGATCTAGCACCATTTCTGTGTGTTCAAAAAGAGTGGCATCTCTTGACGATAATGAGTCCCGCAAAGCCTGTAGACCTTGATTAACTGGTATGCTTGTGTATAGGGAGCACACATCTAATGTGGCAAATGCAAGTTCCCCAGTCCATTCTATATCTTCTAGTTTGCTAAGGAGATCCCCTGTATCCCTAAGATATGATGGTAAGTTGAATACCAGGGGCTGTAAAAAGATGTCAATATATTCCGACAAGCGTTCTGTGGGTGACCCAATGCCGGAGACAATCGGTCTCCCTGGTGGAAAATTGCCTGTCTTATGAATTTTAGGGAGCATGTATATACAAGGTGCTCTTGGCAATGGAGTGAACAGATATCTATATTCAATGTCAGAAATAAGGCCACGTTCTTGCCAAAACTTAAGTCTTTCTTCAATGTGACATGTGACCTCCTTCAACGGGTTAGAGCCAAGTTTTGTGTATGCCATCCCTTCTCCTAACTGTCTCTCAATTTCCTGTATATAGTCCACATCTTGCATCACCACAATATTACCGCCCTTATTTTCCACCAGGGAGACCGATTGTCTCCGGCATTGGGTCACCCACAGAACGCTTGTCGGAATATATTGACATCTTTTTACAGCCCCTGGTATTCAACTTACCATCATATCTTAGGGATACAGGGGATCTCCTTAGCAAACTAGAAGATATAGAATGGACTGGGGAACTTGCATTTGCCACATTAGATGTGTGCTCCCTATACACAAGCATACCAGTTAATCAAGGTCTACAGGCTTTGCGGGACTCATTATCGTCAAGAGATGCCACTCTTTTTGAACACACAGAAATGGTGCTAGATCTTACCCGGTTAGCGTTAGAGAACAATGTATTTTTACATCAAGATACTTGGTTTAAACAGTTGATGGGCGTAGCTATGGGGTCAAAATTTTCACCATCGTTCGCTAATCTGTATATGGGCAGATTTGAAGCCAAACATCTGTGGGCTAATGGCCCCCCTCAACTGACTGGCCGGATAGTTTATTTGGGTCGGTACATAGATGATATTTTTGTTATCTGGGCAGGCAACAAATTGGAGTTTGAATCTCTGACAGAATATCTTAATGATAACAGTTTTAATCTTAGATTCACCTCGAAATACAATGATTCTGAAATAGAGTTTCTGGATGTGGTGATCTACATCAAAGAAAATAAAATAATGTCTCGTCTATATAGAAAACCAACATCATGCAATTCAATACTGCATGCTTCTAGTGCTCATCCTAACACACAGGTTAATGCAATTCCGTTAGGCGAAATGACTCGTCTAAGGAGAAATTGTAGTGAGGACAGCATCTTTCTTCAGGAACTAGATAATCTAGAAGACCCTTTTAAGAACAGAGGATATACTTCATCGGTCCTCAATCAGTCTAGGAAACAGATTATGAAAACAAATAGACACACGCTTCTAAGAAAAAAGAACAAGAAGGCCCAGGATAAATATAGCAACAGACTTAGTTTTGTACAGGATACAACACACATAGCCATGCCATTTATAAAATCTTATTAAAGCATTGGCATCTCCTAACTTTGGATAGGTCATTGGAGAAATACATCACAAGAAACCCCAGAGTAGTCCACAGAAGGGGCAAGACCCTTAGAGACATTCTGTGTTCTAGCTATCTCCCACCCAAGTCTCAGAGACTGACATGGCTACCGGACAAACCCAGAGGGTTTTATAGCTGCACTCGGTGTAACATGTGTGCATTTGCGTGTAATAAGATCAGGGAATTTAGTTATAACACGACCACTGTGTACCAGATCAGACATTTTATAAATTGCAACTCCAAAAATGTAGTTTACTGCATCCGTTGCCAATGCGGACAAATTTACATAGGGAGCAGGATACGTCCACTTAAGGAAAGAATCCAAGAGCATATGAGGGCTATACGTAATAATGATATGAGCTATCCTCTTGCGGTTCATTTCAATACATGCCATCCAAATTTAAATCTGGCAAGTATCAGCTTCCATGGAATTGCTCAGATACAGAATGACCCTAGGGGTGGGGATAAGACAAAGGTACTCAGAAAAGCAGAATCGCAATGGATACTTCGTCTTCGGGCTGTAGAGCTGGGCTTGAACATCGATAGGGAATTACACGTATTTCTTACAGATTGAAATCTAATCTCTATGCCACTGATTGAACTTGCTCTATTTGTTATTATCTTGAGTTGACCTTTAAGACATGTTACTTTATCTGTATATAGTTTGGATACAAACTGCATTTATACCATCTGATTTTACTATAAGTCCATTATGTCTCTATTCTAAACAAGGGAAACTGTATGTATTTCAAAAGTTTGTGCGTGCTTTAGGATTCATGAGATCTCTTTTGTGAATCTAGTGTTCTCTGACTCATTTAGTATGGTGAATGTATCGCTATGTCATGCTCACGTACTTTAAATTATTGTCAGACCGGTTGTTAGAAATCGAACTGTAGTCTTGTATTACACATACTGTAGCCTTGTATTATATTATATTGTGCAAAAATGTGGAACGACAAAACATGTGATATTCAATCTCTATGCATAACTCTAACTTCAAATGACTTAAAATGTAGGTGGTGTTGGGGCGTTTCACATTTCCTTTTCTTTCTTTTCTTCTCTTCTAATTTTTGGGACTATTTGAAATTTAAATCTTGATAGGTTAAACTGACTACCAAGCTTTTTATGTTATTATTTCATCTACTAGCCATCGCTTTGTGTTATGGGCTACTATCAATGGAACTCGTATATATTTATTCCATTTAAATATGGCCGCCATCCTAGCATACCGGTAATCTTTGAGGTCCTTCTTCTACTCTTAGATTAAGGGCCTCATAACATTCTGGCACTAACGCATTCGAGGAGGAGTTGCCGGGTTAGTTATGACGTTTTAAATAAACCTGCCTAAGGTTTGACCAATAGGGCGGCATCGGCACATATAAATAGTGCCGCTGGGAGAGAAGGAATTGTTTATTTGTCGAGGGACGCCACGATTGCAACACGGCGCTCCGCGCCAAAACAAGGTAAGCAAAAAAGGAAGCTCCTACGGTTTTTTAATTGTGATACAGAATAGGGCAATTGCTAACTGACAGCCCTATTCCTAGCTCCTTTGCTTTTTCACTTATGGCTCACTTATCTAAAAAAAAATTTTTTTTAATTTAGGGAGGCTTATTATAGCCCTTGAAGCCATAATAAAATCTTCAAGTAAGTTAAGGACTTTTGGTTTAAAAGGGGTGAAATGTTTGGAGGGACTCTCCTCTTTTCGTTTTCTCTTGGACTTGTTAAGACTATTAGTCATAAAGTAGCCCTTCAGTGTGTTTTGAAAGACTTAGTTATGTGGGTGATATATGGATGGAACTGTTTGGGACAGAGATTTATAGCAAACAAATGCTGCGATTAACTTTCAACATGTGTTCCCTTTTAAAATTTGCGTCTCATCACACAAATAGATGGGACAGGAATCTACAGAAGTTATATACCGCAAAGTTTATACTGCGATTAACTTTCAAACATGTGTTCCCTTTTGAAATTTGCGTCCCATCACACAATTAGATGGGACAGGAATCTACAGAAGTTATATACTGCGAGTGATTTTTAAACTGGTTTCCTCTTAAATTGCTTCTTATATTCAATTTTGTTATATATATACTTGGCCGTCCTTATTTTTAAATAGATAGGGCTAAATAATCTTTATATTTATATTCATTGCTTCCGGCATTTTTGATATTAATACTGATTTTTAATTGACCGAGACAAATATAACCTATAAGGAAATGGACTTAAGTTAAGGAACTTGTATATAGAGATGAATATATGTTATTCAAAATAAGTGTTTGGTGCTGGTCAACCGGTCACTCTTCTTTTTTGTTCGGTGTATAGGACCTTCACTTGAATCATTTATTCTACAAACCTACGTCATTTATACGAAACAGGATTAACACTTATTTGTAAGTTTTATTTTTATTATTCCATGTTGGTCAGACAAACTTATGGACCATTTTCGTCCTTTTGATTTTAGGGGCACGATAAAGTAAGAGTACTAAGAGGATAGGGGGAGTTATTCAAATTCCTTCTGTTGCGCACCCTATTGGGTACATGCTTTTACAAGGATGCTATTTATTTTTCCTATAGGCGAATATTGCCATTAGTTAGACTATTATGAGAAGACACCTTATGCAAGTGGATCTTTTCTGAAAGATTGATCTACTTTCAGGCGGTTGACGTACATGAATTGTAAGTGGTGTATTTTTATTAAATAAGGGCCACTAAGATCTTATTTTAATTTCAGTATTACATTTGCACTATGCTTATGTTTCTTTATTATGTATATCTTTTCAAAGGTCCCTCAATATCCGACATACATGGTACGGGTGATCCCTGTGTCCATGGGAACGTTATCTACTATTTGGACTGTCGTTTATGGATTTTTGAAGGTAGATTTAGTCATCTATCATAGTTTTTGCGCTTCGCATCTTTTAGTATGAGGTCTTTTACCTTTTTCTTTAATTTTATAATTATTCGTGCATCCCTTCTTTGATTAAAAATTATTATTTTTCTCTTTTGCACAAAGTGTATTTTCCTCATTTGAATTTTGGCTTTCCTATTTCTCATCTATTTGAGATATAGGTTTACTTTCTGCACATGGGATTTCTATTCTGGCCTTTCTGATCTATTTATAGTTTTGACGTTATCGTGGTGATGGTTTGCTTTGGTTCTTCTTAAATCTTTTCCCCTTTGTTCCTATTATAATAGTAGGATCACAAAGAAGAAATCACTTAATGGTTTTAAATATTATTGTTTATTCCTCTTATTAGCTTCTTTTGTATTAAAAATTCTTTTGTATTGTTGTTCATACTATTTACAGCCTTGAAGAAGTTACTAACGTAACGAAACACGTGTCGGCTGTTTCCATCCAAGACAACATAGTAAAGGCTATATGAACAGGACCTCTGGGAAATCATAAATAGAAAATAATATCTGTAACTGTTGATTATAATTTTTTTTTTTTTGTGTTGCAAAACATTAGATCACCACAATTAGCAATGAAATAATTTCAGTAGATTAAAATACATCTTTTTACTGCTCAAGTTGACTTGTTGGATTATTTGCCTGTGAATTGACATATAGATTCCTATACAGACTGATTACACTATTCAACTGTAGTGTTTTATAAACTTGAAGAGTGCCTAGGTAATTTGTGTCATTAGAGTCATCCGAGGTATCTTGGTGTTGGATAAAAGGTGGCGTTGGTGGAGGTTCCGCTATTATTTGCAGCGGTGGTGGTGGTACCCGAGGAGTGGAAGGCACGGAGTGCTGCCTTGTGGGAATTGACGCTTGTTCCGGAATCGAGGATGGAGTTGGAAACCTTCTCTTGTAGTCCAACAGCATGTATTGTAAGTCAGAAATCAAAGAGGAAGGCATACAGACCACCTCCTCCTGATATTCCCTATGGTATTCCTGGGGAGGATCATAGTAATGTTCTCCTTCGTATCCTGCTTCAGAATCGTCCTCCTGGCACTTAACGTGCAACTATGAAGGGCTATGGGCATAACCGAAAGGACCCTCCTCGTCTGAATCCTCCTCTTCCAGGAGATGAGAAGGTAGTAAAGGAGTCACCTTGCTAGGTGAAGTGACTTCAGGAGTTACCTGACGCTTCCTGACTTTTTCTCCAGAAATTTTCACTCCCGTCGACGAGGTCGTCGACGGTGTCTTCGACGATGATGATATTGCCATCGACGGCGCTGTCGTCGATACCCTCGTCGTTACCGTCGACGCCATTGACGTCGTCGCCGCTGCCGTCGTTCTTGTAGCCACTGTCGTTTTCGTCATCAACGATGACAGCTTCGTCGTCACTGCCGTCGTAGCCTCCGTCGTCGATGGAGCCGGAACTGTATTCGTCGACACCAGTAGAGCTCTCGGCGACGATCCCGTCGTCGGAACGGTTATAAGCTGAGGAGACTGGCCTTTGTCACTCCGCGTCGACGATGTCGATGATGGTTTCTTCGTCAACGGTGTCGACGGCTCCGTCGAGGCCGGTAATTTCTTTGACTGTTTTTCCTCAAGAGGAACAGAAGAAGCTTTTTTGAAAGTTTTTCTTCCTTCAGGAGGAGAAGGAGGAACAGAGCTAGCCTTTCGTACTCCACTCTCTCCTGTCATAAGTCCTTTCCCCTCCTTTTCACCTCAGTGAGGAGATTTAGTAGGACTGAGCCTGTCAGAACCATGGGAGGTCTTTTTAGAGGCTTTTTGAGGGTGCTCCTCTGAAGAATGGGGGTCAGATCTCCCCCTTTTAGCAGATCTTCTAGAAGACGAAGCAGATGAGGCCTCATCACTGTCGTCACTAGAAACAGGCTCTCTCCTGGATTTTAACTTCTGGAGCCAGGTAAGGAGACGTCCCTCATGATCCCTCAAGGTCTTAGTGGAGAAGGTACGACATACCTTGCAATCCTTGGATCTGTGGTCAGGATACAGGCAGTATATACAGTCCTTATGAGGGTCATCCACATAAAGCCTCTTCTTAGAGCAGGTGGCACAAGCTCTAAAAAGGCCCTTTTTCTCCTTATCTGCCATAAGGAATTGAGAAAAACCAAGTTGTAGAGTAATCTGTAAGATAAAATAGTTGAAAATATCTCGCAAGAGTAATAGAATAATGAATAACTGAGCAGAGCTCAGTGGAGACTCCCTAGCACAACGTGCGGTAGAAAATCTGAAGGTCTGAGGTTCTCTCAGGAGGGTTCTAGAGGGTGAGGCTGATCTGATTGGTTGTGTGTTTTATTTGGGCTCTTTTACAAAAAGAGGTGGATATGTTACAAAACTGAAATGGGCCTAGGCATAGTTTCTAGTTTGTAATGGTTTTGCATTGCTATTTTGATGTACCAGGGACTCCCATCTCGACGACGGGGAATGATTCAAGCATGTGAATCTATGAAAGTTCCAATACTGGAGTAAACACAGACTACAAAATATTCAGCAAAATGCTAGCATGTCATCTATATCCTGGTGCACCCAGGCCAAACTGGCTCCATCCCCAACAATAATACACCCAAATACATTTGCTTAAATATTGATGAGATTTACCTTGTAAATTACTTTTTAAACAAAATCATGCACATCAGACCAAAAAAAAGTTTAACAAGCCTTTTTATGCATACCTCTTAATTTCTCACCAACACTGCTGTTCCAAGAGCTCTCCTTAAGTAAAGTTGCAGAGCGAGAAAAGATATCTGTGGCATGTGGAAGTAACAGCTGAAGGTGTTTATGGAGCAGTGACACACTACTAGAATTCTGTTAAAAAAAGAAAAAAATTTCAATTATCCAACAAAAGACCAAAAAACTCTAGGATCAACAGAACCTCATTAAATGCAACGGTCATATAATCTACTAGTGTATATATAGTTTAATTTTAGTGCAGCACACTTTTATTGGTATTGTGCCAAACAATATGAAAACAGATGCTCCCTACCTCACTTGCATTATTACTGTGGCAGTATGCCATGAGCTGTTTTTGCAAAGAGCACAAGAGCTCATGAAGATGTGCGGGTTGGCTGTTTTCAGATGGTGATGTGCCAAGCAAAAACTTATCACTGTTTTTTTCCAGTTCGCCAAACGCTTGATCCTATCATAAAGAAAGAGTATTTTTAATGCGCATGCACTCAGGAATATTTTTGGAGAGAAAATGATGAATTACAATTAAAAACAGATCTTGGGGAAAATAAAATCTTTGCTTCGCACCATTAATTCAGATGTTCCAAACCCTAAGAAACAGGAAAAGAAATGTAGCAATGTACAGCTTGTATGACTGACTTTTGAAATTCATCAGATAGGATGGGAGTTGAAAGCAAATCTTGTAGAACACCCACAATGCATCGTGATAAGGATAACAGACATTAGAACCTTGACAGAAAGTTGACTACAGGATTTGACTATTACCTATATTACATTAAGCTACGATACATTAATAACTATCTATCAGCACTGTGGAGCAGCATTGGTCATAAATGCCTTCAGATCATCTCTAGAGAGAAGAGGCATGTGTGGTTATTCTGAAACTATACCCATCGCAAAAGGGAAATTTCCTTGTAATCCTAGTTATCTATCGCAGGTGTCTTCACTGAAATCAAACAGTGAATACGTTCCATCAACATCAGGAATCAAGCATTTTTGCAACGAGAAACCTTTCTTGCAAAAATGATCATATACTGAATTAATTTTATTTTGAATTCTAGCTAGATTGTTTTTTTCATCAACTCCTTTTCATTGATAGAAATATGCATCACCTACACCTACCTTCCTCGCAGGAAGTCCTTTATAGGTTGGGACTCTCATAATCTACGGAGGGGTACAGTGGATAAATGTAGATTTTTGGCTCTCAAAAGTAATGAGACCAGTATCTCTTATTACGGTCATGGAGTCTTTTAGTTGAAAATAGTGCGGTCTAGATATCACAGTTTTGGGACTTAATCAGGTCCAAGAATATCTCTTCTTTTTTAAGGCTAGGCAGTATTTGCACAAACAGTCTCTGGACATATGCTTCTATATATCAGCCTTCTAATTCAGATATTTTTTTGCTGCCTTGAGCAGTACTCATGGGCCGCCAAGCGAACCTTTAGATCTAGGTGTGGTCTTTCAAAGTCATGAGTTCCTGGCTGATGGTCTCCGATTTTTCTTCCTTCACGTCTCATGTGTCCCATAATGTCTCCACTCTGTGACTCAGCGACATCACCTTCTAGGGAGAATGGAGGGTGGCAGGTGGTTGTAAGATACCAATGACACTTGTTGTGAACCAATCAACTGTACACTGGGTAACTGGGTCCTCACAAATTTATAGTTCTGAGAGGGCACTGTCAATTTCTTTAATGACTGTAAGAGTAAACCATGTGTCTAAACTGGTCAGTGACTTTTATACCTTTCTCATGTGACCGTTTATCCCTCTGAGCTGAAGCTTTAGCAGACTCCAAAAGTGAATGGTACCTCATCAACAAAAGATGATGTCTCATTAAGAAAGAAGACAGGTCTATCTTTTTTAGTGTTCATTGAGGAAAACCCATGCAAACAACACAATCCTTTACTATGTGACAATGGTGAAGGCAATAAATGCACTTGTTACTTTCTTTAGAGAGCACTATTTTGCTGTAAAAGTCGAGATGTGATTCTTTATAACTAAAAGAAAAGGAGAGCTAAATAGCATTATCCTGTGCATTACAGTACACAAAAGTAAATGTACTCACATTACATTTATTCAAAGCCATGTCACCTCAGTTCTGAAGACCTCATGCCAATCTCTTTCTTGCTTTCTCTAAAAATATGCAACTGCTACCACATAACGTAAAGTGCTAATAAAACCACCCTAAATCTGTTCACATTTATAGTCATTAACATTGCATGATTTACAAGTCATCTAGGGGCTGATTAAGAGTTTGGCGGTTCTACAGCAGACGGTGCTACATGCCATCCGCTGTAGGACTGCCAAAGCCGTGGTGCTGCTGCCTCCCAGATTAGGAGTTACATCCTAGTTTGGCGAGCAGACCTAGGGCGGTCTAACTACGGCGATCTGTCAGGCCCGTTGAAGAGCCTGACATGCAGATCGCCGCTATCAGAGCGCTGACTGCACTTTCCTGCACGGTGTGGCATAGATGCCACACAGGTAGGAACTGGGGGTTCAAATACAGGGGGAACTACATGTGTCCCCCCATGTGCACCCCAGGCCCAGGAACAGGGCCTCCTTTGTTGCCTTTCCGCTACTCTTTTCATGGTGGGGTCACCACCATGAAAGGGGCGGTGGACAGGAAACCTATAATATGCTTATGGGTGCAGCAGCGGCACCGCCTGCATATTGATGCCCCGGTCAGTACCGCCTCCGCCGCACGAGATCCTTGATCTCGGCAGAGCCAGCAGTCTCGTGGCGGTCCAACTGCCGGAGTCGTAATACTGCGGGCAGTCCCGCAGTGTGGTGGTGGTCGGACCGCCACCATGGGTTTGGCGGTCCTATGTACCGCCAAACTCTTAATCAGGCCCCAAGTCTAGACTGTAACACTTAATGACAGCTAATGGTACATTCGAAAATTCTAATCTATGCACAAGACATGTGGGAGCAAACGATTTTAAATGCCAATTTATAACAGTTAAGGTATGGCTCTGGGAGAACAAGGTGGGGCAAGTATGTTAACAGTATTTATTTCTCTACCTGGTAGTCTACCTTGTCAATGGGGGAAACTATAAGTGTAAGGGTAAAACTACAAGAATGTGAGGCCCTGCACAAGTGAAGTGGGTAAGTAGATCACATTTACGCAAAGCATACATTGATATATTACAAACAGCAAACCTTCGTCTGATTCATCATCATCATGGTAGGCTGCTCCCTAATGTTGTTACTTTGACAAAAAGTACGCAGCTATTAAGGAGAGTAGTTAAAATGAGTTTGTCCATTTGCTATTGAGTTTAATATTAGACATAGGGGTCTCAATTTGTGTGCTGACTGCTGAGAAAACGTAAGAGGTGCTGTGGGAGTCATGGGTGATAGGAAACATGGATAACAGGAGGAACATTTTTTATTCATAAAGTAGATTGCAAAATCAACTATGTAAAGAAAAGGAAAAAAAGGCAAGATGTAATAGCCAGTAAAAATAGAGAACTAAATGTAGGCCTGAGCTGAATTATTAATTACGCCAGCGGAATCTGAGGAATTTTGTAATTCCGCATTACTCTTGTAACACAGAATTACTTATACATTCTGCTACTCCAACTGCGGAATTAATCTGCAGTAAATTGGTTATAAAGAGGGCTGGAACAGGGAGCAGTCCCTCTATGTTTAAAAATCACTACAGATTAAAGTTCAATCTGAAGTGTTTTTTAAACACAAAGGGACTGCTCCCTCTTGCAGCCCCTTAAAACCACAGCAGTGCATACCCCTCGGCACCCTTATAGACTCAGCAGTGATTACTGCAAGGTCTGTAAGGTTGTCGAGGGGTATGCACTGCAGAGTTTAGAAACCACTGCATACCACTCGGTTACAGCGCCCTTACATACTCTGCAGTGATCACGGCAGAGTATGTAAGGGCGCCGAGGGGTACGCAATGCAGTACATTTGGTACTGGGCTGCGCTATTTTCTTAGCGCAAAATGCATCCTCGCATCCATTATTGGATTTTAATGGAATTCCGCTGAATCAAATTCCGCTCACCCCTAAACTAACGCTGTTTATAATTAAATAAACAGAATGTGGGGACAAAACAGCTTACTGTGTAAAATCCTAAATTTCGAAGAAGAGTTTTCATCAGTATTTCAGCTAGATGAGTATCTGGGTGGCTTCCTTGAGAACCATACTGCTGATCTGAGGGGTTCCCATAGCCAAGACAGAACGTTGCAACATCCACAGATTCAGGTGGTGAACTATATCCAAGGAGGGAAGCCACATGTGTATGAT
The DNA here is from genome assembly GCA_963921515.1 of Calotriton arnoldi. NCBI lineage: Eukaryota > Metazoa > Chordata > Amphibia > Caudata > Salamandridae > Calotriton > Calotriton arnoldi. The sequence goes on along the minus strand of CAWUFW010001319.1, from coordinate 1,969,366 downwards.
CCTGCAGACTGGTCAAAATAATATCCAGCTGCATTCTCTGTAAAAGATAATGGTACATACTTAGGAAAGAGTGGAAAAAAAAATAATATATCACATTAATTTCATTTTACGTTTAAGTCTTTATTAGAGAATCATCAATTCAGACCGAAACACGCTATCTGCATTCACTGCCCTTTATAATTAGACACATATAAGCAAATGAGTCCAGCTGGGGTAAATATTAGCAAAAGCAGAAACAGGACATACCTAGTAAATCGACAGGAGCTACCCTGTAAATCACCAGAAGACTGGAATAAGAAACAACGGCTGAAAATGTAGTATGTTCCCCAAAAAAAAGTAAACATTAGGTTACATCTATGCCATAAGAAAGGTATTAAATATCACACAATTTCAAAACATAAGACAGTGTAACAATTTCTTTTTTTAAACAGTCTTGTATTATTAATGTCATTATGATACATTTGATTAATTACTTTATTTAGCAAGAAAATTGCTTGTTATTGTGGTGATCACACAGTGCCAAAGTAACAGCAAACTCACGGATGCATGTATATACAAAACAGCAAAAGAACAATTCAAATGAAAATAATAAGGTGTACAATGTACTGTTTATATTCAATAAGCCTGAACTATACAACAGTTGACTGATCTAAATGCTTATGGTTTCCACAATGTATTAACACTTCTGTTATTTACAGGTCATCAACAGGATAAATATTTGAGCAGGCAAGCATTACTGCGGCTTGGGAATTAATGTCCAGAGCTAAAAAGCAAATTAAATTATCCTGAAAATGGCAGATTCTGCAAAAATGAATATGAAGTATGATGTTCTGCTATTCAAAAAAAGCATCAGAGATCGTAACCTAAATACAGCCATGTTGAGACTGCAAAGCAAGAAAGAAAAAGTTTCACAACTGTCCGTGCCCACTACAAACGCTGACAGGTGGCAACATATTAAAGCTCAAACAGATCCATCAAACTAGGTTTTCATAATAAGAACATGCTCAAAACGGTTTACGCTCTTCCTAGTGTGACGGGGAAGGCAGAATGGCAAAAGAAAAAGTCACAACTAATAAACTGAGTAAACTTCACCCCACCCCATAGTCTCCCCCTTGTTTGTACCTTGTTGGATCTGGCCCTCTCTGGAGGTCACCTCCAAACATTTTGCCTTTACCCTCCACTTTTTGCTAAATTTATTTTTTGCTGGCCTTAGGACTATGTTCAATTTTCCACTCCTAATCAGTGTTAAAGGTCGTGTGCTCTCTCCTTAAAACATGGTAACCTTGGCTAATACCAACTGGCATACTTAATTTACTTATAAGTCCCTGGTACAGTGGCACTTCATATGCCCAGGGCCTGTAAACTAAATGCTGCTAGTGGGCTTGCAACAAACAACAGTGTCTCAGCTGGAAATCATTAGAACAGGGCAATAAAACCAGTGATATAAATCACAAAGGGTAGGGGTAAAAAATGGAGACCACAACGGAAAGGGTAAGGTGAAAAGAATATTATTTGTAAGTAGTTATAACAGCACTACAGTACAATTAAATATACGGTGACCATATCACACAAGTGAGCACTGGGCGTGCTAGTGATAGTGAACAGCGCAGTGACACAGGGGTGAAGAATAAGAAAAAAGCTACTTACCTGTAACTGCAGTTATCCAGTATTGGTATCTTTCATAGATTCACATGCCTGAATCATTCCCCGTCGTCGAAGTGGGAGTCCCACGGTACATATAACAAAGTAGTAAATAGTAAATTCCATAGGCTATCATGGAGGTAACCATGCATTCCATAACCTATTAGCCTCCTTTTACAAAAAGGACCAAACTCAAAACATAACCAATCAGCAGCCAGCACCCTCTAGAACCTTCCCAAGAGAGGCTGAATCCCTCAGATTTTCCAGCACAAGTGTAGTTAGTACTGTAATGCAGAGGAGCCTCTCCGGGGAGGAGGGTGGGTTGCATGTGAATCTATGAAAGATACCAATACTGGATAACTGCAGTTACAGGTAAGTAACTTTTTTCTTATCCAGTATTGGGGTATCTTTCATAGATTCTTATCCAGTATTGGGGTATCTCTCATAGATTCACATGCCTGAATCAGAATAGTAAGCAGTTCCGTACATGCATATATATATATATATATATATAAACATTTATGCATATAATGTATATATACATCCTTCTAGCAAGCACTTAAGTGGACGGTGGGTAGTGCTAAAACAATCCTAAATGCAATGCTAATATTAAAAGCAATGACTTGAATATTAAATAGTGCTATAATGCATAGATTACTGGCATTACTTAAGGAAAACAAAACATAAACAGATATATAAATAAACATATATACTTAATCAGAAACCTCCTTCTAATAAGTCCTCAGTTTAAAGAGGCTTACCTTCACTGAAATAGATTCCGTAGTACCGCCTGTCCCACGGATGCATCGGCACGCTGTGAAGACTCCAGGCAGTAATGCAGCGTAAACGTGTGCGTCGTTTTCCACGTTGCAGCCCTGCAGATCTTTTCAAGTGGTACTCCGGCAAATAGAGCAGCTGATGTGGAAACTGCCCTGGTGGAGTGCACTTTTACAGTCCTTGATAATGGCTTGCCAGCCTTGTCGTGACAAAACTGAATTGCGCTCGCTATCCATCTGGCGATAGTAGCCTTAGAGACTGCAACGCCCTGGCGGCTATGTGCATAGGCTACGAAAAGCTGATCTGACTTGCGTATAGCTTTAGTCCTTTGTAAGTAGAATTTAAGACATCTCTTTATGTCTAGAGTGTGGAGCGTTCTTTCAGCAGGCGTCGAAGGGTTAGGGAAGAAAGTTCTCAGGATGACGGGTTCATTCAAATGGAACTGAGAGGGAACCTTCGGGATGAATTTAGGGTTAGTTCTAAGAATGACTATTTCATCAGTGAAGCGTAAGAAAAGATGGGATATGGTAAAAGCCTGTATTTCACTAACTCTTCTTGCTGATGAGTGCCAAAAGAAGAGCGACCTTCAATGTTAAGTACTTCATGTCTGCCTTGTGAATGGGCTCAAAAGGCTGCTTTAGCAATTGAGATAATACCACATTTAGTTGCCACTCTGGGGGTGGAGCTCTGATGGGTGGGAAAGTTCGAAACAGTCCTTTCGTAAATTGCTTTACGATTCGTGGACCATAAGGACGGACATATAGGTGATCGCCTGTACCTAGATATAGCAGCCAGGTGAACTTTGACTGATGAATGAGCCAGTCCAGATTCTGCTAAGGAGCGCAAATAAGGCAAAACTTCTTCTGAAGCAGAGAGAAAAGGATGTACTTCATTACGCCTGCACCATAGACAAAAACGCTTCCACTTCAGTCTATATGTCTTATTGGTGGTGTCAGCCCGGGATCTAGCAATTATGTCTTTGCATTCTCGTGCAATCGTCAGATCTTTAAATTCGAAGAATTCAGGAGCCACGCATGTAGCTGCAGAGTAGCTGGCTCCGGATGACATATTTGGCCTCGTTTCCTGGTCAACAGTGTTGGTGTTGGCAAGAGGCAGATGGGTTGAGCTTCCGACAACAGGAGAAGTTCCGTGTACCAATGTTGTCTGGGCCACCTGGGGGCTATCAGTAGGATGCGACAGTGTTCCCATTTCATTTTCGTGAGGACCCTGGGTATCAGAGGAATGGGGGGAGAAAGCGTATGCATAGATCCCTGACCAGCGCATTAAAAGAGCATTCCCCCGAGAGTTTGGGAGAGGGAATCTGCTTGCGAAGAATCAGCATTTGGAGTTCTTCTGGGTTGCAAACCGGTCCAGCGCTGGTTTTCCCCAAACTGCAAATATTCCGTCCAGTTGATGTTGTTCCAGTTCCCACTCGTGACAACTGCCGTTTGTTCTGCTCAAAGCATCCGCCAATGTATTCCGAAGGCCTGGAACATGCTCTGCTGTTATGGAGATTTGGTGGAGCATCAACCAGTTCCATAACTGTTGGGCGTCCTGTGATAGAGATAGGGATTTGGTGCCTCCCTGCTTGTTGATCTAGAACATGCTCGTGGTGTTGTCCGTGCGGATCAACACCAATGATCCTTGTATTCGAGGAAGAAAAGCCCGAAGGGAGAGAAAAATTGCTTTCAATTCCAACCTGTTTATGTGCATTTGACGTTGAGCAACGGACCACTTTCCTTGAACTTGCAGGTCCTGTAAGTGTCCTCCCCAGCCTTCCATAGAAGCATCTGTTACTATGTAATCTGGAATAACCGGGAGAAAGGATAGGCCCTGGGATAGATGTGATTTTTGTGCCCACCACTGGAAAGCCTCTTTCATACGTGGAGTGATATCTACCACGTCGTTGAAAGACCCTGTGGTTTGGATCAATTGGCATTGTAGTTCCTCGTGGAGAGGCCTCATATGGAAGCGAGCTAGCGGCACTAAATCGATTGCCGAAGAGAGCATTCCCAGCAGAGACTTGAACACTCTCACAGAAACGCACTTTTTTCTGGAAAGTTTGAGTGCCAATGCTTGCAACCGTTGTTGTCTTTCCTGGGAGAGGAAGGCTTTGTTCTGAATGGTGTTCAAGCTGGCTCCCAGAAACGTCATTGTCTGACCTGGAAGGACAGAAGATTTTTGGTAATTTATTGAGAGGCCCAATTTGCGGAACAGGGTTAGACAATCGTCTATTGCAGCTTTTACCAGACGAGGTGATGGGGCCTTCAGCAGCCAGTCGTATGGGAATACCTGATGACCTTTGTTCCGTAAGGCCGCTGCCACAGGAGCTAGAAACTTTGTGAAAGTTCGTGGAGCCGATTTGAGGCCAAATGGGAGGACTCGGAATTGATAGTGGGTACCAGCCACTGTGAACCGTAGGAACTTTCTGTGCTTTGGATGAATGGGGACATAAAAATATGCATCTTCCAGATCCAATGAAGTCATGAAGTCGCCGCTGTTGAGGCGTCGTAGGATGTCGGAAAGCGTGACCATCCTGAATGTTTGACTTTTTAGGAATTTGTTTAATTTCCTGAGGTCCAAGATAGGCCTCCACTCTCCCGATTTTTTGCGAATAAGAAAGAAGCGGGAGCAGAAACCTTTCCTTCTCTGAGGAAAAGGGACTTTTTCTATTGCCCCTTTCTGGAGCATGATCTTTACTTCCTTTTTGAGTAAGTGAAGACAAGGGGGGTGCGATCCCCTGGGAGGAGTATTGGGAGGTATTTGGGTAAATTCCAAAGTGTGGCCATAAGAGATGAGATCTAGGACCCACTTGTCTGACGTGATGTTGCGCCACTGTTGGATATGCTTGGAAATTTTCGCACCTGTTGGGGAGAAAGGAGAAGCAGCTGGCACCCTGTTGAAATCACTGCTTGCGACCGGAGTCGCGGGCTAGAGATCCTGGCTTTTGTCTGGAGCCGTGTCTAGAGAAACCAGCCGTTGTTGGTTGGCGGTAGGATTGATGCTGGTACCCTTGGCGATATTGCGGCTGGTAGGAATGGTAAGTCTGGGCACGCTGGTAATTCCCCCTGTATCCAGAAAAACCACGGCCTCGAGCTCCCCGAAAGGGCACCTTGCGGTACTGAAGGGTACCTAGCGCTTTGGCAGTATCTGTATCCTTTAATTGCGGTAAGCGCCTCATTAATGTGACTGCCAAATAGGCTATCGCCATCGTAGGCCATATCAAGAATTTTGGACTGCACTTCTGGGCGGAAGCTTGTCGCTCTCAGCCACCCCTGGTGCCTTAGAACGGCCGCACCCGCTAGCTGACGGAAGCTGGTAGTGGCAATGTCCATTGCAATGTCTATGATCTCTGACGCTGCTCTTTCCCCTTCCGCAAGAATTTTATTGAATTCATCTTTGTTTTCTTCTGGGATAAGGTCTTCATTGTCCCCATATCGGACCACATTTGCCTATCGTATCTGCCTAATATGGCCAAAGCGTTAGAAGCTCTGACTGAGATTGCTGCCATTGAGGAAAACCTTTTCCCAATGGAGTTGAGACGTCGACCATCCTTATCCGGTGGAGATGTGATGGGAGTAGACGGATTCTTTGATCTTCTCTGGGCTGCCTGCGAGATCACAGTCAGGCTTGGGATGACCCATGAGACACGCAGGAGAGTCCTCTGGAGCCCTATATTTTTTATCAAGTCTCGGTAGCACAGGAACCACCGAAGCTGGCGTTTTCATTACTTTGACACCCTCTTGCCAAATGTGATCAATTATAGGTATTGACCTGACTGTCTTTCTCGATTGCTCCTTAAAATCGTACAGAAAGCAGTCCGATTGTTGTACAATTGTGGGAAAGTGGAATCTGGTAGTGGCTCTGTCCATAATATTGTGGAAACCTCCAATATCCCCCGGAGGCGAGTCTGAAGGACGATGAGGCAGGGAGGTGGGGGGGGGTGGGGGGGGCGGTGTTGGCGCTATATAATCATCCCATTCGTCAGTGGGCGGAGGAGGATCATGGATTTCTCCCTCCTCAGGCTCTTCCTCAGAGGTGGTAGGATCCTCTCTGGGAGGCAGAGGAATCACGGGACGTGGCGTCAACCTGGGTGTGGCAGGAGGTGGCGGTGTTTGAGGAGCTACCGAAAGAGGCGGTGGCACTGTGACATTGTCCTCTTGAGGAGGAAACCTCCTTTTATAATCAGCCAACATATTTTGTAGGTCCAGTACTAGTGTTGGAGGGAGTTGAGCAGGTTGCTGTCTAGGCTGTTCAAAGTATCTGTATTGTTGATACTGGGCATGAGGGACAGGATAGTGTTGATAATATTGTTCCTCATCCTCATAGTCATCATCCTCTTCTTGATATTTGACGTTGAGCTCAGAAGGGCTATGTGCTGTTCCAAACTGGCCTTCATTCTCATCAGAATCCTCTACATCTAAAAGATGACTGGGAGGCAACGGTGAGATTTTGGTGTCCTAAATACCATCTGTGCAGATTGCAGGAACGGAGTTGAAGGACCTGCAGACAAAATTGGAGTTTGTCGATGGTGCTCTCGTCGACTGTAAAAAATTTGTCGTCGACGGTGGTACCGTTGTCGACGGTGGGATTGTCATAGTCGGCGGGATTGCCGTAGTCGGTGGAATTGCCGTTGACGAAACAGCTGTCGATGATGGAGGGGCCGTCGACGATGGATGGGTCGTCGACGATGGAGGGGTCGTCGACGATGGAGTCGTCGTTGAGGTCTTTGCCGACGACGAGGTTTTCGTCGACGGTCTCGTCGACAATGAGATATTCGCCCTTGGTGTCCTAGTCGCCGGTGTAGTCGTCGACGATAGAGGCAACGTCGACGGTATGTAACCTTTGATACTCGCCGTAGACGAAGTTAACGCCTCAACGACGATAGAGTCACTGTCGTCATCGTTGAAGAAGTAATAGGCGTCGGCGGTGAACTTGACACCGATGAAGATTTGTGGCTCATTTTACCTGTAGAATGGCTTGTAGAATGTAATTTTCCTTTGGATGGTCCTGAAGAATGAGGGGACCCAATCTCTGAGGAGACCTTAGGCTGTTTCTCCTGCTTTTGAGATTCCTTGGTCAGATTAGAGACTTTGGAATGTTTCTTTCACTCTTCAGACTGACCCTCAGGCGACCTGGGCCTCTTAAGAGACTTGGAGGACGTGTCGCTCTCAACATCCGATGAAGCACTCTGCTTCTTTTTCAGCCACAATAAAAGTCTTCCTTCCCTAACCCTAAGGGTTTTAGTTGAGAAAGTGCGGCAAATTTTACATTGCCTTGTCTCATGGTTGGGATAGAGACAATAAATGCAATCTTTGTGGGCTTCATCCACATGCACTCTTTTCTTTCCGCAGGATTTACAAGGTCTAAATCATCATTTTTTTATCAGACATTCTTCTTAAAGATTTAAGGCATAAAACATATCTGAAAAAGCTGAAGAACTGAGCAGAGCTCAAGGAGACTCTCTTACACCCGACGTGCAGTGGAAATCTGAGGGATTCAGCCTCTCTTGGGAAGGTTCTAGAGGGTGCTGGCTGCTGATTGGTTATGTTTTGAGTTTGGTCCTTTTTGTAAAAGGAGGCTAATAGGCTATGGAATGCATGGTTACCTCCATGATAGCCTATGGAAATTACTATTTACTACTTTGTTATATGTACCGTGGGGCTCCCACTTCGACGACGGGGAATGATTCAGGCATGTGAATCTATGAAAGATACCCCGATACTGGATAACAGCGTGAACGGCGAAAAAGGAGTCCGGAAAGTAACAATGTGGTCAAAATTACAGAATATTTATATACAATGTTGGTATTTTTGATTCGGGATAAATAAATTGACCACAACAGCATCAAAGTTCTGTGCTGGGTAGTCGACGGCATTTCAACCGGATTGATTTCAGGTCATCATCAGGACAATGGTCACTAGTTTTGGAATAGTGCTGTATAGGGGGAAAGGGAGAGGAGAGTAGAGTAAGCGGCTAAGTGGCCCAAACAAGACAACAAAGAAAAGAAAAGGTCCAGGTAATGGACAAATACCTGAATTTAGCATAGGATAGGTCATGCGTCCAGGCGTGAGAGATCAATCAGAATGTTGGCAAGGCCAGAAGAGGCGAGGCGTAAGGCAAGCGTTATTCCACTAAATACCCTCTGCATCCTCCGCAAGACCTTCAAGTGGATCCCCCCTGAGTCAAGGAAGACAGTCACCCACGCACTCATCACCAGCAGACTGGACTATGGAAACGCACTCTACGCCGGCATCAACAAGTCCCTACTCCGCAAACTCCAGACAATACAGAACACCGCCGCCAGACTCGTCCTCGGCATCCCCCGACACGAACACATCATCCAACACCTACGAAGTCTCCACTGGCTCCCCATGGAGAAAAGAGTCACTTTCAAAATCCTCACTCACGCCTACATATGCCTACACAACAACAGACCCAAATACATCAACGACAGAATCAACTTCCACGTACCCAAAAGAAACCTCCGATCTTCCAACCTCGCACTGGCCGAAACCCCGTGCATCCACAGAGCCAGAGCAGGCGGAAGATCCTTCTCTCACATTGCAGCCAAGACCTGGAACGAGCTACCAGCAGACATCAGACGCGCCCCCTCGCTAAACACCTTCAGGAAGATCCTCAAGACCTAGCTCTTCGGCTAAACAGATCTGCGGACCCCCCCTCCCCCCTTCAGCGCCTTGAGACCCTCACGGGTGAGTAGCGCGCTTACAATTCCCCGATTGATTGATTGAGAGAAGGGGGACAAGTACTGTGTAAGTAGAGTGCCTATAAGAATGCCTATAAGAATGCCAAAGGATGGATGTGGCTAGAGCTAGGTACGAGCTCGGAATAATTACCTAAATGGGTGAATTAATCAGCGTGGGAAGTAGGAGGGGGTCCGTCAATCCTCGTGATGTATCCGGGCACCGGGCGATAGGAATGATCTGTGTGGCCGGGAGGATAAAAAAAATGGCATCAGGTATTGAACAGCCCTTGGAAAAGGCTCTAATGAGGGCGTCTAGAGGCCGGGACTTACCAAGTTGGGGGGGTCCAATTTTGTGGAAAACCAGAATGGAGCCGGCTGCGGGGTCGCTTGGTAGCGATCGTATCACGGGCGAACTGCGGGAGAGGAACCAATCCTCCAAGTAGCAGTCAGGCGCAGGACGAGTCAAGCGTCCGGGCCTCTAGACGCCCTCATTAGAGCCTTTTTAAAGGGCTGTTCATTACCTGGTGCCTTTTTTTAATCCTCCCGGCCACACAGATCATTCCTATCGCCCGGTGCCCGGATACATCACGGAGATTGACGGACCCCCTCCTACTTCCCACGCCGATTAATTCACCCATTTAGGTAATTATTCCGAGCTTGTTGTGAGAAAGTGCCCTCTTTCTGCATGGTATGCCCCCACTTTGTGCTGAATTGCTGATGTTCTTTGACTGAGGAGGGCTCCTGCTAATCAGGTGCCCAGGGCCTAAGTTCCTTCCCTAAAACTGCATTGAAGCCTAAACCCAATTGGCATCTCTGGCCACATGTCAGCCCCTGGTAAATGGTACCACAGGTACCCAGGGCACTGTGACCAGAGAAGACCTCTAAGGGCTGCAGCACTTATTGTGCCTCCCTTAGAGGTCCTGTACCCTGACACTCACACACTGCCTTTGCAGGCTGCGTGTCTTGGTGCAGGACAAAGTGAAGAGTCGACATGGCACACATCCCTGTGTGCCATGCCTACAAACCACTGCCCTGGCACACATCAGTCATCCCTCTAGCTGGGTGCCCTATGCCAGTGGTGAGGGTACAGGTGCATGAGCCCTGTACCCCTACAGTGCCCAAGTCCATTCCTGGGCACTGTAAGTGCAGTGCTGCCATTAAGAGTATATGGTGCTGGGAGTTTGTCATCACGAACTCCACAACACCATAATGGCTACACTGAAGACTAGGAAGTTTGGTATCAAACTTCTCAGCACATTAAACCCACACTGATGCCAGTATGGGATTTAATGTAAAATGCACAACAGAGGGCATCTTAGAGATGCCCCATGAAACTAGACCAACTTCTAGTGACCTGACTGAGTGGCTGCTTAGGCTGCCACCAACAGACATAGTTCTGGACCCCTGGGTCGAGAGCCTGCTGCTCTCGGAGGCCTGAAACAATGCACATCCTGGGACGAGGTCCCAAGCCTCCTCCCCAGGATGGGCAGGGTTCACGAAGGAGAAGCTTCAAAGGCATGCCGCCTTGTGAGCCTCTCCAGACCAATTGCTGCTTTCAGCAACTGGTCCCCACTGGTTCTACCCCCCACTTTGAGCGGGAGAGCCAGCGGGAAAAACAAGTGAGGTGTGCCCACCTCTGCCAACTCCACCCCTCAGGTGGGGGAGGCGAGGTGAAGCACAACTCTGAGTCCCCGCCATCTTGAGGAGGGGGGGGGGACCTAGCCAACCAGGGACAGGCTCCTGTCCCCCTCCCACTGGAGGGTGGCACGATAGGGGGTGTACCCACCCGAGGGAAGGGACCCATTGGCCCCTGCCCTTTACCTACCTGTAACGCCCCTAAATCTAGTATTTAGGGGGCACCCTAAACTTTGCTTCCTGAGATCCAGACAAGAAACAAGAAGAAAAGAAGAAGGACGAAGAGCCGTGCAGAGCTAACAAGAGGACGATGCCCACTGACTTGGCCCCAGCCCTACAGGCCTGTCTCCCCTCGAACCTGCTCCTGCGAAATCCCGGTGTGTCCTGCAGCCAGCAACCTCAAAAACCCCGGAGGACCTGCCTGCCTTCACTTCCAAGCCTGCTTCTCCCGTGAACACCGGACTTGTTCAAACTGCAGCTTCTGGCTCCGGCCGGACACCGCGAATCTAGCCCACTCTGCACCCGCCGAACCCGGCCCGAGCTCGAGTGGAAAAACACCACGAGGAGGCCACCCCGGCGATCCTGACCCGAGATCCGGCGACTCCTGACCTGCCTCAAGCCTCCAGTCGACGCCTGCAGCCTCAATCCAGAGGATCCCCTCCACCGCGACCAGAGCGGGTAAGAACGGTGCCTAACCAACCCAAGACATTCCAACTTACCCCTTGAAGTGGTGGTCGCACCCAGAAGATCCTCGTCCCCGAGCCTGCAGTGTTTCTTCTAACCGGAGGCGCTCCATTGAAAACAACAGGGCACCCGACCTCAAAACAGCAACCTGCACCCGGCCGCCCTAGTGCAGCTAAGAGTGCACCTTTGGTGCTAATTTGGTTCCCTATTTGCCCTGACCTAAACCCTAGGAGCTTTGCGCCCACAACCCAGTGGCCTGCTTGCCAGCAGCCACCAACCGGAGACCCCCTATCCTCCGTAGGATAACATTGGGCCTCAACACTCTGCACCCGGCCGCCCTAGTGCCGCTGAGGGTGCAACAACAGTGCATCACTGACCCTGGGGGACCAGTGAGTCTAACCCCAGAACCTTAACTCCCACAGCCCATTACTTGCCTACAAACCGATAACCTGTTTTTCCTCCATAGGATAACATTGACACTTTTTCTCCAAAAAGTTTCTAAGTGTGGAGTTTTGAAATCTAAAAATATTCCTTAAAAATCGCACAAATAACCAAAACGTGTATACTTACCTGTTTGCAGGAAATGTCCCAGTGCTGAATCTAGGTATCCAGCACTGAGTTAGAAAAGTAACGTGAAAAGTAACTTACCTGCAATTTACTGGAAAAGCCTATTCATTTCAATGTACTGCTCCAAAACGTTTCTAAGTGTGGAGTTTTGAAATCTGAAAATATTCTTTAAAAATCGCACGAATGACCAAAACGTATTTACTTACCTGTTTGCAGGAAATGTCCCAGTACCGAATCTAGGTATCCAGCACTGAGTTAGAAAAGTAACGTAAAAAGTAACTTACCTGTAATTTACTGAAAAAGCCTATTCATTTCAATGTACTGTATTTGCTAAGTGTTGCATACTTCTGCTCCCCTGTAAATCAAACAAAGTACAATTTCTATTGCATTTTCAAACTGTTCGACATTCAGTAACTTATTACTGTAAAGTATTTTATGCTTACCTGTGCCAGGCTTGCTTGGTTCTAAAATAAAACAACAATATATTTTTATACAAAAACAATTGGCCTAGAGTTCAGTTCTTGAGTGTGTGAATTCATTTTCTGACTGAGTGTGTACATCAAATGCTTAACACTGTTCTCTGATACTGCCTTACTGCTCGACCACTCTACCAAAATTAGAGAGTAAGGTTCGATCTAACTTTAACCTCTGCCTACCTCTGGGGTCACTTGGACTCTATACACACTATACCTCATTTTGGTGCAGTATATATAGAGCCAGTTTCTTACACTCGTACCTAGCGCTAGCCACAGCCTTCCTTTGGCATTCTTATAGGCACTCTACTTACATGGTACTTGTTCCCCCTTCTCTATTTAGTGGAATAACGCTTGCCTTACGCCTCGCCTCTTCTGGCCTTGCCAACATTCTGATTGATCTCTCACGCCTGGACGCATGACCTATCCTATGCTAAATTCAGGTATTTGTCCATTACCTGGACCTTTTCTTTTCTTTATTGTCTTGTTTGGGCCACTTAGCCGCTTACTCTACTCTCCTCTCCCTTTCCCCCTATACAGCACTATTCCAAAACTAGTGACCATTGTCCTGATGATGACCTGAAATCAATCAGGTTGAAACACCGTCAACTACCCAGCACAGAACTTTGGCGCTGTTGTGGTCAATTTATTTATCCCGAATCTAAAATACCAACATTGTATATAATTATTCTGTAATTTTGACCACATTGTTACTTTCCTGACTCCTTTTTCGCCGTTCACGCTGTTATTCTTCACTCTTGTGTCACTGCGCCGTTCACTATCACTAGCACGCCCAGTGCTCACTTGTGTGATATGGTCACTGTATATTTAATTGTACTGTAGTGCTGTTATAACTACTTACAAATAATATTCTTTTCACCTTACCCTTTCCGTTGTGGTCTCCCTTTTTTACCCCTACCCTTTGTGATTTATATCACTGTTTTTATTGCCCTGTTCTAATGATTTCCAGCTGAGACACTGTTGTTTGTTACAAACTTTGCCCGGTCTCACCTGGGTTAACGGGTTTACTCCTGTAATTGTTTCCTTGCTAGTGGGCTTGCAGCACAGATTGTGCCACCTACTTACGTAGCCCTTTAAACCTGCCTCAGGCCTGCCATTGTGACCTGTTTGTGTGCAGTTTTAAATTGCTATTTCGGCCTGTCAAAATTAACGTTTTGCCAGGCCCAAACCTTCCTTTTTAATACATATAAGCCACCCCTAGGGTTGGCCCTGGCCAGCCCAGAGGGCAGGGTACAATGCATTTAAAGAGTCAGGCATGCACTTTTAAATTGTACATGTCCTGGTAGCGAAATAGGATAACAATGGAGTTATCTTATTACATTTTATAAGCGCAATTTCCAAATCGGAAGAGATGACCAGTTCATGTTTGGTGTCTCTGGAATCGCAATTTAAAATCGTAACTTACGGTGAAGTTGGATTTTAAATTGCAATTCTGAAAATCATACTTTTAGAAAGTTGGCATTTTCCTGCCTTAGCCATTTGGTGCCTGTATCCTGTCGCTGGTCACATGACTGGGTGTAGCGGACAGTTGGGCTTTGTGCATTCCTCCTAGATAGCCACACACAATGTGGAGCTTAGGTGTGACTGGATGGGCCATCACTGGCAGGATGGGGGGGGAGCAGCTGGGCACAGCCCTACTTACACTTGAAAACGCTGTATCCTGCCTCAACACAAAGGGATGCATACCCCCTGTAGTTAATCTGGAGCCAGGGCCAGGAAGGCAGGGCATTTGTGCACTTCAAAGGCCTGTCTCTAGAAGCTCGTCCCCAATTCAAAGGCACAACTGTGTATAAATATTGGACGTCAGACAACAACTCTTCAGTACACTTTCAAACCTGTGGACACACTGCCAGGACGAAGGACTGCTGTTCTGCCACATGGACTGCCACTCTACTGGGCTGCTGCTCAAATGAACTGCTGCCCTGCTGAGCGGACCTGATGCCCCCTTGGGGAAGAAGAACTAGAACTGCAACTTCATCTTGAACCCAGGAACCCAGAGTGAATCCAAGGGCTAGTTTGCTGGCCTCCTGATTGGAGCCTCATGCTCCCCCAACCAGCTCCTGGACCCAGCTGCCGCGAGTTCCTGACTCCCCCAAGTGGTGCCTCCCAGGTCCTGGACTGTTGGTGTTGCTCACGGGCTCTTAAATAAAGCATTAAGACTCTGCGAGTCCGCGAATGGGCCAATTCGCACTGAGACTGCGCTGATCGCACTGAAATTCAGCATGAGTGCTGCCACCCCGTCTCTTGGCACTGCACCATCGACAGCTTGCGGGGGATCGCCAATACAAAGCTCCAGCCCTCCCGCCCGTGATGCGCACCGTGCTCTTCGCACCATGCCAACAGCCTCCAGCAACGCTCTCCTTTGGTCCCTTACCAATGCGACTTCTGGCACATAACTTGAGAAGGTAAAACTTCAGTGGGACTAATGTGGGACAAATGTGGGACTGTATCTGACCCACTCATTATCGGGGTCGGCCTGAACTTTTGACTTTGCGCCGGTCTAGTGCAACCAGATTGCTGCGGTTGGCGCCTTGTGCTTTTAGGTGCTATTTTACACTTTATTCTTTAAAAATTCATTACTCCAGTTCTACTGATTGGATTTTTGTCGTTTTGGTCTGGTTTCATTTTATTAAATTAAGCTACATTTTATTAACCTCGTGTGGAACATTTTTCTGTGGCATTTTTACTGTTTTACTGTTTGAAGTGTTGCACAAATTTGCTCATTGCTTCTAAGTAACCAATTTCTTGCATACCTCAAGTAGTTTATACCTCTTCCCTACCACACAGTTCTTCACAATGCCCTCATAAAACAATCAATCCAGTACTGAGTCTAGATTGTCAGTATTGCCCTAGCAGAGTTCACATGGAAAATAAAATCTATTCTCCAGGTGCTCCACCGGCAATTTTACTGTGGAACTCACAGATGCTATAACATGGTCACATCTGCAAGAATTTCAATGATCAGAATGCGAGAGCACCTACTCAGACTACCTTGTGCCTCAATCCCCTCCCCTAGGGTCACCAAATCCCCACCACACTGCATTCAAAGGACTTCACTTCATTCAATCAAGCCGCTGTTTCTTGCATTTGTCCTTCAAAGATCTTTATCTTTTTTTCGTTCAACTATACTTTCTGTTCCACGTCCACGACCCTGCAAGAAAGACACTTTAATTTAATTCTCAAGTGTTTTAGAGTTGCCAGTCTCCGCTTTTAGGTAATTGTGCGGAGCATTAATAGATCTAACAAGGTCCCTCACATGGTGTCATGGCAACCTCCTCCAGAGGATGGAAAAGTCCTACTTATTGGATTTTTGCTGTTGTTTTTCCACAGTCCTCCTTAGTTTTTTTCTACACAACAAATTAAATCATAGTCCCTGGCCCAAAGGGGGTAAAACCAAGATTCTCAAGTGTCCAGTGCTTAATCTGTAAAAGAAGGAGTGCTGGTGCCCAAAGCTCTGCTCAGTAGCCCGTGGCAGCGCTAATAAATTGTCGGCGCGCCGAATACCAAGACTGTGTAGTCTTGAACACACCTTATGCCTCTTTAATCCACTATCAGACAGTCTCTGCCCCTTATCTCACTCTTGCAGGTTTCTGCTTTCTCCCTTTAAAGCAGTTTTTCAATCATTCTCTTCCTCCTTTCCTATTTGTGTTTTTTCCCCTCACTTGCTATTGGTAAATGTCTGATGAGGAAAAATAAGTGCCAGCCCACAAAATCAAGTTACATAACACAATTTTCATATTAAGCACCCCAAATATGAGGAATAATCGAAAATATCAATATGACGCCACTATGCATTAGTGACACTAATGCTGCCCATGTACAACAAACAGTATCAATAAAAGCAATTCTACACAATGAAATGCAATTGCTGGTCTTACCTGCCCCTTTGATAAACTTTCCCATCTATCAGGTCCCTGGGGTAACAGTGAATGTAACAATTCCATTCGCTCTCGCAAGGGAGGTAATAACATTGTGGCACCAACAGACAAGGTCTCGATCACAACCTAGTTGAAAATAAAAAAATACAAAAAACAAGTTACAATTGTACATTTAGGTTCTATGATAACTACAAATAGAAACTGAAATTAATGAATATTATTTTGTTTACTGTAACGAGGATCAAATCGGACTGCTTTACTGGAAAATGATTTAAGCATGTACATACAAATTTTCTTTGCTTTTATCATCGTAAAAGTGAAAACCTTAAAGCAAAGGCAGCTGTGCAAGGGCTTCAAGTAGCATGGGGAAGAGATATTATTTGTCAAACTGCAGTAAAAGCCTGTACTGCCGTCCCTTGTAGCAGTAAGGGATTGTAGGTATTTATGTAGTGCTATTTGTATAAAGCAAACCTAGCTGAGGAGAAATAGAGTGCTAAACAATGAGCAACAGCTCGATTGTAATTCAAGACTATTTACAATAAGGCTGGGGATATGCAGCTCCTTTTCTGTAAGAGAATGTTTTTTGAGAAGACAGGTCTTTAATTTCTTTCTGTACTGATCCCATGCCTCAAATGGGGTGTTCTGTGGGAATGTGGATGGGAGGCTCAGGAGGATGGCCACCTGATTCTTGGCTTGCAGAAGAACAGACTTTTTGTATCAGGTAGCTAGATCGGTGAAGGTGGTGGCACGATTTTGTACGACCAATTTTAGTGCAATTGATTAATTGGAACTATGTTTAAACTGCTTAGCTGAGAGCAAATTTGAGACACAATAATTTAAGTTTTTTTCTTGTTAAGCAGTCACCACAAGTATGCTTCAATTAAAATGTGCTTTGTTCTTTTTTTATTGGAGATATTTAGTACAAATAATTTAGTTGTAAAATCTAGTTGTAAAAATCTCTTCATTTTCTCCAATGATCTTTCAGCATGGTTCCAAATGGTGCTTATTGTCGATGTTTTACCCAGTTGCACAATAACAGTGGGGCTTTGTGAAGGCTACGAGGAAACACAATATGAACGTATATAAGCAGCCGAGTTTAATCTCTCTCAGATTCCCACTCTGAGTAACTACAACATCCCATACCTATTAGGGACAAAGCCCAAATCAAACTTTAAAAAATGAGCAAAGATCCAATATAACACTGAAAACAATTCTATATATGTATTTAATCAGTCAGTGTCATAATAGCTGCAGCCGAGGGTTGCCTTCTAGATACTCCTTTTGCCTGCAGCTGCTAGATCTCTCGCTTTAATGTTATTATACCAAATTCGGATTTTGCAGTAGTTGATCACGACACTAGGGTGAATAGCCATGTAAATCATTTTCTCCAACAAAACAGTGCGGGAATGGAAGTTTCAAATTTCTCAGTAGGTGAAGTTGGAAGGAAGCCGTTTGTTAATTCGAAAAGGTGTTCTTGATTAATGGTGAAACCAATAGATTTGGCACAGGACACTAGAACTAGATAGATTGGCAAGGAAAATTGAGATTCCTGCTGTTCATGGACTGGGATGAGAGTCTTTCCAGTAGAGAAGTAGTCTGCTTCAGTTTTAAGAACAAGAATGGGCTCATTCTGTTGGATAAGCTGGCTGGAATTCATACTCTTAAATATAGATGTGTATCATCTGCATATAGAAGAGAGATTTGCTTCCCTACTGCATAGTGTTAAATGGTCCCATATATATGCTGAATATATTTTTTACAAGTTGAATATCTATGGAGAAAGAATAGAAACCCTTTAGATCTTGAAACCGACATTTAAGAAGAGGGAGCCAAGAAAAAAAATAGATTTTGAGATCCCCAACTGTGAACACGGCAGTAAAATTATTATATTTGGATGTAATGGATGCTCTTGCCGCTAATGCGGACTCCAGGTCCCAGGATTCACCTTGTCTGCATTTGCCTGCCTAAGTACATGAAGGAGGCTGGCCTCTCCTAGCTTCCAGCTACTGACTGTTGTCTTGCACTATAAAGCGCAGCCCTACTCTCCGTTGCATGAGACGCTCTTGCTGCTAGTAGAGACTCCAGGCCCCAGGATTCACCCGGTCTGCATTTACCTACCTGAGGGTGTGAAGGAGGAGGACCTCTCCTAGCCTCCAACTGCTGACTGTTGTCTCGCACTATAAAGTGCAGCGCTGCTTTGAGAGACATACGCAAGCAAAGCTCAGGCTAAGGATGGACCCATCGTTGCCCACCGGAGACTGGGCAAGGCATTAGTTTTGAAACACAGGAATTTTTGAGATTCTTGCAAAGTTGCTGGACTGTTTTTCATTAAGATACATATGGTTTCCGATTCATTGGGTACTCTCTCCGAATACCTGATGTGTAAAAGAGTTTTTGTGGTAGGATTTGACTTGGGTGGGTGGCTTGAAGCTTAGATTATACCATTTGAAATTCTAGTATGGGAAAGAGAAAAGCAGCGTAGCCCGCAGGGTTTTCATAATAAGAAAAAATCCATCAAGCATGCAGCAGATAACTGAATTATGAGTAAAATAAATAACTTAAAAGAGGAGGTGCTTTGCCCAAAGGATTAAAATCTAAACTAAAAACTTGCTAACATTTTTGATGAGCAGAAGAGAGTACACCAAAGCCAACACCGAATACACCTGCACCGATAAAGATTGATTGTATGAGGTATCTCTAAGATATTCCTTTGATTGTGATATTCATCGGATGCCAAATGTTATCTGTTCTTTGATCTTCTACAGTGTGTGGGCAATGGCCAACCTGAAAACTTAGGAGTACGGGGGACCCACACCTAAGGCGCAAGGGCAACAGCTCAGCTTTATGAATTTTGTCCATATCAACTCGTTAAAATATGACATTTTTGATCTTCCATCAAACATTTATAAAGCGCAGCAAATCACCCCTGAGAGTCTCAAGGCGCTGGGGATGTTGGCTGCTGCATGGCGGTTTGTTTATTTCAACATCCAGGTCGTGAGTTTAAGCAGATTGTATCTAACCTGTTAGACATAACGAGCATTCAAACTCAGGCCTGTTCTAGATCTTTTCAGGATTTGACTATGGGCGTTACTAATGATGGCAAAATCTCAATTGTTCCATACAAGTGTTCAAATAATAACAGATGATTGCTAAATATGGGAGATAACACTGTAGAACAAAAGCTAGAGCCGAGGGGGCGTGGCTAACCACCAAACATGGTGGCCGCAAAGTAACGGAGCTCCAAGGCAGGGCCCGTTCATCCTGCTATAAATCACCGGCGCCAGGGGCCATCTGACCCTGATTTCCCCTGATACAGGTACAGAAGTGCGGCGGCAGCGTACTGTGCCGGCCAACGAGCAGAGACTATATCTGGGATGGAGAACTACCGCTCGAAAGTGGAGTCCTGCACTGCGAGGCCTGACTGAGACTGCCACGAGTGCCGGTCCCTGCGGGCTGCTGCGCCGCAGACTACAGCACAAAGCAACGAGATATCCTAGTGGACTCACCGCCGCGTGGACCCGAGCGGTAGCCCCTGGTGCTGTCGGTGCGGCGGTGTGAGCCTGTGGTGTGGACCGGCCGCGCCCTGCTGACTTGGCGACAGATACTGAGCGGGGCTGGGCCGTGCCTGTTGGCCGCGGTGGCGGCGCTTTGGAAGAAGACTGAGGCCCCGTCGGGGGCCTGCCAGAATACTGGGGACCCTGGTTGCTGGATACCGGAGTGGACCCGTGGGACCGGCACCTTGGAACGGGGCGGACCCAATTGCCACGAGATTGCGGACTGCGGTGCCTGAGGTGGGGACTGGGACAGCCGCCGTAACGACACCCTCCCAGGCGGGGAGGTATTTCGAGGCGGACTGGCACTGGGGCTCCTTCCGACTCGAGTGGAGACACGACGGCTGAGGGCTGCTGCCCTGGCGGGGCCGTCCGGACCCTGGGTATGCTTCCCTTGGACGAGACCTGACCGTAGCGGTGCGCAGTGAGTGTGGACGAGCGCCCCTCCTCCCGCTGTAACCAACGGAGCTGCCGCGTAGGCACTCTGGCTGCACTGCACGTGCCGCTCCCTGCGTCTCCACTGCATCCCGGGTATTCGGCAGGGGGTGTGATCGGTGTCCCTCCCCAACACTACTGGGCAGTACATGAAAACGAGCGCCGCCCCTGTGTGCACTGTGTGGTGCGCCAAGAAGAGAGAATAAGTTCCATGAGACCAAGCGCAGCATATGAGACTCAAGGCTGTATCTGCTTGCCACTACGAGCCCAGGAACCTGCGAGGTCAAGTATATCAGTTGTAAGCAGTGCTTTCATTGCTCTACAGGACCCACTAGATAAAGACATGGGGCGCGGCTACGCATAGATTGGGACCCCTCCCCCTGCTTGTAAGAATGTTTCACAGGGGGCATACACGTTGCCTTGGGGTCATTGGAAACCGGGTCTTGCCGTTCATGCAAGGAACGATCTGACTATAATTGTATCATAGGGCCGACGACCTAAAACACAGTCCCTTGGACTCTAATTGTGGAAAGAGGCCCCTAGGCCCATCTCCACTCCACGACTGAGTGCGGTGGGTCCGGGTTGTGGACTGAATCCTCAACGTAACCAATAGTCCGGTGCTGCTGCTGGATGACCGACCCCAGTTGAGATCACTACTCCTTCTCCCCAAACAGTTTGGCAAAGCAAAGCGCAATATATAATCACTACGCCACGAACAATACAACCTCTATTGATTCCCAGCTATTGCACTATGGGGCGAACAAAAGGCAAGACATCAGAAATGCCACCTGTTGACCAACAGACCCAGGGGGAATCGGACATAACTTTGCAATCATCCTCGATCAGTTGTGTCCCACCTTCTAACGAGGGGACCCCTCCGGACAAACTGGACTTCATCTTACAGGAGATACGGGACTCACGTAAATCTATTGAACAACAAATAGGTTCCCTGTCCACTGGGTTTACCCTTCTGAAGGCTGATCATGAGAAGTTATCTGCTATAGTCAAAAACAATAAACAGTCTCTGACGGAACATCTACCGAAGCACAAAGAACATTCCGAGCATATTACCTAAATACAAAAACAGTTGGCTGACCTACAGGACAGGGCAGAGGACGCGGAGGGCAGGGCTCGCCGCAACAATATCCGTGTGCTGGGTTTGCCGGAACGCTCGGAGGGCCCAAATGCAACACAATTCATGGAGCAGTGGCTGCGAGAACAGATAGCACCGGAAGGATTGTCGCCTCTCTTCTGTGTGGAACGAGCGCACCGGATGCCACCGGGTCGTCCGACAGCTGGAGCACAGCCGAGAAGAAAACTAGTTACTTACCTGTAACTTTAGTTATCCAGTATTGGTATCTTTCATAGATTCACATGCTTAGAATCATCCCCGCCGACGAGGTGGGAGTCTCTCGGTACAATAAAATATATATATCATAGTCATAAAACATATATATATAGGCTATGTACAGTAAAGTCACTACATTAGCCTATCCTAGTCCTTTTGTAAAAAAGAACCTAACTTGGAACACAGCCAATCAGGCTGCAGCACCCTCTTAGAACCTTCCCCCAGAGAGGCAGACCCTCAGATTTTCGTAGCACAAGTGACAGTAATATACCAGTAATAAGGTAAGCCTCTCCGGGAGGAGGGTGGTCGCATGTGAATCTATGAAAGATACCAATACTGGATAACTAAAGTTACAGGTAAGTAACTCGTTTTCTTATCCAGTATTGGGGTATCTTTCATAGATTCACATGCTTAGAATCAGAATAGTTAGCAGTAAAACATCCTTAGTCGCATAGTGGATGGTGGGTATCATAAGAAAAAACCATAGATACCTCGTAATACCAATACAGCCATGTAATATATTATTCTAGCCCCAATAAGGGAGAAACATTACAAAATATGCATAAATATATATATAAAATACACAGAATAATAATAATACTCATGTATATATGAACATGCAATAACGTAATCACCTCCATACAGAGGCTTACCTTATTTAAAAAGGTTCTGCAACACTGCTTGACCCACGGCTGATTCAGCCTCTGTCGCCAGATCCAGACAGTAATGCCGGGTAAAAGTGTGCACAGTTTTCCAGGTTGCAGCACGGCAAATCTTGTCTATAGGCACTCCGGCAAATAGAGCAGTAGATGAGGACACTGCCCTTGTAGAATGAGCCTTAGGTCTTGAAGATAAAGCATGTCCAGCCTTATTATGGCAAAATTGGATAGTAGATGCAATCCACCTTGCAATAGTGGATTTCGTAACCGCTGTTCCAGGCTTTTGACCACCATAAGAAATGAATAGTTGATCCGATTTCCTGATGGATACAGTTCGTGAAATATAAAATTTCAGACACCTTTTAACGTCCAAGGTATGCAAAGTCTTTTCAGCAGAGGAAGACGGGTTGGCAAAGAAAGAACGCAGTATCACAGGCTCATTAAGATGGAATGTAGAGGGAACTTTCGGAATAAATGTAGGATTAGTTCTGAGGAGAACAATCATTGGTAAATTTCAAAAAAGGTTGTTTGATAGTGAAAGCCTGAATTTCGCGGACTCTCCGAGCAGAGGTGAGTGCCACTAAAATTGCCGTTTTCCAAGAAAGGTATTTGAGGTCAGCCTTGTGAACAGGCTCGAATGGATGTTTCATAAATTGTTGTAATACCAGATTAAGCCTCCATTCTGGAGGAGGAGCTTTGACAGGTGGAAAAGTTCTGAACAGTCCTTTTAAAAATTGCTTGATCAGGCGATTAGAGCAAAGGGATGCAGCTCCTGCAGAACGTCTGTAGGTTGAAATAGCCGCTAAATGCAACTTGACAGAAGCAAACATAAGACCAGACTTTGATAATGAAAGGAGATAAGGCAGAACTTTATCTGGAAAACATCGAACAGGATGTATATCTTTGTCAGCACACCAGGCACAGAATCGTTTCCATTTCAACGCATAGGTCTTTAGGGTAGAAGGAGCTCTTGCCCTAGCAAGAATATCTCTGCAGTCCTGGGGTAGGTCTATCTCCTTGAATTCTGTGAATCCAGAAACCATGCATGAAGATGCAATTGGACTGGACGAGGATGAAGAATCTGGCCCTTGCTCATCGACAACAGGGTCGGAACTGCAGGCAGGCGGTATGGCCTGCGTTTGGATAGCAAGAGAAGCTCCGTGAACCAATGCTGACGCGGCCACCGCGGAGCAATTAGAATCATGCAGCAAGGCTCCATCTTGAGTTTGCGTAGGAGTCTTGGGATCAACGGAAAGGGGGGAAATGCATAAGCAAAGATCCCTGTCCACCTCATCATGAAGGCGTTCCCCCACGAGCCATCTACCGGTTCCCAACTGGCAAAGAACGGGCATTTTCGATTGGTTTTGGAGGCAAAGAGATCCAGATGTGGTTTCCCCCACATCTGAAATATGTGATCCACTACTGACTGATCCAATTCCCATTCGTGACAGGACTTCGACGTCCTGCTCAGAGTGTCTGCTAGAGTGTTGTGAATTCCTGGCAAATGTTCCACTTTGATTGTGATGTTGTGATACAGCAGCCATTCCCAGATGCTCTGAGCTTCTTGAGACAGAATGTGTGAACGGGTACCTCCCTGCTTGTTTAAGTAATGCATGCAGGTGGTGTTGTCGGTTCTGAAGAGAACTGTTGACCCTTGAACCCTTGGGAGAAAAGATTGCAACGCCAGGAAAATGGCTCGAAGCTCCAGGAAGTTGATATGCATTTTTGCCATCGCCGAGGACCACCTTCCTCTTATGCATAGATCTTGAAGGTGCGCGCCCCATCCTTCTAGGGAGGCGTCTGTGGTCAGGATGAACTCTGGCACAGAAGGAAGAAAAGGAAGCCCGATAAAGACATTCTTGGAGCGCATCCACCAAAGAAGAGCTTTCCGCATAGTTGAAGTTATTATAACTATGTCGTCGAACGACCCCGAGATCTGCAGCCATGGACTGTCCAGCTCCTCTTGGATCGGCCTCATCCTTAGACGGGTGTGAGGTACTAGTAGTATTGCTGAGGAAAGTATTCCCAGGAATGACTTGATGGTTCTCACAGAAGCGAACAGTTTTCTTTTGAGGTCTGATGCCAGAGAAATCAGACGTTCTTG
Source organism: Calotriton arnoldi (assembly GCA_963921515.1). Classification (NCBI taxonomy): domain Eukaryota; kingdom Metazoa; phylum Chordata; class Amphibia; order Caudata; family Salamandridae; genus Calotriton; species Calotriton arnoldi. The sequence continues at coordinate 1,944,887 of CAWUFW010001319.1, read as the reverse complement.
CCTTTCTTTTGACAAGAATGCCTTGTCCTGAATAGTATCTAGTATCGCTCCCAGAAATTGAATCCTTTGTGAAGGGACGAGGACTGATTTTTGGATGTTGAGAGCCAGCCCCAGAGACTGAAATAGTTGAAGGCATGTGGATGCTGCTCGAGATGCCTGCCGACAAGTAGGTGCCTTTATCAACCAATCGTCCAGATAAGGGAACAATTGTATGCCTTGAAGTCTGAGATAAGCCGCCACCGGGGCCATGAACTTGGTAAAGACTCTCGGGGCTGAACGCAGGCCGAAAGGGAGGACTTTGAACTGAAAATGAGCTCCTGCTACAGTAAAACGAAGGAATTTCCGATGTTTGGGATGAATGGGGAGATGGAAATATGCATCCTGGAGATCCAATGTTGTCATGAAATCTGCATGGTCCAGAAGCTGAAGGATTTCTTGAAGCAGGACCATGCGAAAGGATTTCTTTTGAAGATAGTTGTTCAGCTTCCTTAAATCCAGGATAGGTCTCCATTCTCCAGACTTTTTCTTTATCAGGAAAAAGCGGGAATAAAACCCCTTCCCCACCTGAGAGCGAGGCACTCTTTCTATCGCTCCTTTTGAAAGCATGATCTTTGCTTCCTTCCTGAGAAGAACAAGATGTGAAGGTTGTTTCTTTAAAGGTGGATGAGGAGGGGGGGTACTGATAAATTCCAGTGTATGCCCGAATTTGAGGATATCCAAGACCCACTTGTCTGTGGTTAACCTTTTCCAATTGTTGACATATTGGGATACTTTTGGGATCTTGTAAAGAGGATGCGGCAGATCCGTTGCAGGTGCTAAGAAGTCATCACTGCCTTCTAGCAGAGTCTCTGCCTTGAGATTGACGTCTTCTATTCTGCTGTCTGTAAGCGGCAGCTGGCGGATTTCTATAGGACTGCTGCTGTTGTTGCTGTTGGTAATTATATCTTCCTTGGTTACCTTGGCTTTGGTATCTCTGATAGCCACCACGAAAGGAATACGATCCTCTGCCTCTAGATCCTCGAAAAGGAGTCTTTCGATACTGTAAAGTGCCAAGGGCTCTAGCTGTGTCAGTATCTTTTTTGATGTTCTGCAAAGCCTCATCAATATGCTTTCCGAAAAGCTTATCACCATCAAATGGCATGTCCAAGATTTTAGTTTGGACTTCAGGGCGAAAGGTGGTAGATTTTAACCATCCCTGACGTCTAAGGACTGCTGCTCCGGCAAGTTGGCGAAAGCCCAAGGAGGCTATGTCCATAGAAATATCTATAATTTCTGATGCAGCCCTTTCTCCTTCAAGAAGAATTTTCCTCGCCTCTTGTTTTTTATCGTCAGGTAAGTAATCGAGGTATGGGGAGAGATCAGACCATAGCTGGCGGTCATACCTCGCTAGAATCGCCAAAGAATTTGTTGCACGAACTGAGGCACCCGCCATGGTGGTGAAACGCTTACCGATGTTATCAAGACGTCTCCCATCCTTATCTGGCGGTGCAGTCACAGGAATGGATGGATTCCGAGACTTCCGTTGAGCCGCTTGTGCAATAACGGAATCTGGTGTAGGATGTCCGGAGAGGCAAGCAGGAGTATTATCCGGTGCTTTGTATTTCTTATCGATTCTAGGGAGAATCGCAGGAACTGAAAACGGATGTTTCATTATCTTAGCTCCCTCTTCCCAGATGTGATCTATTATGGGAATGGAACGCACGGACTTCCTACCCTGGTCCTTAAAATCGTAAAGAAAACAATCCGTTTCCTTCACAGTTACGGTAAGATGAAACCGGGTTGCTGCCCTCTCCATAATTGCGTGAAATCCTCCAATATCCTCTGGAGGGGAATCTATTGCCTGAGGAACTGGTGAAGATGGCGTAGGAATTAAATATTCATCCCATTCATCCACAGTTGTGGGTGAGTTTGGTAATTCTCCCTCTTCAGCCACAGTATCCCCATCATCATCATGGGATAGATGTTGCGCAGGTAGGACTTCCTGCGGTTGAATAATAGGTGTTGAAGTACTTGCAATTTGCAAACCTGTAGGTGTAGTAGGTTGAAGATTGGAATGATGATGTTAATCTTGATGACAACACTGGCGTAATTTGTAAAGATGTAGGTCTTTTACGCTTCAGCGCCGTCGAAATATACATTGACGGTGAACTAGCCTCAGAAATAGCCATAATGGAAGTTGTCGTCGACGTTGTAACCTTTGACGTCGTCGACGGAGATCCCATTGTCGACGAAGTTGTCGTCGTCAAAGTTGCTGTCGACGGTGGACTCATCGACGTAAGGTGTTTCGCCGTCGACGGTGGGCTCGTCGACGGTGGATTCGTCGACGGAATTTGGGTCGTCGTCGACGGCGGCTTCGTCGACGGGAGCTGTATTATCGTCGACGGTGGAGCCGTAGCCGCGAGACTCGTCGTCGAGTGTGTCGACGGCATGGGCCCTGTCGACGACGATGTAGGCGTTGATGTTATGGGCATCGTCGACGGCGATGATACAATCGTCGACGGTAACGTCGTCAATGGGAATTTCTTCGTCGACGACGAGGAATCACTCACCGTCTGAGGAGATTTCATCGTCGACTGTGCTTTTTTCGACGTCAACGGGTTCCTGACAGACTCAGAGTGAGTTTTTTGCTGTTTTGGAGCAATTTTAACAGGAATCTTCATTTTTTCCACAGTTTTCACCTCTGAAGAGAATGAAAGCTTCTCTTTTTTAGAGGAAGAGTGACCCGTCTCGGAATGAGACTTCTTCAAGGTCTTGCTCTGTCGCTCAGGGGGATCATCAGATCTATCTCTCTTTTTGGCAAGAGGGGTGGACGCCTGAGGACTATCACTGCCATCATCTCCTGAAACAACGTCAGAAGTAGCCTTCAACTTCTCCAGCCAAACCTGCAATCTTCCTTCTCTGTCTTTTAAAGTCTGGGCAGGAAAGGTTCTACAAATCCTGCAGTCCTTGACTTTATGAGCTGGATAAAGAAAGTAGATGCATTCTTTTGGGGATCCTCAAAATGCAGTCTCTTCTTCCCACATGAAGGACAGGGCAAAAACAAGCTTTTCTTTGAAGAATCAGACATATTACTTACAAAGTTCAGCCAAAGGTGAAGAAAAAACTGAGCAGAGCTCAGGGAGACTCCCTGTCACACGATGTGCGGTTGAAAATCTGAGAGTCTGCCTCTCTGGGGGGGGAAGGTTCTAAGAGGGTGCTGCAGCCTGATTGGCTGTGTTCCAAGTTTGGTTCTTTTTTACAAAAGGACTAGGATAGGCTAATGTAGTGACTTTACTGTACATAGTAGCCTATATATATATGTTTTATCACTATGATATATATATTTTATTGTACCGAGAGATTCCCACCTCGTCGGCGGGGATGATTCTAAGCATGTGAATCTATGAAAGATACCCCAATACTGGATAACAACGATCGCCCGTATCCTAAACTACAAGGATCGCAATCTCCTCCTCCAGAGGGCCAGGGAAAGAGCACCCATCCAATACGAAAACCACCGGATTTCCCTATTCCCCGATTACACAGTTCTGGTTCAAAAGCAGCGTGCTTCTTATCTCCCTTTGAAAAAGAAACTTCAAGCACTAAACCTTAAATATGCTCTACTGTTCCCTGCTCGTCTGAAATTCCTGCATGAGCAGAAGTCTTATTTTTTTGACAGCCCGGAGGCGGCAAATGACTGGCTGGAGAGAACCCTCTCCCCCCAAGCTCTGGCCAATATAGACCAGAAGACACAACAGGCTCAACAACGGCCATCGGGACAGAGAACACGACGGACCAGATCTTCCCGCAGAATCGCAGCGAAGAACCCGTCCCCGGAGCAGGCTCTGCTGGGTCAGGAGTCGGCGCTGGCCGCGGAGTCCGCCATGCGCGACACCAATCCGCCATCCTCTTCTGAACACTCAGATGATAATATGATACATTCTGACTCTGACAGTAACGACCCGTTGTTTCCATCGATCACACCGCAAATAGTGCAGACACTGTTTGGCTGAGAGGCTACTGCTTAAGAAGTTGATTCATTCCACATCCTGACAAGAGTCCACGATGGAGTGAAATAAGATTTTGTCAATGTGCCTTGTAATGTTTTCCTCCCCCTAGGTGCCCCATATTCTCTTACATGTGACAAGGGCCCTGATAAATGTGGGGCTCCGCCCAGAACGAAGGTTCTTTGCTCTGTCCAGGAACCCCGCCCCTCCCCCCCCCAAAACACCACCGGCAGTTTCTGCATTAATTAGCCGATTGGACCTTCAGATTGTTTTGCTTAATGTTTGGACCAGCAAAGTTTTAATGCTAGTCCTAGTATTGGGATTTTTAGTTGCGTTGTACTTTTTGGGGAAATGGCTCACTCCAAGTTTTGAAACAAATAATATATGTTGTGTATACCGGGGCTGCTACAGTACCAATGATCAGATGCATATACGACATTGGATCCATGCCCAATTAAACAGAAGCAAAATACAGATAGCCTTCCTCCAGGAAACCCACCTAACTGACTCCGAGGTAATCAAACTACGTAAGAAATGGAGAGGCCAGATATTCACTACATCATACTCTGCATTCGCGAGAGGAGCACTCATATGGGTCAGGCACGGGGTACGGTTCGTGAAAATAGAACAGCGAACAGATGCACAGGGGAGATACACGGTGCTCCATGGGACGCTTGACGGGATACACATAGCAATATGAAGTGTATATGCTCCGAATTATGAACAGGATAAATTCCTCGCTAACCTGAACACAATACTAGCGGACTGGGCGGATATCCCGTGGGTACTGGGAGGGGACTATAACTCCACTCTTGACATACACCTAGACCGCTCCCACCCGCCGGTCCGAGGAGCCGTTTCCATTAAAAATGCAGAGTTCCTGAGGGCTTGGTCAGAGGGGTGGGCGATCAGAGATGTGTGGCGTCTCCAAAACCCTACCAATTGCGAATATTCTTTCTATTCTCTAACACACCAACTGCACACTAGACTGGACAGAATATTCTGTTCTTCATCTATCACACCTCATATATCCCAAACTACGTACTTGGGTAAAACCTTATCTGACCACAAGCCACTTGAAATCCTGCTAGAATGGGGGAAAATACCCTCCCCAGTCCCGACCTGGAGGTTATGGCCACAGATGTGGATGCATTTAAGACTGTATTACGAGGTGCATCCATAGGAGCGACAGTAGGTGCCCGACAAGAAATTAACAAGAGTCTTACGGCACTCGAAGATTCCCTACAAGAGTTGGAGCGGCAAGCTAATACCGATCCCTCCAATCAAAAACACCTACAGGAGGGGAGAATTCGACATGCCGTACTCCTCGAAGATTTACGCCTCATAGACTACCGAGCTTACACCCAACATACACACGCTGAAGATAAATCGGGCACCCTATTGGCCTGTCTATTACGAGATGCACCCCCCCCCCCCTATATCGATACCAGAAGTGGCATTACAGGATGGCACCATAGTGTATACACAGACAGAAATCAATACTGCATTTAGTGACTATTATGAGAAGTTATACAGCGCCCCAGTTCATGCACTGCCGGAGCAGATAGACACATTCTTAGAAGGATTGGCATACCCTAAATTAACTGAAAATGCCCAGGAGGACTTGGATGCGCCAATTATAAGAGCCGAAATCAAGGCGGCCATCAAGGAACTCCTCCGCAATAAGACCCCCGGCCTAGACGGTCTACCGGCTGAATTTTATTCTACCTTTGCTGACAATCTAACCCCGCAACTTGCCTGTCTATACAACGCGGCACAGGAGGCCCAGTCCCTCCCACTAACTACCATGCAGGCCCTAGTCATATCCCTACCCAAGCCAAATAGAGACCCGCGAGACATGTCAGGATATCGCCCCCTTTCTTTATTATCCACTGAATATAAGATACTTAGTAAGATTCTGGCCCGCCGGCTCCTCCCATACCTTCCCAAACTCACATGCGGATCAGAGTGGTTTTATCCCGGGTCGCAATACCTCCCTGAATATAAGGCGCCTACACTATGTTATGGAAGCCGCCGCCAAGATCTCCTGTGACACTGGCTGTACCTCTCTTAACCTCCAACAGGCGTTCGATACGCTAAATTGGGAATATATGTTTGCACTGATGGACAGATTCGGCATACCGCCTGGTTATATGAAGTGGGTCAAACTGCTATATACTGCACCCACTGCCCGGGTCCGTACTGGATCCCACGTATCTCGCCCCTACCCCGTGGCAAGGGGACCAAGAAAGGGCTGTCCGCTGTCACCGATATTGTTTGTATTAGCATTAGAACCTCTACTCAAGACTCCGGAGAGATGCTGCGGACAAGGGGATTTTACTAGGAGAGACAACACATAGTGTCGGCATACGCCGACGACCTTATATTGTACATTAAAAACTTAACCGTAGATCTAGAGCCTATTCCTACTATATTCCAGCAATTTCAATGCGTCTCGGGTCTAGCAATTAACGCTGCGAAATCACACGCATTCTTCATGCAATATAGGGAAGATCCAGAACCCATCCATTTCGGCCCAATTGATTTGTCGGTTGCACCACAAACCTTCAAATACTTGGGTATTCAAATATATAGAACACCTCAGGACCTCCTAGAAGGGAACCTCATGAAAGCAATTAGATCACAACGTGCCCAGATATCCTTCTGGACATCACTACCTCTCTCGGTCATTGGGAGAATAGCCATCTCCAAGATGGTGTTACTCCCAAGACTATTGTATTACTTTACTAACATATCGATTCTGATACCGGCCAGTGTCTTTCGTACGCTAGATACTCTCCTTATGGAGCGGATATGGGGTAAGAGACGCCGGAGGGTGAGCCTCGTAAAATTACAACTGAGACCAGAAGCGGGGGGACTGGGAGCCCCCGACTTCCGAGCGTACTGCATGGCTAGCCAACTACAATGGCTGTCATACTGGCTGGCAGGCCGCAACTTAAACGAAATCGGATATACAACACAAAAATTAGAACTGGGAGTTCTGCACACACTGCTCTTACCCGACTCTAAAATACCACCTGAAACTCCCTCGTTGCTCAAAACAGCCATCTTATATTGGAAACGTACATTGAAATACACCAAACGAACTATCCCATACTCGCCTAACATTCCATTACTTGGTATACCTACTACAGTGGGACTAATTACGAAACAAAGGATCGTACAATGGACACAAGAGGAGGTGACAACGGTGGGAGCCTTGTTCATAGATGGCACACTAACCGACCACGATAACTTCATCCATACTCAGGGAGTTCCCCACACATTATTCATGACACACGTTACCATTGCTCATTATGTAAAGAAACACTGGTCCCTGAACGGGAACGAACCCCCCACACATGGCCTGGTGCACACAATCTATCTGATGGGCGAGGGACGACACCTAACCCGCTGGTTATATAAAGGCGTGAGAATGCATGCCGGGGCCTCCTTGGTGCCCTTACGGGAAAAATGGGTGAGAGACCTCAGTAAAGTAATGATGGATAAAGAATGGGCATACGCACTAGAGTTCCCCAAAAAGGTGTCCCGAAAAGCCAAATTTAAATATATCCAATACATGATTCTACATACGGCATACCTTACCCCACACCGCCTCAACTGTATATACCCAGACGCACAAGTAAGTTGTCCTAGATGTAAGTTGGTGGATGCTGATATTCTACACATGTTATGGAACTGCCCACGGTTGAGGGGATTCTGGTCAATGGTAGGGGATGTAATTCAGGATACGACAGGCACCTCCGTCTGGGACATGGCAGATAGCTGTATACTAGGTCTACACCCTCGCCCGAAAAAACAGAGAACACAGCATAAATTCGCAGATATGGCTATCCTCATAGCGAAACGAGCTATTACAATGAGGTGGAAGTCGGCTCTTTCCCCCCCATTACACACATGGCACACAGAGATGGTCAGATGGGGAGGGGCGGAAAGCGCCATCGTTAGAAGAGAGGAATTACGTGGGGTGCGCAAAACTCCCATTTCGATGGATTGGGACCAGATGTTGGAAACACTGAAGGCTAAAGATCTGACAGACCCTTCAGGGCCCCAGCGAGTGTTGTCCCATCTTCCATGAGTCACTAAGTTCATGCAGTGTAGTGCGGTCCCCCTCTACAACACTCCCCATTAAGGAATCAAGCACTAAAAGTATTTGTTAAGACGTGATGACCCACACGACTATACACAACGGAACCCTATGTTGATAAGTACAGGAGTGAGCAGATCGGTGGGAGGGATAATGGGGCGTTAGGGAAGTTTAGTATGTTCCAGGCTCAACTATCTTATTACAGAGTCCTCAAGAAGATGTAGAGACAAAAATTGATAAAAATGGTCGTAATTGAACATATATAACCTGTTTGACTATAGAAAGTATAATGGAAATGTTATATGCTACTGCATGTAGGATTGGAAGACCAACTGTGTAATATGTTGACTCCTGTAACCTTTTATAATGCCATGCTTGATTGTAAAGATTACATGAATAAAACCAATAATTATGTTTAAAAAATAAAGAGATTGTCTATATACCTGGCCCAAAACGAAAACAACAAAAAAAAAAAAAAAGGAACAAATGCTAGAGCCCACTAAAATCTCAACTGCTCAGGGACGAGGGGAAAAAAGGAGTGCAACTTCAATTGCAGCCTGTAGTAGAGACACAGAAACACGATGTCATAACTCAGAAAGCGTAGGTGTAAGCCCTCCCCCAAATAGTTGTACTGTGGTGATCGTTGCTGAGGCTTTTACAGAGTACCCCTTTAGTGCTCCTACAATTAGATCTGGTCATTACACCAATAAATAAAATTGTAGAACTACGACCCATGCTTTATTGGATGGGAAGTTCGGCAACTTAGAATTGAGACCCTACAGAGAGGGAATCTGTTATGAAATTAGAAGACAACAGGTAAATACAATCCCCTGGTTCCGAAACGTAAAAGAAATGCTAGCAGGTTTGGGGCTAGGAGAATACTAGTCTAATTATTCATGCATTACCTCAAATACACATCTCATAGTGAAAGAGAGATTTTGGCACTGTGCCTTGGAGAAACAGCTCACTTTATCTTGAAGGGGCAGAGTGCCCAATGGGATTTCATCCATAAAACGGGATAATGGGTTTGAAGATTTTATAGATTAAATTTGCCAGTCGTTGGCTAGAACTCTTTATGTCAAGTTCAGGATGGGTACTTTTCTAATAGCGACTTTTATGAATTCATGCAAGAGCGTGCGGTCTGCATGTACGTTCTCTCCCGTCTGTATGCAGACTGAAGAAATCAAGGAGCATTCCCTTTTTTTTTCGTTCTGCCTACAAGAGACAGAGGACAAAATGGGTAAAGCCTCTTTGTCCAAGCTTGGGAATCACAAATTGCCTTTCTGCAAAGAGAATATTTAAGTCTGATACTAGTATCCACGTTGTGTTTGCCATCTCTAAATTTGTTGAATAAGCATGTTATATAAGAACTAAAGAACTGAAATTTGTCTCACAAAAACATTTGCTAGATGTATATATTTAAATGATAATATGAAATAACTATTGATTTTAAATGTTTTAAATTGTTAATGTGTTTTGCAAATAGTATTTGTTGAAGGACGTTTTATATCCGAACTGACGATAACAAATGAGGATGATTACATTTAGCCTCACAATAAAAATGCTGTTTTTCCTTTTTCCCAAGGATACGCAAATCGCAATACAGGCATGCCCTTAGGAAGCAAATCAATATAAATATTCACTATTATGTTTCAATTATAGTAGCTGTTTAATATGCATAAAAGACAAGAACTTGGAATAGTTCTGAAGTAAGGGATTTAGAAAAACATATCAGGAACAGTACCATTGGGAAAAAAGGACATATGACTGATCAACAGTGGTGGAGGTGCACTCAAAGCAGATTGAAGAGGACTTTGACTAGTGACTTGGCTAGTTTTGCAGACATTTTAAGCGCAGCACTCTGCACACACAGTTGGTATAAAGAGCTGTGATAAATCAATACACGAAAGAGTTAAAATATTAAAGAAAATCAAACAGAGAATGGACAAGGACCGTAAAAGGAATGGGGAAATATTGAAAACATCACCAAAGCTCCTGTATCACAGTAGTAAGAAGGTACCTGAACACTAGTATAGATATGCAATAGCTAAGGTGAATCTCCTTAACAGGAGAGCAAAAAAGAATTCAAACTAAAATGAGAATACTTTAAAGTGATCAAACAGAAAAAAGTAAAAAGATGGACTTTAGAAGCGACAGAAAATTTTAGTCACAACCTACTAATATGAGGCATTTGTTGCTTGATAGCTGATATAAAATGATTAATGACTAACAGGCATAATACAAACTACAAGAGAACGGGAGTGTGCATATTTTTTATCATGCAAGCAAAATCTTACTCGGAATTCCTTGCACAGTATACCTGTAGTTTGGATTTATTCCATTCACTTTGCTTAAGGAGTTGTGTAAAAAGTTTTGTGCGACTGGTGTTTGTCTGGCCTACTATGTTATGTGTTTCTTACAAACAAGAATTGCAATACATGCTTCACAATTGCAAAAACTATTCTAGGATGATTTGAACTTCGATGGTTAATCCCCTCATTTATTGTCATGAACATATGTTCAAAAGACAAACTTTGCAAACAAAAAGACTACAAACTACCAAGATTTGTGCATAGACCATATTAACAATAGTCCTATTTCTTTTGTGAACTACATTTACTCTGTATAAATAATACATGAAACTTATCGCAACACTGCATAAGATGGATACAATATGCACTGACTTACCTCCTGAATTTCATCTGGCACGGAGGCATCCATCAGCCTAAACAATAAATTTCGGAGAGGTCGAGCTTGACGGCCAAGGATACTAGTAGCTACTCCTCCAGCTAAAGCAAGTGCAAGGTGATTAGAAAGCAACTTCAGACAGAGCTTTAGGAAACTGTGATGATCTCTGAAAAAAATATGGTGTCCATTAGTTATTAGTATAGTTTGGGTGTTTTGTAAAGCTCTCCTTTCACCCCAAAGGGGTATCATTGGGCTGGACTAGCTCAGGCAACAAGCAGAAATTTCACTAAACAGAGGTGGGAAAGGAAAATGAAAGATTAGTAGACTAGAACCAACATTAAAAGCATATATTTTACAATGAGCAGCTTCCAACTGAAAGCAAAAGTATACCGAAGATTGAAGACAGTTTTGTCCTACAACAGACATTTTACATTGCAAATCAACAGTAACTTTAAAAAAGCGAGAGCACTGGAATCACAAGTAATCCTCGATTTTGTATTGTGGTTTTGTAACCACCTGCACCCATTGTTCTCTGTTCCGTGGTAGTAAAATTAGGAAATAAAAACTTACTGTATAAACCCATAACAAAGCTTCAAAATACTGTCAAGATAGCAGTGGACCTTTAAATTTAATCAACTGTTTTCCACTTAGACCAACACAATTGCTAGGCTATATCCAATATTGATTTCTGTCCAGGTATGCAACAGAACAACTCTGGCACAGTTTACTGAAGATGGCCAGCTGAGATACTCTTCAATAATTCTGCAACTTCTGACACTGTGGGCAAGGTATCCTATCCGAGTGACTGGTGTCTGTTGGCTACATTGATCTACTTGTAACGGTGGTTTATATAATTTTCTGTCCACTGCTGTGCATTTTCCTTAATAGTTGGCACATACAGATTCTTTTTTACCCTCACAAATTATATAAAGTCCTAATCTAGGTCTTTATTTCCCCACTTAATGAGGACTGTAAAGCTATCCAGGGTTTATGATTCGCCATGATGGAGCCTAAACAGAAATGGACAAAAAAAGACATAAGATTGGGATTTAATAAAAACAAAAATGGGTAAAAACTACTGTGCAAAAAAGTGTGTGTTTTCTCTAAAAATGACTTTAAACTAAAGGTTTGCTGTTATCCAGTGCTTAATTTGAGCCGTTGTTTCCAGTGCTCGGCATCAGTGCTTAATTGTCAACACCGGCACTGCACAGTCTGCCAAATGGTGACGTTGTTTGTCTAATTTTGAGATTAGCACAATGAACAAGTTACTTAGCTTTGGTAACGCATTATCTGGTACACAGAATATCTAGCTGCAGATACCTTACATATGAATTTCCCAGGAGTCAGACTGTATCTGAAACTTTTGCATGAGCAATACCCCTGCATTCGGCTCCGCGGGGCGTCGTCGGCACCGGATGGGACGTTGCAGTCACCTATATAGGCGCCACCCAGATGCGTGGACGTCAGTTACTTTTCACTTATTCCACGCCAGAAGTGCACTGCCATGAAGTGAACTGACTAGTGTGTGTCATGCTAGGGCGCTGTAAAGGGAGCAATCCTAGCCCTATAAATGAGTCCGCAGAACAGGGAGGCATGAGTGGGTCTGTAAGGAAAATGCAGCAAGATATGGTCTCTACTAGATAATGTGTTACCAAAGGTAAGTAACTTTTTCATCTGATACAGACTTCCAGCTGCAGATTCCTTACCTTTGAATAGATACTCAAGCCATACTTCCTGGCGGTGGGCTGCGGACTAATTAATAGACTAAAAAGTCTTGCAGGACTGATTGGGCAAAATGCCCGTCCCTGCGGACCCGACTGTCCAGGAAGCAGTTTTTAGCAAACGCGTGCAGCAAAGCCCACATTGCAGATGTCCAGGACTGGCATTCCACAAGCCAATGCCGAGGATGCAGCCTCCCCCCTGGTGGAATGGGCTTTTAAGCCCTCAGGAGGATGCTTCTTAGCCAGGGCATATCAGATCTTATTACAGATAATGACCCAGCATGAAATGGTTCGTTTCTGCACTGCCGAACCTTTTTAGCTCCCACATAACCCACGAAGAGTTGGTAGTCCACCCGCAACTCTTTTGTGCGGTCAAGGTAGAACGACAATGCTCTTTTGGGGCCAGACGATGGAGACGCTCCTCTTCCTTAGAGGGATGCGGAGGAGCAAAAAATGTGGCCAGTGTGACAGACTGCCCCAGATGGAACGAGGTCACCACTTTAGGAAGGAATGAGGCTCGGGTGTGAAGCACCACCGTATCCGGGAATGTCATGAGATAGGGAGGCTTGGATGATAAAGCCTGCAGCTCACTCACCCTTCTGGCAGATGAGATAGCCACTAGGAATGCTGTTTTGATGGAAAGCAACCTGAGGGGACAATTATGTAGTGGCTCAAAGGGGGCACACATGAGGAAAGTGAGAACTAGTTTGAGATCCCACTGGGGCATAATGAAGGGCGTAGGGGAGACACATGTACAAGCCCTTTCAGCAACCTATTTACAATAAGTAACTTGAATAACGAGGGTTGGTCAGGCAGCCACAGGAAAGCAGACAGAGCAGAGAGATAACCCTTGAGAGTGCCCAGAGCAAAGCCCTGCTGGGCAAGGGTAAAAATAAAGAGAAGAATATCAGAAAAAGAGACAGAAAGAGGATCAACAGACTTTTCTGTACAATATTTTACAGATTTTTGCCAACGGCAGGTGCATACCGTCTTGGTGGAAGACCGCCTGGCCGCAAAATAACCTTACAGACTTCGGGAGGCAGGTCGAAAGTTTTCAACTGTTGCCACTCAACCTCAACGCATGTAGGCGGGGAGTTGACAGGTTTGGGTGGAGGACCCGTCCCTGCTGCTGCAACAATGGATCCTCCCGAAGGGGCAGCCTGATTGGAGGATCGATGCTCATTCGAAGAAGCTTGCGATACCAGATTCTCAGTGTCCAGTCCAGAGCCACGAAAATGACTTGTGCCCGGTCCTTCTTGATCTTCTTGAGAACTCTGGGCAGAAGTGGTATGGGCAGAAAGGCGTCGCCGAACGAGAGCTGCCTTGAAAACTCCAATGTGCAACACTGCTGACATTGCATGTTCTCTTCAAAGGCGAACAAATTTAACCAAGGCTCTCCCCATTGTTGAAAGAGACCTTGCGCCACCTCAGACTGGAGACAGCATTCATGATCCGCTAGGTATAACTTGAACATCCAGGACTCGCTGCTCCGGAGGATAAGCCCGAAACTGCACTGTGTCCAGAACAGCTCAGATGAGAGAGAGCGTCTAAGAAGGAGTCAGGTGCGACTTCGGCACGTTTACAGTGAACCACAGTGAATGCAGGAGGTCCGCCGTAGTCTGGAGGTGGGAGACAACATTCCGGGGCGAGGGCACCTTCAACAGCCAGTCGTCGAGGTAGGGGAAGACTGGAACCCCTAGCCTGCGTAGATGTGCCGCAACCATCGCTATCACCTTGGTGAACAGCCAAAGGGGAGCACAGAGGACTGAAAGCACTCATGGCCTACCTTGAACCGCAGGTAATGTCTGAGGGCTGGCAGGATGAAATACGCATCCTGCAAGTCCAACGCTAACAACCAGTCTCCTTGTTCTAGGGCAGACAAGACCTGAGCTAACGTGAGCATCTTGAATTTCTCCTTTTTGAGGAAGAGATTGATAGTCTGAAGTTCTAGAATAGGACGAAGACCCTTGTTCTTTTTGGCTATCAGAAAGTAGCAGGAATAACAACCACTGTCTACTGCTGAAATCGGAACCCTCTCTATAGCCCCCTTGGCCAGGAGAGCCTAACTTCCTCTCTGAGAAGAACAAGATGATCCTCCGCCAGCCGTTCTTGAGATGGCGGTAAAGGAGGAGGAAAAGATAGAAAAGGGAGGGAGTAACCATCCAGAATGATCTGCAAGACCCATCTGTCCGATGTTATGGACTGCCAGTGGAGGAGATAATGCTGAATTCTCCCTCCAACTGGACACCCATGGTCTTGAGGAACCAAATTAGGAAGACTTGGGGCCAGATGTACGACCAGTGTAAATTGCGACTCGCAATTTGCGCTCGAATGCGAGTCGCAAATTGCGAGTCGCAATTTACAATGTACAACAGTGTCAGAGACACTGATTGCGATTCCCAATGGGGTCGCAAAATGCGAGCCTCGTGAATATTAATGAGGCACTGGCAATTTGCGACCCCATTGGGAATGGCTGACCCTTCCAGGGATGGTGGCCTGCTGGGCTCAGCAGACCTCCATGTCTGGGACTTCTTTTCAATAAAACAGTTTTTTTTTTTTAAATGCAGCCCGTTTTCCTTAAAGGAAAACGGGATGCATTTCAAAAAAATGAAACGTTTTCGTTTAATTTTTTAAGGGCAGGTAGTGGTCCCTGGGACCACTGCCTGCCCCTAAAAAATATTTTCCCCTGCATTTGCAAAGGGAAAGGGGTCCCCTGGGGACCCCTCCCATTTGCGAATGCATTACCACCCTCTTGAAGAGGGCGGTATATTGCGAGTGTTTTGCGACCGCAATTGTGGTCGCAAAACATTCGTACATGGCTTGTGAGTCGCTATTAGGAAGGGAACGCCCCTTCCTAATAGCGAGTCGCAAAACACTATTTTGCGAGTCGCACAACAGTGTTAGTACATGGCCCAGAGGAAAATTGCATGCGCAAACGGGTCGCAAACCCGTTTGCGCATGCAATTTTCCGTCTTACATCTGGCCTGCAGCTGGTATGGGGGGGGGGGTTGAGAGGGGGGGGGAACAACTTCTTTTTACCATTCCCATCAGGTCTGAATGTACTGCATCTTTGCACAACTTGGGAAGTCTGTGCAGGTCGGTGGCTGGGGTATGGCTGTAATGGTTCAAAACTCCTTCCATAGCCACAAAAGGCAGACTGGGGATGAGATGTCACTGAGAGGCCCAAGGGCCTGGCCATAGCCCACGAATTCTTGAAGCGCTTCAGCATTGAGTCTGCCTTCTCACCAAAGGGTTGGACTGGACATCCCCATAGAAGCCAGATGTTCTCAGCCAGGCATGGCCCCTGCAAGGCCACCGTAAACGAAACCGCTCAACCCAGCAAGTCAGTCGTATCCAAACCACACCTAATGGTGAACTTTTCTGCATCTCTCCCATCTTTCACTGCCTGGGAGAGCACGGCCCGGGCCTCCTCCGAGACCTGTGGCAGTACTTGCACAACCGTTTCCCAAAGGGTGCCCGAGAAATGACCCAATAGGAATGCGGTGTTCACCAACCACAATGCCAGGCTGGCGGAAAAAAAAATTCTTCCCAAGTGCATCCAACCTCTTGGATTCCCTTTTCTGGGGGGCAGAAGGGAACGCTCCCTGGGACGTTGAGGCTTCGACTTCCAAGCTCTCAGGAGTAGGATGTTGACTGAGGAAACTTGGATCACCCGGTGCACGGCAATAGCAGCTTGCTATATTCCTGCTCATAGGAGTCCCTGTGCTAGGCTTGGACTATGAACCTAGAAGGACATCCGTTAGTACCTCATCAAAGGGCAAAAGGAGTTGGGAAGAGGAAGCCCCAGGCTGAAGCACTTCAGTCAAGAGATTAGTCTTGACTTGCACCGAGGGCAGTTCCAGACCAAGGACCTCTGCCGCCCTCTTTACCACCATAGCATATGAAGCCCCCTACTCTGTAGCCACAGTAGGTGGAGAGAGCATACCAGTATCTGGAGATGTGTCCAGACCACTGGCCTCCGCAAGCTCCTCATACCTGTCCAATTCCTCACCAGGATTGTCTAACTGTTGTTCTAAAGGGTCCAGAGACCCCTCCCGCTCCTCTCTCATGCCTGAAACCTCTTCAAAATGTACAGACAACGGCTCAGAGCTTCTGGGCTCAGTCAGCGCCAGAGTCGACGTCGACCGACGTTGATCTGACTCTGAGCAGTCGGGAATCAGAATGGGGCTGTCGCCAGGAGCATTGACTTGGGACCGGCGCCAGGAAGGTCACTTTGGCACAACCAGCGCCGATCCGGACCCGGGATCGGATTCATGAGACCCCACCGTGGAACCCGATTAGGTCTTCTCCGACCCCCGCGGGGCCCGAAGGAGCACCAGAGGGGTCGGCCAGCTCAAATACTCTGCACATGGCCTGGTAAAATTGGGTTTGCTCCGGCTCCCGGAAACGGGGGAGGAGCGGAGTCCAGCCAGGCTCTGGCTCTGTAGAACCATGCCTAGAACGTCGATGTTCCGGATTAGGCGAAGTCGAAGTTCGCTTAGACGACTTCTTCTTGTGCCTCTTTCCCGAGTGTTCCGAGGACCTAGAGTGCTGCAAAGAGGACTTGGGTCTCCTGGAGCGGCCCTGCGACCTTCTCTTCTTCGATCGGGACAGTGACCTCCTAGGAGTCGAGCTCTATGGCGTCAACTGCCAGCCCACAAGGAAATTCATAGATGGCTCCCTCAAGGCCTTCAGCGCCACGGCCTGGCAGTCCGAGCACGACTTTGAGTCGTGGTCGCGCTCGAGACACCATAAGCACACAAGGTGTGGGTCGTGACCGACATGGCGCTGTGACCGGCGCCACATGGTTTAAAATCTACCCTTCTAGCGGTCATCCCCGGACACACAAAGAAAAATTCCTCGACAAAACGTAGAAAAAATTCTGTCAAAAAGAGACAGAGGGGTAGCTCTTCTCAGGATCAGCGCCAACTGGCGTGGAAAGAGTGCCGCCTATATAGGTGACCGTGACGCCACATCCAGCGCCAACGACGCCACTCGGAGCCGAACAGTCTCACCCCGACAGCACGCAGGGGTACTGCTCAAGCAAAAGTTTCCAGATCCAGTCTAATGCCTGGGAAATTCAAAGGTAAGGAATCTACAGCTAGAAGTCTCTATCAGACAACAGTCATTCTAATGTATATTGAGTTAATAAACAACTAATACCTTCCACCCAAGCAATTCTTATAGCTTTGGGGGCCTGGAATAGTCTGAATTGTCACACTTGTAGGAGTGTGTTAGTTAATTGCTGTGTTAATAACTGTGTTGATAATGTGCCTGGCAGAGGCAATGGATGGTGCATGTTACAGTGAGCTCCCGACGAGAGCCCTGGCACTTATTTATTTTTTACAAATTAAGCACTAAGGTTATCACTCCCTTCCCAGCTCACAGAAACAGAAGAGAGAACATTCTCACTACTGCTTTTGTACTTTTCTAAGGGTTGGTCAATGTGTTGTATTCACTTTCTATTTACTTGCAATTTCTGTGGTAAGCAGGTGTGAAACATGGGTGAATCCAGAAATCTCTGCAGTTCTTAAAACTAGACAATATTTAGAATTTTCAGCTAGGGATCATTTCTGTAGCTTCCTTGTGGTTTTCACAAATAATAATTGAAATAGAAAAATGAATGCAAGTGGGATAAAAGAGAAATAGGAAACAATGTTTCATCTGTAACATTTTTCACTGAAGGGCTATCTATAAATCTTATATACGGTTACATCAAAGACTTCAGGTAGCAGATATAAAGTAGAGTTTGCCGTTATTTCAAATCCCATGATATCAGGAGCAAACAACTGAGTTGTTGCTCACAATGACCTTTCTATTGTGTACCAACCATGAATCACTTGGCGTCCATGTCACAATGTTTATTTTATAATCAAATTCTATTGTTTTTCAGACATATCCACAAATACAACAACAAACCCAAGTCAGTACAACCACCGTCAACCACATCCATTGCACATAGCTCGCATTAATCATTCACCCAGCTCAATCCATAATAATCCTGCCATTCGCCAAGAATCCACAGGCCACATAGATGGGCTTTTCTTGTAGGGCACACCAATCCACCCCGGACCACCATTCAGCCATTGTAGGGGGGAGGGGGTGTTGAGGTGCATTTCTAAGCTATGTTTTGTTTGGAGACCAGCAGTGCCAACCCTATAAAACACAAGCTCCAGTCTAGGGCCGCTAAGGTTGTTGAAGAACCCCAACAGGGTGATCCATGGGGTAAGCTTTAGTGGCCCGTCCAGTACCAATGGGAGCTTAAGCTATATCTTCTGCCAATACTGGGACAGGACAGGACCAGACCACATGAGAAAAGTCAGCCCTTGTGAGTTGTACAGTGAAAGCAAGTAGACTGGGGGATCTTGCAAGCCCGGTGTAGCCGTCTGGGGGTCACGTAAGTGAGTTGCAGGTAAATAAATTGAACCAGGTGCTAGCATGTAGATATTGCTAGCTTCCTGGGGGCTATCCGGCCTTCTCTACAGTCTGCATCACCGAGGCAGCACGTCTATTTCTGTTTCATTATAGAAAAGTTGATGGGAGCATTAACAACCAAGGATCGCAAAACCTTTGAAATGGCTCCCTTGCCGAATTTTACAGTTAGTAATTTGGCTTTAAGGGGACTAAATTCAGGAACTGTAGTGTCGGGGGTAATGTTCGCAGCAAGGGCATGTCGCAATTGTAAATATTTCACCACATCTCCAGAGGAGCTGGTGGTTCCCTCAGCAGTCTCCTTTTTCCTCCATTGTACTCCCAAAAATGACGCCTCTTGGAATTCCTTTATCCTGCCAGATTACACAGAACTACTCCACGAGTTGGCAACTCTAAAATCGACCAATCACTTCAATGATCCACTTCCTGCTAAATTTTTTAAAGACCTCAACTTGGCCATTCTACCTCTTTGGTCTCAGATTATTCATGAATCTCTACTGCAGGGGAGCATCCCGAATTGCCTCAAAATTGGGCAAGTCACTCCCATCCCTAAGAAGCCCAACTCGGATTTATCTGATCCCAACAACTTCAGACCTATCACAAACATCACAACGTTAGCCAAACTTCTCGAGAAATGCGTCCACAAGCAGCTCTGCAACCATATAGGGAAATTTCAACTACTGGAACTCTATCAATCCGGTTTCAGAGCAGGGCATAGTACTGAAACTGCACATGTGGATGACGCTCTGAAATCACTTGATCATAATGTCCCTTGTCTTCTGATCCTTCTGGACCCGTCTTCTGCTTTCGACACCATCAAACATGAAACCTTGATTAATCTTCTACAACGTAGGATGGGTTTAGCGGGACCGGTCCTAAATTGGTTTACCTCTTTCTTACACAACCGCACTCAAAGGATTAAACTCAACCAGTCCCTTGCTTCCAGTACCCAGGTCAGGATTGGAGTTCCGCAAGGATCCGCACTATCGCCCACGCTCTTCAACCTTTTTATGGAACCTCTCACTGTCATTCTGAACCAGTCTAACATTCATTACCACATGTATGCGGATGACACGCAACTTTACTTGAAGATCTCCTCTCTAGATGACATTAAAACTTTAAATGAGGCTCTTTCGCAAACTCAACAATGGTTAGCCCAGAGCCATCTTTTATTAAATACCCTCAAAACTGAATTCCTGCTGATTGCCCCCCACAATCACTCTGCATCTACCCTGGACTGGCTAAAGCAACTCCCAGCCCTTAACTGCACCCCTCACGTGGTTGATTCTGCTAAATCGTTAGGCATTACCTTGGACAAATTACTTAACATGCAAGCTCACATCAGTGCCACTATTAGGGGTGCCAACTTTCATCTTAACACCCTCAAGAAAATCAAACCTTTCCTTCCGACCGAAGACATACAACCTGCGGTACAATCCCTGGTGATCGCACGTCTTGAATATGGTCTGGTGACCCTTGCGGGGCTGCCTAAAGCGAGCTTGGCCCCTCTCAGAGCCACTCTCAACGCATCAGCCAGGCTCATCACAGGCTCCAACAAACCCGATCACATTACACCTGACCTTGTGCAGCTTAACTGGCTGTCTATTGAAGCGAGGATTCGTTTTAAAATAGCTTGCCTTGCATTACAACACTCCGGCCTATCCTTCCAATACCTAGGCCAAGGGGTAGGGGATAGAGGGCGGTTGTATATCGGCCAGAAGAGGGTGCGTCCGCTCCTGGGAAGGTCTAGGTCTGCGGCTGAATAAGCCATGTAATAATCTGCAAACACTTGCACAATTTCGGAGGTAAGGGCTCTGGGATGTCCCCTGGCATCCATAACCCGCTGTATCACTCAGGAAGCAATATCTCTGGTAGCCCGCCAGTAGAGAAGCTCCCCTGATTTGTCACCATATTCATAAACCCTCCCGGACAATGCCCTCCAGTATTGGTGTGCTTCCTCCAGTGACATCTGTCTCACTGATGCCCTGGCGGCTGCCAATCCCCATTCATTGGGGAGAGGAGTTGGCCTAACGGCTAGGGCGGTCGACCTCGAATCTGGGGAACTGGGTTTGAGTCTCGGTCAATGACGCTGAACATCCTGTGATTCTGGGCAAATCACTTAATCTCCCCGTGCCTAACAAAAATGAATGTGTCCTCATGTAATGCAACTGGTGCACAAGTTACTAACTTGTGTAACGTTATATCTGTAAGAGACAGTAGTTAGTGACAGATTCCTTACCTTAGAATATCCCCAGGCGCCAGGCTGGATCCGGAAAGTTTTGCGTAGCAGTACCCCTGCGCGTCGGTAGGCGGCGTCGTGCGGCTCCGCGTCCGTCGTCGGCGTCGTGATCGCCGGGATGACGTCGCAGCCAGTACTTAGACACCGCCCATGCGCGCTGGCGTCAGTTCTGTACACAACTTTCCGTGCCAGTAACGCAGAGCCATGCAAGAAACTGACACTGGTGTCTGAAAACTAGGGCCCTGAAAGGGATGACCTTAACCCTAGAAATCAGTTCGCAGAACGGGGAGGATGGGTGGGGCGGTAAGGAATCTGTCACTAACTTCTGTCTCTTACAGATATATCGTTACACAAGTTAGTAACTTGTGCATCTGAAAGAGACACGTTAGTGACAGATTCCTTACCTTAGAATAGATACCCCAGCAATACCAACCCCGGTGGTGGGTCTGCGAACAAAGATCAGACGAGGAAGTCTCGGAGAACAGAACGGCCAAAGAAGCCGTCTCTCCGGACTTGGCTGTCAAGGCAGTAATGCTTGGTAAACGTGTGCAGCGAGGCCCACGTAGCTGCCTGACAAATGTCCTGCAATGGGACACCACGTCCCAAAGCCGTGGTGGCGGCTGTCGCCCTGGTGGAATGGGCACGTAGCCCAACAGGGGGCTCCTTCTTAGCCAAAGAATAGCAGGCCTTGATACACAAGACGACCCAGCGGGAGATGGTCCGCTTGTGTACCGCCCGACCTTTTTTGGCGCACACGTAGCCAACAAAGAGCTGGTCGTCCACCCGGAACGGTTGTGTGCGGTTCAGATAGAAAGAAATCGCACGTTTTGGGTCCAGACGGTGGAGCCTCTCTTCCTCTCTGGAAGGATGCGGAGGCGGAAAGAAGGTGGGCAAAGTGATGGTCTGCCCAATATGGAAGGCAGTAACCACCTTTGGCAAGAAGGACGGACGCGTCCTAAGAACAACCTTGTCTGGATGGACAGACAGAAAGGGGGGTTTGCAAGAGAGCCTGGAGCTCACTCACCCGCCGAGCGGAGGTGAGCGCCACCAGAAAGGCTGTCTTCAGAGCGAGAAGACGAAGGGGACAGTTATGGAGAGGCTCAAAGGGAGCGCACATTAAAAAAGTAAGAACCAAGTTCAAGTCCCACTGAGGCATCACAAACGGAACAGGAGGGAAAAGGTGTGTAATGCCTTTAAGAACCTGTTAACAACAGGGGACTTCAAAAGGGAGGGCTGATCAGGAAGGCTGAGGAAGGCCGAGATTGCACAAAGATAGCCCTTGATGGTACCCAGGGCAGAAACCTGTTGGGCCAGAGAAAGAAGGAACAGAAGAACCTCAGAAAGAGGGGCAGAAAGGGGATTCACAGCCTTTGCTGTGCACCATGCCACAAACTTGTTCCACCTGCAGGCTTATACCACCTTAGTGGAGGGACGCCTGGCTGCCAGAATCCCATCACAAACTTTGGGAGGCAAGTCGAAAGGAATCAACTGCCGCCGCTCAATCTCCATGCAAGGAGGTGGAGACTGGACAGGTTCGGGTGGAGGACCGTCCCCTGCTGCTGCGACAGAAGATCCTCCCGAAGAGGCAGACTGATCGGGGGATCGATGCTCATACTGAGTAACTCGGGATACCAAACTCTTCGAGCCCAGTCCGGAGCCACAAAAATGACTTGGGCCCGGTCGCGCCGAATCTTCTTCAACACTCTGGGCAGAAGTGGTATAGGCGGAAAGGCGTACAACAGACCGCAACTCCACTCGCGACGACAAGCGTCGCCGAGCGAGTGCCGCCTTGGAAATTCCAACGCGCAGAACTGCTGACATTGCGCGTTCTCTTCGGTGGCGAATAGATCTAACCAAGGCTCTCCCCACTGTAGAAAGAGTCCTTGCGCCACCTCCGAGTGAAGACGCCATTCGTGATCCATCATGCACCTGCGGCTGAGGTTCGTCCGCCCTGGCGTTCAGGGAACCTGCCAGGTGTTGAACCATCAGGGATATGCCCTGATGTTCCAGCCATGTCCAGAGACGCAGAGCCTCCTGACATAGGGTCCACGACCCCACCCCGCCTTGTTTGTTGCAGTACCACATGGCGGTGGTGTTGTCTGTGAACACCTGCACTACCTTCCCCTTGACAGAGGGAAGAAATGCCTTCAGTGCAAGTCGGATCGCCCGGAGCTCCAGAAGGTTGATATGGAGCCGGGACTCCGCCGGAGACCAGAGGCCTCTGATCTCCGCCTCTCCCATGTGACCGCCCCATCCCAGAAGGGACGCATCCGTCACAACTGTGTGCTCTGGCTGGGGAAGGGAGAGGGATCTGCCCGTGACCCATTGCCGGTTCGAGAGCCACCACTGCAACTGTCGTGCAGTTCCCTCCGAGATCTGGAAGTAATCGGACAGGTTCCCCTGATGCTGCGCCCACTGGAACTTCAGGTCCCACTGCAGAGCCCGCATATGCCATCTGGCATGATCGACCAGCAGGATGCAGGAGGCCATGAGGCCCAGCAGCCTCAGGGTCATCCGTACCGAAACCCAGGATAGAGGCTGAAAGATCGGAATCATAGCCTGAATATCCTGGACTCGCCGTTCGGGAGGATAGGCCCGAAACTGCGTCGTGTCCAGAACTGTTCCGATGAAAAGGAGCTGTGGAGAAGGAATCAGGTGCGACTTCGGCACGTTGATGGAGAACCCCAGCGAGTGCAGGAGTCCGGCCGTAGTCTGGAGGTGGGAGACGACTGCCTGGGACGAGCCCGCCTTCAACAACCAGTCGTCGAGGTAGGGGAAGACTGGAACCCCTGCCCGGCGCAGATGAGCTGCGACCACCGCCATCACTTTCGTGAACACCGGAGGGGCGCTGGTAAGGCCAAAGGGAAGCACAGTGAACTGAAAGTGCTCGAGGCCTACCGTGAACCGCAGGTAACGCCGGTGGGCCGGCAGGACGGGGATTTGAAAATATGCGTCCTGCAAGTCCAACGCTACCATCCAGTCTCCAGGGTCGAGGGCAGTCAAGACCTGAGCTAGGGTGAGCATCTTGAACTTCTCCTTCCGGAGGAAGCGATTGACGTTCCGGAGGTCCAAGATAGGACGCATGTCCTCCTTGTCCTTTTTGGGCACCAGAAAGTAGTGGGAGTAGCAACCACGTCCTACTTCTGGGGTCGGAACACGCTCGATGGCCCTCTTGGCCAAGAGGGCCGCAACTTCCTGTCGAAGAAGTACCAAATGGTCTCCCGACATGCGGTGGTGCTGAGGTGGCATGGCTAGGGGGGGGTAGTCTCGAAGGGGAGGGAGTAGCCCCTTCGGACAATGTCCAAAACCCACCTGTCCGATGTGATGGTGCGCCAGTGGGGAAGGTGATGGCGGACCCTGCCCCCCACTGGCGTGCTGTGGACCTGAAAGGATGGACTAGGAGGGCTTGGAGGCCGCGGACGGGGCGGAGGTAGTGGCCTGACCCGCACGCTGGTTACCCGACCCGCCGGGAGCCACGTCCTCGGCCGCGCAAAGGCGCTTGCTGCGCGGGCCGGTGGCTGGGCAGTGGACGTGACTGGGCGCCCCTTCCGTGGCCACGAAAGGGGCGAAAAGCAGACTGGTGCGGAGGGCGCGAGGCGGAGAGGCCCAAGGACTTGGCCGTAGCCCGCGAGTCCTTAAAGCGCTCCAGCGCGCTGTCTGCCTTATTGCCAAAAAGGCGGATACCATCGAAGGGCATGTCCATAAGGGTGTTTTGGACATCGCCCGAGAAACCAGTGGTCCTCAGCCAGGCGTGACGGCGCAGCGCCACTGTCGTAGCAAGCGATCTGCCTAGCGAGTCAGCGGTGTCTAGGCCACATCGGATAGTGAACTTCGCCGCGTCCCTCCCGTCTGCAATAACACGGGAGAGCAGTGCCTGGACCTCCTCAGGACACTTGGGCAGCACTTGCGCCACCGAATCCCACAGAGAGTGGGAGTAACGGCCCAAAAGGCAAGCGGTGTTCACGGACCGCAAGCCAGCACTGGAGGAAGAAAAAATCTTCTTCCCAAATTTTTGGGATTCCCTGTTTGGCGGAGCCGTAGGGAAGGCGCTCTGAGAGGCAGAGGCTTGGACAACCAAGCTCTCGGGGTGGGGTGTTGGGAGAGGAACAGGGGGTCGCCCGGGGCCGGGCGATGGCGTCGGGCTACGTTCCTGTCCACAGGAGCCCCTGTGGTGGGCCTGGACCAGGTGCCCAAAAGAACGTCAGAAAGTGCGTCGTTGAACGGCAGCAGTGGCTCCGAAGAGGTAGCCGCCGGCTGAAGCACTTCCGTCAGGAGGTTAGTCCTGACCGCCACTGTAGGGAGCTCGAGGGGCAAGGCCGCGGCCGCCCTACGCAACACCGTTGCATAACTTGCTCCCTCCTCCGTAGCCACGGAAGGAGGAGACAGCATGCCAAGGTCTGGAGAGGTGTCCAGACCACTGGCATCACCCAGTTCCTCAGCCCAGTCCTGATAAGGCTCACATTGAGCTGTGAGAGGGTCTTCCGACCCCTCCCAGTCCTCCTCGTCCTCCAAAACAGGTGAAAAGTATGGAGGAGGGACATGAGGGAAGAAAAGTCCCATCGGCGTCGGAATTGGCGTCGGGCGACGTTGATCCGGCTCCGTGTCCGGTTCTGGGGAGAACCTGCGGACGGCGCTGCCCGGGGCCTCGGACGGCGCCGTGAACGGTACCGGTGAGGTCGGCGCCGGTGGAGATGTTATTAGGTCAACCGGCGTCGACCGGGATCCAGGCCTGGATCCGAGGGGGTCCTGCGGCGCCGGGGCCGGAGCCGCCGGAGACACCGGGGCCGGAGCCGCCGGTGGTGCCGAGGGAGGATTCCCACTGGGGCCCGCGGGGCCCGAAGGCGCACCGGGGTAACCCTTAGGCCAAAGATGCGAGCCATGGCCGACAAGAAGTCTTGGATGTCGGCCGGAGTCGACGTCGGACCCGGTACAGGCGGGTAAGGTCGTCGTCGGCTGTTCGGATACTCCCGGAGCCGTGGGGGCGGTACCAACTGGACCCTCGGCCGAGTCGTGAGACCGGTGAGGGGAGGTCTTAGAACGACGCTTCTTAGACCTCTTGTGCTTCGCCTTACCTGAAGATGAAGACTTCGACCCCGACGAATGACGACGGCTCCGCGACCGGCCCCTCGACCTCTCCCGGGACCGGGACCTCGAGCGGCGCGGAGCCGAGTGCTGGGCCTCGAGAAGCTTTCGAGACCGCTCTCGCAAAGCCTTCGGGGCGAGGGACCGACACTCGGGGCACGACTTGGGGTCGTGGCCGCGCCCCAGGCAGAAGAGACACTCTCGGTGCGGATCCGTAATCGACATCATGCGATTACAGACCTCGCATGGCTTGAAGCCGGGCATCCCTACCGACACCTTGGAGTCGAAACGACTCGAAAACTTGGACAAAAAGTCTCGAAAAATACTCAGTCAAAAAATGACTGGGGCACTGCTCAATCCGGATCTGCGCTTACTGGCGCGGAAAAAGAAAGAACTGACGCCAGCGCGCATGGGCGGCGTCTAAGTACTGGCCGCGACGTCATCCCGGCGATCACGACGCCGACGTCGGACGCGGAGCCGCACGACGACGCCTACCGACGCGCAGGGGTACTGCTGCGCAAAACTTTCCGGATCCAGCCTGACGGCTGGGGATATTCTAAGGTAAGGAATCTGTCCCTAACGTGTCTCTTTCAGATGCTATGTAAAGCGCTCTGATACCCGATTCGGGTCAAGTTTGCACTATATAAAATTCTGTAAAATAAAAATAAAAAATTCAAGGGATGGGGAGCATTCTGATTGGCTGTGGAGTTCTAGAGAAATGATTTGGCCACCCAGGGCTGTAATTTGAGCAAGTTTCTGCAGCTCTTGGCAGCAGATAAACCCCTTAGCTTGGCCACAGACTGTGGGATTGCTGGCTGCCCATAAGGTGCAGGCCAACTGGACGGTACCCTGATTTTCTTTAAAGTAGGTTTGTATCCAGGACCTCATTTGGGCCGAGCAGTCTCTATCTGTCATGTACCATGCATTAAAACGCCACATGGGACAGAGTCCTGGTTCTGGGGCTTCCAAGTGCACCATTAGTGGAACATGGTCGGAGATGCCCTGCAGTAGGATTGTAGCTTTGGTTACCTGAAGGATATCTGTGGCTGGCAACCAGAGAAGGTCAATACGGGACCTAATGTTGTGAGCTGCTGATGTGTGGGTGTAAGTACAGTCTTGCTGGTGCCATGTACTCCACGCGTCACTGAGCCCCATAGAGTCTGCACAGGCAATTAGCATCCAAGAGAGACATGCCAGCCTTGGGGGGCTTGTGGAGCCCCTAGATGGGTCGGGGCTGCGTTAAAGCTACCTACCAGCACTGTGATGTCTAATGGGACCAGGCCAGTGCATCTATCTAATGTTGGGAAGAGGAGCGGTTATGGGAAGTACACTGATAGTAAGTTATACTGCATGCCCTCCAGTAGCCCTTCTACATGACATACCTGCCCTGGGGGTCGGTGAGTGTGTTTGTCACCACAAGCGGAAAGCTTTTGTGCAGTAGGATGGCAACCCTATGGGAACCCCGGGAGAACCAGAATGGTAAACTCGGTCATATCCCTAGCATCGGCGGAAAGGACAGTGCTCCTCTAGTAAATGGGTTTCCTGGAACCACTGGCCGAAATCTTTAGGCGAAACAGAGGACTGCGGATAGTTTGATGCGGTCCAGCATACCTTTCACATTCCAGGAGATGATAACAAGTAGTGCCATAAAGTTTACAGTCAAGCTTTGCAACACTAGGGCCCTGAGAGGGGTCCAAGTTCTAACGATCACGACATGTAGTGAGTCATGGAGGGCGGTGTGGACTGGGAATGGGCAGGTGTAGTTGAGATGTGTGCGGTTGCTGAACAGTAAACACAAATAACCCTGATAACATCCCATTCCCCCAACTCTCCCCCATCCCCATACTTCTACTCCTGAAGCATCTGTCACCCAAAAACAAAACATATTAAAGGAAACAATACAAGGCTAAATAGAACCTAAGTTGAGACCTCATTTACAGGATTCAAAGCTAGTGCCCAGGCCAGGGTGTCGAACAGTTCTGGTGTACATGTTGGTTGAGTTACACTATCCCCTTGACCGGGAGACCCCAGGCCCACCTCCGAGTCAGTGGAGTACAAGCGACCACCAGGTCAGGCGCCCATCTTAGGGATCTGGTAAGTCTTCTCCACTGGGACTTATGGGGTGGGTGAGGGAACTCCTGGTTATTCTCGTCTTAACAGGGTCCCCATCTCCCTTTCGGTGGAGCTCTACATTTTCAGTAGCCAACTTCCAAGCCTGCTCCATTGTCTTGAAGAAGAGCGTTTTGGAATTTTCAGCTTTGCAGGAAAAAGGAGCATGTAGGTGACCTGGAGGACCTGGAGTTTCTGTTTCTCCTCATTAACGAGCGCCTGCGCTGTTGGACAGCTTGTGTATTGTCCGGAGAGACCATGATGTGCAAATTTTGGTAGTGAAGAATGGCGTCCAGGTCACAATGGTTAAGGACTTTGGCAATCATCGGCGTGCAGGCACCCCGGGGTAGGGGAAGGGTAGGCTGCTGCGTGAAGGATCTATGAGCCCACTCGATCACGAACCATGGTGACAGGCTACCCTCATGGATCGACGAGTGCAGCCAGTCCACTAGAAAACGCTCTGCATCCAGGGTTTACACGCCCTCAGGAAACCCCACAACTGGAGGTTATTCCTGCACGTGCAATTCTCTGCGTCCTCAGCCCTGCCTTCCAGTGCAGGAGTTTGGAGACTTGAATTTTAAGAGTGGCCACATCATCTTGCATGGACGATCATTTCAGTAACGTGATGGGCAACACTGAGCAGGTCTTGGCGCGGTAGTGACGTTTTCACCTTAACCTTCTCCACTTTGGTGTCCACTGCTTCCCGCGAATCTTGGATGACCTGGAGGATGGTAGCAAGATCGGGCTGGAGTGCACTTCAGTGCTGGGGGGTGAGGGGAGGCGATGCCCCGTCTCTGGTCATCCAGGGCCATTGTGGCAAATTTATCAATCTTTGTTTGGGCTGGCGCAGATGGAGCAGGT
Organism: Calotriton arnoldi; assembly: GCA_963921515.1. NCBI lineage: Eukaryota > Metazoa > Chordata > Amphibia > Caudata > Salamandridae > Calotriton > Calotriton arnoldi. Next base: position 1,915,661 of record CAWUFW010001319.1, on the reverse strand, counting down.
CTGTCTTTATCTATAGTGGCCACTGGTCAAGCGAATCACCCCAAAAGGCCACAGGCCTTTGCCCCAGGGCAGCACGAGCAGCTTTGGCTGAGTTCTATGTGCCAATGAGTGTCAAGGCCTGAAGCTTCTCCAGTGGCAGCCTACGTCGGAGGGGCCCAGCACACGGGCACTGCCAGCCTGTTTCAGGAGAGAGACAATGGCACCCCAGGGCGCGTCCGTGCAGAACTGGTGATTCTGCCAGGGCCCCACCGCTCCCCTATCCTCATTTGGGGGCCCAGCCACTGCAGTCCCGGGGCCCCTGGACGCCCGCAGGCCTAGATCCAGCACGATTAGTAGGTTTCAGTCTCTTTGCGGGGAACTTATCGGGTCCTTTCCGGCCGCTCCGTCAGCGGCCCACCGGGCCCTAACGTAGCCCTGGTGGCCCAACATGGCCCACGCGAAGCAGAACACCCACACTGCGATGCACAGGAGCCGCACCACAAGGGTGCCGAGATCTGGCACCAGTGGCATCCTCCGCAGCCGCTCTAACTGTGTCTCGCACCCACGCCCCAAGGCCGCCAAGACAGACACCATCCGGATGTGGGGGCTCCGTCGGTAGTCAACCAGGCCGGGCGCGGTCCCCCCCCCCATCCCTGGGGGAGCTCTGAACAAATGCAGAACAGGAGGGAGGGGTCTCAAAGAGAGTCACTGGCGTGGATGGCAAAGGATTGACATGGATGTTATGAGTGGCACTATAGGGTGGCTGCCATCTTTACCGCCTTGGCCCCACACCCCAAAGGTTATGAGTTTAAGCACATTTGTACCACTAAGAATTTTGGATTACCAATAATGCAATATACTTTTCACAGAATCCAAAAATATAAAGAATTTCTTAGATAATCTGAACCGAAGATGCAGATTTCCAATGGATATAATTTGTGAAATAAAGAATATAAAAGCTTAATTCCCCCAATGTCCAGAAAAGTGCAAGAAATTGAAGACAGTGGGTGCAGGGAGAGGGTATGGAGCCTTAGCTCTTAAAGAATTAAAATATGTGCAATACACTGATAATAATCATGAAAATATTACTAACAAACATAAAAAATACCTTGAAGAAGGGAAAGGAGGAGGAGGGATTTCACTGTTGATCTTTTCACAGTAACGCTCCAGGAAGGTTCGAAGATGTGAGAAAGTGCTCTCCTCCAAATCTACACAATATGGTCTATGCCATGCAACAACTTGTCTGGAAAGCAAAAGACAATGAATTATTGAAAAATCTATCTACAACCGTAGATGACTAGCAGACAAAACACACTACATAAAAGTGTCCCTAGGATGGATGACTATTAGATTAAAAAAAATTGGATGATGAATGGTGTAAGAGGAAATTACATTGAAGGAGTTTGAGGATACAGGATTGCCATAAGACAACAGCAAATCTAACTCATGTGAATTGAAACATGATGGCTCAGTCGTTGCCGGCGTAGTGCCAGAGCCGTCCTCATGCTGAGGCCTTGTTGCCCGATTGGGTTCAAGAACTTTCTTGTCCCTTCTCAGCTCCAAGGTATGCTCATGACGTCGGCCTGAGCCAGAGGGCTGTTGTGAACCAAGGCGTGGCGGGGGTGGTGAAGGCGAGTGTAAGATCTTCTTTACACAGGGGTCAATAGTACTCACAGTACGTGTCGTCTTGGTCCTCGGCCCAGAGACAGGAATCAACCTTGGGATGTGGGCCGCTTGATATGCACTGGACCGTGTTCGTCCCCAGAGGATGAATCGGAAGCGAAATAGTGATGGTTGGCGATTACCACCCCACCACCTACTGGAGCACTTACCTCGCTTCCACGTCACTGTCCTGCAAGAACTTCACCTCAGCCGCCAGTTTCATGGTGTGTGCCAGGTGTGGATCCCTAATGGTCCGAAGTGCCTTTTTGAACAATGTGTACTCATCTTCTTTGTGCTCCAGAGATAGGCACAAATTACATGCTTTGTGTGTCAGTGTGTGCGTATTTGGCCCCGCACTGAGGGCACTGTCGGAAGAGGTCCTTCTTTGTCTCCAATACCCAGAGACTGTCAATCTCGGCGGGCATGTTTCGGGTTGGCTTCCAGGTAATCGGTCTTAAGGGCCTTGGATCCGTGGGTGTCATCTACTGGATCTCTGGTCGCGTCTTTTTCAGATCGTAGTCTGCGTGGGCTTGAATGCTGCACAGCTCCGACGCAGTCCGTCCGAGCCCGGTGGCAGAATAAAACTTTCTAAGAAAGGAGTCATTGAACATGCGCAATACCTCAAGGGGGAGGAGAAACGACGCACACCAGCAATCATAAAACTTCCTTGAGGAAAAACAACTAGCAGAGACCGGGCCCAACACTAGATGGCAGGAGTATGCATAGCATGTGTATCTGCAGCCAACACATGCTATGAATATAAAGTTTTTCCAACTATAACTTAGTTTTAACCTTTGTTTTTAAATACATATATCTTTCATCACCAGGTGGTCAAAGGAGGTGGTGCGCTTAAACTGCTGGTGCTCGCGAGGCAGAATTATCTTGGGGGTGTGTGGTAAGTTAAATCTTAACTTTCTCTACATATCTGAAACACATTTTTCTTTGAAGATGTTGGGGCTCTACTGTGGAATGGAAAGAGTGGACTGTTTCACAATCTAACAGCTTTTCCCAACCAGTGTTTGCCTCTTCCAGCTCCCTTTTTATATAGGTAGATGTCTTTGAAGATCAATTTATATATTTGTTTCATTTCATTGTTGAGTTTAGCCAAATGCATTCACTGAGAAGTTCTGCACCCAAATCAAAGATTTTTCCGATCTTATTCAGTTCTTTAGAGAACCAGTCCACAGTTATTTATATTTTCTATCTTAAGCTGTTCTGGAATAAACATGTCTAATAGCCAAATCATGTTTCATTGGAATGGGCTGTAAGGTTATGACCTATGCCATTTGCAGTCATAAAATTAAGATCCTGTAAGGTAAGAATAACACTAACAATGCAAGCTTCAGTCAAATACTACTTGCAAGAAACACTACAGAATGAGTATTAAGGAAAAATGTGCTCTTCGTCAGATGAAGGCTGAACATGTTCTGTGCACTGAGAAAAATCATGAACTGAGTCAATCAATGGATCACTAGAAAAATTAATGAATAGAAGAGAACCAAAGCACAAGAAAGAGGAGGAGAAGTTACTGAAAGTAATAATGCATAGTGAACACATTTGGAGTTAATTCACCATTCTTTTGTAGCTGAGTAAATCAGTTTTGGTTCTGTGATGCAAGCAAAGTATTACCAGTAAATTCAGTACCTAGAAAGCACATAATATGCGGAATATAAAGTAAGTAGTAAATTAACTTAAATATTTTAAAGACTATTTTTCTTAGCCGTTGAAAACAAAGATTTCAATGTCTATGAATTTGCAATATATAAAGTGCCTTCTGCCTAACCGAATGCCAGATTGTTGTATATTTATTAGACCATCTGTGATAGAACATGACTGCTGCCACTGATTAAGTGGTACAGAGTGGAAATTGCCATAAAACCCAACCTATAGCAAACACATCAAGTGTGGCACCAATACTAACACATTTATCCAACACTCTTTTCTTTAATCGTATGTCACTCACCTGTCTCTAGGAAGGGCTGTCCATGCAAGGCTGTGGGATGTTCCAGCAGAAATCTGTTGAATAGCTACTCCATCCAACCCACTTACTTTCTTTGGTTTAGTAATGGGACCAGTTGAATTGCCCTGGCCACACTGGCCCATGGAATTATTACCCCAGGCATAAACTTCATTATCTATACCATAAAAGACATAATAAAAGAAAATTAACTCAATACACTTACCATTTACATGGAATAATATTGTAAACAAATGCATTACTGAAGTATACATTTACCATGTGAAAGAGCCAAACAATGGCTATCCCCTATAGAAATATCAACTATTCTTGTAGCAGCTAGCTCTTCAATAAGCTTTGGTCTAAGTGCTGTAGCTTCTGAGGACCCACAGCCAAGGCAAGCACCGCAACCCCAGGCGTAAACCTAATAAAAAATAAAATAAAAAAAGGTTTAAATCCCTGAGCATATGCAACTTTTATTTACCACTTAATGAAGGAACATAAATCTTTCATGCGTATTTTGTGTGTGGTATATTTTCTTGAAATACGTAGTTAACATGCAACACACGGTCACTATAGATAAGTATCAGATTAATACAATTATTTACAGGGGCGTTTGGGCAATCAGAAACTGCTCACAAGTCTCGGTTTCTACATTAACAAACATTTGGGCTTAGACAATTATTTCTGAGGAAGTCTAGGCTAATAGTGCTTTGCAGTAGAAAGTAAACTACCATTATAACAGAACAATAAAACAAATGACCAACTCAAAGCATATAGTTTATTGATTTTACAAGTTAGTTCAAACCTCAAACCATCTCCTAAACGTCAATTATTATCTCACAAAATCGGTGCAAAAATACATTAGAAGTCCACACTAACATGTTAGTGTGAGAAATAATCATATTCTGTACAGTTTAGGGTGAAAAGAGGACCCAGGTACAATAAAATTGTACAGTAGCCTTATTGGCACTGAAACAATGGACACAAAAGAGTAGCAGTACCTTATGTTCAACCAAAATGTTCCAATTTCAGAGATTCATCACAAGGCATCTTTTATCTCAATTCTCATAATCTTATCCCAACTCTCAAACACTTGGTGTCACATTCAAATACAAAAGTGATGGGTGTAATGCTCGGCAGTCACTGGTAATAAGTTGGCCTGCATTTCAGTCAGTCCATCACTTTTTTTGCACTATGCCAGTCCAGAAATGGATCAACCATATGCAAATAACACTTGAGAATGTTCCAATTATAACAAATCAAGACCTAATGCCCATACCAAGTCACTTGTAGATTTGAATCATCAACCTGACCACATTAGAGGTGACATTATTCAGGCCTGTCTGTATTTTGGGGTTGACCCTCTTTTGATGGTCAAGTCCCACTCTGCTGTTGATCTGGTAAAGTGGAGCCTTCAGACAGTGAGATGTTCCTGGTGTTTAAGACCTTTGTGTGCAGTCTTGCCTTTTGAATGTGGGTTTCTTTGAATCCCTAGGGGCCCATTGCTCTCATGGGTCTGAGTCGATCTCAGAAGGTGCTGTGCCCAACTCCCCCTTGAAGTCAACTATAGAGGAGGCATGATCTCCCCACATACCCTCCATTTTCCAATTCCCCTTCAAAAGCTATACTATCTCTATCGAGTTTAATCACCTTTTTGCACTGAAATGCACTTCAGGCCACAGAGTAACAGGCACATGAGAGGATCCTGTAATTGGGGGTTTCAGGCACATAATCTTGGGTCATATGAGAAACACAAGAAACCGAAAAGTAGACTCCAAAGAAAAATAACTTGCAGTCCATTCCCAACACTAGATGGACGAAGGGTGCCCACCATACGACCTACAACACATGCTGCAAACACAACAGACCCTGAACAACTCTGAGCGTTGATTTATAATACCCTAGAACATGACCATACTGAACAAATGTTCAAGATAGATAACGTTCAAGAGCAAAAACTAATTTCAAATAAATTGCCAAGGAGGTGATCACTGAACATGGAGGGGAAATTAGATGATAGTCAATGGAATATGTTCAATGAATCTTTTATAACCAACACTTTTTAAATACAGCAACACTTTTAAAAATTGTGTAATCAAAATGTATACACTTACTGCTGCTGTTTTTTTTGTTCCACCACTCTGCAAGAAGTATGGGAACTTGGCTATTAAGAATTGATTACTTAAAGCAGAAGTCTTATCAAATATGTTGCTAGAACTGTGTTCACATACCTGTCCTGTCGATGTCAAGGCAAGTGAAGACTGGCTTCCTGCGCATACTTTCCGAATAAACATTCCTTGCAAGGATTCAATTACTTTTGGTTTGTACACTCGGTTGGTATCACCATGCCCAAGTTTGCCTAGGGAATGAAGACAAATACTGAAGGCAGAACATACACAAATTCAGGCCACACAAAGCTATAATAACGTCATGAGAGGCTGGTATTATTCATTTTAAATGTATATTGACTTACTAAACACGGTTGTTGTGCTTATTTCAAAACAGCATCACCATATGGTACACTGTCTCTAGAGCCGATGCTAATAAATAAGTGCCGGTGCCGAGCACCAGAAACCACCGGCACAAATTAAGCACTGAATGAAAGTGTAATTAAACTTGGCCACATACAATTTAAGATTTGTAAAATAATATTTCATGAATTATAATCCATGTGCAGGTGTTATGGTGTTCCCAAAAGGTTTCAATTATATAGAAAACAGAGGTTCTGCTCAAATGGGAGGATAAGAAACAAATTAATTACTGTAAGGAGTTTAAGGAAATAAAATGCAATTACCATCTTTTATGTCTGGATAATGCTTTCAATCTTTTACTACTCCACAGCATTCACTGGAAAAAGAGACGACAATGCTCACTGGATCCAACAGGAAGAACTACACATCACAAGATGGACACATAATCCTAATTTCCTCTAGTCCATCTATCTTTTCTGCTGTTCAGCAAGCAAAGGGTTCCATTTTTCTTCTATAAAATTTCAAGACCATTGTGTTGTTATTACCTGGGTTTTCAACTTTCATGCCTTAGTATCCAAAAGCTTGAGCAGACTTATTTCAGGACTTATGGCTTGCACAAAGGCCTTTATTGGCAGTCGTATCTGCCTTTCTTATACTTTGTGCATGAGGTTCTGTCATTCAGGGGGGCTGCAGGTTTGGGCATGGACTTGCATACCGGCATTTCATAGTCACACTACCTGCAAGAGAACATGACTGCTCCTTCTTGCCTGGCTGCAACCCACAAACACCTTTTCTTACTACCTGAATGAGATTTATGCTAGGCTTGTAACAACTGTATTCACACAGGCTTATGACTTTTGGAGCTTGCCCTCACAACCTCCACTAAAAATAAGCGCCTTCAACCCGGGCATACTCTTTCCCTATTTGCAAAGTTGGCTGGTTCTCTGCCCATTAATAAGCCAACTGGGCAGAACGGTAATTCCTTAAATAATATAGATCCTGGTGTCAAAAAACAAGGATCTAGAGCTACACTGAAATTCAGTCTTGTCTGTCCATTCTGATACCTTCGAAAAGCTCAATGCAACTTTCCTGTCTAAATCAAGCTCTGGGATCTATACAGAACTTGCATTTCACACACAGGCCTGCTGTACTCCCAGGACCACAACTCTGACTCTGGTTCATCTTCCCAATCCACTACAGTGCTCAAGGTGCTTAGATGGGGGCAATAATAGAAAGCAAGAGGTTTATTATGACAGTGATCAGACTAAACAGATAACCTCCCCCCTTCTCGCTATCTTGGCCAGATTCATACTTTGCATCCAGAGGACACTTTACAAACTTGATTCTCAGAGTGCCCCACAGCTATTGTGGCACATGTTCATGCACCTTTGCATATGCCTATCACAAAGAAAATACATAATCACCCTAAAGCAGAATGCCCTAGGCTTTCCCTAGAAAGTCAGGTTGCTGCCACTCCAAAGATTTGATGCTAAAATGTTAACCTTTATAGGCAAGTTTGAGAGAGACCACTAAGTTGCCATTACTCTTGGAAAGGCAGCCAAGACAAACTATTGGACTTCTCAGGTCCACAAACTGAAATTCGTGATATTATCCGTCTTGCCAATGATGAGAGCAACCTTGTGGATCCAGACATCCTAGCAGGTAGGGCACACAGAAGGTGATATGACTACTCAACAACACCAAATGAACCATAACTGGTGAAAGTGCTGCTCTATTCTATTGAGAATTGACACCCAACTTGGGTGAGCTTGCACATTCTGTGGCTGGACAGGAAGCAGAGATCCTGTTTATTGATTCCTTTGTCAAAGAGTTAGGAAAATTCATAATCACTTTTACAGCTTTGCAGAAAAGTTGAACTACCCTTTTTTGAAGGGGCCAAACGTGGCAGAGGACACTCATATGGCTTTTTAATTTAAATGTTTCCCAGTGCTTCCAGAACACCCACAAGCATGGTGACTATCAAGATTAGGATCAGTCTAGTACGCTCTTACCTTCCCACCCCAGAGGCAGCAAGGTGCGTTATGAGAGAAAGCATCCAATCAATTCGAAACCTTTATTTTTTTATGTTTACATTTTTTCCACAAATTGAAATTTTTCCAGAATCTATGAATCATGGAAACAGTTGAGAGTTTTCCTCAGAACTTTTTCCCTACTCAGACACTACCCCCCCCCCAATACATTATTCTTCTCCCATCAAGAGCAGCCCAATATTGATCTGTGGACTGGATTTGCAGGAACTCCGTCAGAAAGGGGTTTCTGTAACACTTAGCCCCCTAAGGATAGGGAGGAAAATAGAAGTTCTAACCAATATCTTTTGGGTACAGAAGAAAGGGGGTGGTTTTTTCCTGGTCATCAGTCTTCTCAAGTACAACTGTATGATGTACTGGCATTTCAAGATGAAGGAAATCCAAGTTCTGTCACCTACAAACAAAACGTGATTGGATGGTTAGACTAAAAATACGTTTGCCTCGCAATCCTCATCTTTAAGCCTCACCTCCAGAGGTTCTCCTAGTCCAGTAGTGTCACAGCACTCTTTTTAAGTATTTCTTCATCCCTTTTGGTGTTTCACCAAACTGATTAAACCAATGGTAGAGTTTCTAATCGCAATAGGGGTTCAATGACATTTTCATGTTACAGGACCTTCAATCTCTGCTCACCCATTCAAGATGGGTTATTACCCTGCTTCAGGATGCTTCTTCTAGACAATTTGGTAACCCTGCAACTTTTAGTTAGAGTTGCCGGACTTCTAGCGTCTTCCATTCTAGCCACCTTCCCGGGGTCCTAAAATTACATAGCCCTTTAAAGATTTCAAATTCACCTTCAAGGTGGGTCTCTTACTCCAACTCAGTTACCCTCATTAATGTGATATAGCAGAAAATCCAACGTTGGTACAAACACAGAGGCCTAGAACGGAAGGGCTATTTTCGGTGCGGAGCTGGATGTGATCAAAGTTGGATGCTAGCAGGTGGTGCTGGAGAGTTCAGTGCAGCGACCTATCTACCAGAGGCAAGTGGCCAGAAAAAGAACGGAGACTTCACATCAGCTAGTGATAGGTTCCTTTGTGAATCAATGGCAGACTGACCACAAGACTCTTAGCTGCATCCTGCTGAAGAGGGCCAACTTCTCAGCAGTTCAATACATCAATCACATGGTGGGCATTCCAACATCCTAGCAGATATTGCAAAAAAGTTTAGGCACTTTTGCGTCGACCAGAGTTACTCAGTAGTAGTTAAATATCTTCCAGGAGAAACAAATGTTGTAGTGGACCAATACTCTTGGTACTTCAGGGGTGTTAGTAATTGGAAATGGGACCCTCACATTTCCCAGCAAATCATAGGTGTCTGATGTCATTACTAATTGGACCCATTTGCCTCTCATCTGAAAATTCGCCTCAGTCTTTTCTTCAGTTGAATACCAGACCAGGAGATTTGGCCACAGAAGCTTCCTTCAATAAAGTCTTAGAACTATGCTCCCTTCTTCCCTTTTTACTGATTCATGGGGTGGCTTCTCAGGCACGCAGACAGAGAGCAGACTTTGTTCTTCTGCCACAGACTTGGAGATCTCAAGCTTGATTTCTAGCGCTACTGGAACTTTCTTGGGATTTTCTAATCTTTCTACCCAAACATCCTTCTACATTAATGGAATCAGCGGTTCACAATCGCACATTAGTAATCAGTAATTACTAATGACCTTCTCAACTGATTGCATGGAGTATTTCCAGGGCAGATGGCATGTTGCTGGACTTTCATAGAACGATACAAAAGGGGATGATGGACGGAACGTTTGAGCCAATCAAACACTCACCCCCAGTCAACTGATCTGGGTTTAATCCATCATCATTCTTTAGCTCACTCCACCACCCCAGTTCAGACATGGCCATATGCAAATCAGTCTGACCATGTGCCTCATGGGAACAGTCCAGCCCGAACTGCCAAGCCATGTCTTCCCTGGACCGGAAACAAGCATCCTAGGACCGGTTTCTGGCATTCCAGCCGTCATCAGCCAGGCTTGCTTGAATCCAGTGGCAAAGTGAGCAAGGGACCCACGTCTGGGCATACCCCGCCAACTTAGGGCGAACAAAGCGATACAAAAGGGGATGATGGACGGAACTTTTGAGCCAATCAAACACTCACCCCCAGTCAACTGATCTGGGTTTAATCCATCATCATTCTTTAGCTCACTCCACCACCCCAGTTCAGACATGGCCATATGCAAATCAGTCTGACCCTGTGCCTCATGGGAACAGTCCAGCCCGAACTGCCAAGCCATGTCTTCCCTGGACCGGAAACAAGCATCCTAGGACCGGTTTCTGGCATTCCAGCCGTCATCAGCCAGGCTTGCTTGAATCCAGTGGCAAAGTGAGCAAGGGACCCACGTCCACGTTCCGTCCATCATCCCCTTTTGTATCCCCTTTTGTATCGCTTTGTTCGCCCTAAGTTGGCGGGGGTATGCCCAGACGTGGGTCCCTTGCTCACTTTGCCACTGGATTCAAGCAAGCCTGGCTGATGACGGCTGGAATGCCAGAAACCGGTCCTAGGATGCTTGTTTCCGGTCCAGGGAAGACATGGCTTGGCAGTTCGGGCTGGACTGTTCCCATGAGGCACAGGGTCAGACTGATTTGCATATGGCCATGTCTGAACTGGGGTGGTGGAGTGAGCTAAAGAATGATGATGGATTAAACCCAGATCAGTTGACTGGGGGTGAGTGTTTGATTGGCTCAAACGTTCCGTCCATCATCCCCTTTTGTATCGCTTTGTTCGCCCTAAGTTGGCGGGGGTATGCCCAGACGTGGGTCCCTTGCTCACTTTGCCACTGGATTCAAGCAAGCCTGGCTGATGACGGCTGGAATGCCAGAAACCGGTCCTAGGATGCTTGTTTCCGGTCCAGGGAAGACAGGGCTTGGCAGTTCGGGCTGGACTGTTCCCATGAGGCACAGGGTCAGACTGATTTGCATATGGCCATGTCTGAACTGGGGTGGTGGAGTGAGCTAAAGAATGATGATGGATTAAACCCAGATCAGTTGACTGGGGGTGAGTGTTTGATTGGCTCAAACGTTCCGTCCATCATCCCCTTTTGTAGGACTTTCATAGAAAGCAGCTTTTGTTACCAAACAGACTGGGCATCTAGCACATCTTCTGCCTTGAACGATGGGGTGGTTGGTGCAACAAACATTCTGGATTTTTACTATCCCAGGCGACTACTCCACAGATTGGGCCGAGCAGACAGTGGCCTCTGGCAGAGGGGCTGTGGACAAGATGGGACCTTCCTACATATACTATGGGAATGTCCGAAGATACAAAGTTATTGGACCAAAATAAAAGATACCATGGCCGGGGTGTCGGGTGTGGAGATCCTCCTAGAACCCAAGTGGTTTCTGTTAATGATTTCAGGAGATGAGGACTGGCCCAGGTTACGAGAACATGCTTGACCCTGGCCACGGTGGTCGCTAAGCGCAATATAGCAAAACATTGGGGAACAATACAACCCTTCAAACTGTCAGAGTGGAAAACTGACCTGGATTGGTGCCAACAAGCAGAACAGACTATATACAAGGCCTGGGGTTGTCCACAGAAATGGGAAAAAGTGTGGGGTCCTTGGCGGGCGTATCGTGGTCTGTTGGCCTGGAAGGGGGGGGGGAGCTTTTTCATATGCATAATTTTGATATGAACCTCGCCCGTTTATCCTCCTGTAACCGAAGAAAGACTCAGACATTTGTGATCCATAATGTATCTGCCAAGTTATTTACTGAGCACAAAATAGTAAAAAGATTTATTTAAAAAAAAAAAACATTCTGGATTGTTTGGAGGGCTGGATGTAGTATATTGTTAATTATTTTTCACAATTAAGAGGCAGGTCTTTCTTACTGCAATGTTAATTTTTATAGGTCTGGCACTTCAGCAGGACACATCCACATTGCCAGTCTACCGATAGGTGAACATCCATTGATTTGTAAATGTTTGACAGGGATAAGTTGTCAATTTCACCTGAGCCTAAGGGCTCAATGTTATGTGATCTAAATGAGGACTTGCATCTACTGACACTACTGTCAGACTAACACGTGATGCTCATTTGCTTGTTATTCTGCAGAAAGCTGTCCGATGTTTCATCATTTGACTTCGCAGACAGAGTATTCATTTCTTTTTTTTTTTAATAATGTATTTATTAAATGAAACTTCCAGTCATTGCATATATTAAGTTACAAACCAGGCGATCTTAGAACAGCAGATGCATAGCGTTTTATACAGATACATACTCATACAATCAAATCAGATGCATGATTATTCCTAGACATTTCCATTTCCACCGGAGATAAGCATAATTCCCCTCGAAATACATTCCACCCACTCCATTTTTTGTCCCATTTCTTGGGACATCCCCTAGATTTAAACACTTCTTTTTCTGCAATCATATACTTCGGCCGCCCAGGCATTCGTCGATGGTTGCCCTGGTACCCCCCACTTCATTGCTATTGCTCGTTTTACTAGTGTATAGCCTAAGGTGACTAATTGTTGTTCTACTTCTGTGAGATCGGTCGCTACCCAAATATTGAGAAGCCCCAGTGGTGGAGTGAGGTTAATCTCCTTCCCAAGTGCTTCTTGCATGTGTGTGGTTGCCCCCTCCCAAATAGCTCGCAGGAATGAACAGTCCCACAGAGTATGATAGAAGGTGGCTTCTTGGTGACACCCCCTCAGGCAGAGTATTCATTTCTGAAGGAGCATCATTTGCAGTGTCTGGAAGAACAAGATCTGATAATAAATGTATCTCCTATCTGAGCTTTTCCAATAATCTTATTCTAAGCATGATGCAAGCCAATAGGACAATTGTTGATCTCTCTCAGGAAATCTTTGGCCCCAGTCTGCTCTGCCAACTTAGATGGATTCGCCGGATAATACAATAAGCAGGAATCAATACTAGCTCTTTTGGTGTTCATTATGCTAAGGGTGCCATTGCAACCAAATCTTTCTCTTTGTTGAAATATATCATGAGAGCAACCAATTGGTTCTGCAAATCTACATTTAAGAAATGTTACTTTAAATTCATGTCTGATGTGGCTTTGATAGTAGTCACTAAACTGTGAAAACTCACCCTGGCCTCCTCTCTTGACACAGAAAATAAAATGTTCTTGTTGTCACAATCAAGAATTTTCATTTCTATTAAAAGACACAGAGAAGTGTATTATACTACCCTGAAATGTGAACCTTTTGTCTGCCCAAATAGCATTTATTTAAACATTTATGTTATGTGGTAATTGCTCACTATGAAGAACTCTTCTGAAATAGACTAGTTACTTGTCTTCCTGGTGAATTTAGCTTTATGTGGATTTATAATTGTCATGTTTTTTCGCTGCAAATGATCATTAGCGGACTGACATTCTTGCAACAGTGTCAAGATGAACTGAAATGTTCTTTCAAGTTTTAAACATTTCTCATTGGGTCCTGATCGCTGCAACAAAAAAACAAAAAAAGAGGCCCTTAACATGGTTGACAACCTGGTTAAGAACTCAAATGAATTTTACCTGCCCATCAATGCTGTACTTTCCCTAGACATTGTAGTTTCTTCTGATATTTTCTGTGGCTGCTAATGGAGTAGCAAAGAAAGTTTAAAGCAGAAGCCTTATGTCAGTATCCTTAATAAAACTGACATTTCCCAATAACACTAGAGACAAAGTTTTACATTTAATGGTACTTATTTTGTTGTCCTTGGAAAATGAAAAGAAGAATTTACCCTAGCTTGTTTTCAAACATGACTCATATTACACAAATTACTGCAGAAGGTGCAACTCAGTGACCATTTATTATTTTACCAGATTAATTACTGGTACTTGCAAGCGCAAGCTCTTACCAAAACCAATGCACTCAGTTAAAAAGGTAAGGGCTTCCATTTTATTAAGTTACAAAAGCATGTATTGTTTATGTTAAGCACTGGCCAAGTTAGTGTAGGAATCCATGGGACTAAAATCAGCTAATTTATTCATATGAACATGCAAATATACTGCAGGATTTTTGTTAGACTTATAGGTGAACTAGTTAATCATGCTTGCATGCTACATTTGTTAAAAGTTGAATATGACTGAGGGTGAGAGGGCTGTGTATGCATTTCTGTCAGTGCATATAGAGGCAAAGTCAGTGGCCCACTACAGTATTCCAAAAGCTACTCTAAATGCCTCTGAATGATTAAAAGGCAACACAACAACAAATCACATACCATTGTCTCCTCCTCCAAAGGACCACACTGTTCTTCCATCTTTGGATAAAGCTATGGTGTGTGAACTGCCACAAGAAACTTCACCGACATTGCTGATGTCCTTCACCAGTGTTGGAATATTACGACTGTTGCTGTCACCATGACCTTAAAAGAAATGGTTCAATGTACACAAGACACACGCCACTTTAGAAAACAATTACATATTTTAGACAAGAGATACAATGAAAAGAGCACTGTTGGACAAGTGACAAAATACTTAGGGAAAAAAGCTTTTGTTACTTAATAACAAATCATTGAACTGCCAGATTTCTTGGGTCCAGCCAAAGAATAATGAACACTACTCTATCATGAGATTTTCACTAATATTTTTGAAAGAGGGAAATGTGCTGCAACATAACGTGCTTGAAGCTTTGCCTCTCATAAATCTAGTTCTTCCTTAGCCGTACCCAGAGGCTAAAGAAATTGCATGTTACATTCTGTACATCTGCATATATTCTATACGTGTAGACATATACACAACCAGAAATTATATTCAAAGTAGAGTTTAACAAATTATAAACAGCAAGAGTTCTAAGAGAAAGGCAGTACATCTAGTTGGGATCCTTGTAGGGAGCGTGTTGAGGAGGGAATGGGGCGGGGAGAAGTTTGAGTGAAAGACATACTACGGAAAAGTGTGGTAAAGAGGGTTGTAGAGAGATGCAGAGATAGGGGCAAGGAAGAAGGAAGGGAGAATGACTGGTTAAAGAGCAAAAGTTGAGATACTTTATGAAAAGTTGGGTGCGGGTCACATAGAAGTCAGAGGGAATTACAGTTTCAAATTAAGGAGGTTCATAAATAAAAGAGTGCAATGTTTAATAACGGTCGGAGGATTAAGTATAGTGCTTTAGTTATACAAAGGGATCATGAGCTTCCAGAGACCATATTTGTCAAAATCAGAAGACACTAAGGTGAGCATGTTCCATATAACCTTTAATAACAGGTACTTTGGAAGTAGATGTGTATTCCATATTCTGAAGGTGCTTTGCCAGCAAATGCAAACAGATCAATGTGTGTATTAATCATGATAGGTTTAGCATCAACAAATACAGAACTGAAGCCTGTGATGGGTCAATATACACATGGTGTTGGAGGGATGTGTGCCTCTTTTAGGACGTTCATACATTCTGGAGGAAAGCTAAGATAACCGATCTCTATGATGTCAGGTATTGTATTTCTAAAACGACTGAGTATTGGGGTATAAAAATGTCTCCTCCATGTTTGCTGAGTAGGTTGCGTTTTTTATCTGATTTCCTAGAAATGTCTACAAAAAAGTTAATGAGATCAGAAAACAATGGATGTCATGCCTTTACGAGATCCTTCAGAATCAGTGACCTGGTCAGTGTGCCTGCCCTCCCCTGCGCAGCTCCACCAGAGTGCTGCCCCTTGAGTGCTCTGCTGCAGGGTGTTAGAGGCCCTCCTCCACCCGCAGGCTACTGCCTGCACTTCATCCCTGGTGGTCCAGTGGGAGAGCACTCTTCTGCTGTTCTGCTTTTCTTGCCTTTTTTCTCTGTGCCCTCTATTCTGTTTTTTTTCTCTTTTCTCTCCTTTCTCCCTTTTTTCCCCGC
This sequence comes from Calotriton arnoldi, assembly GCA_963921515.1. Lineage (NCBI taxonomy): Eukaryota > Metazoa > Chordata > Amphibia > Caudata > Salamandridae > Calotriton > Calotriton arnoldi. The sequence continues at coordinate 1,899,759 of CAWUFW010001319.1, read as the reverse complement.
GTTTTGTCCCTTCCGCTGCTGCCCCCTCTCCCCTTCAGTGTGCCCTTCATGCTCCCGCCTCCCAGCTGACCCACCCTCCCCCTGATTCCTACTTAATGGCGGACGTTGCGCAGCCGCACCAAAGGCAAGCTTGTTTGCGCCGGTCTGCGACTTGACGGCGACCGTGGCCAGGGACCCTGGTCCTCCGACCCGCCACGACTCCAGCACCCTTAACACGGTAAACCCCAAACGCAACAACAACTGCCAGCTCTTGATGCTGAACAACACCAAGGGCCCTCTCTCCTGACTACACTGCCGCCTCACCTTCAGCCACCTCTGTACCCCAGGAGCAGCCCCCAGCCTCCCGGACTTCACCGCCCACAAACCACTCAACTGCATCCTCCTCAAGGTATGCACGCCACAAAAATCTGGGATCTCCTCAACACATACTCGCCCGACGGCACCTTCCTCACAGAAACCTGGACCAATGCCAACTCCGCACCCGACACGGCCACTGCCACTCCCAACAGATACAAGATCCTGTGCAAGGACCGCCTGACCCACCCTGGAGAAGGCATCGCCATCGACCACAAAAGCACCCTCCGTATGAGGCCCACCACCCCGGACGACACAACGACCCTCATGGAGCACCTCCACTTCCAGATCCAGACTAACCCTCAAACGACTCTCTGCAGAACCCTCATCTACAGGCCACCAGGCCACCAGGCCCCCGCGTTCCTTTCACCGACACCATCACCGACCTCCTCGCCCTTGCCTCCATAGACTACATCCTACTCGGAGACCTAAACTTCCACCTGAACAACCACAATGACAAACACCGCCTCCCTTCTAGAGAACTTCGCCAACATAGGACTCAAACAACTAGTCACCGCACCAACGCACACAGCGGGGGACACACTCGACCCTGTCTTCGCCGAAGGAAATAGCGTATCCTGCAGCCACACCACGTGACTCCTCTGGACAGATCACCACTGCATCCACTTCTCCTTCAAAAAACCCACCCCTGTAGAAGCTGGAACAAACTCACCGAAGACCAGCTCACCTCCGGCCTCATCAGCAACTCACCTCCGACTAAGCCAGACGCTAACACTGCAGCACGCAACCTCCACTGCTGGATCACGAACTGCGCGGACACACTTGCCCCCCCCCCCTCCAGAAAGCCACAGAAAGTCACATCAAGAAAGAAAGTTGGTATACCCCTGCGCACCAAGAATCCAAACGCTCCCGTCGGCAACTTGAAAAGACATGGAGGAACAACAAAACACAGGAAACATGTGCCGCCTACAGAGCAGCCACCACCACCACACACCACACACCACCATCTCATCAAATCCACAAGGAAGAAATCTATCCAAGACAGAATCCTCACCAGCGCTCACAATACCAAAGAACAGTTTTCTCAATGATCAAGGAATTCGCCAAACCCTGCAGTAAAACAACAAACATACCACCCTCCCAAGACCTCTGAAACAGACTCAACACCTTCTTCCACCTTAAGACCAAGATGATCTACGACAACTTCAAAAACCATGACCTTCACAGCGCTCCTGCTCCCCATCCAAGCGACACCAGCCGACAAACCCTGCTCAATTGGACCCCGCTCACAGCAGAAGACACCTTGAAGACCATGAAAAGCATCCACTCCGGGGCACCCTCAGCCCCTGCCCACCCCACATCTTCCATAGAGCAGCCTCAGCCATCGCACCTGAACTACGTTGGACAATCAACTGCTCCCTCGAGACCGCCACTTTCCCCGACGACTGGAAACACGGGGAGGTCAACCCCCTCCTGAAGAAACCCTCCGCCGACCCGACAGACCTTTAAAACTTCAGGCCCATCGCCCTGCTTCCATTCGCAGCCAAAGTCATCGAAAAGGCCGCCAACACCTAGCTAGCAAACTTCATCAAAGCTAACAACGTCCTGGACATCTCCCAATCTGGATTCCGCAGTAACCACGCCACCGAGACCGCCCTACTCGCCGCCACCGACGACATCCGCTCCCTCCTCAAACGGTGGCGAAACGGTAGCCCTCATCCTGCTGGACCTCTCAGCTGCCTTTGACACCGTCTCACACTGCACCCTAGCCACCAGTGGAGTCACGACACCAGCATCCGCGACAAGACCCTCGAATGGATATGCTCATTCCTCACCAGCAGAACTCAGCGAGTCAGACTCCCGCCCTACCTCTCGGAACCGACAGAGAACAACTGTGGAGTGCCACAGGGCTCCTCCCTCAGCCCCACCCTCTTCAACATCTACATGGACCCCTCACAACCATCGTAAGGAACCACGGGCTCAACATCGTCACTTACGTCAATGACACCCAGCTTATCCTCTCCCTCACCAACGAATCCAACATAACCAAACAACTTCCAAGAAGGAATGAAAGCCGTCGCCACCTGGATGAAGAACAGCTGTCTGAAACACAACTCAGAGAAAACAGAAGTCCTCATTCTGGGCTCCACCCCCTCTGCATGGGAGGACTCCTGGTGGCCCCGGCACTAGGAAATACCCCCCCCTCCCCGACAGACCACGCACGAAACAAGGGCATCATACCAGACTCATCGCTCACAATAAACCCCAGATCAACGCCGTATCCTCGACATGCTACACCACCCTCTGCATGCTTTGAAAGACGTTCGGATGGTCCCATCCGAATCTCAAAAAACCGTCACGCACGCTTTCATCAGTAGCAGACTAGATTACGGCAACGCGCTCTATGACGGATTCAACAAGAAACTCCTTCGCAAACTCCAGGCCATCCAGAACGCCGCAGCCAGACTGATCCACGACATCCACCGTCGCAGCCACACCACCCAACACCTCCGAAATCTCCACTGGCTCCCAGTCTAAAGGAAAATTACCTTCAAACTCCTCACCCATGCATACAAGGCCCTGCACAACACCGGACCAATATACCTGAACAACCGCCTCTCCTTCCACACACCCAAAAGACACTTTCGATCAGCCGACTTCTCTCTGGCCACTGTCCCATGCAGGCCCAGAACAGGAGAAGTCCCTCTCCTACCTCGTAGCCGAGGCCTGGAACGACCTCCTCCTCCACCTCTAGCAAGCCTCCACACTGCCCAAGTTCAGAAAGGCCCTCAAGACCTGGCTCTTTGGATGACCCCAGCACTCAACAGAGCCACCACCCTTCCCCCAGCGCCTTGAGACCCTCACGGATGAGTAGTTGAGCTATACCAACACTGATTGACTGAGTAAAGCTTTGCACATTTTTATGGCTAGATAAATATAGAAATGGGATACGCATATATTCTTAACCAATCTATTTATAGATCATTACCTTGAAATTAGATTCAACAAAAGCGAAGATGTGATATTTTATTCATTGTCTTAAGGCGAACAGATCCTCGTCTGTTTATTCCACTTTTAGAAGTTATTCTTTAGAATGGTATGCTTTTTCACTTTTTGTGTTCGATGGTGATTTCTGTTTAATTGGTCTGCCAGACATTCTGTACTGAGATAGGAGAATCATACTTCTCCTTGGTGCCCAATGTTACACCTTAGACAAGAGGAGAGTGCATAACCAGGCACCTCCTTGCTTATACTTGTGTCTGTTCAAATTAAAACACCTGTTCTTGGACGCTGTAGCTGCAAAGAAGCTATAGGGTACTCATTTCATTTCTAACAGATTGAAATGCAGATTACGCATCACTCCGTGGGTACGTCATTGATTTTATATATCAATTTTTAAACCAAGCATAAAGAAATAGTTTTTAAAGATATTAGTTTTGTTTTGGAAACATGTTTAGTAAATACACTACTAGAACTTTGGTAACTGAATTGTCAGGGAAATTACCTAATCTTCCAAAGTCTCCTTCACCCCAGGTATATAGTTCTCCATCTTCGGTGACTGCAGCACTGTGTCTATAGCCAGCTGACACACACACTATGACCTGAACATTACACAAACAGTTAGGTTTAAACTGAAAGTAGAACATATAAATTGTGTTACACTATGTACCAAAGCTATAACAATACACTTTAAAATTGTTAACATATTAATATCAGTTGGCTACTAACATAACTGCCAATTTTCAAGAAAATATGTTGTAAGTTCTTTCTAACACATTGAGCAAAGAATCACTTAATTACTTTTTTGTCGAGAAAGCTCTCTCACTGTCTCTACTTAATGCCAATCGGGAAGATTACAAATTGAATAAATTATGCTCCGCCAATTTCATGGCTCTCATAAAACCATGCCTTAAACCAGAATTGTCACCTATTTAAGAGGCGGAGAAACCCAAACCCTAGACAAAATTGACTAAGGTCAGGTTTCAGAGGTGGAAGAAGAGCAAATAAATGTTTGATCATATCCCATTTCTGCTTATTCATACATCACCTCAAAATGATCTGTAATCACTGGTGTGCTATTACCTTTCTCCATCTGAGTTAAAGCGGTCATTTCTTGTCTTCAGAGTACATCTCTGTACCAGTGGCGGCCAGCATGGATCGAAGGGGGGGGGGGGGGGGGGGTTTAGGGGGGGGTTTAAAAAAGAAGAAAAAAAAACCCTATTGCCGCGTCCCTCCTCTTCGGGCCGGAACAGGGAAGCAGGAACACCCGGCTACCAGGCTCCCCATAGCCAATCACAACGTGGCAATGCAGCGTTGTGACTGGTCCGAGTGCCGTGATTCGGTGCTCAGCCAGGCACTGGGGGCCTGGGCATGTTCTCCACCCAGGCTGTAATGCAGCCTGGGTGGAGAACATGCAAAGTGCGCATGACTTTGGCCAGCCCCGACGGCCGGCCTAGCATTCATGCACACTAGGAGTAGGCAAACCGCTCCTCCCCTGCCCGGAGAGCAGCCCCTTCCCGCCCACATAGCTGCCGCAGCAGGGAAACATAAATTGATAACAACAAGATATTATCATTTTATGTTTCTTTTTTTTACACTGCTAAAAAGCAGTGGGGCCACGCTACTCCAGCTTAGCAGAAGAGCCGCCACTGCTCTGTACCCTTTATAAAACTTGTTCAAGCTAGATCGTTAGTACCTTTTATTCTGCTCAGTTCATACATGTATGATAAACACATTTTATATTTTCTTCTGGATGCCATCTGTTTCCTGTTTGGAAGCTAAACAGGAAGACCAGGTGCAGGAGGAGAGGATTAGTGGTGATTCCACAATATATATTCATGCTGGAGAAATATTTTTGCAATTATATTAGTGGTATCTGCACTATGGAGGTTTCTAGCATCAAGCAGGAACCTTCTAAAGTAGGAGAATATTCCAGAATTAGATGTGAATATCTCCAAAAACTAATCTCTGAAAACAATGAGACAGGCTTAAGGTAAAGTGCAGCAGCAAAAGCTACTACTGTACGGGGAAGGCGCCACCGGATTTCTATTTATAATTGTAATACATTTGATGTACGAGGCTGAAACACAAAAATCATTCTCAACAACAACATGAATTCACCATCCTGGGTAAACGCCTAAACAATGAATATATGTGCACACATGCAGGATCTTGGATCTAGGACCACTCACAAGAAAACCCTAATCCCTCCAATTATTAAGAAGTAAAAAATGAAAAACTTAAGTAAATGCAACTTTTTCTTGTTCTTTACATTTTCTCTGTAAATATAATTAAAATGTAAAGCATAAACAGATATTAAAAGGCCACCAGAAAATTGAAAATGATTTTAAGTCAATGCGGTAGCACTTCTGTCCAAATCCTTTTCGTTGTCCTGTTTGAAAGAGAGAATTAATAATACCGTTCAGCGTCACAAAAGGAAAACACTGTTGCTAAAAGCCAGGTAAGGAAGCTCCTCAGACCGACCTAGAACACTGCACAACATCAGCTGATCATTCAGCTGCTTTTGATAACATATAGAAGGAATTAAGATACCACACATGTATGAGCTGACCCAAAATGCTACTTGTTGGGATCTGGTGTTATAGTTAGGTGACTTTCGTATCCAAGATAGGATCTTTATCAATATTCATGAATAATAAAGAGAATAGCTAGCCCATCACTAGAAGGTATTGTAACAAAAAGGAATAGAACCAGGAGAAATAAGTGTACACAGCATAAGCACCTAACTGACTTATGAGCCTGCTTTAGATACTCAACTAACAAATGGTAGTTGGTTTACTTTATGGCTTTCACTCTGCTCTTCTCACAATTACACCTTCAATCCACAAGCAACAACTTTTAAGAGGTGTCTGAGGGAGTGCGTGCCAAGTAAAGACATCTACATAAAATGTGTGGAGGGGAAGGTGAATTTGGGTTAAGATGTGGTTCAGGTATGCCCACCTAATTTTCGCCTTCAGTTTGAACGTGTTTCGGGGCTGGCAATCAACGCAAACAAATCACATGCATTCTTTATGCAGCATAGAGAAAATCCAGATCCTATCAAATTTGGAGAATTCACCTTATTAACCGCCCCACAAACTTTCAAATATCTAGGCATACAGATTTATAGAACTCCTCAGGACCTTCTAGAAGGAAACCTGATGAAAGCGTTTAGATCATTACGGGCCCAGATCTCTTTCTGGATATCATTACCTCTATCGGTGATGGGTAGAATAGCCATCTCTAAGATGGTGATGCTTCCGTGACTTTTATATTTTTTTACTAATCTGCCGATACTGATTCCCGCCAAAGTCTTCCGAACATTAGACTCCCTTCTCTCGGAACTCGTCTGGGGAAAGGGACGCAAAAGGGTGAGTCTGGCAAAACTGCAATTGAGGCCTGAGGAGGGGGGGGGGGGGGACTAGGGGCCCCTGACTTTCGTGCATATTGCATGGCTAGTCAGCTACAATGGCTGTCATATTGGCTTGCTGGGCGCAACCTACATGAAATCGGCTACACACCACAAAATGTTGAATCAGGGAACCCTCCATACACTACTGCTGCCTGAAACTAGACTACCGCCCACCACACCTCCTTTACTTAAAACAGCTCTCCTATACTGGAGACGGACACTGCAGTATACCAAACGAATTCCCCCATACTCATCTAATATCCCCTTACTCGGAATTCCCACTGCGACCGGGCTAATTACTAGATGCAGGATTTCTCAATGGGTGCAAGAAGGAGTAACAACGGTATGAGCACTGTTCATAGACGGTACATTAGCAGATCATAAAAACTTCACCCACACTCAGGGCGTCCCCCAAACATTGTTTATACTACATGCTACCATCACCCATTATATTAAAAGATGCTGGTCTGCGGACGGGAAGGAGCCTTCTACTCATGAATTAGTATATGCTGTACATCTGATGGGCGAGGGGCGCCACCTAATCCGATGGCTATACAGAGGTACCAGAACACACGCGGGGGGCCTCTCTTGCATCCCTGCGAGAAAAATAGACGAGAGACTTGGGTAGAGAGTTAACTGATAAGGAGAGGGCCTCTTTACTGGAATTCCCCAAAAAAGTGTCCCGAAACGCTAAATTTAAATACATACAATATATGATCCAACATAGGGTTCATCTTACCCCTCATCGCCTCAATTGTATATACCCAGATGCACAAGTCTCCTGTCCTAGATGTCAGACACCGGATGCAGATATTTTACATATGTTGTGGGACTGCCCGCGCCTGAGGGGATTCTGGCACACAATAGGGCATCTGGTAAAGGAAACAACGGGCACCTCTGTTTGGGCAACGGCGGAAAGCTGTCTATTGGGACTGCACCGTCGCCCGAAAGGACAGAAAGTACGGTATAGATTTGCAGACATGGCTATCCTCATAGCGAAACGTGCCATCACAATGAGGTGGAAATCAGCCTTTCCCCCTACGCCACTCACCTGGCACACAGAAATGACCCGTTGGGGGTCAGAGAGTGCTATTATTAGAAGAGAGGAACTCCGTGGGTTGCGTAAAATACCCATTTCTATGGAATGGGACCAGATGCTGGAAGCAGTAAAGGCCATTGACCCGTTGGTGCTCCCTGCTCCTCAAAATATACCATCACCGCCCCCCTCTACTGCGGTTTGAAAAACTGAGTCCATACAGTACCATGCACTGCATAACGCTATCCAATAGGGACATGGTTGATATATAGCTAGACAACAGCAATCACATATGGATAATGTGTAAGCCTGACCCGGGATTTAACTTACATGGGTGAGCCAGAAAGAAGGGTGGGGAGGGTAAATTTGGGAGTTGGGGTATGTTAGAATATTTTTGTTTTGATTCTTTTATAGCAGTAACACCAAGAATTGTAGGACCGTATATTTATCAAGGCGGATTGAACACTGTGTACAAATAAATTGTCAGATGTTAGAGGCACAAAAGAAAAATACTCATACAATTAGGAATACATTAAGATGTAAATTATAAAACGCTCTAATGTTTTTTCCACTACCTAATTAATGTAAGAATATGTTATACAGTAACTAATAAAATATTGATTCAAACCAAAATGACACATTTTGGCACATATTTAAAGAAAAGCAAGGAACCCATAACTTACTATAAACCTGTGAAAATTGATGTTCAGCCACAGTAATTTATTCCAAGTCCTGTAAAAGAGAAACTAATCTCGCTACCAACGAGTAGCCAATAAAGATAGAGAAATAACTGGAGAACAAATGTAGGTAAGTACAAAGGAAAGGGTGACAACCCTGCAGTAATGCTTAAGGGATGTTGTACTTCATTTAGAAGAACAAGGAATGGTGATGTTAGAAACTCTTACCCAAAATGAAGTGTAACAGAAATATAGCCCATCTGTTTTACTGCTGCAGACCAGAGGCAAGACTCTGTGTGGCAAAAAATTAACCATTAAATTGAAAACAATCTTAAAATACAGAAAAAAAGCTCTCACTCTACACTAACTTAAAAAGATCTAAATAAGTTGTCCCCTGCTTGAATCTATGTTAGCAGGGAAAGATGACCCTGAATGAAAATGGGCTCTCAGAACAGATTCAGGGAATTATATCAGAAAAAATCCATGCTGACACAAGGCACTCTGAAATGGGGTGAAGAAACTACTAAGGCGCAGAAGTTAAATATTTTGACCTCAAACACTCAAGACTATAATGGAAGAAGAAGAAGCTATCATTAAAGCGCTCTAGAGAACTGCATCCAACTACAGCTACTGAAGCCTATAGAGGATCAGATGTAGGGTAACAATACACAAGATTACTACAAGCTGTACGACACACAAGAATATATTTTTTTTTTTATTGCTGGAGAAAACATTGCTTGACCTGGAAAGACTACCCCTATAGATTGCCCAGCTGGAAGGACAAAAGGACTCAAGGACTCCCAGGTCCTGCTTGCAACTAGGGACTCCAAATATTTTTCAACGGCTGACCTCCAAGTTACCGGCTGCAAAAAGCAGAAGGACTCCTGACTCCAGGGGGGCCCAGCTGACCACAGAGGAATGGATCTTGGAGGAGCAAGGATGGCGAGAGGCAAAGCACCTAGAATCCTGCACAAAACCCTGAGAGTGAAACATGGCACTTACCCATTTGTTCCACCTCTGGAGGATCTGGAAACAGTGCAGATGCTTACCCAGGGGGGTCCAACCCAAGTCGGGCAAGAAAACAGGTTTAGTGCCGCTCAGAACTTTTTGGTGCAGAGAAAACCAGGTTGAAATGGACATCGCGGTAAAGTTATCCTGCTCCTTGGCTAGAGCTTCCAACCTTGTCACGCTGATGGATCTGCAAACCTAAAACGTGACTAAGTCTGAATGTAAAAACAGTGCAACATCATTAATCTATCCCAGCGGAGAACCAACCTACACAGCTACAGAATACAGCTTTGTCCTACTCTGAGCTTTTGGCGCCAATACTAGTGGCTTTAAGGGACCCGTGCCAGCTTCTGCCTTGGAACCTACCCAGCTGGAGGAGTTTTACCACTAGAAAACAAGCATTGGCATAGCCAATAGGTCTCGCCTTTGGGACCTTATAAGTGGACTACTGTTAACATGTAGGCAGACCTATTGCATTGCAAATGCTTGTACTTGCAGAGTCCAAGGTAGATAGATGTGAGACACATTCCACAGTTGTCTCGGGAGGAGGCGGGACTCACGTGTGTAAGGAAGAGCACATGGTTGTTTGAGGAGGAGCCGGGCCTCACAGGGAGTGAGGGAGAGCACACGGTTGTATGAGGAGGAGCTGGGCCTCATAGAGAGTGAGGGAGAGCACATGGTTGTCTGTGGAGGAGCAGGGCCTCCCAGGGAGTGAGGGAGAACACACAGTTGTCTGCGAAGGAGCCGGGCCTCACAGGGAGTGAAGAAGAGCAGTTTTGTGACGACCTAGGAGTACAGGCGTCTCTAGCCAGCTATGCTTGTGTATGCACACCCCTTTGCCTACGCTTAATTTGTGCTGGTAGTGGCGGCGGGTGGCCACCTGCACTCATGTTCCCTGCTATACAAGAGTGAGTACATTGGCAAAGCAGAAGCTGTATTACGTGCTGTGCCTCCTGTTAAGCGCTCTGTGAACCCTGCGATTCCGCTGCGCTCAGCTACTTGTTTCCCTAATTGAAAGTTTACTTGTTAATTACTCTCCAAGCCTGATGCTCGACCAAAAAAATCAGACGAGGTGGAAGGGGGGGGGGGGAGGAACGATAGAAGTCTGCGATGTGGAAAGCAACAATTAAAACCGCTGCGCTCGATACTGGTTTCCCTAATTGTAAGATTTACTTATTTATTACTCTCCGAGCCTGATGCTCGACCTAAATATCAGACGAGGTGGAGGGAGGGGCTGATAAAGTCCGTGATGGGCCCGATTCGAGTGGAAAGTAACAATTTAAAAAAATAGACGAGGTGGGAGGGGCCGATAGAAGTCTGAGATGGGCCCGAATCGAGCCAGCTATGCTTGTGTATGCACACCCCTTTGCCTATGCTTAATTTGTGCTGGTAGTGGCGGCAGGTGGCCACCTGCACTCATGTTCCCGGCTATACAAGAGTGAGCACCTTGGCAAAGCAGGAGCTGTCTTTACGTGCCGTGGAACCTGTTAAGCGCTCTGTGAACCCTGCGATTCCGCTGCGCTCAGCTACTTGTTTCCCTAATTGAAAGATTACTTGTTAATTACTCTCCGAGCCTGATGCTCGACCTAAAAATCAGACGAGGTGGAGGGAGGGGACGATAGAAGTCTGCGATGTGGAAAGCAACAATTAAAACCGCTGTGCTCGATACTTGTTTCCCCAATTGTAAGATTTACTTATTTATTACTCTCCGAGACTGACGCTCGACCTAAATATCAGACGAGGTGGAGGGAGGGGCTGATAAAGTCAGCGATGGGCCCGATTCGAGTGGAAAGTAACAAATAAAAAAAAACAAAAAAAAACAGACGAGGTGGGAGGGGCCGATAGAAGTCCGCGATGGGCCCGATTCGAGTGGAAAGCAACAATTACAACAAGGGACGGCGAGGGTGAGACAGGCAGGGGAGAGAGAGTACAGAAATGTAAACAAGCGCGCGCAGCCACGCTAATTAGAAACAGATGGCCCCTGCACGCCGCTGCTCGCTCCCGCAAGGTGGATGTCGCCACACGCACGAGTGTTAGGAAAGTGCAGACCGATTCCAAAAGGTCATCTCCTATAGCAGCGCATGCGCGCTTAGGCTCGACCTAAAAAGACTGAGGATAAAACGTTCATCAGGATGAAGTGCTTGGTATACCAACCACACTTGGCCTGAAATCTCACCTAGGTCCTGACTAACAACAAACTGATATTGTTTCAGTGGCGCATTCCTTTTTCTAGGTGCTTTTTTCCCTTAAACTGCTAAAACCAATATCGCTGGTTTCTTTTATTCGATTTAAAGGTTCCTATTATAATCTACTAATGCGATCCTCTTCCCTGAATGTGACAACTTCTGACAGTGAGGATTTTCTTAAGTACAGAACGGTGATGAAATGTTGACTAAAAAAAAAAACTTCATTAAATTCCAACAACAAAAAAATACCATTCCACCAAACTGCCAGAAAACCTTCTGCAAGACTTCTAAGAATACAACAGAAAGACATTGGCCTTAATACACTCTTTATTCACTAAAATAATATATTTGCAATGAATACCTCACAAATAAATGCAACCAAACAAATAGAATGAAAAGTTTCCTAGCTATCGTAAAGGAAAGTTTCAATTCTATTAAGGACGCGGAGGCGATGAGTAGGCTGTTCTTTCTCACTTTTATTACTCCAGCAGCCATTAACAAAAACACAACAAACTACATTTCCCATGAACCCATGGGAATATGGAGATAGAAAAAGTCCAACACACTGTCCAATCCTGGGTCAGGATGTCCTGTGACCTTCCCCTGAGGACGCTCTATCCTCCTCTTTCTTCGTGCAACCGCAGCTTGACAGTCTTAGAATTATTCCGGTTTGTTGGCGTCCGAACCTAGGTCAAACAAGGAAATAGGATTGAGATTCCGCAATATGGAACAACTTGAACATATTTCAATAACCACGATTCTGTAACAAGCATAGAAAACAGAAACATTAATGCTTTAGCAATTCAAGGCGAGAAAACGAAAACAAGTTACTCACCACACGAACGAGGATGTTCTGGGAGGGTTTCACAATCGGGTGGGCTAATCCTTGCCTCCGCGTCCTTAATAGAATTGAAACTGTCCTTTACGATAGGTAGGACATTTTTCATTCTATGTCAGGACCGGAGGCTTCGGATTAGGCTAGTTTAAAGCTTATCCACTACCAGGGACACCAATGAGGGCACTGGTTTGAAGTAAAACCTCTTGAAGGTGGAGTCTGAGGACCAGTCCGCGGCATTAAGGATATCCTCCAACCGCGCTCCCAAAGAAAAAGCCTTTGATGCCATTGCACCCCGGGCCAAATGAGCCCCAAAGAGAGAAGTGTCTATCCCTGCCTCCTGCATAACCCAGCGAATCCATCTGGCAATCGTAGGGGAGGAGACCACCCCGTGTGGTTTAGTAAGGGCTATAAACAATTGTTTGACGCCCTGAGGGCGTATATCGACTGTCGCCACTTCGAAGGCTTTCAGTGCTCTGACCACACACAACTTTGGGACATCTGGGAAAGCGGGATAAGACACTGACCTTGAATTACATTTTGTCTTTCTGGAAATGTGAAACGTAACTCCCTCCGGAGTGAATACTCGACCCGTAAGGCACGTACATCCATAACTCTGCGGCAAGATATTAGACACAAAAGGGTCGCCAATTTCGCTGACATCTGTTTTCTAAAAAGATACTTATTCGATGGCCAAGATCTGAACAGGTTCAGGACTTTATTGACATCCCAAAGGGTAGAGTACCGAGGTTCTGGTGGCCTCAATAGCCTGACACCTCTCAACAGTTTGCATACTAGCGGGTGCTCCCCAATAGGGTGACCGTCTACCGGCATATGGCCCGCTGATATAGCAGATCGGAAGGTATTAACTGACCTATAGGCCAGGCCTTCTTTGGCCAGAGAAGCTAAGAAATTAAGGACATAGACAACGTCTGCCCCCATTCGATCAACTTGTTGTTGAAGACACCAACTCCCCCATCTAGACCAGGCGGAGCGGTACCTCTTGTTAGTACTGTCTGCCCAGGATTTTGCGAGTAATGAGGCAGCGTCCTCCGAAAGGCCTGGCACCGTTCAACGTTGCCTGTAACCCGCCAGGCCATCAGTTGAAGGCCTCCCGTGAGTAGGAGGTGATGGGGATTCCCTTGTGGATCTCTGAGGAGATCCCGAAACTGGGGTAGACGGATTGGAAAATCCCAAGAGAGTTCCATCAGAACTGGAAACCAAACTTGTGACCTCCATATCGGGGTGACCAACACCAGATCCACTAGTTGTCTTCTCATCTGGGATGATAATCTCATTATCATCGCAAAGGGTGGAAAGGAGTAGCCCTGTTCCGTACTCCAGTCCTGCAGGAACGCATCCATCGCCAACGCCTCCGGATGCAGGCGCCAGCTGTAATACCTCTGCAACTGGGCATCCAGTCGAGAGGCAAACAGGTCTATCGAGAAGGGACCCCAAAGGGCTTGGAGTTCGTGAAATACTCCCGGATGTAGACGCCTTAGGCTGGTGTCCCTCCAATGGCGGGAGCACCAATCTGCTACCTGATTGGATGCCCCCGGAAGGTGTTCTGCCGAAAGGGAAATCTGATTTGCTAGCCAGTATGTCCAGAGGTCTCGTGCTAGATCCGATAAAGCCCTGGATCTTGTCCCCCCAAATGGTTGATGTAACGTATCGCCGCCACGTTGTGCATTTTGAGAAGGACACAACATTGGACCTTGTCCTTGGTCCAGCATTTGACTGTGAAGGAGCCTGCCATCAGCTCTAAGCAGTTGATATGAAGGTCTTGCTCTGCAGAGGACCATTTTCCTCCGGCAGAAATAGCCCCGCAACGGGCGCCCCAGCCTGATCCACTGGCGTCGGACTCTATTACTAGGTCGGGTTGAGAACCGAAGATCGCCCGGCCATTCCACGCCTCCATGTGTGAGATACACCACCGCAGCTCCGTTTTGGCCTCCTCCGACAGGGGAATGAACTGAGAATAAGTAAGGTCCCTGCGGAGATGCGAGGCCTTGAGCCGCTGAAGGGCCCTGTAGTGCAGGGGGCCCGGAAATATGGCCTGAATGGACGACGACAAGCGGCCACTACTTTTGCGAGTTGGCGAAGAGATATCGTGGGTTTGGCTAGGGTGCATCGCAGCTCGTGTCTGATCTTTGCTAATTTGCAAGGAGGAAGGCTTAGAGTCGCCTCGACCGAGTCCACTAGAAAACCTAAGAATTGCGTCCTTTGAGCAGGTATGAGATCCGATTTGGAATCGTTGATCACAAACCCCAGGGACTCCAAAAGATTGACCGTCTGTTGTAATTGGGCCAACAGGCGTTGGGGGCAAAAGGACAGTCAAAAGGATGTCGTCCAAATAAACAATCATCCGTATCCCCTCCGACCTGAGGAGCTCCACCACCGGCTTCATTAGCTTGGTGAAACACCACGGAGCGGAGGACAGACCGAAAGGAAGGGACGTAAATTCGAATGTTTGAGAGTTCCATTGGAACTGGAGAAAACGCCTGTGAGGGGGAATAATCGGGATCGTGAGGTATGCATTCTTGAGGTCCAGACGGTCCATCCAATCCCTGGATTGGAAAAGATCCCCGAGGAGGTGGATGCCCTCCAACTTGAAGTGGCGATAGATTAGCCACCTGTTGAAATCTTTGAGATTTATCACAGGCCGATAGCCCCCGTCTCGTTTCTCCACTAAGAAGATGTTTCTGAGGAAGCCCCGGGGGTGTGGGGTTGAAAGGATAACCGCTCTCTTCCTCAAAAGATCTGAGATCTCCTGGTCTATCAACTCTCTCTGCTCCCCTGAAAAAGAGATCGGCCTTGGACGAGCAAGTTGGGTAGGCTGCTCGATATACTCTATCTGAAAGCCCTGCACTGTCTGTAACACCCAGGCGTCTGAGGTTAAAGAAGCCCAATTGTGATCGAAAAACTGTAGTCTGCCCCCTATTACCACATGCACCGAACTCTGAACGCTCACCTTGTTGGCTATTGTAGCCGCAGTTTCTTCTTCCTCTACCACCTCTACGGCGTTGCTGTGGTCTTGTAGGGTAGAAGTTCCCAAACTTGTTGGGATCCTGCCACTGTCCTCGACGCGGTTCTGCGGACTTGAAGGAGGCTTGATTGTAAGGACGGCCGGTCGATCGCCCCCTGCCACGACCGGCTGCTCCAAAAACACGTGGGGTAAAGATACGTTTAATAGAGGACTGAGCCTTGTCCAGGGAATTGAACGTGTTAACGAATTTTCCCAATTCCCTAACAAAAGGATCTCCGAACAGATTGCCCTCCGCGATAGGCCCAGCCTCCGAGGTGGCCAACTCCCCCAGCTTAGGGTCAATCTTAATCAGGAGGGATCTGCGGCGTTCCGTAGAAATGGCCGCATTAGCGTTTCCCAGAAAAATGACTGCCCTCTGGGCCCAACTGGAGAGTATTTCGGGAGAGATGAGCATACCCAAGGCCTTGGCATCTTCTGCCATGTCCAGGATTTTGGCTAAGTGGCCAGCTGTGTCCAGAAGTTTATCCTGGCACGCTCTCCAGGAACGATCAATGCCTTTTTTGGGATCCCTAAAGAATTTTGCCAGGAAGGTGGCCATCTTTCGATCCACCTCAGGGGTGAGGGTGACCTTTCCGTCTAGGGTTGGTCTCGGGCATTCTGCCTTGAGGCAGCGCCTAACTTCCTTATCCAAGGGCTTGCGAAGCCTAGAAGCCATATACGCCGCCACTTTGGGGGCCGGAACCCACTCAGCTGACCGGGGGTGAAGTAGGTCGTCCGGATTAAGCATGTCATTGCTTACATCCGGTTCCACAGGGTGGTCTGGCTTCGCCCGACGCCATGGTCTGCCCGAGTCACCATCTCCATCAGAAGTTTGGGGGGACTCATCGTGATCCGCCGCCGACACAGCGTCGGGACAACCCGAGGGTCCCGCCAGATCCTCTGGGGGCTGGGAAAAGGGGTTGGGAATCCATAAAAGCCCTTCTTAAACGCATCGGTGTCCACCCCTGCGTCATCGACGCGTTTCCTTTTGGGGTCAGGGGCGGAGGTGGAGGGCTGCCCTGGGGGTAGGGGTTTTTGAATCCCCGACTGGTCTTCCCTGGAGTCCAAGGGTTTCAGGCACCGGGCCTGCAGCTGAGTAATCTTCCTCTCCAAGGGAGCCACTGCCAAGGACACCGCCTTGAGGATGGAGGAGTCCATAACCTGACAAAAATGATCATCTATAGGCAGGTATGTGACTTCCTCCTCCTCCTCATAGTATTGGTCTTCAAAATCCTCTATTGTGTGAGGATTTAGAACAAGTTACAACAGGAAGGGGTTAATAACAATAGGGGATTTCCCTGTAAAATTTGAACCACCCTGAAGGTGGAATTAAGTCAACACTGGGACCCTAGCTCCCTTTTAATACAAACGGTTAATATGCTTGGGCAGGTCCCCGTATGCAATCACAGTCTAACCCGAGGCACGGGTGTAAAGTTCCAGGCAGAGGCTCAAATTTCTGACCGGCTTTACCGATTATTAATAAAATATCTTCCCCCGCGTGTTTTGAACAGAAATGATAGTAGCGTTGCCGCGCGAGTCTCACTGCGTCAGTTACAGCGTGAAACTGAGGCGAGACTCGCCGGCTGCGGGGGGTGATTACGCGCCAAGCGCGCTGAGGGTAGAGAGGACGCGGTCCCCTAGCGGCGGGAGGGCCGCACCGCGTCAGAGCCTGCCGGTAGTGAATACCGCGTAAGGAGCGTTAGAAACACTCCCGCGGTCACAAAAACAAAATCAAAGCCGCGCGACGCCAGAAAGTAACCTAAGCAAGCATCGGCTGATGATATAACGCTCGCGTGGGCATAATTAGGCAAATCTTAGACAATAAACTTCAAATAACGCATAGAATCACAGAGAGGAAAAATTCACTTATCTCAATGCTGCTGGAGCAGCGAAGAAGGAGGAGGATATAGCGTCCTCAGGGGAAGGTCACAGGACATCCTGACCCAATATTGGACAGTGTGTTGGACTTTTTCTATCTCCATTTTCCCATGGGTTCATGGGAAATGTAGTTTGTTGTGTTTTTGTTAATGGCTGCTGGAGTAATAAAAGTGAGAAAGAACAGCCTAATCCGAAGCCTCCGGTCCTGACATAGAATTCAGTGGTCAGAAATTACATTCATAAAACATAACAAATTCAGAGAAACCAAAAGCCAAAATACATACCTTTCCTTGAAGTGGGCCTTGAATCAGTTTAGGATACTTCTGTGTTGAACTATTGCCATGTCCCAATTTGCCGTAGTCTCCATCGCCCCAGCTGAAGACCTCTCCCTCTGTAGTAAAGGCTAGAGAGTGCCCATCGGATCCTTTAGACGACGATACCTTTTTAATTGATCGATGTGGTTCAAAGGTCAACTTCTTCAGTGTAGACTGATTATTGGAGTCGCCAAGTCCTAATCTTCCATAGCTTCCTTTTCCACAGGCTCGAACGGAGCCATCGGTAGAGATTACAAATGTGCAATATTGTCCAGCTTCAATCTAAATAGAAAACAAATACGCAAAGTGTTTAGGAGCAGTGAATCATAATACTGAACCAACTGCATGAAAAAACTGAAATGGGTCAAGTTATAGTGATCACAAAAAATGATGTAGTAGGTGAGATGACATGCACATGGATGAACCACTTTCTTTGATGTAGGTCTATGCAGTGCCTTCCAAATATGAGCAACATAGCCCAATCCCAAAATGACCAAAGTAATTACAGAATGCCGAGGCTGAAGATGTGATCTAAAAACTACAAAAGAGGACACTTGTGAGGAAAAGGGAACCCAAGTCTACCAACACATACGAGGACACGGGAGAGGAGGCAGAATGGGTAAGACCCTCCCCAAGTCTCATTAAAGAGGATAGATGGAATTAAGGGAGCATGACGAACAAGGCAAAAATCTTGGTAATAGAGGAAATGAAAAAATGTGAGGGGAGAATTGTAAGGGACATATGATATTAATCAGGAGGCTCCTCAAAATAAGATGCAGGGTAGACGTAGCCAGAAAAAATGGATGGAGTTTCAACACTGTTTATATAAGAAAATGGTACCACACCATTAGTATCAATGATCATGTGCCCTTTTTCATTTCCCTTCCCTATTTTCTAGGTTTCTGACTTTAAGGAAGAATGCATGGGTAATCTGAATCAAGGAAAATTCTGGCACATATCTCAGTACCTATTGCTGTTAGAATCCTTCTCTTTTTCACTCCGACATTCTTGAATAAAGGAGAGAACTTGCGCCTCGTGACTTTGTTTTTTTGCAGACAACAGGCCTCAGTAACAAACCTCACCAACACCAATCATGTAGAATTGGAGCCCTGAAGGGAGTCTGACTCAACCTCTTCTTTAAGGAATTTTTTCTACATACAAATCGTTGTTCTTGGAGATTTGGTAAAAGTCTAATCCTAAACCACTCCTTCTTGCATGGATAGCCATGTCAGTGCTCAATTTAAAGAAGTGAAAATGTTTATATGGAATTTGTGAACGTTCCATTGTGCACTCTGCTTGTATGATATGAGAGGTTATCAAAACCCCTTCACAAATGATCAAATGATTGTATTGGAGTCTTGTTAACTGTACAAAAGCACACACTTTAATCCCACTGCACTTGGGCAGGAAACAGTACTGGACAGACCACTGGATGTACGGTGTCCCATCACTGAGTAGCCAGAATCTGTGGTCCAAGGCCAGAGAGTGGCAAGAGTCCTGAGCACTCCTGTACAAAGTGCTAATGATTCCATGGCAAAGCTGCTGGTGCCTCCGGTAAACACCATCTAGATTTAGACGGGCATATTGTGCATCTGTTTATGGATGGTGGGCATGCTTCAACAGCTAGATGCATAATGCTAATTTGGTATTCTGAATGGTGATTGAAGGGGCCAACCAAATTTGCATGGGCACCTTATAAAACTGTGTCTCTGACCACCAGCTGAAATGGGTCAAGTTCCTATCAATGCAATCTTGACAAAGACAAAATCTCCTTTCAACATCAGACATTGTGGTTGACAGTCCACCCCCTCCAGCAGTAGTCCAATGTACAACTTGGCAGTATGCACTACTAACTAGCACGACGTGGGCTCTAAGCGTTATATCTTCTTTATTTGGAAAGGACATTTCCTAAGTATGGAATATTCGTTCAGTCAACTTAATTACAATTCTCGCTATTAAAACTAATGGTCCTCATCAATAGTACCTGAGGCTAATGTTGTTCTAACAGTCATAGTTAGACTGGCTCATAAAATTGGACACCCCATATTACTTGGAGCCATGCCTTCTCTCAAAAGCTCCCCATCAACACAGGAAAATGTAAAGGTTTCGTTTAGCCCATTACTTTTCATATTGGAAAACCTTTGTGTCAGCATATCACATGCTGACAATATACACATTAGAAATAATATCAACCAAGATTTCCGAAATTATAGGTTTTTTGTTTTACAAGCTTGAACATGTAGAATATATTCTAAACACATATAGTATTAGAGTTATTTTAATATTTTCAATTTTAACTACAAACATTTAAGCATATCAGTCTCCTACTTGTTGAAAAACAAAGCTTTAGTAGTAGGAGCAGCAATCAATTTGAACCTTGGCTACTGCTGTGCTTTATAATATCCATTTTTTCTAAGTATTGAATTGTGGCAACATTTGACCTACGTCTCAGAAAACACGATCACACACCAGAAAATCAATCTGTGAATAGAAAGTGGATATTAAACTGTCTGCCATTTAAATGTGTGAACTATCTTGATATTGTTGTCTGAATCAGATTTGTTTTTCACAACTTCTGTTAACAATTCTCCATTTTAGAGGCACTTCCAGGTTACAAAGGCCTAGGTCACCTTCAGTAGAGTTCCATATTGAGTGAGCATTTTCCTTCAGACCACATCCTTCTAAGCCAAAACATATTAGATGACTAGCTCCAGTGTGCTTAACAAATATTGTTAGTAAAATAACTAAGGAAGGAAATGTGACATAGCAGCTAAGGCTGCTGACTGGAATTGGAGATGTATATATATTTTTTCTCATCTGTGGTTTCAGCACCAGTATGAAATATTCTGTCCTTAAGATCAACTGCACACCAAGTTTAATTCAAGCACCTAAAAGTTAACTCTTTATCAGATCAAGGTTAGGAACAGGCAAGGTATTACAATTCTGAATGTTTCTAGTAACGAGAAGCTGCAACGGGTAATTTTCAAGACTACAGATCATAATACAATAATAGCTGAGAAATTCTATTAATCAAATGAGCAGATCAGATTTTTAAAAGGTCAAATGTGTTTGTTAGTCCACCCATGAGCAGTTTAAAAAGAAAGGATATGCATGAGTGAGAAGGTGAGGTTAACAGAATAAAAGTAATAATTAAGTACTACCTAAGTTGATAAACAGAACATTATACAGTTTTAGATGAAACACTAGGAATACCACTCACTGTCTGTGCATCAGAAAAGCTTGGTGCCAGCTTAGGCTGCAGTATTTTCTCTTGCGTGCCCTCTACCAATTGATGGCTACTGTTACTTCCCCAAACATATACTTCACTTGTCTCTGAAACAATAGGGGCATCACCAGTTTGTATGCTATCAGGGCTGGCACATGTTCTTGAATAGTCTGAAGCCATTCGACAAACCTGTATTTAAAAAAGAAAAATGAATAAGCACAGTGAATAATTGTTGTAATTACGCACCTTTCCTATGTTTTCTCTACACCAGTTAATGGCGGTTTTGTTCCTTTACATTTTATCCACATATTCACATATCCACATATCTACATTTTTTAAACCATACAGTATCCTTAGCTTGCATACATCGTTTCACTTTTTTACATATAGTCCTTAAAAAAGCACAGGTGTACAAAACTGAATTTTATAGTTTATGGAAACTTTGAATCTTCCTTGCAAAATCAGCAACTGCTCACTCTAGGTTTTTGTGTGGAGCCTGTAAAGCACCGGATCTGAAAATTGCACATAATGAAATATGCATGTTCTTTTTCACAGTGCATGCATCTAAATATAGCAGTATTATAGAGTTTATAATAGAAAATGTTCCTTACTCCGGTTCCAGACTGCCACAGTTTTGGAAGCTAATGTACCTATGAGAACTGCTTGGCTCCTGATTTCATTTAGTCCAAAAGCCATCAGCGAAGTTCTGCCTGAACTCCTAGCTTTCTTTCTAGCATGTACAAGTTTTGTGTGTTTACAGGGTTATTCAATGGTTGAGGACATTTTGCTCCTTCAATTATCACTCAACCGTTAACCACTGACATATTTGGAAGAGTAACCATCCTCAAGCTAGCAAACGCAAATAAATATAAAGCCTTTTGTAGAATAAGCACATGCTTTATGGGCAATGCTTTATGGGCAATAATATATGTTAATTTACATGATAGCACGCAAAAATTGAGCTCAGTAATGGTAATATCAAACACAGAGAATGAATCATCAAATTTAGCATCAATCTTCCATTGTAAAGAAGTCTTTTTTTTTTAATTATTAACCAGTTGGGATGGAAGCCTTGGATCTAAAATAATCACAAAAAAGATAACATTCCTTGTGACATGCATTTTAACATACCTCCTCAAACAGGCACAATGCTGCCTCATACAAAGAACAGAGGCCATCAGATGTTCTTGTTGGCTCCCGCCATTGACTTCTATCAGCAGATGAACCCTACAATTCAATAAAGCAATACTTTTAAGAATTTCTGTTTAACTTAAATATGTCTCAACTTTTGTTTATAAGAAATGAGACAAGAAGTCAGTTTCAAATTAAACAAGACTAGGGGTTAAATAAAAAGTCTAGAAAGATAAGCCAAAAGCAAGGGTCACTTTTTGGTAAATTGAAATCGAAACAAGCAATATCAAGGATGAAGTTCATGAATAAAAACCCAGAAAACCAAGGCCTCTGGTATGTTTAAACTTTGCTGTGGTTTGCCAAGATCATATTGAGAACATGTCCATGTAATCAGTGAAAAAACACTTACATGCAATCTTAGTTCACTCTGCTCATATGCTTTAAAACAAATCTCAGAAATGTCATGATAAAAAAAATACAGTTGAAGTAGCTTTAATATTATGAAACAAAAACTAAAAATACTGAAATTGGGCAGGGTATGATTAGATATGAAAACCAAAACTCAAAACTCTACCATACACTGCTCATGACCTCACATGGCATTACTAATGATATCTCATATGACATGTATTGCTGTAGGGATGTAGCCTTATGGCCTTACGGCTAGAGCAGTCAACCTTGAAGCTGGGGAACCGGGTTAGAGTCTCGGCAACAATGCTTAACATCCTGTGATTCTAGGCAAATCACTTAATCTCCCCGTATCTAACAAAAATGAATGTGTCCATCTGTAACGAAACTGGTGCTCATGTAAAGCGCTCTGATACCCGATGTCTCGGGTCTAGTTCACGCTATATAAAACTCTAAAAAAAAAAAAAAAAAAAAAAAGGTAACTCATCAAGGTCACCATTTTAAGAAGAAGCACAATGTGGGATATGACTTGTGAACATAACTAGAGGGCACAGGAAACTAATCAAAACAAAACTTAACCTTCAAGAAAGGTAACATAATCAAAGCCTCTCTGCAGTTAATGCTGGAGAGACAGAATTAGACTCTGGATTATTATTGAGTTTTTGTATAGTGCATTGATACCCTAACAGGGTTTCCCAGTGCTTGGAGAACCGGTAGATCAGCCTAATAGGCATTAAAACAACCAAGTCTTTAGTTCCTTGCGAAAAGTGGAGAGCGAGGTACAGAATCTTAATGACGCCGGAAAAGCGTTCCAAAACCTGGGACCAAGAAAAGAGAAAGTTTGCCTACCCATGCGGGCATGCCTGACCCTCGGACAGCAAACAGAAAACCACTGCTGGAGCACAGAAGGCAAGCTGGATAATATGGCCACGCCAGTTTTCCCAGGTACTGAGGTCCTGAGCGGGAGCAGATCCTATGCTGTGGGAGCCAGTGAAGTTGCCGGAGAAGCCCAGATGTAGACAACTTTCTTGGAAGGCGGAACAAGAGCCTGGCAGCGGAAATCTGAACCACCTGCAGGCGTCTCAGGGACACCTTATCAGCCCCTAGGTATAGAACGTGGCCATAGTCAAGCCTAGAGAGTATCAAGGCCTGAATGACTATTCTTTGAGCAGAAAATGGGAGAAACCACAGTATTTTCTTTAGCCATTTCAAGGTTGCAAAGCACGTAGAAGCCACTATAGTGGCTTGCGGCTTCATAGACGGGGTGGAGTCCAGCAAGAAACCGGGTTCTTTACTTTAATGGTGGTAATGGGTGGAGTTCCCAGCATGGCTGGCCAGTGTTGAGGGCCCCAAAGTCGGTGGTTCTTGCCCAGTGCCATCACCTCAGTCTTGTCGCCATTTAGCTTCAAGGAGTTGGTGTTCATCCAGGTGGCAACCAGGCTGAGGCAAAAGTTGAGATCTTCCGAGTTAGCTGCTTGTCCTGACAACAAGGAGAAAAAAATCTGGGTGTTGTCAGCGTACGAAAACAGAGTCAACTCACAGCTTTCCACCAGCGGGCGGACAGAGATGTCAAAGAGCAAAAGGGCTGAGGGTAGAACCCTGGGAACCCCAGAGGACAGGGGGAGAGATTTTGACGCTGTATTGGTTGAGAAGACCTAGCGTGCGGTTTGACAGGAAGGAGGAGAGCCATGCCAGAGCTGAGCCCTAAATGCCCAATAGGATCAGTCTATCCAAGAGAATAGCATGGGACACAGTGTCCAAAGCCGCGCTAAGATCCAATACGATCAGCGCGGCTGTGCCGCCGGAATCCACAAGTCGTCTTATGAGTTCAGCAACTCCCATGAGGGTAGTTTCAGTACTGTGTCTTGCTTGGAAACCGGACTGAGGGGGTGGAAAGCGTCCTGGGTTTCCACAAATGAGGTGAGCTGAGAATTAACCTATTTCCAGAGTATTTTAGAGAAGATAGGGAGTAGTGAGATAGATATGAAATTGGACAGAATGGCAAAGTCCAGGTGAGGCTTTTTAAGCAAGGGGAGGAGCATAGCGTGCTTCCAGGCCTGGGGCAACAGCCCATCACTTAGTGAGATATTCAAAAGTTTTAGCACCAGCTGAAACGCTTGCGGGCTTAGAGTACTTAGTTTGGCTGGGGTAAGAAGGTCCAAGGGTGACCCCGATTTAATAGGAGCCAGAAGGTCTATCAGCCGGGGGTGGTCCAGCGGGGTGAAGGACTGCAACCCTGCTGGTGACTTGCATGTCCTGGGGCGATGATATCCCTAGAAAAGGGCGGGATCAAAGGAGAGCTGGGTCTCTCGAGCTTTAAGTTAGGGTTGCCGGCACTAGCATCAGTAAGACCAGCCTGAATATCAGTTAACTTTTTAATAAAAAAGTCAGCAAGCTCCTGGCATTGAGCTTAGAACAGTAAGGGGGGAGGAGAGATAAGATTCGGATCAGATAAGTCTTCGACCACTTTGAAAAGAGTTTGAGCATTTTTGAGCCCAAGAGATTTTTTCAGAGTAAAACAGGCGTGTGCCTTCCTACAGTGCAGGTGGTACTGGCTAAGGCCAGTTTTGTATTTGGTTTTTGAGTCAGAGTCATGTAGCTTCCTCCAAACTCTCTCTAATTGCTTGCAGAACTTTTATTCTGTTTGTAGGGACTCATTAAACCAGGGGGCGGGCGGATGGTGTCGGGATGAAGATTTTAGTTTGGCTGGTAGTGTCGTGTTTAAGGAAGTTCGGAGCCAGTTATCAATCACGGGTTGACCTAGTTCGGCACTGTGGTACGGGTAGAGAATATAAGGCCAGATGTACAAATGTTTTTTGCGTGTGCAAATGGGTTTTATACCGATTTGCACCCGCAAAAAACCTGTGGCCCATGTACTAATCCTATTTTGCGAGTCGCAAATCAATTTGCGATTCGCCATTAGGAAGGGGCGTTCCAAGGGCATCCCTTCCTAATAGCGACTCCTTAACCTATGTAAGAATGTTTTGCGACCGCAATTGCGGTCGCAAAACACTTGCAGTTTACCACCCTTCTCAGAAGGGTGGTAAAGCACTCGCAAACGGGAAGGGGTCCCCAGGGGACCCCTCCCATTAGAGAATGCATGCGTAAATATTTTTTAAGGGCAGGCAGTGGTCCCAGGGACCACAGCCTGCCCTTAAAAAATTAAACTGAAAAGTTTAATTTTTATTTTTTAAATGCATCCCGTTTTCCTTCAAGGAAAACGGGCTGCATTTTTTTTTAAAAAGTGCTTTATTTGAAAGCAGTCCCAGAGATGGAGGTCTGCTGACCCCAGGAGGCCATCATCCCTGGAAGTGCCAGCCATTCCCAATGGGGTCGCAAATTGCGACAGCCTCATTAATATGCATGAAGCATGCAATTTGCGACCCCATTGGGAATCGCAAACAGTGTCTCAGACACTGTTGTGCATCCCAATTAGTGAGTGGTACATCTGGGAACATAGTGCTTTATATCACACAAACACGAAATGAGTGAACATACCTCGAACCTTTCAACTGCTAATAATGGGGGAAAGGAGTGGAAACTGTTCGCATTACAGAAGGGTATACTGCTTAAATAACAAGTATTATGCAATAATGTTTCTAAATGCAGAAGGTGTCATTAGACCATCAATATAATTAACGTGTTTGAAATGGACATGCACCATATTGCGGCATACTTAAAATGATTTTCCCCCATCATGATGGTGTTAAAGCAGGACACAGTGTGGAGAGACGGCTATGCTGCAGTAATTCTATGGGCATTTGCTGCATTTATACAGTACCACATGACAGCAGAACTTTGGATGAAAGGTTGCAAAAATTACTTCTGTAATAAAAGACTCATACTCAAGGTCTATAGTTTAACCTATAGTCAATGAGTAATACTGAAGGTAAACAACTATAATATTTAACATTTAAGCAGACATCAACTAAATACTGGAAAACAGTATATCTAGTGATACTGTGTCACCTGAGGTAAGCCGAGCGCAGTTACAACCATGGCATAAGCCTACGTGACCCTGGTATTTAGGCTCCAGAAATGATAGTTTTCCACTTATAATAGTGGGTGTAAAGATAATTTACAAAATAATATGTTTCACCTGGACTAAACCGTGTCTGTATGATAAATCCATTTGTTCATGTGTCATTAATGATGGTTGGTTGAAACTGTATAAAAGCCCCAAGATGTCCTTAAATAATCATTTTAAAAGTTCTTATTTAAATTTGCATGCCTACATTTATTGATGCCTTGAATCTGCATAGCAGTAATCATGCCACTGGTGGTCATATTTGATCTCATGAACGATGCCATCAATAAAGTCGTTTATGAGGTCATCAAAGATGCCAATGGTACTTCAGTGAAGTCATGTGTGATCATGACTAATGCGTGACAGGCTTGAGTTATGGTTAGCACCTAACCATAACTGGCCAGTTTCAGTGGCTTTTAGTTTATATTTCATAAACATAACATCTCGAAATGTGTATTTTTAAGGTAATTACTGAGTTTTTTTAAACATGTTTGTGAGTAGAAGAAAGCATTACTTACCCTTAAAGTTTTTTACAATGATATTGTTTTTGTTTTTTTACAATAAACTGCATCTATCTCCCATGCACACAACTTCAAATGCACATGGGCTATCACTGTGCACTGTGGGAGTTGAACACAGAGCCTGTCAGTTAAAGTATTATCATACACAATCAATCCTGATGTGCATGGCCTTGGGCAGTGTGCAGAAAGGATGGGAGTGGGCCTAGCTGCCAGCCTCACTCTTAAACTCCTCAGAATAATCTACAGACGATTATCGCTCAGCACCCTTAGAACTGTCACACAGGCCCTGGTCTCCAGCAAGCTAGACAACATCAACACATTATGTCAGCATCACCACACATCTCAACAAGAGGCTGCAGGTCATCCAAAATGCTGCAGCCAGACTCACGCTCAAACTCCCACCGGGCACTCACAATCTCCACAAACCTAAAAAATCTCCACAAACCTGAAAGACCTCCACTGGCTCTCAGTTCACAAACGCGCACTCTATATACAAACTCTTACACAATCTAGGCTTCACTTACCTGAACTGCTGTAAAAAATTCCAAACTCTGACCAGAAACCTCAGCTCGGCTGGCCTCCTGCTCGTCCACATCCGAAAAACCACAGCAGGCAGACACGCTTTATCGTACCTGGCTCCCAAAGCCTAGAATACTCCTCCTGCATATCAGAGCTGTTGTTCAGGCCTAGAATTCTGCAAGAAACTGAAAACCTAGCTATTCCAGGGCTGATTAGTTCTTTCAGTGCCAGGGTACCCTCCCGGGTGAGATGCCTACTTTACTAATACACATAACATACACCTGGTGCCCATGGTCATTCACCCATTACACACAAGCTTTATGAATAGGCCAGCTTTCAAAAGAGTTACAGGTTCTTGGACAACGTACATTAAGATGCTTTTGTAAGCGAGGAAATAAGAAGAGAGAAGTAAAAAGCTTTTTTCATTTTTTGATCAAAGGTAGTCCTTAAAAGAAATGTTAGTTATGTGTTGGTTTTCCGTTTTGTTTTAAACTTCAGCAACAAACCGCTACCTACTAACTTTGTAAAAACAATGTTTTTTTTTTTAAACATGGCATTTGTACACCAGAAAGAAAAGTAGGGTGGAACTTCTTTACAGGTCTATCCACAATTTGGGCACAATGACATGGTTCGGTCTGTGCGTCACTGCGCTGCAAAGTAAATGCTAAAGGCTGAACATGGGAACCATTCCCTTACTCTGGTATTTGAAGATCTTCTCGTGGAGTACTCTTATCATCCCATTCTTAGTCATCACAGTCTCTGTAAATGCGATTTTGATTTATTTTGTCATTGGGCAAGCAGTTTGTTAAATTCTCATGTTTGAAATTGTGCCTTTAGTTGTTCTATCATAAATGATGCCCTGGATTCAAACAAGCACACATGGCCTCATATCAATATCTAGTCACAAACTTAGCCTATGACTTTGGTGCATAGTTAAAGAAGTTTAGATTGTTGCTGGACTTCTTCTTTTCAACTTTGTCTGGTTGTGAAAATGGTTAAACATAGTTGATTGCTCTTTCTGCTCCTGCCCCAAGGCTTTTGTTTGCACAATCAGGTCTTAAGTTTTATTTACTTACGGAGAGAGAGGTTTCGCCTGATTAGATCTTATGTTATTCACAGCACACATGAAAAATACCATCTAAGGGTAAGGTTCCGTTGTTGCTCGATCAATAGATAGCTAAATAATACGTCATCTCCTCTGATTTCCATTTGCTGCAGGATTTGGAGTCTTTCCTCGTGCTATTAGTTTCTTATCTCCTGATACCATGATCAGGTTATCAGGATATGTTGTAATGCTTCAACTTCAAATATACTGCATTTACATACTTCGGAGGTCCTTTGACCCTATCCCTAGTTTCTCTGTTTCTGTGACATTGGCTCTAGCCATTAGGAATGACCTTTCCTGTTCTAGTCTTTCCAAGCTAACTAGATATGTCATAGCAGTCTTTTTCAAAGATCCCTTTCCTTGAGATGCTGGACAGGGCTTAAATATTTCTTCCCCGTATCCGGTTTTGATAGTTTGTACTGGTCAAGTAAGGTACATCAGGGTACATCAAAAGGTTGTTTGACTCACTTCAAGACTGTGGAACTTAAGCCAGATGCTTTCAGGTTGTTAGTAAGATGTGTTGATCTATTGTGTTGACTAACTTAGATTAACTAGCATGACCACACTGCTGTCAATGAACTGACGCTAATTGTAGAGGGCCAACAGAATCACCAGCACTGTGCTATACCGAGGATGAAATCATGCCTGTTATGCAGAAAACAATTTGTTTGACTCAGCAAAGTTCTGGCCTTGGAGCGCGTTGGGGCAGGATATGAAGAGACAGCTTGTTAGGATCTTGGAGACTAAGAGCAAGTTCCTTGAGCAGAGGTTTGACTACAGCTATCTTCCTAGTCACTGGAAAAATACCCCGCTCCAGGGAGTTAAAAAACAGTGGAAGTGGAATATCACTGGCAACTAGCAAAAGTGGTTTAATAAGCAGAGTTCAGCAAAGGTCACTGGAGAAACAACTGTTATGACCTTCAGATGTTGCTTTTATGTTATGGGCATAAGACTCTGCAAACCTTTGTAGGTTTTAGGATAAATCAGGGATAAAAATCAGTTCGGCACTAGATCATTGGAGGTGGACCCCCGATTTTTTAACTCTCTCCAGGTAAGAATAAGCTACGGCCTCACACATCCCTTTCACAACAGCTATCTGTTCTTGTGGCCAGAAGACACTGTAGTTCAGAAATGAGATGGGTGAGCTCCATTGCTAAACCGACTGTGTTGTTAATCCATTCAGAGAAATAAATGGTTTTAGCCCATTTCATTTTTGTCGTATGACATCACTATTGCATTGTATTTGTCTTTGTGACGACAAAATTGTGGTTGGAATGTTCAAATTAATCTCAGCCACTGGCAATCGATCACGGTCGCACTCCAGTCCATCGATTTTCACCTGTCATGCCACCTCAGTTTGGACCCAGCTATATGAACATCAGTCTTGACTCAGCTCCAATAGGAACAGTCCAGCCTGTACTGAAAGGCCAGGTCATCACTGAACCAGAACACAAGCAACCCAAGACCTGGCCTGGCATTTCGGGCTGGACTGCTTCCTTTGGAGCAGGCTGAAGACTGATTTGCATATGGCTGGGTCCAAATTGAGGTGGCATGGTGTGCAAAATAGCGATGGATTGTGACGCGGTTCAAGCGATTGCCAGTGGCTGCGATGAATTAATGCACACCATTCATTACCTTGTTGGTATTGCATTTGTCTTTGTGTTCATTGGAATAATCGGGTCTCCATTTCCTCTCTGCCATCTGAATTTCCGGATTTAAAAACCCACCGATTGTTTTTCCATCAAAGATGGGAGAATTTCTGTGCTCGGACTGGCTGGCAGATTTGTGTCCAATATCTCTTTAAGAGTAGAACTGCCAAAGACATGAGGGAGGTGACATGCCCGAAATATTTACAAATACTACAACTCATTCCACTGATGCCGGCAGGTGCCTCTGTTAAGTAATGCGAAGGATACTAGCCAGGGATTGATAGTTAGGAAGAGGAAGAACAATAGGTCCTGAACTGATGCGGAGGGAGGGGGGGAGATAGGGGGGCTAGGGCGGAGGGAGGTAGGGTTGTTTGTGTTTTTCTTTTTGGTTACAATTTGCTCTCTAAAAGTGGTATCTCAGATAAGTGCCTTATCATCGTGTTAAAGACTGCATATTATCGCGGGGTCGGCCCCTGGGGTGTAGACCTAAACGCTGTGTACTGTCTTTAAGAGTATGCTCTGCCGGCGTCCTGATGTAGGCAGCTAAGCTGTGTATTATGGCTCTTCTACCACGTAATAAAAATGATTGATTCCTAAGAGTAGAACTGACGTGCTCTAGAAGAAACGGATACAGATACCAGCAAGTGGGATGGACAGGTGGGTTCACCATTTTGTTAGCTATGAGGCCGTCTGATCAGGTTTGAAATGTACAATTTTGTCTGCACACAAAAGCCTGAGAAACCAGATTGTGGAAATAGATGGGAATCTAAATGTAAAAGTAACAACACAGTGAGCAACCTAGGCTAGTGAGAGGAGTTTATCAACCAAGATCAAATCGCATGTGGAGAAAACTGCATCAAGAAAGTGTCCAGCTGTGTGTGTGGACTCTTGATTCACTAGCTAAAGGTTCAGAGTGGTAATATCATTTCTGAGGCCGACAAGTGTGCTCATAGTTGTTTCCAGCCAAAGATTTAAGACTCTGAGGAGAGCACAGTTTTCTTTATTAATATCTAGAATTTCCAAATCTACAGTTAGAGATTCTAGTCCTGTACCTGTACACTCTGCAGTCTATAGAGCAAGACAAAACGTAGTCCAGATGTTTCAGTAATAAGGCAGGCAGACAGTTTTGACCTCTGAGTGGAACTGAAGCAGGATTATTTGAATGAACATCGATCACATCTTTAACAATGACCACCGATCCCACACCTTCTGCACTGTACGGTCTATCCTTCCTGTAAATTATAAAGTTATTCGGGACCAGATCATAGGTTATTAGGGACGCTTTCCTCCATGATCCATATTTCTGTTGTAAACATAAGATCTAATTCACAAAGGCTAAAATGACTTTAAATCTATGTTTAACTGCAGAGTGTACACCCCACCAAAGGCAGGATCATAGGGGGCAGTGACTGTATTAATTCTCAGCCACCCGTGTCTAGCCAAAGGGCAGAGGACGCATTATTTCTCTCTTACCTCTGCGGCGGGGTGGAGGGGTTGAGGAATTGAGATTGGGAAGTAAGAAACGGATAACACCAACACACCTTGCATAGTGGGCCCCTGGTCTTTGAGCAACAAGGGGTATGGGATGGAAGGGTATAATTACAATCATACATGCACTGTATGTTCAGCAAAATATAAGCATTCCATCAGAGATCCACACACTCAACAGGTCAATTCCCTGATGATACAGCCAAACACTCGCCATCATATGCCCACACACCCACCATCATACATCCACAACCATCAACTTATTGCCACACACACGAAACTCCAACATGTCCACCATCATAGAGCCACAGAAAACATAGCATACACCCAACAGCCATCATCACTATTAAATACCCGCAATCCAGCATCAAATATACAACCATAAACCCATCATCATATGGCCACACACCTGTGAACTTGCACTCACACATCCACCATCAGACAACCACACTGCCACAATCGTACACCTACACCATCTATTTTCTAGCAACACAATATGTCATTAACGGTAATCATAAGCTTTGCTTGCTTCAGTCAAAACACTAGT
This sequence comes from Calotriton arnoldi, assembly GCA_963921515.1. Taxonomy (NCBI): domain Eukaryota; kingdom Metazoa; phylum Chordata; class Amphibia; order Caudata; family Salamandridae; genus Calotriton; species Calotriton arnoldi. Next base: position 1,867,452 of record CAWUFW010001319.1, on the reverse strand, counting down.
AAAATCTACCAAGATGGTACTAAGTCCTTATCTGTATAAACCGATAAACAGATTTCTCTGCACTCCTACAAACTAAAAACTATCAAAAAGGGAGAGAATTTTCACTTTAGGGGATTTGAGAGAATTTAAATAATCTTAGATTTTGTAGTAGTATTTCTTTTGTATCACTGATTGGCAAAATGCTTGATCCACAAGATTCTTTGATCACGAGTAAATATCCATAGCAGGATACGTGCCAAGTATCCCAGGCTTTAAACATTTAATGCGTGGTAGGGTGACTTTTACCTTCACAAACTGTGTTGGCATTAAGTGTATTGGAACAGTGGTTCAAACAGGACACTTCCCATATCACCAAAATAGGGTATAAATACTAGCAGATGCCAAATGCCCTATTTCACATGTGAAACCTTTGGACAATGCTGGCATTTTAGCCAACAAAAGTATACAAAAAGTGATGGATGGAATGCTTGAATTGACCTCAGCAACTGGTAATTACTAGGGGCCGCATCCCAGTCCATCGCTATTTTGCACACCATGCCACCTCAGTTTGGAATCAGCCATATGCAAATCAGTCTGGACGCTGGTCCATTGGAAACAGTCCAGCCCGAACAGCCAAGCCAGATCCGTCCTGAACAGGAATAAAAGCAATCTAGAACCATTTTCGCCATAGTTGGGGCTCATCAGCCAGGTACAGCTTAATTCCAGTGACACAGTGTGCACTGGACCCACGTCTGGGCAAACCCGTCACACTAAAGGCAACACACAAAAGTATGCAAAAAGGGAGTGATTGCATGCTTGAATTAATCTCAGCCACTGGTAATTACTCGGGCCGCATCCAAGTGCACCGTTATTTTGCACAACATGCCACCTAAGTTTGGACCCGAGTAATTACCAGTGGCTGAGATTAATTCAAGCATTCCATCCATTTCTTTTTGTATACTTAATTCAAGAAACAGCACTATGCATTCCGAAGGGGAGAGGTTACCAGACGGGCTGCTAAGTAGATTAGCTCCATAGGAGTTCGGGTCTAGCTCAAACTTCTGGGGTACAGGGTAGCATACATGAGCATGTGTAAGACAGAGTGACTGTGTGCGGAAGTGAACATGTGAGAGATAGTGAGCAGCAGCGGTCACGGTAGATGGCAAACAAAGTTACGGAAAAATAAATGAATCGATGCAAAGCACAGAGGCAACTTTCCTATACTCCCGATCAATGAAAACAATCGGATACAAATTCCATCAGGTCGAGTACTCGTATTAGTTCTCTGGAAAAGGGGTAGCTTCTTTTGATATAAATATGCATTGTACATTATATGCATACTCAAATATTCCTACATTACATTACATATTGAAATATGCATGTTGTACAAACATTGCAATAATAGCAATATGTTTGCAAACACTGGAAAAACACGTTTTAATGAGGAGGATGGCTGCAGAACCACTGATGTCAAAAGTTTCTGAAATTGTGGAAAAGCCACAAAAATAAACGCTGAAAACAGCGCACTCTAGATAGCAATAGGAGTGACTCTAGAGATTATGTCAGATGGTAACTATTCTACAGCGTGATACTAGAAACAAAGTATGGGATAAGATACAAAACGGTTCACCCTTTATGGTGTAATAACTTTTGATAACCGTTCCAAGACGTTTTGAGATTTTCAGCAAGGGTCACACTGATTAATGTGACTTGAATTCATATCACATGTAGATGAATTTCAAAAGTCAAAAGAAACACAGTTTGAGGTCTTTCAGGTTAGATACTTAACTATCATCCAAAGTATGACACCCAAGTGGCACACCTAAACTATTAGCCAAAAAGAGTTACTGTGCAGAAAATAAATACATTTAATATGAAACAATGTATAATATGTGCAGGAAACGAAAGCCAAATGCATTGCAACTAATATAGTTAAATAGCGTACAAATATGATGACAATTTGGGCACGCCCCATGATTTGTTTGGCACAAGCCTGGTAGAAATGACCCATCAGACAAACGGATTTGAAGCTGAACTCACACGCATTAAACTGCAAAATATTCAACTGATCAGTGTACTCAAATATATAACCAGCAGGAACACACAAAGTTTAGAGTTCTGCATCACTAACCAATGCGTATCAAATTAAGGAGGGCAACCATAATAGAAAACTAAGAAGACAGGGACAATCATGATGTCAAACTACAGACCCAAGAATAAAAAAATACTGACTCAATAAAAATTATAGGCAACGGTAAAAAATAAAATAAAAGCTAAATTGATTTGCAATCATGGTAACCATGTAAATTGCCACAGGACAGTAACCTGTTCACAGTATTTCTTTTTCCAGGGAATCAAATGTGATGCACAGGTTACTTGCAGCACTTGCAAAAAAGTGGATGTACACGTTAAATTGCAGGCATATACTGTGATACTTTGACACTAGTTATGAACCAATCTTAAAGAAAGCAACTCTTGGCACATTACACATTTATCAAATAGAATGTAATCAACTGACAGCAGGACGTTCTCAAGTTGCAATTCACTGTCCTGTAAGCAAATTAAAATGCATCAGTCAACATTGTTCCCTGTTCTTGTGTCATGTCTGAAGGACGATTGAAATTGTAACATTTCTGGACTAATTTTAATCTACTAATTTGCACATTTAAAGTTAGCATGCATACTTACTAAGGACCTCCTCATCTGCATCAAGATATTCATAAAGCAGTCAAAGCTGATCAATCCTTCTTGACTTGGTTGCATTTTGCCCTTCTCCATGGTGTTGACTACTGCAGATGATGCCAGAGCCATCTCAATCCATTCAAGCAAATACCTCAGAGAACCACGCTGAGCGGCTAGTCCAAGTAGTAACTCGGAGGCAAGCCTCCGACCCAAGGTGTCTGCACTAGAGTTGGGAACTGTTACTCCTTTAAGAAACGTTGTCACCTGTAATAAACAGTCCAAACCCATTGGTGGAATCTTACTTTCATTTGCTAGAGATAAAGGAGGGAGCGAGCTCACAACTTCGATCGCTGTTTGAATGACATCATTACAAAGGTTGATACCAGGTCCTGAAGTAGGGAGCATCCAACTTTGTCTTAGTAGTGCAAATAGAAGGCTTAGGCCAGTGCGAACTCCCATTTCAATGAGAGCATCTGTACTCGATCTGGGACGTTCACTGACAGAATGGACATCAGTTGATCCAGAGCTGCTCTCAGGTGAATGCTGTTGCTGCTTCACCTTCCCTTTATCGTGATATTTATTAGACAGTGCATAGAACACTCGCTGCAACACCAAGAGTCTCTTTCTAAGAGCACCAGCAAAAGGAGAGTCTGAGCATACCATTTTAGCCAGTGCCAGCTGACTGTTAAGAAGTGCATCAAGATAGTGGTCCTGCTCATCGCTAGACAGAGATTCCCGTTCAAAGTCCGGTAACTGAGGTCCTTTGAGGCACAGAACCTGCTGGGGCAAAGGAACAACTTCCTTATTGCTGATTAGTTTCAAATAAAGGAGAGAGACGCCCTCTCGTGTGGCGATGGACTCACTATCTTCTGTGATCCATGAGCTGTTGAGATGTTCCAGCCACTTGAGCTTCACAGGAGGGACCATTGCAGCCATACTTGTTCACACTACGGCCATTAGTTCTGTAAGACAAGACACTTTATGAGACAGGCATTTTTTTTTTACAAGTCTATGAATCAAGTTAGACCAAACAGATTACTGGTTTTAAGAATGGAAAGCGGCATGATGCTTTTAAAAGCATGATTTGACCACGTTATCAACGAAAATCTTAATCCCGTTTGAAACCCCTAGTTATGGGGAAAAAAGTAGTACTGGCCCTTAAGCAACTGCCAGTCAGGCCAGGCGATAGAAGACACAGAGGAGAGAATAACATCAAAATAGACCCAACTGAGAATCAATCTTAAAATAAAATGTAATTTTTTTTTTTTTTTTAAATGCACCACTTTCTACATTTCATCACGAAGACCGCATTAGGCTTTCTCAGTTGAAATTCAAGGTACAGTTGTGGATTCAATCCACACAATCACTCAATTACCCTCCACCTGTCAGCACCCTAGCAGACATACATTACCATGAAACACTGGATCGAGGAGTCAGAAAGGCCCTACTCACTGGAAAAAAGCAGTACTCACTTGCAAACCAAGATTCATCCTGCAAGGACAATATGTATTTTGAAAATCACAGGCTATCCAGTAGTGTGCCTTGAGAACACTAACAGTAGTCAGCAAAAGTCTCTCTCTTGTGGTGGAGACCACTTAGGAATACAAACCAATGCCCCTGCCCCGCCCTTCTCCATCAACCTTATTTGCATTACTGTAGCAGAACAGTTTACAGATATTCTTAACTTTTTTCTGTACTGTATGCATGCTGATGCGTTAGGTACACATACTGCTCTTCACTCTGTTCTGATTAAAAGATATGCCAAATCCCAGTCACAAACTGCACTCCACTATGAGATATTCCTCATTTCTTAGCGAACACAGCAACCACACGTAATCCTTGAAAAATGTAATGGAGATTTTCACTTACTCATCCAAGCCACCATCTACAATTCTAAAACTCATATACGATAATAATCAATGCTCAGTCTGCAAATGCCATTGTGGTAAAATGGTAATCAGAATTGAAACACCCAAATGTTACAAAGACACCATCTTGGAAACCTTGGTCTGCCCAGATTATACCTCACACACACTTTATCTGCTTGTTTTGACATTCTTCTCCCTGATGGATGCAAGATATTCCACACACTCTCCATCTACTTTTTTGTAGCACTTTGCAAAACCTGGGTAAAATTTGAATAATTTGTTTTAAATTTGAGTTTAGCCCTTAAACAATATTATTAAGAATAAAAAAATAACAACCATTAATGGACATTCCAGCCAGAATGGCAACCAACCTCCAACTAAATCAGATTATTTCTGCCTGGCCTGTGGCATGTTTTTGTACATTCTTCATTGAGATTTATCATTATGAGGAGAACACATATACCTCTGTAATGTTGAGAGCTAACAATGTTCTACAAATGATAATTATCAACCACACTTGTTGCTCCACACTTCAATATAGGTTACATAGGCGATATCCATCTACTATTACAGTTTGATGGTTTTCGATACAAATGGTGATAAGAAATGAGTCACTGACAATGACTAGCATAAACAGGAAACACTAAAGGTAACATTAATCGACAGGGTGGCACATTAAAGTACCTGGGCTAGCAACGAGATAGGAAGGAACAGGGAAGATTTATCAGCTTTGCACGTGCCAAAGACTGAGGTGTGCTTTACGAGAACGCATGAAGCTAGAAAAGAGGTTACCCGAGAGGATGTACAATGATGTAGGTGACTTATGCTAAAATATCCCCTTTAGCAAAGTCGCGCCAACCCACAATAATAGAACAATGACATTCTCACAATTAATAAACCTTTTCTTGACGTGTCAGCTCCAATCCTATATAAAACACATCATGCACTCCCTTTCACTGGTCAACAGAAACGGACAAACTCAACGATAGCTTGACAACATCTAAGTGATTAAAATCTCAGTGGTTATATACATAACACCCACTTAGCTATCAGCCATTTATCGGAGTATTATGAAATCACTGATCTTATAATGTTTTGTGTCGCATGCTCTTAGGAGTCCTAAATAGATAGACCAGAAATGCAAAATTTAAAATGCTCAATATTAGACAAGCAGCATATCTCCATACGAAGAAAATTCTACAACTGAGAGGCTCATTCAGAGATAGGACACAAATTACTTTATATCAATTAAGACCGTTGAATAGAGAGCCTGCATCAGATTGGTCTTTTGCCCTACAGGGCAGAGCTTTCAGCGCAAGAAAAGCAAACGAAAACAAGTAGATGCATTGCCCTACAGATAGGCCCATTCACAGGCGGGGAAGCAGAGGCACAAAAAATGTTTTTGCACTGCAGTGATTAGGGCTCATTCGAAGAGAGGAGTGAAGCAGGGGGCTATTTTTCTCGGCTGTAGCTCATTGGTATGACGTTGTGTCAAAAGAGGGTGCTGCAATCTGTGAGGGGCAACTGACATCGCTGAAAAATAATGACGTCAGGGGACGGTGGATGACTAGAGCACCTCATGGATGGAGCCCGGGCCAGGGAAGGCAAAGCCAGACCCAATGGAGGCCCGGGACAAACGCCGCCCGGGGGCGGGAGGCCCCCCGGCCTATTTGCATAGCCCGCGAAAATGGGCCGACCGCAATTGGCTGCCCCAGGGCAAACTACGGCCCCCCCCAATCCAGGGCTAGCTGTTGACTGGCGAGGGGGGATAAAATGGGGCACAAGGCCCAATACCTGCACACTCCCTTCTCAGACAGGAGAGAAGCTGAAGAAGACGTGGATTCTGGATGCTGGACGCCGACTGCAGTCGATTGCTGCCAGGATCACGACCCGCCGCTGCCCAGCCACTGCCTCCCGGGTCTGGGAGCTGGGATTGTGTGGCCTTCAAGCTGCGGCGTGTCTCCAGAAGCAGTGCGGAAGCAGCCGGAACCGGCCGGAGGCGGAGGCCGGTGCCCAGCGACTTTTTCCCAGGAGCCAGCGAGCGGACGGGCGGGTCTCCTCCAGCGTTGCCGAGATCCCCGAGCTCGCTGCCAGCACAGCCGAGATCCCGCAGGCCCCTTGCGGAAGCCGGAGGCTGCACCCAAAAGCGCGGGGCGGAGCTCAGGGCGTGCAGCCTTAAAGGGGCAGGAGCCCCCGAGGCTGGTTCTGGACCAGAACACGGGGGAATAAGACCGCGCCTTTCTCCAGAGGAGAGGGGAAAGGGCGGCAAGCAAATAAGGCAAACCGACATCCCCACCCCAGAGGACTCAACAAGTTTGCCGAAGGGCCCAGGAGAGCTATCCCGGCCCAGTGAACACAAAAGAGAGGCACACCCACCAAGAAGAAAAGAAACGAAACAGCACATCACCCGAGCACTGCTGCCAGGGCATTTTGGGGGCAAGCAGGTGCTTGGGGATTCCTGAGACTTGGATTATCGACAGTCCCCTCTTTGGTTTGTTTTTTGGTTGCCAGCCTGCAGGTTTGTCAGCCATTCTGTGAGGGCTTCAGCCTCGGGGCCATCAAAAGACAGTGGCACAAGAATTTTGCACTTTCCACCAGCAGTGAGGCACCAGGATTCCAGGGCATAACAGGATGCCCAAAACGCGTGGGGCAGCCGGGAGGAAGAAGAGGCTCCCGGCACGCTTCAGAGAGGCGGAGGGGCCTGCAGAGATCCCCCAAAAGGGACAAAAGAGGCAAAGAGGAGACGCAGGGTCAGACTTGGATGATGATCTGCAGGCGATGTTGGACAAGGCCAGGGCTTTGGTATCCCTGAAAGGGAAAACTTAGATGGACCAGCAAATCAACAAGGGAGCACACGGGAAAGGAAGAAGCAACGGCGGGCATCCCCTCCGGCACCGCCCCCCAAGAAACAGGGAGGTAGGGGGCATGCAGCCAGAACAGCAGCCCCCACAAAAGTCACCAAAGCAGGGGCAAAGTCTCCTGGTAACAAGAAAGCAGAAAGAGGCGTGGGCAAGAACACACCAGCCAGGAACATGAGGGCGGCAACCCCCGAGATGGTGTTTAGCTCAGACACCGAAGGGAGCAGTGATGACGAGGGATCTGTAGCCAGCACGGCGGCCCCCCAGGAATCACGCAGTGGACGAACCAACGTGGCTGACAAGGACAAGAGTAAGCAACGCACGCAGAGTGTCAGGGAGGTGCGCAAGAAGGTGCAGCGCGATGGTCCAGCAGCGGGGGGACCAGGGCAAATCGTCAACCTGGGTAAGCAAATAGGAGTAAGCAATTTAGCAATGCAAGGGCCCTGGCCTATGCATCCTCCCTGGCAGGCAGGGCAAGGCAGGGACCAACAAGGCTTTCAAGGGGAGTCATGGGGACAGGGAACAGCTCACCCAGCGGCTTGGATGCCCTGGTGGCAATGGCCCGGGGCAGGTTCCCCATTTGGGGTGGCCCCCCCATGGAACACAGGAAGGCAAGGGGGTTGCCAAGAGCCAGAACAAAGAGTGGAACGAGGCATGGGCGCGAAAGGGGCAACAGGCAAGGGTAAAGAGAATCCCCAGCAGTCAAAACAGGGGGAGGAAGAAAGATCCGAAGAAACCACACAGGAGGGGACGGCAGCCCCCGGGGGTAGTAATACGAGAAAAGGAGGGGGCCCGGACCCCAAGGGGAAGCCGGCCAGCGAATACTTGCGCCCCTCCCCGGGAGATCCCCCTACAACGACAAAGTTATTAGGGTTGGCCAATCTGATCCCACTGACAGTAAAGGAAAGAATATGGAGGAAAGAATTTATAGACATTTTTTCCCTGCTAGAAGTGCGTCAGGCAGGCTTGGACATGACTACACAAGACAAGAAAGACGATGACAGGAGGGAGAGGCGCAAACCCAGGATAGAGCGATCACTGGAGAATTGGCTGAAAGCGTTCAGGACCTTGGCCTGCGTTTTCAATGAGATATTCCCCCAGAGTGCAGCAGCACTTATTTTATATGAGCAAAAAGTGCACGAAGCACAACAGCAGTATCAGGGAGATGCATGGTTAAGATAGGATGAGGGCTTCAGGGAGAAAATGCAGACCTGGCCAGTGATTGAGTGGGACTGGCAGGACATGGAAGGGTTCACGACACACATGGTGGCTGCCAGAGAAGGAGTCAGCACAAGGGAGCACAACTTTCGCCCCTTCGGGAGTAAGGGGAAATATGAAGGACCAGGGTTCAAAGGAAAGAACCAGAGCAGTATTAAATCAGGAAAGTCATGCTGGAAGTTCGACAAAGACGACTGTAAATGGGGGGCTGCATGCAGGTTCAAACACGCATGCGGGGGAAGCCACCCCGCCATACACTGCAGGCAGGCTCAAGGGACAGTGGCCAAGCAAGAGAAAACAGGCACAAGAAAGTGAGTGACAGGCCCCCACGGACGGGTGCAAATGGGGTGAGGGAGGGGGGCAGCCGTTACCAACCCCCATAAAGGCAAGCAGGCTATTATACTTGTTGGGACACTATCCCAGGGCGGCAGACAAGCAAAGGTTAGCAGAAGGTTTCACACAAGGTTTTACAATCCCCTACAAAGGGCCCAGGGGCCCCCGGGAAAGCTGGAACCTGAAATCAGTAAGAGACAACCCGGGGGTGTCACGGCAGAAGGTGGAGAAAGAAGTCCAGCTGGGGTGGGTGGCTGGCTCTTTCACCCCCCCCCCCACTGGAGGACCTGGTGGTATCGCCCCTTGGCATAGTGCCCAAGAAGGAGGTAGGCAAATTCAGGTTGATACATCATCTGTCATACCCCCACGGGGATTCCATTAACGACTGGCTGGAGCAAGGGAGTTGCTCAGTAGACTACGTGTCGGTGGATGATGCGGTGGACCCGATAAGGCAGGCGGGGGGGCCCTATTGGCAAAGACGGACATAGAATCGGCCTTCCGCCTCCTGCCAGTGCACCCAGACAGCTATCATTTGCTAGGTTTCCAGCTAGACGGACAATACTACTATGACAAATGCCTGCCAATGGGTTGCTCCATATCCTGTGCATACTTTGAGGCTTTTAGCGGATTCCTGGAGTGGGAGCTAGGGACACGGGCCCCAGAAGGGGGACGGGTCCACTTAGACGACTTCCTCTTTATCGGCAGGACAGGCACAGGGGAATGCGCCTCCCTCCTGCAAAGCTTCATAGAACTGGCCCGGGAATTGGGAATCCCCCTAGCGCAAGATAAGACAGAGGGTCTAACCACAAAACTATCCTTTCTCGGTATAGAGCTGGACTCGGTGGCTGGGACATGCAAATTGCCGCCCGAGAAGGTGGCGGAGCTAAAGGAAATCATTGGCAGATTGGGGCAGCAGAAGAAGGCAACGCTAGGCGAAGTGCAGCAGCTGCTGGGGAAGTTGAATTTTGCCACAAGGGTAATCTCCGCGGGGCGCGCATTTGCTAGACGCTTGGCCTGGATGACCAGGGGCATGACACAGAAGCACCACAGGGTCCACCTGACACAAGGGGTGAAGGAGGACTTGGGACAGTGGGAAAACTTCCTGACAAATTTCAACGGCACCCTCATGTGGCGTGAGCCCTGGGAGCTGGCAAACTAGCTCGAGCTATACACGGACTCGGCCGGGGGCTTCGGCTTCGGGCCATCCTAGGAAACACATGGACGGCAGGGGCCTGGCGAGCCACCTGGCAGAAAGCGGGGGTACCGCCAACATCTCCTTGCTGAAGCTGTTCCCCATTGTGGTGGCTTTCCACATTTGGTCCCAACGGTTGGCAAACAGACAGATAATTCAATGGTCCGACAACCACACTGTAGTGCAGGCGATTAACACAGGGACAGCGAAATGCCCGGCGGTGGTTAACCTGCTGCGAAAACTAGTCGACTGTCAGCTGGGGGCGAACATCGCGCTGAGGGCACGACACATCCCAGGGGTAGACAACTCAATTGCAGATGCCATTTCTCGTTTTCAGTGGGCAAAATTCCGAGAGCTCGCCACGAACGCGGACCGAGGGATGACTCCGGTGCCGGAAGAGGCTTGGGTGGACCTGGGTTAAAGAAGATGCTCGACAACGCGCTGGCCCCAAAGACAGAGATCCATTACCGTAAGTGCTGGGAAACGTTTGCAGCCAGGACAGGGCTAGCAAGGGGCCGGCTGGCAGGCCAGGAGGAAGTCTTAATCTTCTTAGAATGGGCTTTCTTGGCAGGAAAGGCAAAATCGTGGGCCCAGGCACACTTGAATGCAGTAGCATACTACACAAAAATGGCAGCAGGAGAGGACCCTACTAGGGGTTTCCGTTGCAGAATGGCAATGAAATGCTGGGGCAGGTTGCAACAGGCAAAGAAGGATACAAGGCGGTCCATCCATTTTGACATTCTACAGCGCATGATGGGGGCCCGAGGAGAAATATGCACCTCAGAGATGGAAGCAACACTCTTTCGGGCAGCGTTCGCGTTGGCATTCTTTGGGGCATACACGGTCAGCGATTTGGTGGCCCCAGCTGTAGGTGATCCAGGGACAGCGTGCATACGCAGGTCCGACGTGGAGCTAAGGGAAGGGCACATGAATATCCTGCTGCGAAGGTCAAAGACGGACCAGGCAGGCAGAAGGAGGTGGACTAGAATAAATTGCATTAAAGATGAATCTTGTTGCCCAGTGTGCTTAGTGCAGAGGTACACAGGACCCAAGGAACACACCCACGGGCCACTGTTCAGACATGGGGACGGGTCGTTCCTCAGCCGCTTCCAATTCATAGCAGTGATGAGAAAGGCATTAGGGGCGATTGGGCTCCCTGCCAGGGCTTTCGGGTCCCACTCATTCAGGATCGGGGCAGCCACCACGGCCACAGGGTTAGGCCTGGGCACCGAGCAAATCAAGGGGATAGGGCGCTGGGCATCCGGCGCGTTTAAACGTTACATACGTCCCACGATGTACTGAGTCCGGTTTCTCCCCTCCCCCACCTCCGTCTAGGTCTGACCGAGCAACGCAAGAAGGTATGGATCGTGGGCCACTCCTACATAGCGAGAGCACAGCTGCGGCCAGACGTGAATTTCGGCGGAATCTGGCTGCGGGACACTGAAATAGTTTGGCTGGGGCGATCGGGAATGAAATGGGACCAACTGCTCCCCGTGGTTCGAGAAGCTATGGGGCAAGGTGGCAGACCGGATGCGGTGGTGGTCCACCTGGGAGTTAACGACTTGGCAGCACTAGGGAGGAGGGGCCTCCTAGAAAGAATGCAGGAAGGCCTCTCAGCCATGGCTAGAATGGTACGCCCAGCTGAAGTAATTTTTTCAGAAATAATAGTGCGGAGAACATGGAGGGGCAATAGACCTGGGGGCCGTGGAAAAATCCAGACTGAAATTAAATATCACCATGGCAAAGATATGTAGGGCCAATGGCTGGGGTTTTGTGAGACACGGTTTCATAAACCTGAGGTCCCTGGGTTATCACTTAGAGGACGGGGTGCACCTAACCGGGGTGGGAATGGACATGTTCCTACTGAACATCGTGGGGGTGCTAGAGCATATGGGTATTCGCGTAGTAGGGAAGAGGGTAGCGGAACAGGGCTCCCTCCGATCGTGGAACAGTAGGTAGCATGGCGGATGAAACCCAAGAAAGATAAACAAAAGAGATAAATTAGTAGAGGTAGATGGAAGGCTCACACAGTGTCCTTGGGATGCCTCACGGCAGGGGCACTGAGGGAGCCGGTAAAGGCATACCGCCAGAGACAGAGTAGATGTGATGCTCCCGCAGGGCCCTTGGGATACCTCACAGCAGGGGTACCGAGGGAGCGAGATGTCAGGTCTCAGCCTCAGGCGGAATGGAGGAGATGCTCACACAAGGTCCTTGGGATGCCACACGGCAGGGACCCGTAGGAGCAGGGAGGGGCCAAGAAAGGGTCCAGGGCAAGGGGGACGGCACTTGCAGCCCGGGCAGGTCCAGACGGACACCTACCAAGTCAGTAGCAAGTTGAAGCCTAAACCCAAGAAGCAGAGGCCCAGACATGTGGGCCCCCTCCCTAGAAATTGGTTGGCTGAAAATTCTGGGCTGCAGGAGTCCATGGGGCCATAACTTGGTAGAATGGAGGACTGCAGCTCCTAGGCACTATGCAGGGGATCGTGGATACAGATAAGGAAAAACAAATCTATTACTGGCTAAGAGCCCACCCTTTGATTGGACAACAGCCAAAACAACCATTACCACAATGCAGAAAATTGCTGCAGGATGACTCGATGGAAATGTAAATTAATCTATACTTTTGTCGCCCTTTTCCAAAAGGAATTGCACTGTTTTAGAAGTAACTGTTTTGGAAGCAATTATGATCATTGCATGCAGGTTTTATTTTTTTTGTCATTTTCGTTTTATTCTTTCTTAAAAACAAGAAGTAAAATTATAGCCATCGTAAACAAATGAGCTCATCAGAAATAGAAACTGCTATGGACGTTTAAAAGCATTCTTCCTGTCTGCCTTTAAAGAGCATCACCGCATTCTAACTTACTCCATCTGAAGCATTTAGGTCTTCTAATCTTGTAAGTTTTTTTTTGTTTTTTTACAGAGTTCCATATAGCGCGAACTTGACCCGAATCGGGTATCAGAGCGCTTTACATAGCACCAGTTGCATTACATGAGGACACATAAATTTTTGTTAGGCACGGGAGATTAAGTGATTTGCCCAGAATCACAGGATGTTCAGCGTCATTGCCTAGACTCGAACCCAGTTCCCTAGATTCGAGGTCCACCGCCCTAGCCGTTAGGCCAACTCCTCTCCCCAAGTTCTAGCCGTTAGGCCAACTCCTCTCCCCAAGTTCTATTCATTTCCGAAAACAGACAATTGTCATAAACATTCCTGGTAACGACGTCACCTCGTTGTGAGTAAAAAGAAAATCTGAAGATAGGAGTATATTGTAATTTATAAAATCGTGCTTACCCATAGGAAAATGAATTGAATCACTTTAATAACGTGCCTAAACAATTCTGGCGTTCTGCCAACAGGGTCTAGGGTTCCTGAGAAACAAAATCACCGAGTAAATCCTGAGTATAAACTATGTCTTCAGAAAATCATCTGCTCCTAGTTTATAATTACATGTATTGCATTTACTGATTTGGATGCCTATATTTGGTATCCCTTATACCTCTGGGGCAGGTTCTCATTGAGCGTCGGGAGGCCTACTGAATGCAACATTCCAGTCTGGGGGGGAGTGGAGAGGGGAGGCAAAAAATGTAAAACATTAAATCTGCAACATTCCATCCTCCTCCCTGGCTCCACAGGCTATGATGCTACGCCCTGAAATGGGCTGCACAGAGCTCCGGATTGAGCAGTCCTTGGTCACCAGCAGGCAATTCTGTGCTATGTGCTGCAGCTCGGGCTGGTACGGTGGGTCGGGTCTTTGGAGGCCCAGCGGCGGAGGCAGTTGGGCGGTGGTCTGTATTGCATGGTGTCTGCCGTGCAAGGCGGGGATGGGTGAGGTCAGCATATCGGGATCCTGCTGCATGATCACCTCACTGAACAGGCAAAAATGTCAGCCATGATGCTGTAGTGCGCCGACTATCAGATTACGAAGATGACAGCACTAGCCATACAAACAATCTGCAGGTGTTGGAAAAGACACCGGCAGTCGTGTCAGCAAAAAAATGAAGACCTAGAGGCACAGTCCCGACATAATAAAATCCAACTTCTGTGACTGGCAGAGACAACATACATGGCAAAACCCGAGATATTTGTGGAGGCCATGTTATATGGACTGTTGGAATGAGAAAGCTTCACAGCCACGTTCATGGTTGAATATGCACATTGATTATTAGCGCAGATACCGGTGCCTGAGGTGCCGCCCTGCCGGATCATTGCCCACCTACTCGATTACTGAGCTAGGTATGCTGTGCTAACATGGACGAGAGAAAGGGGTCCCCTACTCCAAAAGGTTGCGACATGGGAATATATGCTGATTTCAGTTATGGCACAAGATGCTAGAGCAAAGATCCTGGAAACGAAAAAAGCTATGCAAAGGTAATTTGCTATGTTCTGCAATACCCAGCTAAGTTGCTCGTTGAAACATGCGGTAAATCAAGGAGTTGGCCACAAAGCGATATTGGAGCATGCACAGCAGTGCCATGGATGGTTGGTTGGTGCAACGACCCAATAAGACTCCGTTTTGGATGGCAGAGATGGAGAGCAGGACCCAATGCAGCGAGTGATGTGGAATGATGGCTATGGTTGGGGACACAGTCACTGGACATTAGACACAATGCTATCCTTTGGTTATGACATACCAGATGTTTATACATGATAATAGGCCAGGTCCTGTTTCCTGAAGTCTGGGAGGGTCCATTTATTAATACCGATTTATTGTATCCCACAGGAAGGCAGAGTGGCATTCTGTGCCCACACGAGTGAAACATAACAAGTGCTTAGGTGTGATTTCAGATTATGTTAGGTATTTGGGTGTAGTCTCTGACAGTTGAGGCCATCAAAGTAGGTGGGATGTTGGAAGTTGGAATCTGCACTGTTGGGTAGGCTGGGAGGGGATGGGATGTATTAGGAGTTGTAATACGTTTTAAATTTGTTGCTGATAAGTTACATGGCTTACTCTAAGCAAACAATATGTTATGAACAATGGGAAACAGACATTACACATGTTAAAACTGTGGTACAGTCACAACTGATAAAACAATTAAGCCACAAACTCACATCCCTATTAGACTCATGAAATGGAATGCTAGGAGTCTGAATAGAGAGATGCACACTACTTTGCATCATACAGCTCCTATTGAAGGAGGGGATAAGCTACTCTAATACGGGAATCTGTTAACTACAAGCATAATAGTACCTTTCAGGATCCTGAAGGAAACTTAATTTTGGGACTGGGAACCAATGATTAATCCCAAACAACTATAATAAATGCTTATGGCCCCAATATTGGAACTTATGACTTTACGATATTTGGATATCTGCTGGGAAAACATGGCGCAGAATACAATTTGGGGGTGAGGATTTTAATTTTGGGTTAGGGTCCAGGCACATAACCTAAGACCCACCATTCCACTCTAAAGAACTTTCAGAGGCATTGAAATTCAAAATGTAAATGTTAGACTTACACGATATGTGGAGAGAAAAATATGGGGAAGAGGCTTATTCATTCTGTTCATCAGTGTAGAATATAATTTGGGATACGTACCTAAAACATTGGATACAGGCAAATGCATTGCACCCTGGCATGCTATCTGACCATCCACCAGTGCCATTTCAACGTATACCCCCGTGTGACAAGTTACAGTATCCCATGGAGATTTTGCTTCTGTGCACTATATAAGATACTGTATTTCGGGCAGACTTGACAAAATCAATTGGCAAATATTACGCACTGAACATGGGCTCTGTAACCACACGATCCATGCTGTGGAAAGTGCTCAAACCTGTAATAAGATGGAAACACCTTTCTTGTTAGAAAGTATAAGTCAGACATCAAACCCAAAGCATCAATTCACTGCCTTATAATTGATATCTTTAGTCGGGCAGGGAAATGACAGTACATATTCATAGCGCAGCCAGACCCCTCTGTTGCCTCACTTGGAATCCCAATGGCCTTCTTAATAAAAAATTAAGCATGAGGCCATGCTCAGAAAGCTAAAAAATTAGGCATGGATATACTCTGGCTTCAAGAAACCCATTCACTGGGTGACGACTGCTGATGCCTCCACCAATACGGTTTCGCCAGGGTATACCACGTGGGCTTCCACAGAGGCTCTAGAGGAGTAGTCATCTTACTTAGCACTCATTTACCACTACACGTCGACCAGATTAAATGTAACAGTTTGGGACATTATATCTGGGTGGCGAGCAAACTATGGGGATTTTTGATAGTATTATGTTCAGCCTATTCTCCGCCCCCTCTTATTTAGTCCTTCCTACCTCACTTAAGCGAGTCCATCCTCTACTCAACTACATTACCCTTTGCCCGGCCTTATTATTATTGGAGGAGATTTCAATGGCCTCATTAACACAAATCTTGATCGAGCTGGTCCTCCGCTGGCACATGACCATTTCCAAATCTTACTTTAGTCCTTCTTTGTGGCCTTAGGCCTATGAGACCTATAGCGTAAATTTCACCCGGGGGATGGGGATATAATTTCTTTTCGGGAGCCCATAGAACATTCTCCCATCTTGATTAGTTTTTTCCCTGCGCACTTACGCTACATAAATCAAAATGGTGACACTCCATGCCCGGTTACTGTCAGACTATAGAAACCCCTGGAAATGCACATACGTACTACTCATACTACCACTCTCTATCCTGGAGATTAAACACCTGGTGGCTGACAAAACGGGAGTTCAGAGATGACATACCAGATACCTCCACACAATACTTTCACTACAACACTGGCTCAGTGTCTTTACTGGAAAAATTATAGGGAGATTACGTAGCAGTAGTTAGGGCACGTTATCTCAAAATTAGCCTACCAAAAAAAAAGGGGGGGAGAAGGAATAGCAGTGAAAAACAGCCACCTCAGAAAATGCAGTTCATGAGACTGAACAAACCTCTCAATTGGACAAGTCACATATACCCCTCCATAATCTCACTAGGGCTACCCTTGAACTTAAGCAGACCCAAATGGACGAAGTCAAAAAAATGTGGCAGAGTTGCCAATGTAGTTTTTATGAGCACAGCAATAAAACAGGAAAGCTCTTGCAACTGGTTGCATCGTAATGATAACTTACGTATGCAATTCAAACCGAGGACAAGACAGGTAATCTACAGCAGCACTGAACGGCCATAGTTGAGGTCATTACTATGTTACATTATACACACCCCCTACATCTACACTGCCCAACAATATGCATGCCTATATTTACATATTTCAATGTGCATGACTTACTGGTAACCAAACTAGTGTTTTGATACCTCTATCACAATGGAAAGGAAAAAAAAAAATCCACTGGGAAATCTTCAGTCCCCAATGGGCTCCTGATGGAGTTCTTCAAGTACCAGACGGACAATGACCCAACTCCTTCTACCTCTCTATGAGGAAGCCAGGTCTTTAGGTCATCTCCCTCAAGAGGTGGAAAAAAACACATCACTAAAGCCTGGAAAAAACGGCATAAACCAATCGATTTCTTTAATAAATAGTGAAACTAAAACATTAGCTAAAGTCTTAGCCATATGACTATCTACAGTGATCACTGTTTTGGTACATAAAGACCAACGTGGCTTTATGCTGAATCGATCCACTCGGCATAATATTCAGAGGTTGTTTAATGCAATCACGCTGGCCGGACAGCTGCTGAAGCTTATAACTATAGACTTCGAAAAGGCATTTGATAGTCTCTCACGCCACTACCCAATTTCCCTACTGGAATTCTTGGGCTTCGGACCTTTATATCTCTCCTACACCAAATTACTGTATAAGTCACAACAAGACCGAGTCAAGGTGGACAGGGGTCTCGTCTTGCTCCTTCTCCCTACAGAGGCGTATGCCACAGAGATGTCCATGGCTTATTTGCACTGGCAGTGGAATCCCTAGCACTTTTGGACAGACAACACCAGAATTAAAAGCTTTGCATGATCGGCGAAAGATAGGGTCTCTCTGTATGCTGATGATGTTGTTTTAAATGTGGGTCAGCAGGAACAGTCTGGACTGATAATAAAAGAAATTCTAGAAACTTTTGGTGGCTATTCCCCATTGAGGGTCAACATAAGTAAATCCCGGCTCTTTCCTAAGGAAGAGGTAAAATCCACTCTAAATTGGGCAGCTCAAGCTGGTGTGACTGATACTCGCTATGGCTTTCGCTACTTATGGGATCAATATAACTGACAGTGTCACAAGTGCCAGACTGACTAACCTTGTACCCTTACTCATAACTGTCCGTAGAAATACACAAAAATGGACTACGCTCCCCCTTTCCCTATTAGGAAGGCTAGCACTACTTAAAATGATAATATGCCCGAAAATCCTTTACAAAGTACAGAACTATCCTTTCTACATTCCTGAATCGACCATAGCATTGTTCACTACCATGCTTAACACATTCATGTAGGGAGATGGCAGTCATTGAGTGGCCCATATCAAATGCAGTAAACCACCCCATAGTGGTGGAATCGCAATGATCGACACAGCCTCATATTACAGGGCATCTTCTAGTTAACAACGATTGGCTGTATGCTACCAAAGATGACCCTGCCTATAGATTAGTACACTGGAGAATGAGGGACATATTCTCCCCTAAACTACCTGTGTGGGGGAAAGCCACCTACTTAAATTCCCCCTACAGCACGACAGAATTAAAATTAAAATCTGGAAAACATATCTTCGACGAATTGAATGGGCTTGTAAGCATGCGGGAGAGACTCCCCTGCGGTGTGGCACACGTCTGCCTCAGATATCCACCGTGAGGAGATTTCCTCCTTAGGCCACATTGTTATGCAAGATGATCGAAGATCTTTTGGGAACTTCAAACTGAATTTGGCCTTTACCTTTCTCCATTTCTTTTTTTAGATATTTACAACTCTGTCATGCCTTCAGACCCTACTCCCCCAATGCAGCAAATTCAAAGGAATTCTCTCCATTAAAAGCTAAACTTCCAATGTCTCAACTACCTCTAAGGGGCCAAGTGTCTACCATTTATAAGACATTATTGATCAATCATCTGACTCTTTTGCCCATTTAAAAATCAAATATGAAACAGTCCTGGGTCCTGTTGAAGACTTTAAATGGTCAGCCACACTGATGGCTCTGCACAAATGTGAAATTTCAACGAGGTTCAGTTGATACAGTTCTACTGTATGTATTGGACTCCACATATACTATGGACGGTGAACAGGAGTTACACAACCCCTAGTTTATCTCGAATGTCATCCCAGAAGGTTTGTAGCACATTACAACTCCATGTAGTGTGGAGGAATTCCCTATGTATGTAATGCAAAAATTTTACATAGAGCTATCTTCACTGCTATGCAATCTAGGATTTGTTCGCATGAATGGCCGCTTTATAACGGATTAGCAAGGCTCCCAAACTTTTAAGCATGGAATTCATTTGTGTCGAACTGACTATGCATTTCTCCCAGCATGGCACTTTGGATTGGTAAAAGGGTTCAGTGTACTTCATATGGGGGGGGGGGAGGGGGGAATAGTGATCATTTCCCTCTCAAGTGACCTAGGGGTAATAAGCCTTAATTGAGTATGTCTCCCATTACAAGTCAAAAGTTCAAGATGATCAGCAATTCGAATTCCAATTGAACAGTATTTGTATGAATTTAACTGTAAGCATATCAGATTTAAATGGCTGGTATAACCAAATTGTAAAAAGTTTATCTGGGGAGTGGTAATAAAAAGCGTATAGGAAATCCAAAACGAAAAAGGAACACCCAGTCATGGTTTGACAAACTATGCCAGTTACAAAAAAGTAAGTTGAGGAAGAACAATTGGGCTGGAAATTAGATCACAGAAGAAATCACGAGAATTTAGAATATAAATCCCTTTATGATTTTATAAAGAAAAACTAGGAGACTATGCGGTCTAATTCAGGTATAAGACTCTAGAAAATGTTAGAAATTAGTTCAAACTGGCATCAGTGATGATAATAATATAATAAACTGCGTGGTCCCAGAAGATCAGTGGTAATCCACTTTGTGGAAACAAACAGTAATGGATACCCTATCTGGGAGATATGAGTGTGATAATTTATTGAAATGCTTAGCCTGAAATGCATCAAAGAGGTTACGTTGTCCCTTAGGTTAACCAGAGCAACCAATCCTGAAAACCTCCCAGTCATAATTAAATCAAGTAGTAATTGGTGGGAACGTTTTTTCGTGCTAACCTTTAAAAGTATTACGGCTGAGGGGAAGGTTCTAAATAGCTGGAAAAGAGCTTTAGTTAAGTCAATTTTTAAGATGGCTAATTCTAATGACTCAAAAAATTATAGGCTCATAAGCCTAACAAATGTTGGGTAGAAAGTGTTTTCTAAATTCTCCCTCACTAAGATACAGGAGTGGATTGATGCGAAGGATTTAATTCCAGTGGAACAAGGACGTTTAAATTAAAAAAAAAATGACACTCGACGATTGATCACTATTTTAGTTTATAGACTATAACCCGGATGTATATAGAAATTAGGGGCAACCTCTATTTTTGCTTTGATGATTTCAGGGCGGCGTTTGATTTGGTTAACCAAGAAATACTATGGAAGATTCATTAAAATAGTCGGAAATACCGGGAGGAACGTTGCCAATCCTCAAGAGATACATGCAGGAAATTGTACTTGGGTGGAATTAAATTAAGGCTATCTTACAGGACAATTTCACATTAAGAATGGCTGACGCCAGAGATGTGTATTGGCTCAGACTTTATTTGTCTGGTATCTTAGGGATTTACCCGCTATATTACTGAATTCTCATTTGTTTCTCCCAAAACGGGTGGAAGACATGTGCCCAGACTTCTTTACACTGATGATTTGGTTACCATGGGTGAAACCCAAGTAGGTTTACAAAGGAAGCAGGATGTCTTTGTTAAATATTGAGAAAAAATATTGAGAAATCTGCAAAACACCAAATCCATGGTATTCAGTCATAAGAAGAAAATGTTCCAATGGTTCCTAAATAAGGCAGGGGGAGAAGAAGTAAATTCCTATAACTATCTAGGAATGGCATTTACCTCACATTTGGACTGGAAGATGCAGTGAAATTGAGGGCTCGCAAATTTAGTAGAGATTATGGAGGCCCCTCTCTTGTACCAGTTTTAGGTTTATTTAAAGTGATGGTGCAAAGTAAATATTTATATAGTACAGAGTTATTGTTTAAGAGTGGGCACCATAACTGGACTAATGTTGATGACTTCTGAATAAGAGCACTACTACATCCTTCATGATCAAAGCAATAAGAATCCCATGGCTGGCTTACATCAAAAACTCTTTAGAAGCTATGGGGATGGGCGACCTATGGGCTAACGCTGAAGGAAGCTGCTTGTCAATATCCAGGAAGGCCCTGTCAAAGATCTTTAGGGAATTTAAACTTAATCAGATAAAGAGGAACCCCGCGACTGGTATATTGACTGCATCCTTCCTAGAGGTTAAAGAGCAATACAGGCTAGAACCTGCTCTTGATGTCATCCAGCCTCCCCTTGCCAAAAAGCTCCATCTACAATTCAGGCACGGAGTATTGCCATTTCGTGCCTTTACAAACAACTGGGGGGGCACTCTGACTCAGGGTTGTCCAGTCTGCAATAACACTTCGGAGACGGACCAACATGTATTATTTTTTTGCCTGGCATACAAGAAGGCTAGACACCGATGGTTACTACAGGTATGTAGAAACCTCGGAACAAATCACTGTGCGGAGGCCTATAGGATACTAAAATATGACACTAGCATGCCTATTGTGTATTCAGTCTCTCGATATTTATTCTCTATGTGGTGTGTACGCCGAGCCATTTTAAAATTAGGCCCGCCTAGTTCGATCATTTCACCCCATTTCTGTGATTACAAATTGCTACTAACCTCACCTTTTTCAAAATTTAAATGTTACAAATGTGTATTTTTATGTATTTATTACATTTTAAATTTTTTATTCGGAATTCTTTGACACTGCAATGCACAGGCACTTTACCTTTGGAAAATGTAAATGTATGAACTGTGCCGTACTTTTTACTTGTGCTTTTATGGCCACAATGGCCGAAATAAAGAACTCTTGAATTGAGAATGGAAACAGGATTAGTTTCTTGGTACTTGTAGCAATGAAGCTGCTGTTAAAATTGTGGAATCACCTAGAATTAGCTGATAAAGACAAACGTGCTCTTCACTGTAAAAGCGAGTTGTTGATTAGTGAACTGTGGTGGGTTACGAGACTAAGAAGGCAGATAAAAACGATAACAGATCTGCTTCTCTTGAACTGTATCACCTTGGATGTCCCGGTGAATATCTCAAGAGTGAATTTAAACTTAACAACCGAGTCGTCGTCACGAGATAAGGATTTGAAATATCCATGTTTAATAATTCAGTTTCTCACATGATAGACTTCTGATATAATGGAATGACATTCCTATACATTTATCTGTCCCTGGACCAAGCCATGCACATATAATTTAGACATGGTGTTAATCCTATTTTTGTATGGTCCAAGTTATCAAACAGGATAAGGAGATTGGGGGGGGTTACTGTGTATGTGCATTAGATATAAAATGTAATGTACACAGATTTTAATGGACTGCCAATTTAATTCAGTAGAGAGAAGTAGGTTTTTAAAACTGATCTTCACTAGGTATGGTATAACCTTCCACCAGAAAGCGATTTGGTTTTTTTAATTGCTATGTATCACCTTAAAGTGCTATTGGAAGGTTTTTTAAGAGCATAACAAGGAATGTCATGGTCTTGAAATAGTCTGTATAATTTCTTTATTTAGCCAAAATTTTAATTGAACAGAATTATGTATTCTTATATTTTAACTGCTTGTGATATTTGAGTTTAGATGCATTGTGATGTTGAGACAGGAGATTTTATTGAATTCTTAATAAATGTATTATAATGTGATGTCTTACTAAGTATGGTTGTCGGTTTAATGGACTAATGTCCCAATAAACTGAATGTGACCATCTGATACTAACGCCTTAGATGTATTGACATATTCCAGACGGAGACATGCGACGAGACTGTACTTCACTACTTTCCAAAGGAATCAGATGAATTTTCCCCACTTACAAAGCTTATTAATTTAGATTTCTGCAGAGGCTGGGTTGAGCACCTTTATAAGCTGTAGAGTGAAGCGAGAACGATTGAGGTTATACCGGTCATGTAAATGTGGGAGGCTCAAATGTATGGGCTCTGGAATACTCATACATGGCCTGATTGCTGTCCCCAGCTGGATGAAATATCAAGAAACTACAGACATAAACTCTGAAGTTTTAAATGTGTGCATAGGCTGTGTCACACCCCTGCTAAACTACACAAGTTTGATTAAGGCAGGCCACACGAGTATCATCTCTGTTATCAAACCCAAGTTGTTTTCTCCACTTGTTTGCCCGGTGGTGTCAATACACCACTAGCTTTTGGACAGAAATACCAGACACCGTCAGGTATAGAGGGGTGTGAAAATATCCAGATGTGGAAATATTGGGTTATTTGGTGGATGTACCTATGAATGTGAGACAACTAAGTGCTATATTAGCAATGCTTGCAAAAAGAGAACTAGCCGTCCACTGGATGAAGGGGCCATTGTCGACACTGAATAGATGGCTTAGAAGTGCTGTCTACTATAATAAATACAGAGACATACTCCACTATGATCCCAGTGTCTTAAAGTTCGAAGGACATATGGGCACTATAGAGGACTTTCCTGGAACATTTGAAAGACCCAAAGGTTGATAAGATGCCATATATTATGAGGATGCCTACGTGTTGACTAATAAGCCAGAATGCTGTTATTGTGCCTGTGGAGATATGTGCAGATAGCTATGTTGTCGACGTTACAGTGTTCATAGAAACATGATGTCCTCAGTTTCCGGTATGTAATGACATGCGAACTCTGGGGAAGAGAAATGGACATATCTTTAGCACTGCTTGTGTTGGGGCTCATCAGTCAGGCTGTAAACTCAAAAAGATGGCCCACTGACGTTTTAATGCCAGTCTCTGTTAAAGCAGAGATTTATAGTTCACACACTCTGGAAGTAACTCCGCTTACCAATCACAATGACTGATTGTTATGAAAGACTAGAGTCTATGACAGCCAAGAAAAGAGCAAATATCAAGAATTTACTTAAGGTCCAGGAACCCTCCACAAAAACCTCTGATTCAAACAAATATATTATAGATTAGACTTCAATTTCATCTAACCTACCCCCACAAAAAAGAGACACCCCCTTCTCACTTTACAAAGGGCGATATAAAACGAATGGCGACAATCATGAATAAGATGAGAACTCTATGGGAAATGATCTAAAAAGACAATTAGCTAATATTAGCAATAAAGTCACTCCAATAAAGCAGAGATGGGCAGGAGTGCATTGTCAATTGACAATCTGGTATGGGAAATGGTCTAAAAAGACAATTAGCTAATATTAGCAATAAGTCACCCCAATAAAGCGGAGATGGGCAGGAGTTCATTGTCAATTGACAATCTGGTAGGTGAACAACCTAAACTGTCAATCAAAATCGGGATAAGGCAAAACAATCCAGTGAACATTTCTCAAAGTAATAGTTCATGCTTGAGGTTATCATACAGTGAGGATGGTTAAGATTAAGATGGGCACATATTAATTCTTTACAGAAATAGTTTGACATCGAGAAAGAGATAATGGTCACATCCATTGGTCTCATTGGGTCTTTGACCAAGCAATCAAGAACAGAGGTCTCCCTATGGGTATTTGAAAGAAAGCGGATTTCTATATTTAAAAAAATGTGTATGCCTTTTTGTTTACTGGTTAAGCGTATGTATTTGGAAACAACTACACCTTCTTAGGATACAGCTACAACTTACTGACTAATTCCTAAGCAGTAGAATGTAGCAAGCAGAATTTGCACTAAATCTCGCATGCAGGGAATGGCCGTGCTAGGGCTGCCATTATGTTTGGCATTCCAAAATGTAATGCCAAACAATTTTCTTTTCTCACATCAAGCTGTTTGGACTTCTCATTTGGGAGAGCTGAGGGAATTTTGCTTTGCCTTAGTTTTCATAAGTAGGTTTGAACAACAAGTGTTGTCGGAGTGGGATAAGTCGATAAATGAAGGTGGAGTTGACTTGTTTTATGGAAAAATAAAAAATCACCAGCATGGCTTTTTGATAGGCCTCAATTTGGCTAGAGTATTGGCAGGGGAACAATTCAGCAGGTTTCTAGGCTTCAGAAGTGGAACCAGGTCCGAGTAGCATGCGAAGTGCTTTACATATTTTCCCTTTCTTTCATGGTGTGTTGAAGAGCAATGTTTGTGTTCCATAGTTTATTTTTTTATGTCTTCTTTTGCAAAAGAAGCCATGAGTGAGAGACCGTAGGAGAGGGTCATCGATTTCAATTGTAACCTTACTTTCCCATTGAAAGAGGCCACAGAGAGTTTTACTCAGGGTACCTTTGTGAAAAAGATCGCAAGATGTTGTGTCATGGATATTTTCCAAGACGCAGCAAACAACTGGGATGTGGGTCTCTAGCAGACATTTGTCTGCATATAATACAGAAGGCTTGAGTCCTAAAAATCTGAGAGGAAGCCTTCCTTTCAAAAGATGAAAAAAAATGTGTTAAAAAGGTTGACTCAATTGAGAACAGTTTGGTGGCTCTAGATCGTGCATCTGTGGAGCCGCCATATCACTTCGGGTAGTGCTACAAGAAGACAGTGCGGCTGATAGCTGGAACTGGCAACTCCTCATTGCTAAAAATTATTTCCACATCTAGTCTGGTGCCCAGACAGGGGTTTATGTAAAGAATATACAAGAGTGTTTATCCATTAGAATCTAGTCTTCTGACACAACTTGGTCTCTAATTTTAGAACATTCTGCTACATAGGGTTTGCTGATTTCAGGCTTTCTCAGCATGTGAGGGCAGGAGCAAAGATGTACTTTATTACAGAAAACGGCTTTGCTGATTTCTAATTCAAACTAAACAAAAAATGGGATATACTGAGTGGAAACACTACATTTTGAGTGCAGATCTTATTCAACTCAATCATCTGAGTTACCCCACTGTCCTCAACTGTTTTGATGTCAAATAAAGAGAGAGGTGGCAGTCTGGATTGAGCAAGAGAGCTGCTGATTCAGTAGGAACACTGAGCCCAACGCAAGCGTCTCACAGCGCGACTCATGCAGAAGCATTAGGACATCTAGGAAGGCTGGCTTCCTTCTGGTTCTACTGAAATCCCTGGCCAAAGTAAAATCTGGATATTCACTGACCAAACAGATTGCCTGATTCCTAAAGGTTTAAGAACAGACAGATTTTCCATAAGACTGCCTATAAATTGACCAGCCAATGAGTAAGCAAACTTTGCTGTCAAGCTTGATGCTGACTTCAGCTTACCAAAAACTACAAAATGACTTGCATGGTTTGTCGAAGTCAAATGCTGATCGGTCATAACAGCCATCTACAATAACAGTGGCACCCATGTGACATTGTCTGACATTCCCATCCTGTTTTAAAAGGTCTATATTAAAGGAAAACAAAATGGACTAGAAGCAATGGAGGAACGTTTTAGGTCCTTCCTTACACCATCCGGACTAACTATCAGGGACAGACTCCTCCAGGAATGTTAAGTAACAAAAGATAAGATCTTAACTGATCTCTGTCTTTTCCTATGAGAAAATACCTAGAGAAGATTGCTTCCACAGAATTCTACAAAATGGGTAAATCTACACTGGTAACAATACTATGCCACACCTTCTATGGGGTAAATTCCACAGACAACCTGACAGCCATGTCAAACGGGGTCCTACATTGTTGCAATTATCATTCAATCTCCCTGATAAAGGTGGGCTCAAGATATTGTGCAAGATTCTAGCCTACAGGCTGTGTCAAGTGGCGGTAACGAAACGCTATCCCACCTACTACTAAACTTCCCAAGAAACACCATAGCCCTTTCAGTTGATGAACAGAAAATCTTCGATCAGGGTGACTGGAGATACCCATTTAGGGTCCTTGAAAGAGTGCTTAGGACAAGTTCCTCCAAGTCAGCTGTCTTTATACGAATTCAAAAACAACTGCAGAGGTTTTATGTCTGAAATGTTCAGCACTAAAAGGGGCACCATGCACGGATGTCCTTTATTACCCCTTCTATAACTACTGGCTAGACATAAAGACAGATATAAACGGAATACATACCCTATTAGGAGAATACAAAGCTTTCCTTTATGCTGATGACATACTCCTCAACATAGGGCAGCCATTACAAATCTGCTCTCCTCGTTTTAGCGATATAATATTAATTGGACAAAAGTGAGTATAACCAACCTGTAGGAATACTACTAGAGCGATAATAGAGGGAACCAAGATTAAATTAGTACAAAAAAAAACTCAAATACCCGAGTATTTTTTTTTTTTTATTTAAGCCTAGAATGTATGGTTTTTGATAACAATAACCATTTCATATCCAAAGCCACCAACAACTTTGCCAGATGTTCACATCAACAGATTACACTCTGTGACAGGACACAAATAATCAGATTCAGAATGGGAGGTCTTATGGTCAGTATCTTAGGGAAATGACAATTTGTGCCAGTTTTAGGTGCAGGTAACGTTGTTAAATCAAGTATATTACGCCCAGGCATGATTGGACAAATCATTTAAATTTCATGTTAAGTCTACTGCAGGATTTTGTTTTTCTCTACTGAAATCTTTGATAAAGACTTTAAAATTTCTTCCAGAGGCCACTTGGAAAGATATCGTCCATACACTGATTACAACAAGATTGGACTATGCCAATGTTCTCTTTCTTGGGGCACCTATGGAGCTGACTAATAGGCTGAAATGGATTCAGAATGTGGCAGCTCGTCTTATATTGAACATCCCCAAATTTGAATTGATTCGGCAAGGTCGGAAAGCTTTTCACTGGTTACTTATTAAGCAAAGAATAAAGTTAAAAACCATTGTGTTTACCTATAGGGTGGTACAACTCAATGATTTGGTCTGTATTAAAAAATGTAGACCCCCTAGGGCCTTACGATCTGCGAGCTAAAACCTTCTATTTATTCCTACGGTGCATAAAGCCAGAGCTAAGGGTAGATCTTTTTCATTTTTAGCTCCCAGACTATGGAACTCTTTTCAAGAACATCTTCGGAGTAAGTCTTTAAGGCTCATTTGAAGACTCAACTATTTAGAGAAGTGTAATTAGACCCTGGGTTATTTGAAGACTTTCCTGTTTAGTTAGGGGAATTACGACCCTATTTCCCTATCACAGTATAGCGCCGGAACATTCCCCTTTGTGGCAGCTGTTGAGCTTTAGAAGTTGGTTTCATGTGTTCAAGAAGGGGAAAACGTCTTAGATAATGTGGTCAGGCGGGTGATTCCCCCCCCCCCCCCACTCTGTGGGTCTGCCTAAGACTAAAGAAGATTTGGGAGAGGATTTGTAGATGCCTCAACACAATATTAGAGATTACACAGGCCACAGATACTAAATCGATGTTACTGTGAACACACAATGAAGACCCGCTGATGCGATATAATAAAATAAGCCGAGTCTAATGTTTGCTCACCGAGAGGTGGTCAAGTTAGGAGGCAGCTCTGAAGTTCCAATCCTGAGGAAATGGCATGTTAATACGGACTGGTGTGTACTCGCTGAGCAATATGCATGTGAAGTTTGGGTTTGCTGTATAAAGTATGATATATTTTGGGCCCCTGGATGAAATACAGAAAGAAATCTAGAGTAAGACCAGATGTGCAAATTTAGACTAAATCTATTAAGATGTAGGGATTATTGCTTATGATGGGCAGTTTTGTCCGCTCTGAGATGTTTGTCTACCCACGTATGAAAATAGATGCTAATCCTATAATGGAAAGTGTTATGTTTGTTGTACTTTAAACTACCAAAAGAAATACACTATTGCTACTATAAATCATACCCTTAGTATTTTGGGTTGCTATGTCGTGGTTTTGATAAAACCGGGAATAAAAAAATACACACTTAGACTGATCCAAACAGACGGGGAGAGAGAGACGAGAACACATTCACAATTCCAATTAATTCTTGCTGAAAACTAAGACGTTATGTGCCTTCTGTGTGTGTATATACTAGTTGAATTTCAGGAAAGCCTTTGACATCGTACTCCTAGAACATTAACATTCAATTTAAACAGCCTCCGATTGCAGCCCAGTCTAGTAAACTTTCTGCGGAATGGAGACCTTTAATGTGGGGATACCTGGTGACGATCTCCTCCTTTTCAAAGTTTTGAGTAGTCATATTATCTGCAGGATGGAAAAGAGGTTATGGCTCTGGAAAATCACAAAAATGTTCTACAAACTTAAAACCATGGTATTTAAAGGGCATCTCTCTGATTTACTGACTTTTCTTCAAGCACATGGAAGCCCACTCCGGCAACATCAGACTGCATTAAAAAACTGGTATATTGATTACCTGATTTTGGATCATTCATTTGCACACGCCCTGACAGCCCCTTTTTCTAATGTCACTAGTAGAACCTGCTAATCTTTAGCCCCATCAAGCCATATACATTTATATGGCTATACTGCCCCGTTCTTTAAACAGTGCACGTCTGCACTACAATGTGCTTTTTAACTATAAAGATGTTTATCACCAACCACAGTTTCAATCCTGCCCTTGTTTAAAAAAATGAAAGTGACAGTATCATTTGATGTCTTTGTTTTCTTAATCAACCTAATACACATCAACTGGATATTTAAAAAAAAAAAAAAAGACCCGATCATACAACCAAAGATTATGGAAAGAAAATTGTGTTTCTCTTGATACCCGGAAACAAATTATCAAAAAGAGAAACACTGTTCCTTATGAATCTCGGCACTGTCAAAAATAGTAACCGCAACTGAAGCACATCACAGTCACTAAGGAGTACAACAATCTCAGCTTCAGAAATACCCTGCAGACGTTCCATCGCTTTTCAATTTTTGTCCCACTGAATGCAAATACAAGCCCAAATACAGAGCACAGAGCACAGCAGATGAAAAACAAAACACAAATCAATCATTGTAATGCAAGTAGACGCTATTTTACACCCAGGACCTCTAAACAGTAATCTCTAAAAACAGGAATGTAATGTCTTCACTAGTTATAACCAGACTTGAAGTAACTGAAATAAAGATCATCAGATTCTATCAGACGGAAGGCTGTGTGGGAATGATTGGAAAATAAATAAGCACAGGCGAAGCCAACAGGTCTTCCAATTCGTTAGCTCAAATGTTTATTAATTGCTGGGTGTCTTGTGGGTGGTAGGTGATGTTCACAGCTGTCCTGGAAATAAAATCTCATAACCACATCTTTAGCTACAACAATATGGAAGATGGGAGTACAACCCTCTGGTGAACAGACTACATTAGCAGAGTGTAACTGTACCCTCAAAGAAAAATGCTATGATAAAGAGTCAGAAGATGAAGCTTCATTATAAGTGGCAAACTTATAAACAGCAAAATATTACATAATAGATACTTGTGAAGAATGAAATCTTCAAGAAAGCATGTGTATGTACACATCTTTACTTCACGAACAAGCACAAAGCGGTCAATCCTTTTAAACATTACCATAGCAAAGTTTTTTTAAAAACACATGAATGCGCAAGACTAAAGAAG
Source organism: Calotriton arnoldi (assembly GCA_963921515.1). NCBI lineage: Eukaryota > Metazoa > Chordata > Amphibia > Caudata > Salamandridae > Calotriton > Calotriton arnoldi. Next base: position 1,836,748 of record CAWUFW010001319.1, on the reverse strand, counting down.
CAATGTAATTTTATGATAGACTAAGGCATCCAAACAGCATCAAGAAATACATACTGGGCTCTTATTTATAACGTACATTCCATGTTACATCTGTAACCATGAAACCTAATGGAAACACAAATAGGTCCATTTAACAATTCTCTAAATGTCATGGGTTTGACTGACTGCTAATCTAAGCAATGGCGTGAAAGGCAATGCGAAGAGGGCTGACCCAAAGCTCACTCTTTCTGTACTACTTCCTAAAGTACTTTAAAATATATATATATATATACAGGGCCAATTATATTCTATGATTCTGCTGCAGCATATTTTTTCGCATAATCATCGATTTATCACTTTTGCTACATAATTCATCATATGAAAAAAATGTTTTGTTCCTAGCTCAAACAGATCAAAAGTTACTAGAAACGCGGTGACGTGTTTGCGCGTAGTTAAAGGCCCTTCGCAAAGGTTAATCGGTCAACTTTTATTTGCTTATTTGAATATTAGACTGGTATTAATGTGTGAAATCTTTGCCCAGATGTATTACCGTGTGTAAAATTACAACCTAATGCTATAGAAAGATGTGCTGCATTACGTCATATAAACTGTCTTTTCTTGCAGCACAATTTAGTCAACTCTGCTGAATAATTTAGTGCTCTCCTGCCGCATAATTCCACTGGCCCTAAATATATGTAGCATACGGTTTTCACACAACTAAAGCTCTCGATAGATAGACTTAGAAAAATGTACACTGGTTGAGTCAAGTGAGGGGTAAAATATTCTACATATGTTGTATACACGGATGCATGGTTTAAAGAATACTGAGAAACTGAAAACGCATTTCCGCGCATGTGCCAGCACCAGATAAACCTGCCCACAAGGACTTAACAATGAAGATAAATTTCAGCAGTCCATAAGGTGGCGGAGGATACGAAGCACTTTCATTTTCACGCAAACTGAATGCAGACAGCCTGATCAATAAATAAGCAACAACTGAAAGTATGCTAATTCAACAATTGCGAGGAAGGTTGTGCGCGGACTGTTCTGAAAGGCAGACTATTATTAAGAGTGGAGCTGTCCCACCAGTGCTCTCTGTCCTGTGTCAACAGGTTTTTGTAGGTATCCTCTGTCCTGAGCCCCATGCCTCATCCTTTAGATTCACTGTCCCCTGTACCAACATGGCCTTTGGGTTATCTTTCATCTGCAACCGTTCGCCCACAAACGCACTCCGGGATACTTCCACGCATCCGCCCTCCAGCACCCCAGGCTCTGCAGCTGTCCTTTCACTTGTACCCAATACCCTCTCTTGTGTTTCCATGCCCAGTGTATGCTTTTCCCGGTGCTCCCATGCCCTGTACGTGCCACATATGGTGTATGGTTCAAGCTATCTAGCTCTGGAGTCCGCATGCCAATACAGCAACTTCTGTGCACTCGATTCATTTCAAGTCCCCTATGCTGCAAGTGTTCACTCCCCAATGAAATTAACTAAGATGGACCCAAGATCCTACGTATCTGCACTGCACAATTATTTACAGGATCCTAAAATGTGGAAAGGGCTTAGTCTGCATTCCATCCAGTGCCATGCAGGATACCACTTTGTGTCTTCCATATCCTACGTGGGTTTTATGCCCCAAGTACATCGCACGTTTGTCTACTCTCTGAGCCAAGCACGTTTCCTATTGTGCTCATATACTCTGCAGATATATTTTCTCCAGTGCCCCACAGATCCAGGAGCCTTCTCATCTGTGCCCTCATAGCACGCATGAGTCATGTGTTCAGCGTTGCCTCCCCACACCCATCCGGCAAAAGCCCTCTTTCAAGTGATCCCACGGCAAGGAAGAACTGTGACCACCTGTCTACTACTTACACGGGCCGTCCGTGAATTCCGTCTGTCAGTCGTCCGTTGTTGATCTTTTAACGGATGTCATTTGTCTGTAATTTTTGGCACTTCCGGGTCGCATAACAACCAATCCCACTGCTGAACATACTGCGAGAGTCGTTTAGAAGCGGTGGTAGTGTTACTGTGTGAGGCGACCTAGGATTGGAGCAATGGGGACCCACAGCCAATCCTAGTGTGCTGCACATCATTTGGAAGTGATGATTGGCTGTGGAGTTCGCACGTGGAGCTGAGACAGCCGTCTTAGCTTAAACGGTTTGGCGGTGACACAGAGTTGGATGGTTTTGGACTTTGCTGGAAGTGAACTCTTATCACCTCGGGTGACTTAATCATGGTCCAGGCGGATATAGCCAAACCAGGGTCGTCTCCTCCCGCCTGCTATTCTGGATCGGAGGAAGAAGGAAAGCGGGAGCGGAGGATTGCAGACTATGGCCCCTTGTGGTCAGGGTCAGTGGTGGTTTGAACCGGCCACGAAGGAGGCCTTTTTTTTTTTACTGCTGCCCCTGTTTGAGGGTCTCGCGGTCGGTAACTGTCATACGGGAATTGGCTGGAGCGGATACAGAGTGGTGCTTGACTGTTCAAAGCACATGTCGCATTCTAGAATGTACTAACACTGGCTATCAGGCCGGGTTCTAGAGGGTGGGCCAGGCCCACCCAAACATGAGCCTGCCACCCAAACATGAGCCTGGCCCACCCAAACATGAGCCTTGGTCCTCGTGGTGAATCTGCCACCGATGTACAACAACAATAAAAAGTGTTCAGATAACTGGTGCAGTACTCAATAGGGGAGATTCTCCATTCTTATTGTGGCAGCAAGCACACTGATGAAAGGCGGTTCTTATTCTTAGAGCCCAGGCGCTCTCGTGCGCTTATGGTTGTAGTAAAGTAAAAGCCAAATATCTGACTGCTATCGTATTGACTCGCGTTTTGAGGCTTTTCATTCCGTACTTTCACTCTCTCTGACAACTCTTTGTATGCCTCTGGGCCCGAGGTACAGCGTCACGGGCTACTTTCTCTCACAGACATGCGTTAAAGAGTCGTTATTGCCCTAGGGCGACGTGCTGGACTTGTTTGCCAAATAAACGCATCTGTTTTTGCACCGCTATCAGAGGGTCCCTGCTCCAGGTCCAGGGTGCAGATTCTTTGGGCAGTTCTCAGATGTTTTTTTTCCAAAAATTGTATTATTATGGGTTTTCGAGGACTTCTGTGTGCCGGTTGCTCCCTGCTAAGGCAACGTGCACGACAATAAACGGGGGGGGCATTTCAATTATTTCAGTGTGAAGGCACTCCTGGAATGTTGCCCTATACTGGGCTCATTTTCAATTACATATAGAGGGTGCGATCAAGTTTTAACAATTATGATTTAATGCCGTTTTTTTCTTTTCTTCAGACTGTAATGTAATACAAACTGTGTTTGAATATGTAAGCTGTTTAGGAAAGCCAACCTTCCCTAACTTGCAGCCCCCTCTTTCTCTCTCTCTCTCTCTCACACACACACACACACACACACACCTATATACACTCACACACAAAAATCTTAGTCACACGCACGGACTCTTCTTTACACACTCATAAATAAAACGTCTTTTTCTTACCTACCACATACACTTTACTCTACACACCCTCTCTCTAACGCAAACACACCGCGCTGTCTTGCATTAATTTACACGCTCTCACACACACAAGCGTACTCTTTCGCACTCTCCCATAGTTATTCTCTTTCTCGCGCTTAGACGCACACTCATTCTCACTTTACACCCCCTCTCTAACAAGCAATGTTCACTGTCTTTCAACTTAACAATCTCCTACTCTTTTGCACGCGTGTGTACAAAAACACCACGCATAAACTCATCCACATGATCACGTGTAGTCTTACCCTGCAAATTATTTTTTATGCAGTTGCAGAATTTCATTTCAATCCTCGGCAAGTTTCTCTGCACATTAGTTTTGAAGCTTTTTTTAATTAGCGTGGAATTCGTCCCACACATCACTGCATGCAAAATGTACTGAAATGACAAAATGCAGCAGTCACTATAGCAACCATACCATGATGCGGTGCCGGTGCTCTTAAAAAATATAGTCAGGAAAAGAACAAGGGAACCCTTGAAATCAAAAGGGACCAAGGGTACTAGTAGGTTCTAAGAGACAGTGGTCCCTTTAAGGTATAGAATGCAAAAGATGGCCACAAAGTTGCAATGAAGTTTGAGGCTGCTTAAGTTCTTCATACACAATATTTAATTTAAAGAAAAATATTGACAGGACAACAATAATAAGCATTGAGTGAGCAAGGTGTGAGGGGGTAGTGGGAAATCAACCGATTTCCTTACCGCAGGCAGGTGACTTTAAAAGTGACTTTACGATTTGAAGTGAAAATTGGAAGCCACAATGTAGGGTACATCTGTTACTCAAAAAACAATGTATATGAAACAAGAGTTAAAGACGTAGATGTTGACGACGTTTCGATCCCAACTAAAGTTGTGGGATCATCATCAGGACTAATAATGAAGCAAATGCCTGGGAAGTTGCTCAGGGACCAGAGTAGTCTGTGCACAAGGTTGATGGCATCATGCGGTGTGGTCCACGAGGATACAGGACCAGTCGGTCTACCAGGATAGATATCAAAGGGCACAGCGGGGTGTGAGGCCACAGGGGGAGAGGGTCCAGTGCCAATGACCATCGCGCCTGGAGTCTAGCATGGGCGCCTAGTGCCACTCTGTTGCTGGATGAGCAGAAGACAGGGGCGTCTAGCCCTGGATCGGGCGTTTCTCAAGGATGAAGGCGGGAATAGCTCGTAGGTTAACTCATGGGAAAATCACCGAGTGCGAGTCCAGCGGCATCAATGTCCGTAGGGTGATGAGGCGCGAGTCCTCAGGGGCGCCCCTTGAGGACTCGCGCCTCATTATTAGTCCTGATGATGATCCCACAACTTTAGTTGGGATCGAAACGTTATTATTGTTGTCCTGTCAATATTTTTCTTTAAATTAAATATTGTGTATGAAGAACTTAAGCAGCCTCAAACTTCATTGCAACTTTGTGGCCATCTTTTGCATTCTATACCTTAAAGGGACCACTGTCTCTTAGAACTTAAAAAAATATAAGCTACTGAGCTTGCTAGAAATCATGAAGGGAAGATGCCGTCCCTGAACATTTTGCAAACATCTGAACTTCTGGCATCGTGTGGTTTCGGCAAGGGCAGCTCTTTCTGACTTTAGATTTATGTGACCTCTGTCTTCTCCGCTGATGGCACCATCGCCCAAACCAGTTGTAATTCTCAGCACACTGTACTGTTATATATTTATTTACCAAAAAAGTACTGAGTCGACTGTACCTGGGAGAATTCACAGTTCGGAGCAGCGCTATAGCATCTATACACTGTGACGATTTATATGACTCGTGCTTCCAGTTTTAATGACGACCGTTACATTTGCTGACACAATGCAGTTGTCTTGTTTTAGCTTTTGTTCAACGTTACAGTGTACATGATTGCTGGGATCCGAAATAATGACTACAGTGTCGAACCGGCTTTTGGCAATAACGCCACAGCAGGAATCCATTTCTGGTCAGGGGCATCTTTACTGCTTAAATGGAGTACATGGTGATCTAAGCGTCTCCTTTTAAAAGTACAAACTAAGCTGCACACGGTTCAGTTTGTGGTTGAATGGAAAGACGGGAGCCTTTTAATTTTATAATTGCTCCAATGTATTTTCTAAATGTAGCTGACAAACCATGTGTTCCGTTTTGAATCATATAATTTCTGGTCCTCCAAAAATGGCGTTGGGACTAATTCGGAGAAAACAAGAAAAAGGCACGCAAGGAACGTGCACGTCCCTGCTTGCTCCCTAGGCAATACTCCAGGGGAGTGAACTCACAAGTAAAGGTGGGACATGCAGCCACCATTAGCCATTTGCAGGCTACGATTTTTAAAGGACAACCAGAAAAGCCAATCCAGAGCGTGGGAGGAGTCATCCCCCACAATGTAAAGATAACAGATCGCCTACAGCGCAAGCCCTGTTTAGGCTCGACCTAAAAATGTTCAGATAACTGGTGATTTATGATCCTGCTGGAGAACAATCATTTGTCTGTTGGTAGTTTTGAAATGCAGATAAACTGAATTTTGTGTGAATAGCTCAGTGGGTTACTGCCTTTGTCACAGAGATCCTTGTGTTACTTGCTGTTCAGAAGTTACTATCCTAACATAGGACAGTGACCTATGAACTGTCATCAAAGAGCTGCATACAAACTTCGCTTTTTTGTGTTGTGATATAGTTAGAACTTCCTCAGTCTTTCATTATTCTAATGTTGCTAAAAGGAGTTTGTTTGGACAGTTATACATTTTTATCAGTAAAGCCAACCCCCAACCACTGGAGTACTCTTTAAATCCTGAGTTTGTGCTTCTCCAGACCAAACCCTCGTAAAATATATTGCCCACCAGTATGGATGACATGTGAATTCTACACCTTGTAATCCTCATTGGCTTATGTGACATTCCCTGTAGACTGATTTATTGTCTCTGTATAATGTGTGCGTGATGTAAAGTACTGTGACGCGCTACACTGATATGAGTAGCACTATACAACAAATGAAATGCATATGAAAGAGGGGCAACAGAGAGATGAGGGGCACTGGTGGAGGGTGGCAGTGAGGGAATCCGAGGAGGAGGTCATGGGGTTGGGGGACTACAGAGAGATGAGGAACACTGGTGGAGGATGGTAGTGAGGGACTCTGAGGAGGAGGTCATGAGGGGAGTGGCTACAGAGAGATGAAGGGCACTGTTGGAGGGTGGTAGTAAAGGTATCTACGGAGAAAGAGGTCATTGGTGGGGCCCCAAAAGACTTTTGCACCAGCACTAAATCCGGCCCAGTCATGGCCTTTCTATTTTTGTTTATTTAATTGACAGTCGGGTGATTAGGACAACTGTGGAGCATACTTTAAAGTGCATGGGAATTACATTTACTGCTATATTCAATGTTTCAAGTTTGAAGGTGATTTTACAACGTTTTTACGAGGAATAATGAAAGTGGAGCTGGATGGAGGCTGATATGGGGCTCGGGACCAAGGTCAGCTGCGAGATAAGTTGCACTGGAGAGGGGTGGTAGAGAAGTGGATAATCGGGCCTGGAAGAGAGTGCGCTGCAGAGTCCGGGGTCAGGTGGAGGTAGTAATGAGGATTCTCCCTGAAGGCTCGCACAGAGGAGCCCGAGTAGTGTAACTTGCCTGATACTCCCACCTCAGAAACCTCCTCTTCCCACAATTACATGGAAAAAAACACTTTATTGAGAGAGTGATAACATTTAGAAAGAGATTTGGAAAAGAGTGCGTTTTAAAGGGCCTTGTAAGACTTAGAAGAGATAAAGGAGGGCCCTGAAGCAGGCCTTTGTAGACATATAAGCGACAAATCGGGCTTGCAGTGGCCCACCCGAATGCATCCTTGGCCCACCCAAATAAAGGTTCCTGGAGCCGGGCCTGCTGGCTATTCAGGCTATGTGGCAGTGATTCAATTTGTACACTGCTGCTACTTGGCATGACTTCAGACCACCCTCTTTTGCGAGGAGAACCTCTAATGCAAGTCTGTTTTGCAAAACCACAGATCTATTACTAAGATCTCAGCATCTACAACTAACAAGCATTTGCAATGCAATAGGTCTCGCATTTGAGAGTTTGAGCTATTGGGATTGTAAATGACAATGCTTTTTATGTATGTGATGTTTTTAAAACATATAAATAAAAGGCATTGTCATTTACAATGCCATTAGCTTAAACTCTCGCAAATGCGAGACTTATTGCATTGCGAATGCGTTCGGCGCCCTTGCTTTAAAGATTAAAAAAAGCATTCGGAGAGAGCGTGTCCTCAAAGCTAGTTGAGAAAAGAGTGCTCGGAGGCTGTAATTAAAGCCTACCGAGTAACAACACTCCTAACTGGGTGACACAATGGGAGGTTACAAAATGAGACAAGGCGGTACTCAGGTGACTACCAAGCCTATTGACCAATGAACAGCCGCAGTTTATAGTGGACAGTGACACACGCCAATGAAAAATGTGGGTGGCGTTTCAAGTCCCTACCTGAATACAGCATACCTCGCAGAGCAGGGCATGCGCTGCCCAGGCTCGACCTAAAAATGCTACAGCTGTATTAGTAGACAGCTTATCAGCGACAGTAGACCGCTTTCTAATCTTGTGTAAAATTCAGTATCACTCCTATAGATTAAATAATTGCACCAAAGATTTCTCCAGCAATTACACTAGCACCTGCACCTCCTTGTTTCTAACACGTTCTTATCCCCTTGAGTCATCAAGATGTCCCGCATGATAAACTTTCAGAAATACTATCCCTATATAATATGATCCATACCATCTCCTGGGTAACCTATAATTAGCATTTTCCCACAGACATAGTAAACTCCAGCAGTGACAGGATCTTCCCCATCCAAATACCATGGATTTCAAAAGTGTGATCCCATTGACTTCTGCCCACAAAATTTGTATCTAGTTTGGATTTTCTAGCATATACACACAATTTCCCACGATGTTGCCAATCTAATGCTAAAGCTGCTATGTTAGGTGCTACATTATGCTCACGCTCCTTCGCCCAATTTGGTGCACTAATATGATTTGCTGCTCTGGCCATTTTATTTCTTCTGTCTTCTTCCGAATCTATACATTTATTCTCAATATCTGTCAATATGCAGGCCAACTTCTGTTTATGAGCAAAAGCAGTGTCCAATGTCATAGTAGGTTTAAAGAAGTGTCCAACTATTTCTAGTGTTTTAGCATCAGGTTGACGATGCAGATATTTCAGCAAAAGAATTTCTGAGAAAAAGAAGTCATAGTTACAGTAATAATTTTTGAGATGGCCCTTTCCACAGAAAAGGCTCATTAACAGACTGCACAACACAGCGTAAGTTAGAGGAATATGGTGGTATGTGATGTTTCCTACAGAGGAGGCAAGTAATTGCATATGCACACAGCAATCCGTAGTATCAACATACTCCTAAAGTAATTTAGAATAAACGTTCCACAAGTAATCGCCTCTAGATGTATCTACATGTAAGTCTCATCAAATGAAGCAAAACTGTTGTCAATAGGAAATGGTGCTTTAGGAACAATTGTGGACCTAAGCCCCCCTGAACTAGAATGTGTAGGTAAGCTCAACCCTACAAGCAAAGCAATTATTACTATAGTTATTACAACTGACACCCCTGTACATATGTATCTACATCTACCACCGTTGTTACTAGGATCCATAACTTTTCTGAACTCAGACTGTTTGGGTGAAATGCAGCAGCAGCAAAAGTCTCCTGCATTGATTTCCAGCAGTGCAAATGGCAAAACAATATCTATACAATCAAATGCAGTTATGGTGTTTACAAGGTCTTCATGATTCTTCCTTAGTCCTACTCCTTGTTCTTCTAAATTTCAACCTCACGCTCCTTCAGCAGACTCCAGCCTCTCTTCCCTACAGAATCTATTATTTGTCTCTAAAAAGTGCACAGTTCAAATTCCCTAACAATCTGATCCAGGATAAAGTATCTCAGTCTGTTTAGTGGCAATACAGTTTCAAAACTCAGTTCAGCCACAAAGTACAGTTCAAGGAGGCTCCGTTGAATTCAAATTATTATAACAGAATGTCCAAAATTCTCTCTCCCTGTCATTGGCAGCAACACATATCCATTCAGGTGAGGAGTACCTCCGACAGTGTACTCTTGCTCTGTTTGATATCCTTACTACTTGCCCTTCATCATCACTGCCACCAAAGCTAGATTCCCCGGTATTGTCTGGGGTAGTGGGTGACACACGCACTTCAGACAAACTCTGTCTTCTTCCCTCCTCTCCTCTTGCCCACTGGTTTCCAGGCACTACTCCCGTTACTGCGGCACTAGGCCCTTCAGCACGGTCTGATTCTGGCACAGCCAACACTACAGGATGGGACCCTCTTGTTCCGACTTCACCTGTTGACTCATTCAAACCCTCCACAGCCCAACGTGCTGTCCCAGACTCTTTCTGGCCCCCAACAACTGGACTAACCTGCTCACTTTGTCTCACTGTAACTTCATGTAGAGGTGCTGTTACATCCTCAAGGGGGCACAGGACTCTGCGAGTATGCGCAGCGTGCACCCAGTGGGTAGACAGCCGCACTTCATAGCTGTTCCAGTGACCAAGATAACTTGGTAAGGTCCTTGCCACAGAGGCTCCAAGCACGTTGTGCGCACATGCTTCTTCACCGTAGCACAGTTGCAGGGACTAAGGTCATGGCATTGCTCCTGTTTAGGCGGGGCTGTAGCCTCTCCAACCTGAAGAGACGCAGAATGCACCAAATCAGCCAGTCCTTTGCAGTAATCTAGGACCATGTCATCTGTAATGTTCACAAACTCTTTTGCAGGCACAGCTGGCAATCTCATGGCTCTGCCCATGATTATCTCATGAGGAGATAATCCTGTGCTCCCATCTAGAGTACTGGGAAGACTCGTCAACAAGGGGCAATGCACCAGGCCATTTCAGAGATGTTAAAGCACACACCTTAGCAAGTCTGGATTTTAGCGTCCCATTGGCTTGCTCCACGATACGTGAAGCCTTAGGTGGGTAAATGCAATGTAGCCTCTACCCCACTTGCAGTGCTGCACACAATATCTTCAAGATCTCATTATTAAAATGAGTTCGTCCGTCTGATTCCAGAGAAGTCGGGAACCCAAATCTCAGAATTAACTCTCTCAACAGCAAATTATCAACTGTGAGACTGTAATTTCTCCTGGTTGGGTAAACTTCAACCCAACGAGAGAAGATTCACACAATAGCAGCGCCAAGACGCCTCAAGGCATTCCAGCGCTATACAAAACCAAAAATCAATCATTAATCAAGACGCATGTCAGCCCATTGCACACAGGCATCTCGATGAAGTCCAGTTGCATCCTGTTGAAGGAACCACCTGGCTATGTCACTCAGTGTTACTGCAGTTCGTCTTCCTACATTCATCTGCTGACACACCATTCACCTGTGACCTAACTCTTCAGCCATCAGTCTGAACCTAGGGTTAAACCACGTCTGTCAAAACAAACCCACCATAGCATCTCTACCTACATGAGCAGGTCCATGATAGTGTTTCGCTATTGGGGGTAACAAGCTGTCTGGTAACACAGGTCTTCCATCTCCTGGAACCCAAATGTCACCGTCATCTCTCTTGACACAACCTGCTCTAAACCAGCCTTGCTGTTCTACTTCTGAAAATCCCTCTTGAAGTCCCTTAACTTCCTCCCATGTATCAGCTGTAGTTAGCAAAAGGTTGTAATTGGTATAATCTATTCCCTCATTTTGATATTCACCATTGAATGTACAGGCATTTAAGGCACAATATCTGGTGATCTCATCAGCATAACTGTTCCCCACAGTTACATAATCATCCCCTTTGTAGTGTGCAGAACACTTCACAGCTGCAATCTGGGCGGGTAGCTGTAGTGCTTTATAACGAGTTATGCACACTTTCTCCGCTCCTTACTGGGGACCCTGAAAAGGTCATAATTCCCAGTTGTGACCATAACTGTCCAAAGTCACGGACGACACCAAAGCCATACTGACTATCAGTAAAAATGTTCACTTTCATCTGGTCGGAAACACAACGTGCTATAGTAAGAGCACTCCATTCGGCCACTTGTGCAGAAAAAACACTCCTTTAAACAGGAGCCATCAACAAACATTACATAATCTGATTCAGGTAGTGGCACATCTTGTATGTATGATCTTGGCTTGGTGAACAGTTCAGTAACATCAAGACAGTCATGCTCAACTTCACCATTAAAAACATAATTTCCATGAATAGGGAACAAATTGGTAGGATTCAAAGTGGTACATCTCTTGAGGGTTATGTTGTCAGCCGCAAGTATGACCTGTTCATGCTTTGTCAAGTGGCTCTTGGTGAGATATTGGGTTCTGGTGCGGGTTAACAATATCTCAAAAGAATGAGGTACAACAACGGTCAGTGGATGGCCCATGGCAATGCTCTCACACTCTTCAGTGCTAACACCTGTTGAGGCCACAGCTGTGAGACATCCAGGCAAAGCAGAAGCTACTGGGTCAAGTGTAGCTGAAAAATAAGCAACAGGTCTGCGAGCATTTCCATGCATCTGGGTAAGTACTGAGAGAGTGCAGCCCTCCCTCTCACTGAATGAAGCACTGATTGTAATCAGGAATTCCCAGGGCAGGGGCACGAGAGAGACTTTCTCTCAGCTCTGAGAAGGCACGCATGCAAATGTCATCCCCTGGTACGATATTCCCAGGATCTTACACATCCTTGTGTGTCTGCCTCTGCAAAGGCTTGGCCACTGTGGAAAAGTTGGGAATCCACTGTGGACAGTAGCCCACCATTCCCAAGAACATCCTGACTTCTTTCTGAGTAGTTAGTGGATTCATTCACAGAATCGGTGAGATCCTCTCTTGTGGCACCATCCATGCTCCTTTTATTTTTATTGGCTAAAATGAAGTACTGAAAAATAACAGCAAATACAGTGACATGCAAGACCAGCATGGACCCATATTGAGATACAAATGTTGATTTCGATTCATGCACCAATAACAAGCAAAACTAATATATAAGAAAGAGAGGGGTGAGAAAATAAGCTAGAGAAGGAGGAAAATCAAGAGAATAAGGACAGAAAGAAAAGAAGTGAGGAAAGTCGGAACTACAAAGCAGGGAAGAGCGGCCAGTCAGACGAAACCCATGTATAGTAATAAGGGGAAAGGGGGTGCAATGACGGTGATGAGGAAGAATCAAAGTGAATTGGGGGGAGGGGCATCCTGCAGAAAGGGGTACTATGTGAGAAGAAAAATATCTGGTTTGTCCATGAAATTGTAACTGACCTTTTCATAGGACACGGTCTTGTACATCTCCGGGAACCATTCCTCATGCAACGGCAATTGTGAGGAACGCCAACGTCGCAGAATACAGATCTTTACAGCTGTAAGGGCAGCGATGGGCATGGCCAGTCAGCTCGGAAATGTCCGATAAGTCATGGAGGAGAACTAGGGGGTCCTGAAGTGGCAAGGGCAAATCCATAGATTCCCAGAGTGTGGACCCAACTACCATTCAGAAGGGACAAATGGCGGTACAATCCAGTAAGAAATGAACAATATCACAGGGCGTGTGATCGCATTGCCAGCAGGCAGAGTGAGGGAACAACCTTAAAGCTGTGCCGAGGTCCAGGGCCAGCACTGAAGGATCGTAAAAAGACTGAGCTTCATCCATGCCTCCCGGACCCTTCTTTCCAGGGCCTCCAAAAGTTCTGCCCATTCCTCCTCCTTGTATTCCACATGCAGGCGAGCCTGCCAGGTCGTCCTGAGGCTAGCCAATTGTGGCTGGGAGTAGAAGTGGCAAATCAGGAGATGGTAGAATGTGGACATCACACCTTTAAACTGACCCCAAGTATTAAGGTAAGAGAGCAACGGGGAACAGGGATTGGTCCAGGGTTGGGGACCCAGTTTGCTCAGCAAGCAATGATGTAGTTGTGTATAGCACCACTGTTGAGTATACAACAGTCCAAATTCGTCCCGTAGCATCTCAAAGGGCTTGAGTTCACCGCCAGAGATCAGGTGTGTAAGGGTCAGGATCCCAGCTCTGCTCCAGGGCCCCCAATCAAGCATGACCCCCTCCATGCAGATACCAGTTTTGTTCTAGAGGGAAGTTTGTCATGGACCGAATAGAGCTTGTGGGCCCGCATCCAGGCGGCATACATGACTTTCAGCATAGGATTGGGGGACTCGCCGGCGACGTGGCCAGGAAGATAGAGAGCAGGCAGCCCCAACGAGGCCTCCTGGAGTCTGTGTTCGTTTGCAGACCCAGGGGTGCCTGTTAGCCATTTGTGGCAAATGTAAGGCTAGACAGAAATGCTCCACAGAGGGCAGGGCAAGATCACAAAAAAATGGTCAGAGTATTGAAACTTTTCAAACACTCGCCCCAAGTCACAGATCTGGGTTTAATCCATCGTTATTTTGCTCGCCACGTCACCCCATTTTGGACCCAGCCTGCTTTGGGGAGGAGGGTCAAGACTGATTTGCTTATGGCTGGGTCCAAATTGAGGTGACGTGGTGAGCAAAATAACAATGGGTTAAACCCAGATCTGTGACTAGGGGTGAGTGTTTGAAAAGTTTCAACACTCCGTCCATCATTTTATTTTGTGATGTTGCTATGTGTGCCCTAAGTGTATGCCCAGACATGGGTCCCGTGCTCGCTGCGTCACTGGATTCAGGCTAGCCTTGCTGATGAGGGGCGAGACCCTGAAACCGGTCCCAGAATACTTGTTTCCGGTCCAGGAAGGACCTGGCCTGGCAGTTCCGGCTGGACTAATACCTTTGAGAGCAGGTTCAAGACTGATTTGCATATGGCTGGGTCCAAATTGGGGTGACGTGGCAAGCAAAATAACAATGGATTAAACCCAGATCTGTGACTGAGGAAGAGTGTCTGAAAAGTTTCAACACTCCATCCATCATTTTATTTTGTGATGTTGCCACAGAGGGCAGGCCCAGTTCCCTTGCTGATTTATGGACGATAAGCTTCCGAATTGCCAGGCGAGGTCTCACTAAACCCCAGATGAAGGCCTTAATGGTCTTATCTATCTGACGGAGGGCTGAGAGGGGTATTAATTGGGGAAGCATGCCCAACACATAAATGAATTGGGGGAAGGGTAATCATTTTCACAACTTAAGACTGTCCCCAGAGAGAGAGATTCAGATGGGACCTCTTTGCGAAGTCCAATCGCATTCGCGACAAAAGTGGGTCCAGGTGATTCGCCACCATGTGCTCCAGGCCCTTCTCAACTAGGATGCTCAGATGCCTGAGGCGGGAATTTTTCCCTGAAATGGGTAACCGGCGATGGCTGCGCAAGTGGTGGTCTATGACGGCGGCAAGGTCTTGCTCTTTCCCCAGTTCACCATGTAGCCTGATATTGCAGCAGAAGCATCTGTGGTCTCCAGCACCACGAGGATGAAGGAGGGTAAGGCCGATAAGGTGAATAAGATGTCATCTGCTTATAGATACAGTGTTGAGGGACCTCTGGGCATAGGCATACCTATAATCCGATCTAATTGGCGCAGGAATGCCGCTAAAGGCTCAATCGCAAGAAGAAATAGCGGGGGGAGTGGGCAACTCTGATGAGTACCCCTGAGCTCCAGAGAGTGTCAGATAGAAAGCCCCCGCAGTTGACCTGGGCGAGGTGGGAGTCGTAGAGCCATCTCACTTTGAGATGAAGTCGTCACCAAGGCCAAATTTTTGGAGCGCGGCAAACAGATAGTCCAATTCTATGGTGTCAAAGGCATGCTTGACATCCAACGACAGCGACAAGGCCTCATTCAGAAGGTCCGCTGCTAGCCAGACCACATCAGCTAACGTACGAAGATGGTTGCGCTACATGATGCTTGGGACAAACCCCACTTGCGAATGGTGAATATGAGAAGGGAGGACTAGCTTGAGGCAGGCAACTAGAATGCTGGCCAGTATCTTGACATCCCCATTGAGTATCTTGACACCCTCATTATGGGGCGATAACTGCCAAGAAAGAGAGGGTCCTTTCCTGATTTGGGGAGGACCAAAATCATCGCCCTGTTGGACAGTATACCCAAGGAGCCAGAGCGATCAGCTGCAGCGAAGGGCTCATGGAGAAGATTCACCACCTCAGATTTGGCCTCTGCAAAGGCTTGGCCCCTAGGGAAAAGTTGGGAATCCACTGTCAATAGTAGTCCACCATTCTCAAGAACATCCTGACTTCTTTCTGAGTAGTTGGTGGATATATTCGCAGAATCGCCAAGATCCTCTTTTGTGACACCTTCCTCCCTCCTTTCTCAATGTGATGTCTGAGGTACAGAACTTCTCTCTTGCTGTACTGCAACTTGGTTGGAGATATTTGGTTGGATGTCCATTCTCAGCTAATTGGTTCAGCTGGGCAATAGTACCTTGTCTACAAGCCTCCTGTGTATTTGATGCCACCAACAGGTCGTCAGTGTACTGGATTAAGACTGAGTGACAGGGCATTACCAGGGACTCCAAATTCTGGTTAAAGATGGACGGACTCTCCGTATGCCCTTGTGGGACTCAGCGCCATGCCAAAACACGACTGCAGTACCGAAAAGCAAAGAGGAACTAGCTATCCTCATGCAACGGTATGGAGGAAAATGCTTGACAAAGGTCAGTGTCAGTAAATCACTCGGCCTCATATGTAATCTGAAATAAAAGTACAGCTGGATTATGTACCACAGGACAGCAAGGGACTACAATGGTATTGATCCTACTCAGATCTTGCAGTATGCAATATTTGCCATTGGGTTTCTGCAAACCCATAATGGGTGAGTAACACAGGCTCTCCATAATCTCTTTCAGAATGCTTTGTTGTATCATTGAGTCAGTTACAGGAGTAATCCCAGCAATAGTTTCAGGCATCAGATAATCTTTCGGGATTCTCGGATACACAGCATTAGGTTTCACTCCTATGCGGATAGGTTCAACACCTTTAATGAGACCTACATCTTTCCCTGAAAAGTCCTAGACTTCTGGTAGCACTGTATATCTCAGCTCTGGGAGCAGATCATCGCTTGTCAACATAGGGTACAGTCTGACATCTGAACTCTGATTTACAAGTTTGAAGACCAGGTCTTCATCATGAGTTTGGAACTCAATGCCCTTTGGGGTACAGTAAATGGAGCAATCTAGCTTGCACAAAACATTGCGTCCAAGCAGATCTACGGGACTTGGATCACACATCACAAATCAATGATTCTCTTCAGTAACAGTTCTTGTCAATTGTTTGTTGGCAACTCCTACAACTTGGTTTCTTTTTCCCAAGAGGGGTAGGTTGGGAACCTCTGTTCTAACAGTAGAGCGGGTAGCACCAGTATCAATAAAGAATGATCTGGGGTGGCCATTCACCTCACCATCCACAAATGGACCACTCTGGTCTACCTCTAAGGTTGCGCCAAGCACGCAATCCTCCTCCCCCTTAGGCACTGTCATCGGGACAGGTCTGAACTGTAATCCTCATCTGCTTGTATCATAGGGTACTGATGAGACATACCCTGATTCACAAAAGGATTGTTGTTTGCATTGGAGACCTGATTAGAATTAAATCTGGAAGCATTTGCATTCAGTTGTGGCATTGGGGCTTGTGGAACCTGCATTACCTGTGCTTGGGGCACATGAAAGCTTTGTGTCCTTTGCCTCTGTACATGCTGTATCTGAATCTGATTATTATTTTGGGGTTGCATAAATCAATTATTCTGAACCTGATTCCCGACATTAAGACGACATTCCCTCTTCCAATGCCCCAACTTGCAGCAAACGTAACAAGGATTCGACTTCTTCAAAGTCGCCACATCAATCCCAGTACTCGGATCAATTGAAACACAACAGTCTCTATCCTATTGTTAAAACCCATTACCACCTTGCATTGTCAGAACTCCCTGCTGATACACGCCCTGCATAGAACCAACATTCCCGACAAACTGAATTCTGACTTCGTTGGGCAGCTTTCATCGGTGCCACTATCAACTACTCTTTCAATTTCTTCTGCTTCATCTCCAATTCATCACTACAATATTTTGATTACCTCAAGATTTCATCAATTGACTTACTCTGCCAACAAATTAAATGCTGCTGAATCATGATGCTAATTTCAGGTCTCAATCCATACACAAACCTGAACATGAAATGTTCCATATCTTTGGTCAGTTATGAAATGTATGAAGAGATGCACTCCTAGTTATCCTTAGTTTAATCCTCTTTTGCCTTTTGTTTTTGACGGCGTGCAAAAACCTGCCTCGCACTTCGTCCCGTTGCGCTGTAACATTGTATCTCCACAAAGGGAACCCGCTGGTGGAATCTGCAAAAGCGGGTTCCCTTTGTGGAGATACCATATCTTTGGTCTCCATGGTCTCCATCCCACTATACTGCTTATACGCTGCAACAGTCTCTCATAATAGGAGTGTATTGTCTCTTTGGATTCTTGGGTCATCCTGTCAATCTTAACCCAGTCAATGTCTTTAGAAGATACCTTTTGATTTAAAAAATGTAATCACTTGGTGGTACTTTCTTATCACCACTGATGACGGACCCTTCAATAATGTATGTCTCATAGGTACCTTTTCAGGCCAGTCTACATCTATTTTGCATTCAACGCACAAATCACTTGGAACCACAATCTCAAACAAGGTATTCAAATCTATCCACAGGACCCTTTGATATATTTTCACCAACCCGTCAACCTGTCTGTACCATTCCACTGGTTTTCCCCCCAATTTTGGAAAATCGTTTGTGAATGATGCAACATCACTTCTGTTCCAGGGCACATGAATATAGCTTCCACCAGGCACTTCTCTCATCTGAAGTATTTGTATATCCTCCTTCTCTTCCTTTGGTCCAGACGGAGGCAGTTCTAGTCTTACTTTCCTTGGTTCTTTCTCCTGTGTCCACCTGCCTTCCCATCTATCCAGCTCACTCGACTTTTGGATATAGCCAATTAATTCACTGATCTGTAATTTCATTCTTGATGGTCTCATGTTAGTGAGATCACGGCCATTGAAATTTAAACAATAACTTCTCTGTAAGGCTTTGGATCTATTCAAATCAATTTCATATTTTTGAGCTAATTCGGCTAACCTTTCATGAACCTGTCCAGCACGTCTGATAATATATTTACACATGAACAAGGGCTTATTGTTTTGGTAGGTTTCTAATTGGGACATGTCAAGATTTCAAAGTATCATTTCATTTAATTTTAGTTTTAACTTAGCCACATCTACTGTCTTTTCCCTCACCGGGGTTTGAACAGTCTTTCCACTTGATCCCAAACCTTCACTTGGGATGTCTATACCTTTAAACAAATCATCTAATTCTTGGGCACTAAGACCAGGTTGTTCTGCAGAGTTATTAATTATCTCTCCTCCAGAGGTACTAGGATTTGCATTGGCTAGTGAATTCCAAATGCATATGTCAGAATTTGGCGAACCCAAAAGTATTCCTATCCTAGGGGTACTGCAAGTAGCACTTGGAGATACATTCGTGTTGGGTATGAAAAAAAGTGGCAATCTTTCGGAAAACCTATGTGTGGAAAATCCTGTCTGATTTGATGTCGGATCTGCATTTGCAGCAGGTGGAGTATTCACTTGTGTCGGGACCAAAGGGATTTTTCTCACTGTCGAGCCCACAGGATTGTTACCTGAGGTGCCCATCTCAGTAGGAACAGCTAAAGGAGGCGTAGTATTTGCTGCCAATCCATGTTTATACAAAGAAACTACAAGGCCAATTGTGACAGAATGGTCAGTTCATCTGAGGTATTTAAGACAAATTTGGAGGGACTGTCATCCCTGAACCGTCTCCCATCGAATTAGAATTTACATATACTGGTGCCGTAGGGCCATCAGAATTCTCACTGGTATTTGCATTACTCACTC
Organism: Calotriton arnoldi; assembly: GCA_963921515.1. Classification (NCBI taxonomy): domain Eukaryota; kingdom Metazoa; phylum Chordata; class Amphibia; order Caudata; family Salamandridae; genus Calotriton; species Calotriton arnoldi. Next base: position 1,817,452 of record CAWUFW010001319.1, on the reverse strand, counting down.
CTCCAGTTTGGTTCAAATTGTATGGTGGTGGATGGTTTAACGATAGTTCATTTATGAAATCCTCACCCGGATCACTATCACTGTCCTCACCTCCATTCTCTGTGTCATCTATCTCTTACTTCTTTTTGTTTGCCTTTCCCATCTTCCTCACTCGTCAATGCTGGGTAGAGTCTAGTTCCCTTGATCATATCAGTTCTCTATGTCTTCTATTCCAGGTCCCACCTAGCTAGCTATTGCCTTCTTGACCCTTCCTTCATATCCTTCCTTGGTCTAAGGTGAGCTATGTGTCCCAAAGCATTAAGTGCTTCGAATTGTGCAGGTCTAGGAGGCAGTTTCATGTCATACAGCGTCTTCCTTAAATGTTCAATGATTCTCAAATTATGTGTGCCATAGTGGGAAAACGTCGGTGCACACACTTTCTCTGTGATCTTATGCTATTGTTGAAGCCAGATACATGTGTGAAGACCCACTTTTATTGCCATATAATGATCTAGTGTACCTTCAGGTGTTGCTTCTTTTCCCTTTCTAACAGGTATAGTCACATCTCCCTTCATAAGACTTTGTAGTGCTTTAAAGAATTTCATTTTCAGTCAAGATATACAAAATTCACAAATAACTTTCTTTAAACCAGGAAATGAGTCTTCACCCACAGTTCTCTGTCCGGCGTCCTCAACCAATACCAACGCGGCGCTTCACTAACCTACCAGTACCAGTGCGGCACCATGTGACATCAATCTCACTTCTTGCAGCGGCTCACCCTCCTTTACAATTATTCATGAAAGTATTCTCAGCAATTTACGCGCAAAAACAAATGCAAAGCAGCTTCAACAACTAACTTTGTCTGCTCCTCTAAAGAAATTAAAGTATTCATACACACAAGAAACGGTCTGAAGTAACACTTTCCGACCTACCCTGACGCACACTTGAACAAAACCTCAACCAGCAGGGTCTCACTCGGATTGATACATTTCCTCCCTGTGCACTGAGATTCACTATACCAACCACACCTCACAATCACGCAGAAATAAAGTCCCTATCTCAGTTGTGCTCTCGACAACGTCTCACGACTAGCATCACAACACAGCAGACAACTACATCATAGTGCGTTCTATGCTTTTTAATACCATCTAGGAATCTTCGGCCACATCAGACCCGATAAACACTTCAACTTCTCTGCAGTACGTGCCTCTTTCACTCAACAACTTAAAACACCTCCACAGAACACCACACAATCACTGCAAAACACAGCAAGCTAAGCAATTGCAAAGTGCAACCCTATTAATACTCGCACCTTCGCTGTTACAAGTCGCTCCCGAACCACTGGAACTCCATCAATCCTCTGAATGAACCATGGGCTTTAGGGGTTTGGACTGGGTTTTGGCAGTTTCAGAATGGGACACCCTAACTCCCTTTCTTCAGTGACAAACCTTCTGAAAAGCTACCAGTTGATCCAGCGCTGGGCCAACTACTTACCATTGATTATCTGATGGGTCTTTCCTTTGTCGACTGAGAAGTGAAGGGAGTTAGCATAAGTCAAACACATCTACTTCATAGTGTACCCCATCTGGCTATGCAATTAGAACTAGGAATCAAAGAGTAAAGTTAAAGTTTTATTACAAGATAAGAGTCAGGACAATGTAAATGAATCTCAGTACCATGCTGTAGAGAACCAAGACAACAACGGGATAGCCAAACCTCCTAAAGAAGTGCAGTCACAGCAATACAGAAACTTAACAGTAAAATCTGGTGCTCAGAGGAGAGTCTCCGATCCTCTCTTTTAAACATGAGCAATGTCTAAAGTTATTTAATTTATAGTGTTAACCATCATAGGTGATTAAATCTAAAGGGGTCTCAAAAAGTTGGGAAATGTAGAAAAAGAGGAAAATGTGGGAAGTGCGGGAAGGTGTCATAATTTCAGAAGCTCGATCAAGAATCTTCTAGAGATAGGAAAATAAGTGTTAGCCTAAGCCACACTTAGCAAAGAATCAAAGGGGAAAGCATAGAGGTCTGTACCTCTCAAAGTCCAAAGGAATAGTGGCCAACAACGAACTGTGAGCACACCAGTTAATGCCACACAAATCTTCTGGGACAACACACCTTATTCATACCATCAGGGGCTTCATTGTCCTTTCCATTCTCACTTTGTGAGCTGCAACATTAGTGGATTCTCCCAGACCAAACCTGTGAACGATATCAACCATTGGTACCTGAAACTCCTCGATACATTATTGAATAGGGACTATCAATAAATGCTCTGGCTCTCCATGTTCTTTGTCAAGGTCCTCTTCTCAGGCTCTCTATCACTAGTACAGTGTTACATCTATTCTCATCCTAACAAACCATGTGAACGTACCTGCAAAGAAAAAGACATGCAAGAAGAAATGGAAAAGCAGTATTTTATGCAGAAAGAAATACAGACCTACTCATGTCAACCTTTAGCGTATTATTCAATGGTGCACATTAATACATGTAATTTGTGCACATATAACTACAAATAAATGAAAAATGTCAGTAGACAAATTCAGAACTAGGTTCATGTTGCAATTTAAGAAAATGCAATTAGACTTTGAATGCATGAGTGAGTATAAATGTAACAGAATTACATTATAAATTGAAATATGAAAACAGTGCACATGTTTACATAAAAAATTCTCGTTTCTGATGTAAATACATTTTAATAGTGTGAGAATGATTTTATCCAGTCTCTAAAGACTACATTTCTTTTTAATAAGGTTAAGGCACACCGTGTGCAGGAACGTGCCCCGACGTTCCACAGCCTTGGGTGGCCCACCCAATGGTGTCCAAGCAACCCCCTGCATCCCAACTGACCTCTTCAACCGGTGGTCGCCTCCAGGAAGCTTCCCGGCTCAAACCTGCAGTGTTTGTTCCGACCAGAGATCTCCCATTGAAACCAACAGGGCACCCGATGCCAAATCAGCACCCTGCACCCGGCCGCCCCTGTGCCGCTATGGGTGCACCTTGATAAAAAATAAAATACAACTAAAGAAATATTTTTGATACAAACAATTGGTCTGAGTTCAGTCCTTGAGTGTGTGACATAATTTCTTGCCTGAGTGTGTACAATAAAAGCTTAACACTTCCATATGATAAAGCCTTACTGCTCGCCCACACTACCACAAATAGAGAGTAAGGTATTATCGACTTTTACCTCTGTAAGCCTTTGGGGATCCACTGGACTCTCTGCACACTAAATCTTACTTTGTTATAGTATATACAGAGCCAGCTTCCTTCACCATGTGTATGAATTTTTAGTTCTAAAGTGAATGCACTTCAGTACTGAATTCAAGTGCAACACTTTAGCACACATATATATTGCGTATTTGTGACGTGTAAGGTTGGAGCCAAAATTACACTGCTCCAGTAACTATCATACGGGGATTTGCCGGAGACTGGAAGCATACGGGGTGGTGCTTGATAGTTCAAAGCATATGTCGCTTTCAAGACTGTATGAACACTGGATATTCATGCTATGTGACAGTGATTCACATTTGCACACTGCTGCTTGTTGGCACGACTGAAACTATTGTGTCATGCATGACGGCACTGCAGGTCCCGTTCTAGTGACACTCATGCACATGACGAATTCTCTATGGCACTCGGCTTCATAGAGAAGGTTCAGTATTCTTGACCTACAGGAGTACGTTTGCACTGATAAACCGTGTATATTATCCACCCCTATTGTCTTTACAATTTCTGCAATAAATGGGCATTTTTCCTGGTGTGCAAGACAGTGTAGAGCCCTGTTCTGCCATATTTCTTTCCTTGCCATTATATATAATTTTAGAATATAAAATTAGGTGATGATGGTATTGTAATGATATCGCGATAACTGAAACCTGCATTGGCAAAGCCAGTAGGTCCTGTCTTTGGGACCTATTGGCTTTCCCACTGCCCTGGGTGATTCTCTACAGTGTCTGGCTTTTTCCAGATGTGCAACATGGTAAAAAAAAAAAAAAAAGCGAGGAACCAACCACTATTGGTAGTGGCATGATTCCACTGGTGTGTGCTTGCATGATGTCATAAAAATAAGCGTGAGATCACATGCGCCACAACGGAAGAAGCAGGAGCCTATTGCTTTCATTTTTTATTTACTGATCCAACGTGGCAGATTCTATTATTGAAATGGATTCTCTATCAGATAATAGCATTGATCACCAGAATATTGTATTTCTGATCCAGAAGTGGTGAGACGATGTGCAATCTCTTCATTTGAACAAAGAAGGAACTCATAGCTGTGGTTACTTGAGGGTAAGAAAAGATGTTCGACCTCAAGAATACCAAAGTTTTAAACTGTTCTAGAAGATGCCAGGTGTATACCTGTGGAGAGCAACCAGTGTTGTCTGTCAATAGTAAGTAAGTAAGTTTAGTTAATTAAAACCATAACAATTTCCCCACAAATCTCAAATACTTTTAAGAAAAAAGAAAATTAAAATCACTGAAATAAATTACTGTATAAAATTCCATAATATAGTGCATAATTCAAACAATGCGTATTTGACTATTAGTCCTAAGAATCAAGTATATCAAAATGAACTTGAGATTGCAATATAAAATCTTACATTGTCAAATAGTACACAAAATAGTCGCGTTTATAATCAAGAATGATTTGTCCAGTTTTGATGAGTTTTTGGTTCAGAGAGGCCAAGGCATACCGTTTAATCCGTCAATATCCTTATGGTGTTTAACTCATTGTTACTTCCGGTAGAGGACTTATTTAATCAGTATACGTGATATATGGGCTCTCCTTTTTAATAAAAAAGTTCAAACAACCAATTGGGTTTGTAATCGTCATGTAGTCCCTAAAAGCAAATATAAAGCCTTCTACTGCTGAGATCTTTATAGAATTCAGGTTTCTAACTGCAATACATAAAACACCTACTGGGCCATGGTTTTCAAAGCCTGTTCGTGAAGTCGGACGAATTTTATCAGCTTACAATTCATTTTGGGGTGACATCTGAAGGTCCTTATTCCCCTGTCGCGTAAGGCTTTTCTTAATAACTTTTTGGCTGCCACAGAGTTGACACGCTATGGACCCTGTGTTTTTCCAGCTTGGATAATCTGCTAATGAAGGAATCTTTCCAAAGTGCAATGCCATCACCTGTTTTTTTAGGTGGACCGAAAATTTATGATCTAGATAGGCCGCTGGTTTAAGAGCTTTATAGTTGTTGATCACCATCCAGGCGTGGGATCAAAGGCTAAAAGTACTTTTGTCAAGTATTAAAGAATTAAGTTTGGCAGCTTTATTTATTACTAGTTTGAATGTTGTGAAAGGCAGATTTTTGTTCCAAAGGTTGATGATGCAAGTTGACCTAAGCGCGTTATAAAGGAATTGATTGTACAATGATTTTTTGTCTTTCTCAAGTTCTAACCATAATGCTTCATTAAGTCCGGAACTCTCTGTGTTATGCTTTAGTCGATACCAGACCTTTATAGATGTGTACGTTCTGCCTATTGTTTCATTCATGAGCCCCAATTCAAGACGAACTTGTGCTGGCGAAGCTGTTTTGGGAAGTTGAAAAACCTTTTTATAGGTGCTGGTTAATTTATTAAGGAAGGCTGAATCTTTTCCGCGTAAAGGCAGTACTAGCATAAGTTATAGATGGAAGAGTTTTTGATGCTATTTCAGAGAGCAGCGAACTGAATGATGGACCCTCCAGTTTTTTTGTCCAGTGACCTGAATGCAAAGGTTAGTGCACACGCACGCTGAGCCATATCATTTTTCTGCTCATCGTGGTTTAGTTTATTGTCAATATTAAATCTCAGGTATTTGTAGGAGGATACTTCCTCCAGGGGTTTACCATCTATCCAGATGTTCTGATGAAGACCGGACCTATTTCTAATGAGCATTGGTTTGGTTTTGGATACATTGATTTCTAATTTGTTTGCTGTTAAGAATTCTGTCATTTCGGAAAGTAATCTTTGTAAGCCAAACTTGGTTAGACTTATTAAGACGACATCATCTGCATAGGAAAGATGTGATAGAGGTAACGGACCCAAGTGTGGTGGGTGGGAGTTGATCTTATTGAGCTTATCGGACAAGTCTTAAAACAGGTTAAAAAGTTGTGGGGCCAGCACACATTCTTGTGTCAAGCCCTTGTTTGTGTTAAATTTTCTCGAAACTCTAGAACCGTCGCCAAGATTTACTCTCAGCCAAGTTTGGGAATAGAATAGCATTATTCCTCTTAAAATTCTGTCGGGTATATTCCAGGCCCGGAGTTTGTTCCACAAAAGGTGCTGTCCACACTGTCAAACGCAGCTTTTAAGTCAATAAAACAGAGGTGCAGGCTCTGGTTTTTTTCTTGCATTTTTCTGCTATAAGGGAGATTGATAAAATATTGGCGATAGTTCCAATCCCTTTTCTAAATTCAGTTTGGTTGTTTGGGATTAAATTGAGTTTGTCCAACCAGTTGACCAGATCTTCCACGAACAAGGAGGCATGGTACTTTGCTTCTACGTCCAATAGTGCAATAACCCCTATAGTTTGATGGATTAGTTCTGTTGCATGCTATGTTTATAGGTCAAATGATTGATCCTTGCCAGCTGAATGGTATTTGGTCTTGGGACTCTACTTTAAACAGCGCTGCCAGACGGTTGCTCCAAAAATATGGTTCCGGTATAAAGATGGCTTGCTGGATGCCATTAGGCCCTGGGGCACCATCACCTTTACTTTTGTTTATTATATTTGTTATTTCCTCCACTGAGTAGGGAGAGCAGTATATTTTATTTTCCCCTCGGATATCAGATCCCTCATTCCTGGCTGACGATGTGCTAAAGTTTCGCTGGACTTGGATAGATCTTGGTGACTTGGGGCGTCCGAAGGCTTCTGAGTCAGTTGTAGAGAATATGTGTTCTCTATAATTTTCTTTGTTACATAAGTGGCCCAATCATGTTCTTGTGCATTAGAAGTTAAGGCGTTCACCAGCCTGTTCAGATGGTTTATTGTTTGCCAAAATGTACTCGAGTTATGATGCCTTGCGCTGTATAATAATTTGGACCAGAATATCTCCTTACTCATTCTTTTGTCTTCCCATAGTTTCTTTTTGTAAAGTTTCCTCTGTTGCCAAAATGCTTCCCATGCGGTTCCATCATGGTCCGTTGAATGAAGTTTCCTAATTGATTTTTTTAGGTCACGTTTCAATTTTTGGACTGTCAATAGTACTTCGGTGTTTGTTGGATTTAGCTTCGGAAATGTATTGCAATCAGCCAGTGAACTATGGGAAGGGATGAGGTAACCACAATGCCCTGTGGAATGAAGTGCAATCCTCAACACTTCAAAAGAAAAAGTGGGTGAAGTAAAAGTGTGTTCTTATTTCAGGCCTATTGCCCCGCCCTCGCTGCTCTCCAATGTATTTATGATCTTTTGAATTAATTTACTTGCCTTCTCCTCATTACTTAAAGTTGCCGCTGCATTTGGCAAAGTAATAATGGGTTTTGGATGAAAAATATCTGGGCCATATTGCCAGCACTTTTTGGGGTCTTGTTTGTCTTTTAAAAGACCAATTGTCACACTGAGCCCTTTGTGTTATGTTTCATATTTTTATTGTTATATTACATTTTTTTTTAAATTATGCCAGAATAATGGGCCTTCTTTTAACCCAGGTATACTGAGTACAATAAATGCCTGTTAATACTCGCCTTCATAGGGATATACTTTAAGTGCATTCAGGGTTCCGGGTATCAAAATCTTGTTAACTCCTGTTTGACATTTTTCCTCCTTTCCCCCTCTACCAAGTTTGGCACCTACCAAAGTAGCTTTGTGGTGTGAGGTCTCTTTGACTACTCTGATCTGCTGAGTAACTTCTTGCACTAATTAAAGTGTACAGCTTTGTTTACTAAGGCAGAATTATCTTAAAATGTACCTCCCCTTGCTTACATCAGACCTAGATTCTGATTGCTATTAGATTGCCATCCTGTGATGATAATTTTGGTCTGAACTTGTCAGCCTTCGCAAGGAATCACCCGTCACCATTTTATTCTGAAGATCCATTGCATAATTATTTTTATTTGATAATTGGAGACTTGCGCTGCTTAATATTTTGAATTGTATGCTTTCTTTTTAAAGTTAGGTCAGATATCAGAGGTGAAATGCTGTTAAATATCACATCTCGTACTGCACTTTGGACTTGATTGATCCTGTCCGAAGTCATTATTTTGGGAGACTTTGTTTAGCCTTATAAAAGCATTGTGTATCACCAAAAATGTACGTACACCTCTTTCCTCACAGCAAGAAGATTATCTACAACATGGATACTTCTCAGTAGTGATGCTTCCAACAAGAGGAGCGTTAAATTACATATATCTTTGTTAAGATACTTCAGTTTCACTTCTTATTTGACCTATACTTTGATTAAGATGCTGCAAAGACTGCTTCTGCAATCGCAGAGCGTATTAGAACAAAATAATGGAACATGGCTAGTAATGTCAATCAACACTTAATCCAGTATGTCTCGGAATATGCAAGCTCACCTAGCGATACCGTGCCCAAGTGTGAGATCTTAAAGGCTTATCTGAGGAAGTATGTGTATTCAAACATTTCATGGAGTAAAAGCAGCCCTCAGCAGTAAAATCACCGGGCTGGAAAGTGAAATTAGAGTATGTAAATCAGAGTGGTGATGGACACATAGGTGCGAACTGTCCATGTGTCGGGGCAGACTATAGGGCAACTATGGAACAAATGTAGATTTTCAATTATACAAAATATTTGACCAGAAAAACATTTTGAAGAGGACAAGGTTGGCAGTTTTCTGGCCTGGATACTGTACAGTTGTAGAACGTGCAGCCCTATATTGTTCTCAGAACAGCCGATGGTGGTTGGTTAGCTTCCAAAACAAAATAAATAAGTTGCTCAGGCCTACCTACCTAAAAAAGTGTCTGACAACATAGGTGTTTAGGTCCTTCAGAGATATGTCTAGGAAGCAGGGTTGTAGGCAGTGACTGGTGAGCAGACGGCGACTCCGGAAACACCGGTGACTTTGGTAGAAATCATGACAGCGATTCAGTTACTGGCGGTGGGAAAACATTGCTGTGATGACTTCCCCTAAGTTTTATGGCACATATAGCTCACTCCTGGCCCCAGGCTCCTATTAATGTATCCGACAGTCAGCATGGGACATTGCCGTTTGTAACCAGGGAAGTTATAATTGTTATATTGACCAATCCTCCCTGGAACTCCTGGCGGGTTCCTGGTGATTACCCACTATACGTGTTACATTCGGATTGTATAAACCTGGATAAAGTTCTAGTGGTTACGATATCCCTTGCTTCCCCAACTTGTGCACGAAGAAGACAAGAAATAGTTGCTTATACTATATAAAGTACATATAAGCAAGAGCTCCCGCCCTCCTGGACCTGTCAGCCGCCTTCGACACGGTCTGCCACCACATCCTCCGTACACGCCTCCACGACGCTGGGATACAAGAGAAAGCCCTGGACTGGACCACCTCCTTCCTCTCCGACAGAACACAGAGCGTCTGCCTCCCCCCCTTCCACTCTACAGCCACCGAGATCATCTGCGGCGTACCCCAGGGCTCATCCCTCAGCCCCACGCTGTTCAACATCTACATGGCCCCGCTCGCCCACATCGCCCGACTGCACAACCTCAACATCATCTCCTACGCCGACGACACCCAGCTGATCCTCTCCCTCACCAAAGACCCTCACACAGCCAAAACCAACCTCCACGAGGGAATGACGGCCGTCGCCGACTGGATGAGAAACAGCCGGCTGAAGCTGAACTCAGACAAGACGGAGGTCCTCATCCTCGGATCCACCCCCTCGGCATGGGACGACTCCTGGTGGCCTACCTCGCTAGGAACGGCTCCCAAGCCCACCGACCACGCACGCAACCTAGGGGTCATCCTCGATTCCACCCTCTCCATGACCAAGCAGGTCAACGCCGTCTCCTCCTCCTGCTTCAACACCCTCCGCATGCTTCGCAGGATCTACAAGTGGATCCCCACCGAAACTAGAAGGACGGTCACCCAGGCCCTCGTCAGCAGCAGACTGGAATACGGAAACGCCCTCTACGCAGGAGCCTCGGCGAAACTCCTCAAACGGCTCCAACGCATCCAGAACGCATCCGCACGTCTGATCCTCGACATCCCGCGCCGCAGCCACATCACACCCCACCTGAAAGACCTACACTGGCTCCCCGTCAACAAGAGGATAACCTTCAAGCTCCTCACCCACGCACACAAAGCACTTCACAACACTGGACCAACGTACCTCAACTGCCGCCTCAGCTTCTACACCCCCACCCGCCAGCTCCGCTCCGCCGACCACGCCCTCGCCACTGTCCCCCGCATCCGAAGAGCAACCACCGGCGGCAGATCCTTCTCCCACCTCGCCGCCAAGACATGGAACACCCTCCCCCTCCACCTACGGCGGACGCAGGACCTACTGACCTTCAGGAGACTCCTCAAGACCTGGCTATTCGAACAGTAGCAGCATCCACCCCTCCCCTCAGCGCCTTGAAACCCTCACGGGTAAGTAGCGCGCTTTACAAATAGATTGATTGATTGATTGAAACCTGCAAACAAACCTTTAGTGTAGCCCTGTACTAACCCAGTCATACATTTGCCCAGGTAACCACTGGTGAAGTGACCACAGTGTTGAATACTCAGAAGAAACTGATATAATGTATAACTATCTCTTACACTGTTTACTATTTTGTTATGTGTTACATAGAGGCATGCTTTATATTTGTGCTCTATAGCTCATGTATATAATTGGTGTTGCTGCTCCTTGCATTGTAATGAAAATCAATGAAAACATTTATTTAAAAAATGAAACCTGGCTTAAAATCGAGAATGTAGCCCTGCACGGTGGTGACACTGCAAATGTGAATTACGGACATCACCATTCTATTTTGCACCTGTCAAAAGAAGTCAATGAAGATTTTTATCCATCAAAGTGTCCTGTCCATATCTTACAAAATGTTGCTAAATAGACCAATAATAAAAGAAATTACCGTAAGAAATGCCATTACTGAACACCATTCATTCAACGTAAAAACGATCACACAACCCTATTGATATGATCTCCCAAAGTTTTTTTTGTGTTTAATTTCTAGCTTTTAATCTTTTTCTCAATTAAATTAAAATTGAGAGAACACCAATTTTTTGTTTTGGTACATTGAAAGCTTAACAAATAATGTACACTGAAATCACAAACAAATTACTGGATGACATGCAAAATATTTTGCAAGATACATTACAAAACCCAGGAAAAACAAAACATGACAAATAACATTCAAGACAAATATGGCTCAGGTTCTGTACATGTTTCCAGTTTAGTCCAAAGCTAACGCCCCTGACTGCTATCTAAACAGATGAGATTGTAAACTAGTCTTAGAGGCAGTGGTCAAATAGAGACTCTGCTGAGCTCACTTGTAATCAATATTCAGTGGATGCACTTAGTTGGGAGCCCAAGTGGTCATACATAAAATAGAACACTTATTTGGCTGTTAAGAGAACTGTTGACGTGTTTCGAACCCCATTTGGTTGCTCAAGGGGTTCTCCTCAGGACACAGAACACGTATGGAGCTCTGTCATTTAATTTGCAAACAATGCACCTTCTTTTAGTGTGAATCATCAATCGACAACCAAAAAGCTCCCGCCAAAAAATTCCAATTTGGAACACAGCCAAATCTGTGGACTTCCACTCCTTCTTTTGCACTAGTTATTAATCAGTTTTTTTGTAGTTTTCGACTGAATCCGCATATCCTCAATCCACGACATCGGGGTTGCAAGTCAATAGACCAATGATGGAATTTCTGTTGATGATTATTTTTGAGCATATATATTCCCTTCTGTTCCTCAAAAAGAACACCAGAATTAGCAGTTTTTTTCTTTGGACTTAAAATGGCAACCTTTATGCCAACATGTGCCAGCGTGTTCCCCGACCATATTTCTAACCATGGCTGGATTATTGCAGTTCTGTTCAGTAGTTTATCCTAATATCCTGAGCATAGGGCAAGGCTAAACACTCATTTGTTTAGGAGTTTCTAGGACTTGAAAGCAGGGAGGACACAGTGTCAGAGGGGGAAGGATACCTTTCCTTTGTTCTCAAGATTGTAAATCATTTTTACTGATGCCGTCCTGCAGCTTGTGGAGGAGGAGTTTGGTACTCTTGTAGTTCTCACCATCCTCAATACTGTAGAACATTCTGAAGAACCAGATGGAAAGATACATTTTTAAAGTAGATAATAATAAAAACCCAATATCATTCCTAAAGCACTTACATAAATAATGCTTTTAAAATAAAAAGAATTGTGAGTATTATTGTGGGATGCCTCCAAATGAACCAGTGTCAGTGATGATAGCAAGCATGACAGTTGTCTAAGCTTCAGTCACATTCCTGCCATCTCAGAGAAAACCATGTACCAGATGTAACATGCTGCAGGCATAAAAAACTGAAGGACTGTCTGTTCTGTAGCAAAGGGTCCAGGACCTAGAGGGTAACACTTGGGGGAGGGGGTCATGACTCACTTCCACAGAGATGACCAGGTTATGTCCAGTTGGGTCTCGGAAGCTTTTGTCCTTGTAGGTCAGCCAGCTGACCCTTGGATTCACTTCTGCGGTCCTGGGTTCAATGCAAAGAGGCACTGTCATCCTTCAGACAGCAGGGCAGTCCTTATTCTGAATGTTGTTTAGGAGTGTTTTATGCCCGGTGGCAACCTGTGGGAGGGGGACACCCACTTTGTCTAACTGTAGACTGGTTTTGGTCTGATCTTCCCTTTCCTCTGGGTCTGGCTCCAGCCAGGCTAGTGACACAGAGGGCAGGGAGACACAGGTGTGGGCTACATTTGCCAGTGACAGACTAGGGATCATCTGAATTCAGGAAGGGGCTGGGTACAGTCCTCAGGCTACCATTTGAAGCACAGGAATGGCTGGGTACAACACCCTTCAGACAATCCAGCTCAAGAGAGGAACTCCTATCCCAAACCCAAGGCCTTTTTGTCCCTTGTCTGGGAGGAATACACATCACACCACAGGAGAGCGATTAACAGTTGTGTGACACGAAGGGGCGTGGCTTGCAGCCCAGTATGGCGGTCGCTTAGGCGAAGTACTCCGGGCCAGGGTAGCTAATCCGGCCAAAATCCGCTCTTTCCTGACGCCTCCAGACACAGGTGCATACACGTCTAATTGCCTGCTGAAGCGGGGACGATGATGCGGCTGTCCTGAAAGACTGGGACGGCCGGGAGATTTGAGTTTGCTGGTGTGGCGGACTCCGGAGCAGCGCGAGGCCTGAGAAGTGGGCGGAGCTAACGAGGCAGCGGCCTGTCCTGCGTGGTGGCTGGGCGGATGTAGCTGGAGGACGGCTGGTATACGGACGCGAGTCCCCGGACCCGGGCCCCCCGACCGGAGCTCAGACTCGCCGCCTGGAAGGGGCCCCGCTGGGAGGGATTTCGCCCGGAGTGACCGGGAGCGCCCACTCGTCGCCCAGGTACGCCCGCAAGGTCATTGCCAACTAGATCATCCTCGACTGGGGTGGTGGGCCTGCTGGTTGAGCGCGAGGTGCCTGTGCTCCCAGGGCTCCCCCCTCTCCCTCGGGTCCACCGGTCCCTGGGGCTGCTGTTGGTCGGAAGCCGCAATATGGACTTGCCGGGGGCGACCGCCTGTGTACTGCCCGGTCAGGGCATGGAATCTCCTGCGCTGCCTCCCTGCTGACACGGCTAAAGTACCGTGATCACCTCCGTTCCTACCGATCTCCCCCAGTGAAGTGGATGGCTGAGTGAGGACGTGGGAAGCAGCACTGCGGGGGAAGCCCTGCGGTCGATAAATAGTGGCGCACGGAGGGGGCCTTCCCTGGATGGAGCCAGCGGGCTCGAGTTGTGGATGTCCATCGGCGGGGGCCGTCGGATCCTTTTTACCTGCGTCCCGCCTCCTTCACACGGCCGTAATTGGCCACCGGTGCATCTACTCTCCTTCCTACAGGCTGTGATTACTTCCCTCCTCTGGCCACACAGTTGGACATGCGGCGGGGCTTCCTGTTGGTTCCCTGTTGAGGCCCGAGTTGCTGGTGGTGGTGGAGGGGGTCGACTACGGGCCCAGAGGTATACTTCAACACACAGGCTCCTCTTGTTGCGCTATCGGAACATGACAGGGCTCTTCTGCGACATATGTGGCTAACGTGGATTACCAAAGCGGTCAAGAATAATGGCCACGGGTGCTAATCCTTTGTGAAGCTCTTACTACGCAAAGAAGGCGTTGTACTTTCTGACTCCCCTGCGTTGCCTCGCATCGACGCGAATTAAATTGTAACCCCCCCAGTTGGCTAGAGACACTATCTTTGCTGTCCTTGGTATTCACTTTAGACCCTGACCCCTGCTGGGCCAGTCACTGCGCAGCTCACGGGGGTGCAATCTGGGCTCCCCAATATTGGGCTTGACTTTCACCCAGTCGCCCAATCTAGAGGTAGTTATGGGCAGAGGAAAGCCAAGGATGGCCTCCAGATCTGGGAGGACGGTGTCTATTTCGCCGACCTCGGAGCACTCACCCGGTTGCTCACAGCAAGTGCAGGACGGAGCTGTCTTCCAGTGGATAAATTGGATATGATACTGAAGGAGATCAAAGACTCACGGTCCGCGTTGGAACATCAGCTGGGCACGATCTCAGTGGACCTTAACTTACTCAAGGACGACCACAGAAAATTGGCAGATCGGGTTAAAACTACAGAACAAAAGTTAGCAACACTGGAACCACAAGTGAACACCCATGACGAACAACTACGTCAATTGCGCCAGCAGGTTGAATCCCTACAGACTCGTGCTGATGATGCAGAAGGCTGGGCTCGGCGAAATAATATCAGAATCGTGGGATTCCCAGAGGGATCAGAGGGCCCCAACCCCACGACCTTCATAGAGAGCTGGTTGCAAACTAGTGTGGCCCCTATGGGTTTGTCCGCGCATTTTACTGTCGAACGAGCGCATCGAGTCCCTACACGACGGCCTGTGCCTGGTGCGAATCCCCACCCAATCTTGGCTAGGATTCTGAACTTTAGAGACCGTGACCATATATTGCAGGCAGCACGAGACAGTGGTCCTCTTCAGGTGGATAATACAAAAATCTCGATCTTTCCTGACTACACACTGACAGTGCAGCGTAAACGGTTTTCGTTCATGGAGGTTAAGGCTCGGGTTCGTGCAGCGGGCCTCACATTTGCATTACTGTTCCCAGCAAAACTGAAAATCATATATAACCAGCGTTCTGTTTTTTTCGATACGCCGGACAGTGCCTGGGATTGGCTGGACAGAAATTTCCCGGAAACCCTACCTGCCAGACGCTTGGACACCGCACAGCCGAAATCGCAACGTGCTCCCCGGCGACGCAGTAGGGGTCTCCTCACGCAGAGTACAGGATCTAGTCCTCCGCCTCATCAACAAGTGATGGAAGGTAGACGGGAGGCCCTTCGAACTGCCACAGCCCTCCGTGTCTCTCGTCCACCCATTAGCACAAGTCCATCCGAGGAGGTTAATTCGGACTCGGACTCTGGCGGCAGTGTCGCACTGTTTCCATCGGGGCTTACGCAGCTCAGCAATGATCCCTTGGGGTGACCTGATCGTTTATCCCATGGAATATAACACCCAAATGGTCAAAATGTGAAATGTACACATTCCATATAATTGGTATTGCTGCTTCCTGAATTTGTATTAATCAGTATGTACGTTATCACGGGGATAATTAGAATGTGCTCCGGTCGAGTGAACTGGAAGGATTGGTAAGCTCCTGGCCCGGCCTGTTCTGGGCGTTTTATGCTCTATGCAACCTCCCCAAAGCGGTTGCAACCGTTCAAAATGTAGTTTGCTGTTGTTTAGCACACAGTTTGGTCGAGCGAAGTTTGATCGTTGGACCCAGTATTGGTATGAAGTTGTACTGTTTGTATTTTTGCCGCATAATCCGATGGTGGGGGGGGGTTCCTTGGGGGTGGGGGTGGGGTGGGAGGGACCTAATTAATGTATCCTGATGATGTCAATTGCCAAATCTTATACTATTGTATCCTGGAATGTTCGGGGAATGGGCACGATGCACAAGCGGCATCGAATAGCTGCACAATTACATCGCCGTAAAGCCCAAATAGTCTATCTCCAGGAGACACACCTACTGCCCTCAGAAACTCTGAAATTACAGAGACGTTGGAGGGGACAACTATATGCAACGGCCTATTCCGCATATTCTAGAGGGACTGCAATATGGATACGGGCGGGAATTCCCTTCTCTCTTAGTGAGAGTAAGATAGACGACCAAGGAAGATATGTATTTTTAAGAGGAGCATTGGATGGTAGGCAGGTGGTGCTGGGATGCATTTATGCTCCGAATGTAGACCAAGAGGCCTTTTTAACACAAGTCTCCCGGGCACTCTCGGATTGGTCGCAATACCCATGGATCTTGGGAGGGGACCTAAATGCAGTGTTTGATGTAGGGCTAGATCGCTCACATCCCCCCTTACCGAACACGGCTGCTCACTCACAAGCGGCCGCTTTAACGAGATGGGCACAGGGTTGGGCTTTACTGGATATTTGGAGGTCCCTGCATGCCAACATGCGTGAATATTCCTTCTATTCCTATCCGCACGAGTTGCATACCCGTCTAGACCACTTCCTATGTACACCTGACTTATCCCCGACCATTAAGCAATGTACCTATTTGGGCAAGACCATCTCGGACCATAATCCCATAGAACTAGTGATAATTTGGGGTCGTTCCCCCGCACCTATCCCACTTGGCGGTTGCAACCGCTGCATTTAGAAGATCAGATGTTTCGGGCCACATTGACTACGGCTATTACCACATTTTTTGTAGAGAACGAGGGCACAGCCACGTCCAGATCCTTAGAATGGGAGGCCTTTAAGGTCACGATTCGGGGAGTCGCCGTGGGGTCCTTGGTGGGAATTAGGAGTGAGACGGTTAGAGACATATCGTATCTAGAAAGTGCTTTGCAAACGAAAGAGATAGCAGCCCAAGTAAGCGAGGAGGGGGTAGAGGCCTTGCAAGAGGCCAGGATACAATATGCAGAACTGTTGGAACGGCTAAGGGTGATCGACATACAAGCGTACACACTTCGCACGCATGCGGAAGCTGATAGAGCTAGCATGTTGTTAGCGCGATTGATTAAACCTCAAATGACCCCCACCCCCATACTGGCGATAACTAATGCCCATCACACATTGGTCACCTCCCAAGCTGACATTAATCACACATTCCGAGAATTTTACACTAACCTGTACACTGCTCCCCCCCTAGACATGTCAGATGAAATCACTGGCTTTCTGGCAGAGGTCGAACTTCCTACTATCTCAGACCCTCAGGCCGAGGAGCTGGAGGCTCTGATTACCGCAGCGGAGATCCGCGTGGCCATAAAGGCATTGGCCCGTAATAAAACTCCGGGCTCAGATGGGCTCCCTGTTTAGTTTTATTCAACCTTTGCAGAAACATTAGTCCCCAAGTTGCTACAGCTCTATACGACTTCACTTGCAGAAGGCTCCTTGCCCCCACCACTAGGGAAGCACTGGTCACATCTTTGTTAAAGCCTGATAAAGTTCCAACTGACCTTACGTCCTATAGGCCCCTCTCAATCCTTAACACTGAATATAAAGTACTTAGTAAACTTTTGGCATCTAGATTACTCCCCTCCTTCCCCAATTAGTGCACACGGATCAATGTGGGTTTATACCCAACCGTAGTACCTCACTAAATATTCGCCGTCTACATGCTGTGATCCATGCGGCTTCGTCATCAGCACCGTTTGCTGGGTGTCTATCATTAGATGTACGCCAGGCATTTGATACTCTGAGCTGGCCTTATATGTTAGCCGTGTTGGCTAAATTCGGTCTTCCCCCATCATATTGCAATTGGGTAAAATTGCTCTACACTAGCCCTACAGCCCGTGCCAAGACTGGGTTCACTATCTCACCAATGTATTCTGTTTATCGTGGTACACGCCAAGGCTGCCCCTTGTCGCCCTTATTGTTTGTGCTGGCTTTGGAGCCTCTAGCGCAACGTTTGCGTCAAATTATGGCCCCATATGGTATACCGCTGGCTGGAACAGTCCATTCTGTGTCACTCTATGCAGATGACATGTTATTATATTTTAAAGATTTGAATGAAACTATGCATGAACCAGCACCGGAGTTTGCACGGTTCGGGGAAATATCCGGATTATGCCTTAACGCCTCAAAATCGGTGGCATTTTCTTTTTATGATAGGTATAATAGACCACACCTACAGTTTGGGCAGTTATTATTTAAGGTGGAACCCACAACTTTTAAATATCTAGGGATCCACGTTTACAGGACCACTGCGGATACTATAGATGGGAATGTGGTTAGAACTATTAACTCACTCCGTTCTCAGGTCTCTTTTTGGAATACCTTACCATTAACAGTGGCAGGTCGTTTGGCCGTGTCCAAAATTTTCATGTTACCTAGACTCCTCTATCACTTTGTGAACCTCCCGGTGATTCTCCCTGCATGGATATTTAAAACACTGGATACCCTGTTGGTGTCCTTGTTGTGAGGAGCGGGTAGACATAGGTTAGCATTAGCCAAAATGCAATTGCCGAGTACCGCTGGCGGCACGGGGGCTCCCGACTTTAAGGCCTACTGTATAGTGGGGCAATTACAATGGCTCGCATATTGGTTGGCGGGCCGTAACTTATTTGAGATAGGATATACCGCGAACCATCTACACCGTGGTATCCTTCAGGCGCAATTATGCCCCGGGGTCGACAAATTGAGAGATCCCCCCTTTCTCTTACATGTGGCAATGCATTACTGGAAGCAAGCGCACAAATATGCAAAAATACCTTTCCCATATGCCCCTAATATCCCGCTTTGTGGCCTGCCCACTAGGCGAGGGATTTTATCTAATGCTCGATTACAGAGTTGGACCCAGAATGGCACGGAGACGGTCGGAGATTTATTCTTAGATGGCAGCTTGATGTCTCATGAGGATTTTGTACATACTAATGCAGTCCCGGCAACCCTCTTCCTCACACATGCAGCACTTTTGCACTACATCCGGAAAACTGGTTGGTGGATCAGAAAGAACCTCCCACCTTCCATTTGTTGAAGTCGGTTCATATAATGGGGCATGGCCGCCACCTGGTACGATGGCTCTACCAGGGGCTCCGGGTACATTTGGGCACTCCACTACTGACTCTCCGACAAAAATGGGAAACGTCCCTGGTAAGGGAATTGGATGTTAGAGAATGGGCATTGATGTTAGAGCACCCTCGACGGGTCTCCCGAAATTTCCGCCTAAAAACAATACAATTATTCATACTGCATAGGGCATATCTCACCCCGAGGGCCATCCAGAGGATGTTTCCTGCTGCCTCTTCTGGCTGTCCAAGATGTCCAAACCATGATGCTGATTTTATCCACATGTTGTGGTCCTGTCCTGTATTGGGAGGGTTTTGGTCGGAGGTTACGCAGAGCCTTTCAATCTTAACGGAACACTCCCCTTGGAATACTATAGACGCATGCCTTCTGGGCCTCTTTCCTCTCCCCAAGAAGGCAAAGCAGCTGCGCCGCTTTGCGGGATTAACCTTGATGCTTGCCAAAAAATTGATTACTCAGCGCTGGAAATCGCGCACGGCGCCGCGCGAGGGTAAATGGAGGGAGGAAGTTCTTAGATGGACCGTAGCGGAGACGGAAGCGCTTCATTGTGAAGAATATAGAGGGCTGCGAAAACGACCCATCTCCCTGGACTGGGCGTATTTGGTGGAACAGTTCAAAGCAACTACGGAGGGGGTTAGAGGGTTCCCGGGGCACACTGGAGGTCCACTTGGATGATCACTGATTATTGATGCTGCGTCCTGCGTAGTTTTCGAGGTGGCCGCCGTCCCCCCGCCCCCTCCCTCTCCTTCCCTCCCCCCGCCTCCCTTGTGCCCCCCTTCCTCTCCTGTCCTTCCCACCTATATCGGACAAGACTACCCCGTAGTATTATCTACCTGAGTTGGGGTATTTACAACACAGCGGCAGAGTTTCTTAAGTTCCTTGTTAATAGGGTTAGCATTTGGGGGTGGGGATGGGTAGTTTCAATAATGGTAATTAACACGCTGATAATGCTTGATATGCTGTGTCTGATATGTAATTCCAGTACTGTTAGTGTTACAAATGCTGCATATCTAGGAAATGTAATGTAATGAAATACTATGTATGGGACGTTAAGAACAACATATACACTCCCTCATCCGGCTGTGAGAAAATCAAAAATGTCATTGGTACCTTGTAATATGTATAAATGATTGGCAAAACTCAATAAAAAAATGTGTTAAAAAAACTGTTGTGTGACACTGGCAAAAAGGTCCATTGGTTTAGGCAGGAAAATGCCAACTATCTAAAAGTGGGATTTTCAAAAGAGTAAGTTAAATTCAGACTTTATTATTAAGGAGAGTTTTCAATTACAATTCAAATGAGTGGAAGAAGTAGTCTCTAGCTGTTCCTAAACTGAAGTTATTACTTATTAAATGTAATAATGTGACCCAGTGTTAGTCTGGGAGGCTAGCCTTGCCAAAGTGAAAAACAAGCATTGGCATAGCCAATAGGTCTCGCCTTTGGAACCTTATAAGTGTTTAGCCATGCAACAGTTGATGTTGTTGCACCAAGGATATTGTGCTGGATAACTAAACACTTATAAGTTCCCAAAGGCGAGACCTATTGGCTATGCCAATGCTTGTTATTTGGAGAGAGTGGATGTATGAACAGAGACACATCTGCAGCACTGCCTAGAGGACTTAGAAAAAAAAATGACAGATGAGACCAGAGAAGCAGGTAGCATCACTGTGTAGAGGACTTAGAATGTGGAATTACCGATGAGACCAAAGAAGCAGCTAGCAGAGCTGCCTAGAGGACTAAGAATGAGGGATTGCCACTGGTAACAGAGATAGAGCTGCAGCACTGCCTAGAGGACTTAGAATGTGGAATTACCAACAGAACCAGAGTAGCAGCTAGCAGTACTGCTTAGAGGACTTAGAATGAGGATTTACCACTGGGGCGAGAGAAACAGCTAGCAGCACTGAATGAGGAATTACCACTGTGACCAGAGACACAGCTGCAGCACTGCCTAGATGACTTAGAATGAGGAATTACTGACCGGACCAGAGTAGCAGCTATCTATCAGCACTGCCTAGAGGACTTAGAATGAGGAATTACCAACGGAATCAGAGAAGCAGCTTGCAGCAATGCCTAGAAGACTAGGAATGATGAATTACGACTGGAACCAGAGAAGCAGCTAGCAGCACTGGCTAGAGGACTAAGAATGAGGAATTACCACTAAGAACAGACGCTGCTGCAGCACTGCCTAGAGGACTAAGAATGTGGAATTACGAATGGGAACAGAGACATAGTCGCAGCACTGCCTAGAGGACTAACAATGAGGAATTACCGACGGGACCAGAGTAGCAGCTAACAAAACTGCCTAGAGGGCTTAGAATGAGAAATTACCTACAGGACCAGAGAAGCAGCTAGCAGCACGGTCTAGAGGGCTTAGAATGAGGAATTACCGACGGGACCTGAGAAGCAGCTAGCAGCTTGCCTAGAGGACTAAGAGTGAAATTACCACTGTGATCAAAAACACAGCTGCAGCACTGCCTAGATGACTTAGAATGAGGAATTACTGACGGGCCAGAGTAGAAGCTAGTAGCATTGCCTAGAGGACTTATAAATGAGGAATTACCATTGGGACCAAGTAAGCAGCTGCAGCTTTGCTAGAGGACTTAGAATGAGGAATTACCACTGGGACCAGAGTGTCAGGATCATAAGCCGGTACACACTACCTGCCCTCCATACGAGGAAACCTTAGGATGACACCTGCGCAATAGAACTGCATTTACCGGCATGCAACGCGAGTCGCGTATTACGTGACTTGGACGTTACGCCGGAAAAGGAATAAGGGCGGCGACTGCCTGGAAGCGCCGCCGATTATTCTTCCGGGATCGCTGATGTGGATTCCTCCGGCTACACTACAGATTCCATCCGGCGGTAAGAGTGCTCGCGCACTAATCTTTGACCGCCCACTGCTGCAACAGAACGCTGGTGAGTTCACCGTGTTTTCCAAGGACTCCCCTGTTGGACGAGACACGCGGTATTGCGGTCTCTTGCAGGGGAGCTTGGGTGCCTATAGTGGCACTTGGGATTGCTCTTTCCCTGTTGGTGAAACCGAGAAACTCATTCGGTTTCGTGCAGGGAAAACGTAGTACCCGCGATAAATCCCGGATATGAATATAATACCACGGGATTATATGACACTTTACTTTTGAATAGTCTTGTGTGAAGCTTCAAGACCTTGTAAGGGCTTTTACCAGGACATGTTTATTTTCACATTGAACTTCCTTAAGGAAACCTAAAAACTTTGCTGATTTGATGTTGGGAGCCCAGTGCTATTAACCTTCTTGGGCCCCTTGCACAAATGTGTTAAGGAATCTAGCTACGATTGGTCCAGGGTCCAGAGTAACCCTCTGATTGATATCATTTGGTTGTTCTTTCTTTCATTAGCGTCTCAGGAGAGAGGTCGTTTGGAGGGGATAGAACCAAGCTAAACAGTACGCAGGACACATAGCCTGGGTAGGTGTTCCTTCTCTTATTCAGTACGAAGATGATACAGTGAGGGCTAGGGGGGAACAAGAAGCCGTCCTTAATAGTGTGCTCTCTGTTGTTTTCTCTTTCATGTAGAAGGTGTTCTGAATGTGCCATCACCCTCTGCTCTCTTCTGATGTTCACGCCTCATTATCTTTTTGTTTCAGGTAGGGGGTGTTGTATAGAGGGGCAGGCAGTATACTGACGGTTGTAGGGAAGAATAAGCAGAAGAGGCCTTACGTTGGTTTTTTGTCTCCTTCACAGATCTCCCTCCCCGCAGTTCCTACCCTTTCCTTCCCCCGCTCAATTACCCCAACAGTCTGTGTACGTATCTCTATTCCAGACTTGGGGTAGTTCAGAGGTGGGCCCCCTTTGAGCATCAGCACGACCCCGAGGAATCGGACGGAGGATTCTGATACAGAGGAGCAGCTGAAACTGTGTAGAGGACTAAGAATGAGGAATTACCACTGGACTAGAGAAGCAGCTACCAGCATTGATTAGATGACTAAGAATAAGTAATTATCACTGGGAACAGAGACACAGCTGCAAAACTGCCAAGATGATTTAGAATGGGGAATTACCACTTGGAACAGAGACACAGCTGCAGCACTGTCTAGAGGACTTAGAATGGAGTAATTTCTGACAGGACCAAAGAAGCAACTACAGAACTGTGTAGAGGACTTAGAATGAGGAATTACCACGGGGAACAGAGACACAGCTGCAACACTGCCTAGATGACAGCTTTATAATCATGTCCTACAGTAGTTTTATTGTTACATGAATAGATTTCTACAAAAATGTTTACTGATATTTCTAAATATTTACTTTTGCACTTTAATTTGACTTTTTTACTGCATGATGCAAAACTTATTGCCAATAATGCAGAACTTGTGTTAAAAGGAGCTTTTAGCTCTGAAAAGGCTAAAGGTACTATTCTGTACAATATATGTTTGTTCTTTCCTTCGTAGCACATTGACTTGTGTTTTTCAGTTTAAAAAATAAAAATGAATTCATGAATGGTTGAATGGTTCTAACTCGTGTGAACTGCTCCTCTCTTGTTACAAGAGGAAACAAAAAACTGTGAACGCTCTGGCATTTTTAAGCGCCCACGCATGCCATTAATATAGAAGTGCTGATGGCATTTTTTTATTTATTATGTTTATACATCACTGTCATACAAAGCCCGAAGCAACTAGTTGGAGGAAAACAACACCTGCAAAAGCAGGGTGAGCTGGCAGTTATCGTAAAATGTATTTTGGAAAGAGGAACACAAAGTAGACAAGCATTTGCAATGCAATAGGTCTCGCATTTGCAAGAGTTTGTGCTATTGGCATTGTAAATGATAATGCCTTTTATTTATGTGTTTAAAAAACGTGCAAGAGCTGCGTGAACACCCCTTGCAGGTTTAGTAAACACAGAAATAAAAGGCATTATCATTTACAATGACAATAGCTCAAACTTTGCAAATCCGAGACCTATTGCATTGCAATGCAATAGGTCTCGCATTCACACTATTTTGAGCTATTGGCATTGTAAATGACAATGCCTTCTATTTATGTTTTGGGTTTTAAAACATAAATACAAGGCATTGTTATTTATAATACTAATAGTTAAAAAAAATGCAATGAACCTCACCATCTATACAAACAGAAAGGGTGCTTTAGATATGTCAGGTCAAAGAGCAAACACCCCGACTGGCGCAGATGAAAGCACCTCAGATTACTGAATGGACAGCAACTTTACCTGAAAGCAGACAAAATGAAGGGACCCGTGCACACTTCGTGGTGTCTTGAATGAACATTAGACCCCCAATCTCTAGTTCTGTCTCCCGCTAACACTCTAAACGAGTCACGGTTCGTGTTAAAGTTTATCGTACACCTTTTTCAAACTTCAGCAATATTTTGAATTCTATGTATAGCGAGGAGAGCGATCTTGCCTGAACTCTGCGGTTGTAAATTAGGTAAAGAGGTTACATAGAAGGTAGACCATTTCTCCTTCACGCCTGTACGCACATACTCTGTATTCAAATATGCTGCAACGTGTGTTTGCCTCGACGCCTCACCTGCGTTATCAGAGGCACAGTTATATTAGCTGGTTACAGGAAAATAACCCACACCCTGAGCTTAAATAAGGCGCTCACCGACGTCACGGAGCGCGAGGCGAGGAACTATCGTCAGGTTGAGATTACTGTAGTAATTAGGGATGATAACACACGTACAGTCACAATCTGTACAGACTCATACATGCACACGGACACATGCAAACACGCTCAAACACCATGCACCCACACGCCACATAACCCACACATTAACTACACGTACATACGGACCATCACAGACACACACCAGGAACAAAAACACAAGCCCCACAAGTAAACACACATGTACCACGCTCAAGAACCCGCACGATGTACACACACACATACTACATAAACACGACACATACTCTCACAAAGTTGTACGACAAATGAACACACCAGGCCCAGCATTCTTTGCCACCTAAGTGCTAGTGAACTACCTCAAAACGCCCACAGCTGTGCAGAGGGCAAGCACCAGACACCCTCGCAGAACCACACTATCTCCGCCCAAACAAAACATGTACCCATGTCCCCCACTGTGTGGGTGTGTGACAGCGTGCGAGAGCCTGAGAGAGTGCGAGTGTGACATCGTGCGAGAGAGTGAGTGTGTGACAGCGTGCGAGAGCCTGAGAGTGTGTGACTGCATGCGAGAGCCTGAGTGCGAGTGTGTGACAGCGTGCGAGAGCCTGAGAGTGCGAGTGTGTAACAGCGTGCAAGAGCCTGAGAGTGCGAGTGTGTGACAGCGTGCGAGAGCGTGTGAGTGCGAGAGCGTGGGAGTGCGCCCTGGTGTGCGACAGCGAGCCTGGGTGTATTCTTATATGGACTTTCAGCCTCTTAAAAACATTCATGCAGGCACACCAGTCGTGGCCAGATTTGCATTGGCACCAACGGAAATGAACTGGCGCAAATCTCTCGCATTACAAATATCAGGACGCGCAGTTAATTTTTGGCAAAGCGCTAGCTACTCAATAAGTGTATTTAACGTGGAAGGGAATCCAACGTCGAATTATAAAGCTGCAAACCAAACCTTTTGAAGCGTGATACACAATACAGCAGGAAATCTGTCACGGGAACAGCTTGCGAGGGGCCGACGGGCGATGCTGACGTTATACAAAAAAAAGTAAATAGGAAAAATAAAAAAAAATGCAGCGCAGAGAGAATGGAGACAGCATTCTGGAAGTTAGAATAACAAGCACGGAATCGAAACCCGAATGTGGGAATCTAAACCAGTGGTGCGCGCGCACCACAGAGGAGCGGGGGGGAAAGGGAGCGAGGCGAACGCCCGCTGCTGCGCGTGCTTGACACCGGTGGGAATGGGCGCGGCAAAGGCGGGACATGCGCCCGCCTTTGCCCAATTGCGTGCTGTCTTTCTTATAAAGACGCACGCAAAGCCCAATAGCCGGGGGAAAAACGAAAAGCACACGCACAAGGGTGTGCGATTCCTAAGTCAGCTTCTAAACCCCCTACATGAGGTCTCTCGCTGCGCAAGCAGGGCTGCGCACTGCAACGCTAGGCGCGAGACCTAAAAAAACAAGAATCAAAGAGCAGTGTGAAATGAGAGAACGAAGCACATCAGGGTGGTGGAGCTTTCTTGTTACTAGTGTGTAACAGAGGAAGGAGCAGTTTCTTCCAGCCTGGAAAACTAATCTGAATGGTGCTGCTTCCGTGTTTACTAATCCAGACGAGACCGCTCCCAGGCTTCTATGGCAGCCTCGCTTTGGAAGCTTAGCTGGGGAGACATAGTCCTATTTTTATTGCTCCTTTGCAATTGTGAGAACTCTGAAAAAGACGTTGCGTAAAAAAACACTAGCATGGTACTTGCAGGCTGCCACTCCGAGTTACAAGCATGGCCGGAGATGAGAAACTCTGGATCTCACTGGTGAGCTCCGATACTTTGGGGCAATATTGTAAATGTTTTAATGTCTCAAAAACACATAAATTAAAAATGTGTTAACATGGATTAGAGGGCGCAGCATCTCCGGTTGTGTGGACACATTGCGGGGAGAAGTAAAAGTAGGTGTCCTGGAGGGCTTTAAGTGGGGTGAAAAAACTGGAAGGGTCTCTCTAAGGGGCGTGGCCAAAGTAATTAAAATGTTGGCTTAAAACATGTAAACTGAAAATCTGTGCGTAGCATAGTGTGCCGCCAGACTGGTATTTTGCTGCTCCTGTCACTGCATCCAGATATTTAATACAACATGTAACATTACACCTACAACAAGCTAGGGCTATTGGCTTTGTCAATGGTTCTCTGATGTTCTAAGGGACATTTTTGCTGATCGGGCTGCACACAGGCTGGCAGGCCGGACCTGGCAACTACTATGTGCTCCTAATAACCAGCGGTGAGGAGGTGGCCAGCTGTGGGGAATCTCGCGCTGGTCTGGCAAGTTTGCTGTTCGGTTCCCTGATGTCCAGGGTAGCGTGGATCCAGTATAGTGACACAAGCTGGTGGTGCCGAGGCTGGTAGCGGTGATGCCTCTGGCTGACGTGCAGACTGGGTTTGCAGATCATAAGGTGACCTGAGGCGGCACCGGTATGCAGGCGGTGATGGTGTCTCACTGCATGGGATTGTCACGACTATGAAGGGCACTCAGGCAGAAGGGCTGTCGCACCCTAAACCACTGAGGACTGCAGGGGGTGCTGCAGTCTGTCACTGCTCCATGCAGTGGTGGGATGCGGCCGGTCAGGGTTCCATACCCGCGTCGATGCTGCTGGTTGAGGCTGTATGATCGGTGTAACCGGTCAAGGTTCTGTGAGGGTGGTGGAGCCGGCAGGAGAAAGATGCTCGCCACGCTCCGAATCGGCGTCTATCTAACTCCATTTGTAAGTAATTGGCAATACTTGCATTCCAATCATGTCAATAAAGCTGGGATTGTGAGCGGAGTGAGAGGGAGGCGGCCAAGCGCAGAGGGCGCGAGACGGCAGCGGGACACGTCTAGAGAGGCAGCGCGAAGAAGGGAGACAAGAGAGATGCTCCCTTGACATCCAAATAATATCGCTGGCATAGTACATGGAAGACACAGGTAGATTAAGTGATTTGCCCAGAATCACAGAAAGTTGAGCAGACGCCGAGACGCGAGACGGAGAGGGCGGAGCGAGTGAGTGGCCGGGACGTGTGGGCGAGGAGAGAGGCGCGCGCGCTTGGGAGAGCAGTCTTCTCTTTTTGGAGGCGCGCCCCTGCTCGCTCCCACAAGGTGGATGCCGCCACAAGCACGAGTATGTGCTTCCAAAAAGAGCAGAGCGACGGCTAAAGGTCCTCCTAAGCAGCGCATGCGCGCTGCGTAGGCGAGACCTAATGACGGGTGGTTTTTCACTGCCAGGACTTGCAAACCTTATGTACACGTGTCCTACTTTTAAATACCCTGCGGCCTGCCATATGAGTTGTTAAGGCCTACCTTAGGGGTAACTCATAAGTATTAAAAAGGAAGGGTTAGACTTGGCAAAATGTTTACCTTGCCAGGTTCGAAATGGCAGTTACAGCTGCACTACAGTCTGCAGTGGCTGTCCTGAGACATGTTTTACAGTGCCGCTGTAGTGAGTGGCACAGTGAGTGCTGCAGCCCACCTGTAGCATTTAATACACAGGCCCTAGGTACGCGTAGTACCATTTACTAGGACCTTATAAGTAAATGAAATGTACTAGTTAGGGATATACCAATTTTACCATGTTTAGAAGTGGGAGCTCAAGCATTTTACCACTGGTTAGCAGGAGTAAAGTTTGCAAAGTCCTAAAGCCAACAAAAACGGATTCAGCTTAAATAGGATAGTGAAGGCAAAAAGCTGGGAAAATGGCATGCAAAAGGCAGTCATTTCCAACATAGGGCCTCTCTGGCACTTTGACAAACTGAAGTTGGAAGGGTGCTGTGGGTAAATGGGGTGTATTATATGGTGAGGTAGTCTAACCTCACCGTGTAATACACTTACAACCCCCTTAGAGCCCTTAGGTTTAGTCTGTCAATCCCTCAGCTCAATCCTGGATAGCTGTGGCTTGAGCAGCAAAGCTTTCACAGAGGAACTAGTGTAAAGTATTTAAACAGCACAGACTATTTGTTTATAAGAATTTGGACAATAGAACAAAAAAGATCCACCGAAGGGTTCCGGAGATATAGATTTTACAAGCAATAATAAATAAGTGCAATTTCACTCAACCGCAAACAAGCCTTGGCAAAATCAATGAGTTGAACACTTAGAAACTTTTTAAAGGACAACTTAGGTAAGTGTCACTGCGGTTGGTTAGAAGTACTTAGGGTGACTAACTCCGGTTGGTAGCTAGTCAGGGGGGACAGCAAGGTCCTCAAGAGCAGTTACCTTCACAGGTGAAGAAGTTCTTCAGCCGTTCCAGGCACTTTATCCACGTTGCAATGGATTACTATGGAGTGGTCCTGATGCAAGAAATAAAGGATGCTGAAGATGCTCTAAGGATGCTGTGGATGCGACACGGTCAACGGGGGTCTTCCTGTTTGGATTCCTTGGCCCAAAAAGATGGTGAGGGACTTCTCTTTTCAGGGTCGACGTCTCACGGAGTCCTCTCCGGTCTGGCCGAAGTCCAGTCGCCACTGGATTACCAGTTGCCTGTTGTCGTGGTCACAAGCCAGTCCTTGCTGGGCCGATAGCTCGCCTTCTGGGGTCCCAGCAGCTCTCTGACAGCGCTCCCAGGTTCAGCCAAATCGGGTGCCTCTCTGTGCTTCGGATTTTGGTCCTGTTGGTCCTCGGTGCCTGGTGACCACTTCTTGTGGCGTGTGACATCTGGCAATCCCTGGATGCACCATTCTGCCCCCTCCCAAGATGGCGAGACCCCTCTCTTGGTGTACAGGCCTATGGTGTGATAGGCCTGTACACCAAGAGAGGGGTCTCGCCATCTTGGGAGGGAGCAGGGGGTATGGCTACCTCAGGGCCATACACCCTTGGGGAAACTAATTTGGCAAATGGTTTTCCCTCTTTGGATCCCGTACCCGCCTGTCTACATCAAAAAGGGGCAGCCGTCCCCCCTGGTACTACACATCTCCCCTTCAAAGGTGGCTTCACCTTTGAGGCCTGCCTTTTGGGGCTAACATCCAAGTGGCTTCCTGCAGGAGGGAGGTCACACCTCCCTGGCCTGCAATCCCTTATTTCTCTCCTTCCCCAGAGTCGTTAGCACGCCTCTTCATGAGGGCAGATAGCTGTCTCGTGAGGCGGGCTCCATGTGTGCCTGGGAAGGCACAGGAGTTTTAAAGGAAACAAAGTGGCAGCTTTGCTAAAGAGGCACACTGTAACAACTTACTTTAATTTCGACTTGTTTGATTCCTTGGAGTGCACACATTGGTCTCCCCGTTCATGAGTTGGCACAGTTGAGGGGTCAGTGTGTAACCCTGTGCTCGCCAATTGGGCGACCAAGCCGTTACACAGAAAAAACTGTAGTTTTGTGTGTTTTAAGGTCAGGACAGGTAAAGTGCATGTTGTGTCTGTCTAATGTTGCACCCTGCCTTTAGGGCTCAGTAGGCCTGCCAGAGGGGTGACTTGCACACATGTCCTGGGGAAGTGGTGGCTTTGCCATTGCTTTCAGTTGCAAAATCGGGCTAGCAGTGCAGGACTGGGGGACTTGTTTTGCTTGGGGGACCTCCAGGGTGACACAATCAGTGCTGCAGCCCTAGGGTACCCCTCTAACTTACATGCCCTGGGTTACCAGGGTATCATTTACTCAGGTCTTACAGGTAAGTTAGCCATTTCCAGTTGGGTGTAGCCAATTCAACATACACTTTATGGTCAGGGCACTGGCACTGAGGTCTGGTCAGTAGGCCTCAGTGCACTCTCAGAGTCGAAAAACAGCAGCATCATTTGAAAAACGTGGGAGTGGCCATACAAAAAGAGGTGTTTCCTTTCCTAACCCCCTTCCATACAAAAGGTGATGAGCAGCTAACCTTTTTCCTGGTGATTCTCATCATCTCATTGGAAGAACCTGGAAAGACCATCTGCATTTGCATCAGTCAATCAATAAAAGATTTGTAAATCGTGGCAAATTGCCCGTGAGGAATTGCCTGCTAACGAAGGCAACTGGCTGATCCTGGCCCAAATCATTCACTTGTGACAAAACTGCACCTACCATGTTCAGAGCCATCTGTCTGGACAATAAACTCTGCTGATGTCAGGAACCTTCAAGACATTTGCTGAGCACAGTGCTTCCTTAAGAGTGTCAAAAGCATTTTGACACTGCTCACTTCACATAACGTTTCTGGGCTACTTTTTATTGGTCAAGCCAGTTAATGGTGCCACTATGGTACCATAATACTTCACAAATTTCCTATAGTATCCAGTCAGGCCTAAGAAAGCTCTGACCTAGGCCTGGGTCTTAGGAGGTTCGCAAGCCAGGATGGTCTGGATCTTGCGCTAGAGAGGTTGAACATGGCCTCCACCAACTTGGTGGCCCAGGTACACAACAGAGCCCTGTCTATCTCGCACTTCATTGCCTTGATAGTCAGGCTTGTCTGCTGCAAGGCCAGATGCACTTTTCAGGTGGACCTGGTGATCCTTCCAGGTGGAACTAAATACAGCTATATTGTCAAGATAAGCTGCACTGGGACTCTCCAATCCTGACAGTACTTGATTCACCAATCTCTGGAAAGTGGCAGGGGCATTCTTCAGCCCAAAAGCATGACTGTGAGTTGAAAGTGGCTTTCAGGTATGGAGAAAGCAGACTTCTCCATGGCTCCTTAAGTGAAGGCAATCTGCAAATACCCTGATGCCAGGTAAAAGGTGCTCAGAGACCTGGCTGCCCCCAACTTATCAGTGAGCTCATTAGCTCTTGGAATGGGGTGGGCATCAGTCTTAGTGACTGCATGAGGCCCCTGTAATCCACACACAACCTCATTTCAGGTTCCTCCCCTTTGGGGTTGGGTTTGGGCACCATGGACTACTGGAGGGCTCAATCACCCCCCAGCTCCAGCATCTTGACAACCTCCGTCTTGATGCTGGCCTTGACCTGATCAGATGTTGTCAGACCTGATGTAAGAGAAAGCAGTCCAGCAAACTGTGTGGGGGAGGGAACTATTCCCTCCACAGTTCCATCTTGGGCATTAGTTGATAAGAGCTCTGGGAGAGGGTCACTCTCTGCTTCCTCGCTTCCATCTGTTACCATCAACATGGTGATGTCTGCCCGTTCATGGTGTAGTTCGAGCCTATTCTCATGGATCGCCCTGTGAATGTTCTTGGGTGTATCTAAGTAGGTGACTTTCCCCTCCTTCTCCAAGATGGAGTAGGGCCCATTCTACTTGTCCTGTAAGGCCCTGGGCGCTACGGGCTCTAGGACCCACACCAACTGTCCTGATTGGTGTTCCACCATGAAGGACTTTTGGTCTTACCAGTGCTTATCTAGCTCCGGACTGGCCACCAAATTTTTGTTCTGGAGCGAAGGCCAAGCACATAGTCCACTATGTCCTGCCTAGGTTCTTTCAGGGGTCTCTCATCTTTCCATAACCAAGCTG
Source organism: Calotriton arnoldi (assembly GCA_963921515.1). Lineage (NCBI taxonomy): Eukaryota > Metazoa > Chordata > Amphibia > Caudata > Salamandridae > Calotriton > Calotriton arnoldi. The sequence continues at coordinate 1,785,322 of CAWUFW010001319.1, read as the reverse complement.
ATTGGACCTCTCACAGGGCGGCCAGAGAGCAGCTCAAAGGGACAGAAGCCAACTCCTTTTTGAGGGAATTCCCTGTATGCAAACAATAGGCATAGGAGGAGAATGTCCCATCTCCTCCTGAGTTGTTCATGAAAACCCATGATCATGCCTTTTATAGTTTTGTTGAATGTCTCAACTAAACCATTGCCTTAAGGTTGTCATGGGGCGGTGAACTTGTAAGTCACATCACATTCTATCCCACATTGCCTTCAGATAGGCGGTTTTAAAATGTGTGCCCCTATCTGAAATTATCTCCCTAGGGAACCCAACACTGGTGAAAATTCCAAGGAGGGCTCTAGTCACTGCCCCTGCCTCAAGATACATAGTGGCATGGTCCACTACCACTCACTTGGATGAACCTGTTCCCTGAAGCTGTGGGTGGGTCTAGAGGACCAACAATATCTATCCCCACCCTCTCAAAGGGTGTCCCCACCACTGGTAGTGGTATGAGGGGAGCATTTGGCTTGTCTTTTGCCTTTCCACTGGCTTGGCAGGTCATACAGGAGCTGCAAAACTCCTTGAACTTCTCAGACATCTGGGTCCAGTAGAAGTGGTTGACCAGCCTTTCCCAGGTCTTGGTCTGCCAAGGTGCCCAACCAAGGGAATATCGTAGGTCAGTTTAAAGTGAAACTCCATGCACTGTTGAGGGACCACCAGTCTCCTGGATACCCCTGGTTTGGGGTCTCTTGGCTCACTGTATAGGAGCCCCTCCTCCCAGTATACCTTACGGATACCACTGGGATCCCCTTGTGCCTGTTTAACAGCTAACTATTGCAGGTCTTCTAGAGTGGGACAGGTCCTTTGTCCATTGCTCAGGTCCTCCCTGGAAGGACCCCCTTCTCCTTGGAGTTCTGCCAGATCTGACAAGTTTCCAGGAGTCAGTTCTTCTTCAAGCACCAGGCCTTCCCCCTGAAGTTTGGGCTCCTTCTGGACCTGTGGACCTTTGGAGGCTGGGCTTGCAGCCTTCCTTCTCCTCCTCTTGGCTTTAAGGACATGGTCCATAGTTTCAGGCTCCAGAATCCCTTCACTCTCTCTCAGGGCCTTTTGTGCGCTGGTTGTGACACACACTCATTCAGGTAGACCTAGCATGGCTGCATGGGTCCTCCTCTCTACTTCTGCCCAAGCAGAAGTCTCTAAGTCATTACCCAGCAAACACTCTATTGGGATAGCAGGGGACATAGCTACTTTCTTTGGGCCAGTAACCCCTCCTGACTCAAAGTCAACCACAGCCATAGGGTGTGACTTTGGGACATTGTCAGAGTTTACAATCTCGTGCACCTCCACAGGTAGGATCTTGTCTGAGGAAACCATTTTAGCTATGACCATTGTTATACTGGCACCTGTATCCCTTAGAGCCTTCACCTTCACCCCATTGATAACTGGGCACTGCCTATGCTTCTTCATGCTAGGAGGCCAGTGGCCCAAAGGCTCAATGTTTTCTCCACCCATGGGCACTAATGTGGCCTCTGTGTATCCTTTGGGATTTCTAGGGGCAACTTCCAGTCCAATCCCTAAACTAGCCAACCTTTTGGACTGGTCACCAGTGGGTGCCTTCCTGGTGAATATTGCATTCCCTCTTTTGTGCCTTGGCTGGTTTCAGTCAAAGCACACCGCTGCCATCAAGGGGTCAACATTCTTGCCCTGATACTCCTTCACCTTTGAATGAGATGTGGCTTGGCCCCCCTCACCGCCTACTTTTGAGGACTTTTTGGGGCTATCCTTCTTTTTACCCTTTCCCCTGGGAAGGTGTCTGAACACTTTTTAATTCTGCTCACCATCCAGGGTCTTCTAAGGGACCCTGGTGCTTAACTCCCTCTATGCCCCCACCCCCGCCCTCCCAATCGCTATCTCGCCTTGTTCGCTAGGACTAGACATATTAGAGTCCACAAGATGCTGGTACAACTTATCTGAATGACAATTCGTTAAAATGTGCTCCTTAACCAACAGATTGTGGAGCCCTTCAAATGTATCCATTTTGTTGCCTTTAACCGACCCATCTAGTTCCTTAACGGAGGTGTCAACAAAGTCTTCCCAGGTTTGTATATTACCTTTCTGAGGTGATCTGAGCATCTGCCTATACTCTCCAGGGGTTAAGCCAAAAAGCTCAACAAGGGCTGCCTTCATGTGGGCATAGGATTCAGCTACCTCCTTCTCTAATGTGAGTAAACTATCTCTATCAACCCCTGGAACTAACTCCCACAGAAGTGATCCCCAGTGTTGTATCCCCACCTTCCTCATCTTGAGAGCTGTCTCATATGAGGCCAGCCACTTGTCAATGTCATCCCCTGGAACATAACTAGGGGCAACCCTTAGGCAACCTTATACCAGGAGCACCCCCATCAGCACCTCCAGATCTGCTGCCACCATCTTCTCTGGGCTCCAAGCCCAGTCTGACCCTCCTTTCCTTAAAGGCAAACCTTCTCTCAGCACGAGCTGTGGCCCTCTCCTCCAAGTCCAGGCCTGCCATGCTGTCCAGTATGAACCTCTAGCTGTTTTCAGAGCTAGCCAGGCTGTGGGCTCTGGGGACCCTCAAGGGGGGGGGGGCTTCTGCCTGCCCCACTGGTTCCATTTAACAGGATGTGATTGTCCTCCAACTCCTTTCTGTCCCCATTACCTTGGGGGTAATTCCTTCCTCAAGTATGAGGCACCTGTGAGCCTCCCGGGCTATCAGGGCCTTAAAGCAGGTTTCTTGGCTTTAGCTTCTATGATGTTTTTTCTCTCTGGCAGATTTGCCAAATCGAGCTCCATGTCTCCTTATCAAAAAGTGACTCCTGAGCTGTGTTCAAAAACTTGGGGAGAACCTTTTCCTCCTTGATATACAAAAACCAGAGCTGCACCACATAAGAGCCAAAAAGAACATATTAACACATAAATATTTCATAGCTCCGTGTCAATAATTCCCGAAAACTCCAGTAGTATTTCTTCATTTAATGTTGCTTCGTATGATTATTCGTAAAAATCAGCCAACGCGTTTTGTCCAAAAAACAAAGGACTTCTTCAGGGCTGTAAGTTAAATGAATACATGTACCATGTAAACAAACGATACAGAACAACTGTACATGTCAATACAATACATTCACATACACTTAATGGACAACATAACACATAGTTTTAAAAAGACAAGGATGCAAACTCATGACACACTATTAAAAAAATACACAAGTTTTTAAGCCATGACAAATAATCACAAACACTACAAAAAATAGAAAATACGATATAGTGTTGATTGTGGTCATAGCCACGAAAAGAAGAGGGGGGAAGAGAAGGAAATGCTGTGATGTTATAAGAACCACCCGTATCCGACAGAGCAACAGAATCACTCGTCCGTAATAGATGGAAAACCACAAAGTGACCGAAAAGTGAAACGGAGACATACCGTCCCTAAGGAATGGGATGTCCGCGTTGAATGATTGACCATAGTCTTAATCGTTCGCTGATGGTCCGGGTTGACAATGAAATAGAAAAACCCCATGTGCAATGTAAAAGAAAAAAAGCGAAAGTGGAACTAAAGTGGAACGTTGTAAAAAAAACATACCAAAAACTTATTTCTTGTCATCAATTGGTTCCAATCATTTCATTGGTTAGGTGAGAATGGTTCTTTGCCCATAAGCCAATTCAATATGGATCTGCAAAAAACAGACATGTGCCTAATAAGGGACAAAGAATAACAAAGTCAATTTGTTGCCGTGATTTGAAAAAGCTGTCAAGTGGAGTCCTGACGTAGGGAGGAATGCGTACCTGTATTTACAGTTTTGCTAGAATGCGATTTGTATAAATAGGTTCGGCAAAGATCCTTTCAGGTGTGCATATCCAAATGTCAAATGAGTACAGTCCTATGGGCAGGGGAACATCCACCCTATGCCAGGCACCTGTGGGTGAATAAAATATCTAAATAACTATATAAATTCTATACAGAAAGAATAAATAACTAACTAATGGCACTACCACGGTGGTTTACAGTAAAAAAAGGGGGGAACAAGAAAAGAAAAGAAAAACAGAATGTCCTATATGCCCGAATATTATAAAAAACTTTTGAGAGATCAAAAATATTTCCAACCTATGCCGATGAGCACAAGTTGTGTGTGTGCATTGTGGACCAGCATAAGTATATAGGAATACAATCTGTGTGGAAAAGAGGCATAAGTTGTCTTTCAAAAGGGATAATAAACTGAAGACTCTTACCAGTCATCGCTGGTTATATTTACATAACGTAAATCGGCACTATCAGCCTAAGGAGAACTCAGAAAATTGAAACTGAGAAATGCAGTACGTATAAATTGAAAAAATCCGGAATGTGTGTGTTAGTCAAATATGTAAAGAAGTCCCCAGCTGGGGACTATAACAAATTCTTAGCGGATTATGACCACTGTCAAATTAGATAAGAACAAGCTGAAGTAAAACTCGTTTAGACCCAAACAAGCAAACTAGGATTCAGGGACTAACCCCCCATTCCTGACCTTGGAGAGAGTAACTACCAGGGGCAGTGAAACAGACTACTTACTTCTATGGATGCCGCGAAGTAGAAAGTATCGGCGAAGAGTCTCTGGTATCCAGCGTCTAATGCGTTGAAACGAGCAAGCCGCAGTCCAATCTTCCACGTTTTTTACGTTGGATAGAGGAATGTGACGTGATATATATATATATATATATATATATATATATATATCATTCAACAAACTCAGTCCTTGATGGGGGAACACTTTACAGCCAGTGCTCGCGGCGAGAAAAGGGCCAGTTCTCGCATAAATATTTCAACAAACAAGAATTACGCGGCACACACCTTGGTCGTTTCAGCTCTTTATTTGACAAAAGCTCTCCTCCTCCTACGCGTTTCGAACTTCTCGTTCTTGGTCACGGTAGTTTACACAGTCCCTTGTCTATTTTCACTTTTTATACTCAGTATCCACAGTTGCCCATTATGAGGCATTGTGGTACTGGTAGTTCATGCTTACAATTAACTTTATTAAACACATTCTTTATGCACGCACAATATGTAGAGAACATTCTTAACAGTTCGAAGGCGTCATTGGGGCCCTAATTCACTCATGTATCAATATATTTGAACACACAGGGTCTCGCCATAATACAATCTCAACTATTCATACCATTATTATGGATGAAATCGCAAGGTCCATTAACTTCCATGTGTGGTGTTGATTTCAACAATTATAATTCCGGCACAGCTTTTAACCAATACTTTTCGACGTTTGTACCAAACTGTGTCTTTCATTACTTTAGGCTAAGTGCCAGTTTACTATTTTTATACCTTGTCACCCAACATTCAGTGTAGGACTCAATGCTCATAATATACCCAGAGTTATGGCAGCTCAATAGTTTTCTCTTAAACCTGTTGTGGACTTAGTGTCCATTTGAAATAAGCTCAGTGCATATTAATATTCTTAAGAGTATAGCCTCGCACCCCTTGAAATCAATCTATTATCCTATATGTTGCCATAAATAAAACCTTGTGCATTAAAGAAAAAAAGAAGAACTACTGGTACATTCATAAATTACATTTCATATTCGCATTCTCAAGGATTCAATTTTCGTCTTCATTCATTAGTTCATCAATTGGCATATTATCCAAATCCTAGTGTTTCTGTTGTTCCAAACAAGTTGTCAATATCCACAAATAGTGTCCATTTGAATTTTTATTTTTTATAAATGAACGTGCATCTCCTCATCCCCGTTAAGACCTGTAGGAATCTTTGTTTTGAGCTTGATGATTAGTTTGGATTCAAGGCGTCTTAGCTTAAGCGTTCTGTTCCCGCCCCTCTCATGCGGCGGAATTGTGGCCAGACCAGAGTATTTCATGTCTAGCCATGTTTTTCCTGTGTGTGTGCCCATGTGTTTCGCTATGGCGTATGACATATCATGATTGACGGTGACCCGTATATGTTCAACTATCCTCTTCTTTAGTGGACAGATTGTGCTGCCAATTTATCTCTTTCCACAGTAACACTCAATTAGATACACCACATATGCTGTGTCACATGTGATGGTTTCCTTGATTTCAAATTGACGTCCTATTGGATCTCTGATTGATTTCAGGTTTTGTCCAATTTTACAGGCCTTACAGTTTATGCATTTTACAAAGCCCTTTTGTCTTAATTGTAACCATGACTCTTGTTTTTTCATCTTAAAATGGCTGTTCACTAGTGTATCAGACAGAGATGGTGCCTTTCTGTATGAAATGAGGGGATGATCCCCTACTAGGTGGCCAATGTCCTGATCTTTCTTCAATACATTCCAATACTTCATTAAGGTTTGTTTAATTTGAAAACTATCTCGGCTGTAGGTCAAGATTAGTCACGGTGTATTGTCTGATGTATCGATCGATTTCTTATTCATCAATTTCCTGTTGTCTATAAGTGTCTCTGCCAAAAGAACAATTGATGGACAGAATGCAGAACAATGTCATACATTCACCCCAGTACAGAGATCTGGGACTAAATCCATCGTTTTTTTGCTCACCATGCCATTCCAGTTTGGACCCAGCCATATGCAAATCAGTCTTGACCCTGCACCCAATAGGAGCAGTCCAGCCCGAACTGCCAGGCCAGGTCCTCCCTGGACTGGAAACAAGCATCCTACGACCAGTTTCGGGGTTTCACCCCTCTTCAGCCAGGATAGCTTGACTCCAGTGGCATGGAGAGCACGGGACCCACGTCTGGGCATACCCGTCCCACTCGGGGTGACAAATGCAAAAAGAACAATTGGACAGAATGCAGAACAATGTCATACATTCACCCCAGTACAGAGATCTGGGCCTATATCCATCGTTTTTTTGCTCACCATGCCATTCCAGTTTGGACCCAGCCATATGCAAATCAGTCTTGACCCTGCACCCAATGGGAACAGTCCAGCCCGAACTGCCAGGCCAGGTCCACCCTGGACTGGAAACAAGCATCCTACGACCGGTTTCGGGGTTTCACCCCTCTTCAGCCAGGATAGCTTGACTCCAGTGGCATGGAGAGCACGGGACCTACGTCTGGGCATACCCGTCCCACTCGGGGTGACAAATGCAAAAAGAACAATTGATGGACAGAATGCAGAACCATGTCATACATTCACCCCAGTACAGAGATCTGGGCCTAAATCCATCGTTTTTTTGCTCACCATGCCATTCCAGTTTGGACCCAGCGATATGCAAATCAGTCTTGACCCTGCACCCAATGGGAACAGTCTAGCCCGAACTGCCAGGCCAGGTCCTCCCTGGACTGGAAACAAGCATCCTAGGACCGGTTTCGGGGTTTCACCCCTCTTCAGCCAGGATAGCTTGACTCCAGTGGCATGGAGAGCACGGGACCCACGTCTGGGCATACCCGTCCCACTTGGGGTGGCAAATGCAAAAAGAACAATTGATGGACAGAACAATGTCATACATTCACCCCAGTACAGAGATCTGGGCCTAAATCCATCGTTTTTTTGCTCACCATGCCATTCCAGTTCGGACCCAGCCATATGCAAATCAGTCTTGACCCTGCACCCAGTGGGAACAGTCCAGCCCGAACTGCCAGGCCAGGTCCTCCCTGGACCGGAAACAAGCATCCTAGGATCGGTTTTGGGGTTTCACCCCTCTTCAGCCAGGATAGCTTGACTCCAGTGGCATGGAGAGCACGGGACCCACGTCTGGGCATACCCGTCTCACTCGGGGTGACAAATGCAAAAAGAACAATTGATGGACAGAATGCAGAACAATGTCAGACATTCACCCCAGTACAGAGATCTGGGCCTAAATCCATCGTTTTTTTGCTCACCATGCCACTCCAGTTTGGACCCAGCCGTATGCAAATCAGTCTTGACCCTGTACCTAATGGGAACAGTCCAGCCCGAACTGCCAGGCCAGGTCCTCCCTGGACTGGAAACAAGCATCCTAGGACCGGTTTCGGGGTTTCACCCCTCTTCAGCCAGGATAGCTTGACTCCAGTGGCATGGAGAGCACGGGACCCACGTCTGGGCATACCCGTCCCACTCGGGGTGACAAAGGCAAAAAGAACAATTGATGGACAGAATGCAGAACAATGTCATACATTCACCCCAGTACAGAGATCAGGGCCTAAATCCATCATTTTCTTGCTCACCATGCCATTCCAGTTTGGACCCAGCCATATGCAAATCAGTCTTTACCCTGCACCCAATGGGAACAGTCCAGCCCGAACTGCCAGGCCAGGTCCACCCTGGACTGGAAACAAGCATCCTAGGACCGGTTTCGGGGTTTCACCCCTCTTCAGCCAGGATAGCTTGACTCCAGTGGCATGGAGAGCATGGGACCTACGTCTGGGCATACCCGTCCCACTCGGGGTGACAAATGCAAAAAGAACAATTGATGGACAGAATGCAGAACCATGTCATACATTCACCCCAGTACAGAGATCTTGGCCTAAATCCATCGTTTTTTTGCTCACCATGCCATTCCAGTTTGGACCCAGCCATATGCAAATCAGTCTTGACCCTGCACCCAATGGGAACAGTCCAGCCCGAATTGCCAGGCCAGGTCCTCCCTGGACTGGAAACAAGCATCCTAGGACCGGTTTTGGTGTTTCACCCCTCTTCAGCCAGGATAGCTTGACTCCAGTGTCATGGAGAGCACGGGACCCACGTCTGGGCATACCCGTCCCACTCGGGGTGACAAATGCAAAAAGAACAATTGATGGACAGAATGCAGAACAATGTCATACATTCACCCCAGTACAGAGATCTGGGCCTAAATCCATCGTTTTTTTGCTCACCATGCCATTCCAGTTTGGACACAGCCATATGCAAATCAGTCTTGACCCTGCACCCAATGGGAACAGTCCAGCCCGAACTGCCAGGCCAGGTCCTCCCTGGACTGGAAACAAGCATCCTAGGACCGGTTTCGGGGTTTCACCCCTCTTCAGCCAGGATAGCTTGACTCCAGTGGCATGGAGAGCACGGGACCCACGTCTGGGCATACCCGTCCCACTCGGGGTGACAAATGCAAAAAGAACAATTGATGGGCAGAATGCAGAACAATGTCATACATTCACCCCAGTACAGAGATCTGGGCCTAAATCCAACGTTTTTTTGCTCACCATGCCATTCCAGTTTTGACCCAGCCATATGCAAATCAGTCTTGACCCTGCACCCAATGGGAACAGTCCAGCCCGAACTGCCAGGCCAGATCCTCCCTGGACTGGAAACAAGCATCCTAGGACCGGTTTCGGGGTTTCACCCCTCTTCAGCCAGGATAGCTTGACTCCAGTGGCATGGAGAGCACGGGACCCACGTCTGGGCATACCCGTCCCACTCGGGGTGACAAATGCAAAAAGAACAATTGATGGACAGAATGCAGAACAATGTCATACATTCACCCCAGTACAGAGATCTGGGCCTAAATCCATCGTTTTTTTGCTCACCATGCCATTCCAGTTTGGACCCAGCCATATGCAAATCAGTCTTGACCCTGCACCCAATGGGAACAGTCCAGCCCGAACTGCCAGGCCAGGTCCTCCCTGGACTGGAAACAAGCATCCTAGGACCGGTTTCGGGGTTTCACCCCTCTTCAGCCAGGATAGCTTGACTCCAGTGGCATGGAGAGCACGGGACCCACGTCTGGGCATACCCGTCCCACTCGGGGTGACAAATGCAAAAAGAACAATTGATGGACAGAATGCAGAACAATGTCATACATCGAGAGCACGGGAAGAGGGGTGAAACCCCAAAACTGGAATGGCATGGTGAGCAAAAAAACGATGGATTTAGGCCCAAATCTCTGTACTGGGGTGAATGTATGACATTGTTCAGCATTCTGTCCATCAATTGTTCTTTTTGCATTTGTCACCCCGAGTGGGACGGGTATGCCCAGACGTGGGACCCGTGCTCTCCATGCCACTGGAGTCAAGCTGTCCTTGCTGAAGAGGGGTGAAACCCCGAAACCGGTCCTAGGATGCTTGTTTCCAGTCCAGGGAGGACCTGGCCTGGAAGTTCGGGCTGGACTGTTCCCATTGGGTGCAGGGTCAAGATTGATTTACATATGGCTGGGTCCAAACTGGAATGGCATGGTGAGCAAAAAACGATGGATTTAGGCCCAGATCTCTGTACTGAGGTGAATGTATGACCTTGTTCTGCATTCTGTCCATCAATTGTTCTTTTTGCATTTGTCACCCCGAGTGGGACGGGTATGCCCAGGCGTGGGTCCCGTGCTCTCCATGCCACTGGAGTCAAGCTATCCTGGCTGAAGAGGGGTGAAACCCCGAAACCGGTCGTAGGATGCTTGTTTCCAGTCCAGGGAGGACCTGGCCTGGCAGTTCGGGCTGGACTGTTCCCATTGGGTGCAGGGTCAAGACTGATTTGTATATGGCTGGGTCCAAACTGGAATGGCATGGTGAGCAAAAAAACGATAGATTTAGGCCCAGATCTCTGTACTGGGGTGAATGTATGACATTGTTCTGCATTCTGTCCATCAATTGTTCTTTTGGCAGAGACACTTATAGACAACAGGAAATTGATGAATAAGAAATCGATCGATACATCAGACAATACACCGCGACTAATCTTGACCTACAGCCGAGAGAGTTTTCAAATTAAACAAACCTTAATGAAGTATTGGAATGTATTGAAGAAAGATCCAGACATTGGCCACCTAGTAGGGGATCATCCCCTCATTTCATACAGAAAGGCACCATCTCTGTCTGATACACTAGTGAACAGCCATTTTGAGATGAAAAAACAAGAGTCATGGTTACAATCAAGACAAAAGGGCTTTGTAAAATGCATGAACTGTAAGGCCTGTAAAATTGGACAAAACCTGAAATCAATCAGAGATCCAATAGGACGTCAATTTGAAATCAAGGAAACCATCACATGTGACACAGCATATGTGGTGTATCTAATTGAGTGTTACTGTGGAAAGAGATACATTGGCAGCACAATCTGTCCACTCAAGAAGAGGATACTTGAACATATACGGGCCACCGTCAATCATGATATGTCATACGCCATAGCGAAACACATGGGCACACACACAGGAAAAACATGGCTAGACATGAAATACTCTGGTCTGGCCACAATTCCGCCGCATGAGAGGGGCGGGAACAGAACGCTTAAGCTAAGACGCCTTGAATCCAAACTAATCATCAGGTTCAAAGCAAAGATTCCTACAGGTCTTAACGGGGATGAGGAGATGCACGTTCATTTATAAAAAATAAAAAATAAAATGGACACTATCTGTGGATATTGACAACTTGTTTGGAACAACAGAAACACTAGGATTTGGATAATATGCCAATTGATGAACTAATGAATGAAGACGAAAATTGAATCCTTGAGAATGCGAATATGAAATGTAATTTATGAATGTACCATTAGTTCTTCTTTTTTTCTTTAATGCACAAGGTTTTATTTATGGCAACATATAGGATAATAGATTGATTTCAAGGGGTGCGAGGCTATACTCTTAAGAATATTAATATGCACTGAGCTTATTTCAAATGGACACTAAGTCCACAACAGGTTTAAGAGAAAACTATTGAGCTGCCATAACTCTGGATATATTATGAGCATTGAGTCCTACACTGAATGTTGGGTGACAAGGTATAAAAATAGTAAACTGGCACTTAGCCTAAAGTAATGAAAGACACAGTTTGGTACAAACGTCGAAAAGTATTGGTTAAAAGCTGTGCCGGAATTATAATTGTTGAAATCAACACCACACATGGAAGTTAATGGACCTTGCGATTTCATCCATAATAATGGTATGAATAGTTGAGATTGTATTATGGCGAGACCCTGTGTGTTCAAATATATTGATACATGAGTGAATTAGGGCCCCAATGACGCCTTCGAACTGTTAAGAATGTTGCTCTACATATTGTGCGTGCATAAAGAATGTGTTTAATAAAGTTAATTGTAAGCATGAACTACCAGTACCACAATGCCTCATAATGGGCAACTGTGGATACTGAGTATAAAAAGTGAAAATAGACAAGGGACTGTGTAAACTACCGTGACCAAGAACGAGAAGTTCGAAACGCGTAGGAGGAGGAGAGCTTTTGTGGAATAAAGAGCTGAAACGACCAAGGTGTGTGCCGCGTAATTCTTGTTTGTTGAAATATATATATATATCTACACCTACATACATACACCCCCCCCCCCTCCCATGGCTATCGCCACTGGGTAGTTTTAGTTAGGATCGTGTTTCATTTACCTTTTTTGTGTTGGTAATAACTTTGCCGCTGTTTGACGAATCTCCACAAAGCTTTCACAAAAAGTGCTACTTTGTGACTAGTTTGCGCATAGAAGTTTTCGAGGTGATCCATCAACCGGGGGCGTGAAAAAAGGTGGGTCTCAAACCACGTTTCCCCCCATTCATTTTACCATAGGAACTTTAGACACAGCTACAGCCCAGAACGCTGAACGATTTACATCAAATTTGGCAGAAAGCTAGATCTTAGTCCAGAAAGAGTGCTTTGTGTGTTTTGATGTAAATCCATTCAATAGTTTTGGAGAAATGAAGGTAAAAATAATTGTATACATCACGCCGCAGAGGAGCTGCAGAACCAACAGATCTCAAACTGAGAAATGATTGGCTGCCACCACACACATTGCTCCCACTTGGGGGAGCATGCAAAAAGCAGCTGCTCCAGGTGGGAGCAATGGGAGCAATGCCAGCTCCCGCACCACACAAGAAGCCAGGTGGGTCCCTGGGGCTCCCTGCAGCACCCAACGTGTTGGATGCCCTGGGTTGGCACCAGGGCACCCACCTATAATTGATGCAGGCCCCAACGGATGGGGTCCCCAGGGTCTATAAAGGCTCAGGGAGGGGGACCACGTGCCCTCCTACCCATATATTTACATTTTGCCCCAGAGCCATGTTGCAGGGATGCTGCACAAACACAGAACTATGCACAGGATTATGGGACCTTAGTGTATAGGGACTGTGTCTTCCTACCACCTAGTACCCACAAACCCAGGACCGACAAGCTATAGTGTCTCACTTGCTCTCCTACTCACTTACGGAGAAACAAATGACTAGACACCCCAGAACACAACACTCCCAGATCTCAGGAATCGCGGTAACAAGACTCACCCTTTCGCACACACTCTTGTACTCGTCCACAATGAGATCTGACAGAGACACAGGATAGTTTAAAATATTTATTTTAACTAACGTGCCCTAACATGCAGTATACGTGCCACAACAAATTGGAAAATCCATGGTACGAATATAGTCAGCATAGCAGCTAGTCCATAGATCATGAAGGGAGATGTCATCGTAAAAAGACAATGGAGAAAAGACTATCGTGCCTAACCTCCCTGCCCTTGCTAAGGATAAGTATTATTATATAATAGAAGATCTCTGGGCTTTGTCTGCAGACCCCATACCTTAGCCTATAGATGGTAGATCTACATCCTAAGCCCTGTCTTGCTCTTCTCCCTGGAAATGTCCCTTTCCAAGTGTGTCGCACCTATTCGTGTACCCCACTAAAAACCCAAGTATGCTGTCCAAACAACAGCTGCATCGGTATGATTTGTCTAAAGGCTAAGGTCTGGCCAGAACAAAATTCACGTATGACATGAGCGCAAAACAAGTCCAATTTCTGGATGTATCGGTGTATATTGAGGAAGATCAAATCCACACTAAGATATATCGGAAGCCGACTGCCACGAACAGTATACTCCACGGTGCAAGCTTTCACCCGGCACAACTGAAGAAGAGTATCCCATACGGGGAGTTTATCAGGATGAACAGAAACTGCTCGGATACACAAATAGCAGAGAAACATCTGAAAGAAACAGAACAGAGATTCACAAGGAGAGGCTACAAGTATAAGGATGTAAGAGAAGGCTTGGAAAAGGCAAAGAAAATCCCCAGAGCAAGAACACTCGTAAATAGAGACAGAGATACAACCAAGGAATCAGAGGACACAACTAGATTGATCCTAACGTATAGCAAGGAGAGCTACAAAATTGTTAATATTCTTAACAAATATTGGAATGTCTTGGTGAAAGATCCTGATATTGGGCAAAAAATTGGAATAAGACCTATGGTAACATTCCGAAAAGTGCCGTCCCTAAAGGATAAATTGGTACGAAGCCATTTCTCCACGAAGAAACAAACAACGTGGCTGATGGAGAAACAAAAAGGCTTTACACACTGCAATAAATGCAAAGCGTGTAAGATCGGCAAGAGCACCAAGATGATCAAAGATTTTCGAGGAAGGACATTCCAAATCAATGAGAAAATAACATGTGAGACAACATATGTTGTATATATGATCAAATGCACGTGGCCTACGCTATATAGGAAGTACAATCTGTCCTTTACGAAAACGGATCCTGCATGGGGACATGAATTACGCAATAGCGAAACATCTGCATATCCAACATAAAACCAACTGGCAAGATATACGATATTTTGGAATTGCAACAGTCCCTGTAAATGAAAGAGGAGGAAACCGGACACTCAAGTTGAGGAGATTAGAGTCGCGTCTGATCATCAGATTTAAGACCAAGACTCTGTATGGTTTGAACGGAGACGAGGCTACATATTCATCTGTAGGGAGCACCTATCCATGCTGGAGGAATCAGGATTTACACATAGAATGAAGAAAGATATGTGAAACAGGGTACCAACCCTGAATTATCCACTTAGGAAGGATGCAAAGTGAGGATATATAAAAAATTCCTGGCCGGTACATGAAGAAGAAAAATATAGGGTACCTACCCTAATAGGACAACCTATGAAAAACTGGGAAGAACAATATATATAACAATGATTCTTGAGCCAGGAAGGAGTACGAAGAAAACGCTCAAATAAACAACCATAAAGAAAATGACCAAAAGCAAAATAAGACTGAATGTAATACTGAGGACTTCAGCAAAACCATGAGACTAACTCATTATGAATTAAATACATGGTATCTCCATACTTAAGTAATAAATGAGAACTGAAAAGAAAACGATTTAAAAGATGATCAGTAACTGAAAGAGACATTTATGATCTGTTTTGAAATACAAGTCCCATAATGCCTCATAATGGGCTAATATGGCTAAACTATAAATGAAGGAAAGCGAGGAAGGACTCATGTGAACCGTGAGAAAGACCATTTCTTGGTCGAAACGTCGGTGATGGTGGTAATTGTGCCTTAATAAAAGTACAGCAGTTATAGAGTACTCCTGGAGTGCGGTGCAATTTCTTGCTTGGAAACGTATTGCGGGGTCTGGTCCGACCTCGACATCCGGCACCTGCCGTGCGAGAGAGCGCGCCGATTGTGGACTGTTTGATGAGAGGATATATATATATATAATTTATTTCACTGAAAAAAACAAAGGTTTCAGGGACGTTATTGTTAGGCTCAGATTTCACTCGTACAAAACCAGTGAAATTCAGCAGATATAGTTAACGGAGCTAACTATAAGTTACGTCCTCGCAATGCACTGCTTATGCATTGCTTATGACCTCACATAGAAATACCTTGACTCTCCCTAGGCCTGGTGGTGGGGTCCCAGAGTGACTCCACCTGGGGCTACAATCAAATTTGCAGAGGATCAGTGACAAAATATAAACAAAAAAACAAGCGCTTGTTTTCTTTTCTTTTTTTAAGTCTCTCAGGTGGGCCAGGTCAGGGGGTGGGATTACTGGATTATAATATAGGGGAGGGGGTGCACGCAGACCCCCTCCCCAGGCTGCTCTTGGCCCAGGGCCCAGGCTCTAAATACAAAGGGGGAGGGGGGCATGCTCTCCCTCTCTGGGCCAATTTCGGGGGAACCTTCCTGCAGGACATATCAGTTTCCCTGCCCGCACTGGTGCTGGGAGCGGACTTTCCATCCGTTTCCCTGCCCGCAGTGATGCAGGCAGGTAAACAAATGAAAAGATTGCTCCCGCCTGCAGGGAGCAGCATTCCTAGCTACTCCTTGTGGGCAGGAGCAATGCCAGCTCCCGCTGGAGGAGGGGACCCAGCTGGGGCTGTGGGGTCCTTTTGGCTCCCCCCTACCACGGTGGGGGCCCTGGGTGAGCACCAGGGCAGCCACCCTTTGTTGGCAGGGCCCTGGTGGATGGGGTCCCCAGGACCGAAATTGGCCTGAGGAGGGGGCTTGCATGCCCTCTCCCCCATAAATATAGTGGTGGGCCCTGGAGATGGGATCCCGGGGGCAAAAAGCAGTCCAGGGAGGGGGCCTTGTGCCCTCCTTGCCCCTAAAAAAAAGTGCACCGGGGATGGGGTCCCTGGGGACAAAATCGACCCAGGGAGGGGGACACGTGCCCCACCACCCCATAAAATTTGCCCGGGGATGGGGCCCCCAGGACTGAAATCAGCCCGGGGAAGTGGGCCGCTTGTCTCCTCCCCATTAAATATGGGGCCCTTCCCCAGGGGATGGAGCGGCTGGGGGCTGAAATTGGCCTGGAGAGGGGTCTGCGTTCCCTCCTCCCCCTAAAATATGTTTCCGAGACCCGGGATATGGCCAGGTCCTGCGGCCAACCCCCTTCCGTGCACAGCTGTAGGAAAGTAGTATCTGCTTTTATGGTTACCCCCACTTTTTGCCTGGTGCTAAGCTGTTACTGACTAGTCTGAATGGGATCCTGCTAATCAGGACCCCAGTCTATCTGCTTTCTCCCTTAAATTGATATGTTCAGTACCTAGGTACATCCCAGGTTGGATACTGGGGCACCCTTATCAGTCCCTAGTTAATGGTACGAAGGTACCCAGGGCATTGGTACCCCAGAGGTTCCCCATGGGCTGAAGCATGCATTATGCCACCCATGGGAAATTATTCAAAATGGAACTACAGGCCTGCCATTGCAGCCTGTGTAAGCTGGTGCTAGCACCACTTACTACAGATATAGGTTTCCTATATCTGGGGTTGTAGTGAAGATATGGATTCACAGCTTACATTCTTAAGTTAGCATAAGTTAGTATAAACTTGACTGCCATGTTGCCGCTTTTGCACACGTTTCTAAATGATTTTGTTTTCGCAACTCCTCTGCTTGTGCTCGCTCACATGGGAACCGTCTACCTTTCACGTTTCTTGCTGAACTCTGGGGTCTTTTGTCTGCACAGCATGTTCAAGGTCGAAAAACAATGTACTCTGTTAATCTGCTTTGGTCAGTCCCACGCATGTTAGACATAATACGAGCACAGCTGCACTACAGAAAATCGGGTGCTTTTAATATTGCATTGCATGCATGTTAAGGCACTTGCAGAAAACCTTCCGAAGAGAAGAGCTGTGTTTGTCCGGTGATGTAAACTTTTGCATCTAAACCTGGAGGTATGGGGTCCCCCTGATAAAGCCCAGAGGTCTTCTATAATTATAATCAACTAGTTTCTAGCACGGGGAGGGTGGTAAGGCACATTAGGCCTTTTTTCCACTAGGTTTATAAAATGATATCCCTGTTCATATTTTATGGAATTGTAACAATGCTCACTATATTGAGTTTATGCATTTTGCTGTTAGTATTGGCTCGTGTACTGCATTATAGAGCACGTTAGTTAAAATAAACATTTTAAACTATACAGTGTCTCTGAATACTCATGTTGTGGACAAGTACAAGAGAATTGATGAAAGAGTGTTCTTGCTCCCGCAAATACTGAGAGTCTGAGTTACATGTTCTAGGATGTCTAATCATTGGTAGCTTCGCTGTAGTACGGAGAACGAAAGAGACACTATAGCTAGTCGGATAGGGGTTCCGGTCACTAAGGTGGGTTGTTGGTACACCACTATACACCGAGGTCCTGGTTTCTTGAGCGTAGTTCAGTATATGTGCAGAATCCCTGCAACATGGCGCAACCAACGTTTGGTCTGGCTCTTATCTGCGAGACACTTGAGTAGTGCTCGTGCTTGTCCACAATTCCCTCGCTTCTGTTTCCGGAGACAGATGTGACGGTGTTACCTCCTATATTGATGTTTTTATAGGTTTTTTCAAGCTTGATGTTCTTAAAAGGTATTTTCTTATTGTAAGTAACCCATTATTGCGCTGCCACCCTTTTGGTTGATATACGTTCTTTGTCTTCGTGGCTGACTTCGATATACCGGCGCATAGTCGCGCAGCACTCCGTCGACATTTGACAGCATATGGGGTGCCTGACGCAGGTGTCGATCTTATCTTTGTGGTGGAAGCTGATCCGACACAACACCATGAAGTGTTTTATTCTTGGGTCACTTTTCCAGCAGTGGATGGGGATGACGATTTGTTCCATACTTACACTGCTTCGGATCTTCCTCACAATTATCGGCCCTATACGAATCTTGAGCTTCCGCTCACGGCATGGCAACACCATATTTGGTTTATTGGCGCCCTCCCACACCCAGTGACACCGATCCGTTTAGGCCCTTTATCTATCAAAGGGGCCACTTGGCCGGTTTTGGCTGGGTACACCCCCACACCCTCGCTATCTGACAGTTCGAGTGGATGAACTCCACGTAATGCACACCTCTTTGGTAAGGGTGCATAGAGCTGTTGTACAATACTTTATGCACAACGTTCTGGTGGGACCACCTGGGGTTGCTCTGCAACCAGCTGGACCTGGCGGAGTGACTATCAGTCCCTTAATGGTTATTTCGGTAATGGGCAAGCGTCCACAAAATAAGGATGATTTACCTTATTGGCTTGCTGAAAAATTTGACCAGCTGGAGGCGGTATTTCCAAATACCTCTCCTGTGGATAAACACAGGATTTTGACTATTAGTTTGCAGAAAGACTTAATTCCCGAAGTAGCTGATTGTAACAATTGGGGAAGGGTATTTGCAGCAGTATATGCGAAATGTTTTGGCACTCCCTCGATGACCGTGCTCCCCTCCGTGATTAAACGTGTTCAAGATGAGCACGGCCCAGAAGCGGCTGTTGAATTGGGGATGCGATTGGTCGGGGTATTTGACGTAGTTGCTGATCTGATCCTTGCTAATATTAAGGGAGATGCAGTGAACTTTCAGGTGGCTAATGCTTTGGCCCTGGTCCCAGAGCCTGACAGGCCACGCGAATTGCTGAAGATTATTGCCCAGGCTTATAAAACCATTGGTCGCAATAGTTTGGGTGTTAAGCCTTTTGCTTAGACACCAGCTCAATCACATACACAACAGAAGTCTCAGTCTGAGAAAGACGAGCATCCAATCTTTAATAAAAAGAATTGGAGGACTAAGAAACAGGGTAGGCAACAACAGCAACAGGGGTCGCGTGCCACGTCACCGACGCCCGGGTCTGCTGAGCGCACTTATGATTTGCGCGACCGCGCGAAAATTAGGTCTCCTGACAGGTTTCAGGTTCCTGATCAGCGTTCTCCTCGTTCTTTGCAGGAAACATCAGGCTCACAAGCCGGTGGAGGGGAACGCCAGAACCGCGGCAGAGGACGAGGTGGCCCACAGGGACGTGATCAACCTCGTCAGGCTGACGTTAAGGAGAAACAAGAAGATTTTCCTCGTCAGCGCCCACAGTTTCAGAAAAAGAAAGTTGCTGCTTTAACAGCTAGATATGCCACAGACGGTGAGGACCCGGCTCCAGAATTTAACATGGGCAGTAATGCTGCTCGACAGCGCAGCGGAAGTTACCATAGTGCGGCAGGCACTGCGTCCATTTCTGGAGGCGACAGCAACTGACACTTTCGTTACAGTCGAAACAGCTGACACTAGAGTAGCTCCCCCTGACAGACTATATAGCATAGTTCTTTTAATTGAAGGTGACATAGAACGAGTTGTTAAAGGGATTTTTTGGGAAAATCTAACATCTTCTTACGACATATTGTTGGCGGAGGCAGATTGGCCCCCACCATTTGTTCTTGCTGCTCCGAAAGGGGACAAAGTGATTCTTTCAAGTTTTTCACGCAACGTCTCCAAGGAGCATGCAGAAGCTTTTGCGGAAGAGTGGGCGTTGGTGCTTGCACCAGCTTTGTACCGTACTCATGTGGGCTGGGAAAAAGACTCCCCGCACCATGAGATACCATTGCGGTCTATGCCTCAGCCGCAACCCCAATATCCTCTCCGACGGGAAGCAAAAGGTCCCGTTTCTGAGATTCTGACACAGTTAGAGTATCAAGGAGTGATTGAGACATGTGTGTCACCAATGAATAACCCTCTTTTTACCGTTACCAAACCCGATGGGTCGTACCGCATTGTTTTGGATTACCGGCATTTGAACTCTCATTGTCGCACTTTTGCGGTACAGAATACCCATAGTTCTGCTCTTGCAGACAGTCTTGTTCGTAAAAAATATAAAACTACACTTGACATTTCCAATGGCTTTTTCAGTCACAATTTATCCCCGGCATGCAGTCAATGGACCGCCTTTACCGCCGGCGGTAAACAAAAACAATTTAGGCGTTTAGCTATGGGCTACAAAAATAGCCCCGGAGTTTTCGCCGCCCGTGTTGTCTCTTTGTTAGACAGCATAGACCCGGATGCGTACTCGTACGTTGATGATATTTATCTCACGGACGACGAATTATGCCGCATCTCTGCCGAGTCGATCGCATCATTATCTTGTTTGCAGACTACGGTTACAAATTTAACTTTGCCAAATCACACATTGCAGAGTACACAGTGTTGTTTTGGGGCTATGAGCTCAATAATGAAGGTAGAGGCTTAGCGCCTCACTTCCTGGAGAAATGCGCACGTTTGCGACCTCCAACGACTCTGAAAAAACTACAATTTTTGCTGGGATTTTTGAACTTCGGACGTACTTACATTCCCGAATATGCCCAGCGTATCAAGCCTCTTTATGCCTTGATACAACCAATATTTTCAAAAGCCTGCTGGCTTCCGGAACATTCAGCTATCCTGCAATCTTTGCAGTCTGATCTTCTTGAATCTAAATTCTTGTTAACACGTGATAACCACACAAACCTGGTAATAAGAATCGTGCCAGGCGCAGTGGGTTTCACTTACTTGACCTTTAACGAAGGTGACACAGTACCTATTGCTTACAAATCACATTTATACACTTCAGCCGAGATGCCGTTTTCCAGTGTTGAAAAAGTCTTGACAGCTGTGCAGATGGCGATCCTGAAGGAACGCGCACTAGCCCAGGGGAAACGCATTTTGGGGGTGACACCTTATCCTGCACTTGAAGCAGTGACAAAGGCGAGTGTACCAAACTCAAAGGCCTTGCATCCTCATTGGATACAGTGGGCGACGTCATTGACATCTCCAGATGTCACCTTTATCTTTGACTCCTCGCTCCAGACACAGGAGTTCTTGCAGTATGAATTTGTTCATCCTCCGCCTCTGTCTATGCGCCCACTTGAGGAGTACGATTGTATCATTTACACCGATGGTTCAGCGCAGCCGGCAACAGGTTCTAAGCATGCGTATTCAGCGGCATGTGCAATTGTGGCTGGTACCATAGTGAACGGTGAGTTCAAGTCCAGTGTTGTTCATACACAGGCATTAGGAGACTGTACCGCCCAATTAGCCGAGTTGCGCGCTTTGGTACTTGCACTAGAGTTTGCGGATCCTAATGTGCATACTCTTATTGTAAGTGATTCTTTTTACTGTGTTCAGTCTTTCAATGACAACTTATTATTTTGGTCTCAGAATGACTATTGTGATTCCAAGGGCAGCGCAATTAAGCATAAGATGCTTTGGGTTCGAGTGGCGGATCTTAAACAACGTCTGCCGCTCACACAGGTTATACATACTCTTGGCCACCAACGTGTGGGAACACACGCGGTCGGCAATAGTTTGGCAGATGAAGCAGCCAAATTAGCAGTAGCCACGTGTTCAGTTGCAGCCGTTACAAGATCCATGACTCAGATTGATAATGAAATTTTGGCAGCAATTGCTGCAATTGAGAAGGGTGGAAAGTACCCTCAAGGGTTCCCTTCAAAGTACTCTTATCATTTAAGTCCTGACAAAGTTCCTTATGTGAGAATAAATAACGTTGGTGACAGATTTATTCCCAACGCGGACTGCAGACTTTCTTTGATAACAGCCGCGCACGAAGGCATGGCTTCGGCGCATGCTGGAGTGTCAGCAACGGTTTCTAATTCTGCAGCAACGTTACTGGTGGCGTGGTTTATATAAACAGACCCGAAATGATGTGCTTTCTTGTGACGTTTGTCAACAAATTAAACCCTCTACGGTCACACGT
The DNA here is from genome assembly GCA_963921515.1 of Calotriton arnoldi. Classification (NCBI taxonomy): domain Eukaryota; kingdom Metazoa; phylum Chordata; class Amphibia; order Caudata; family Salamandridae; genus Calotriton; species Calotriton arnoldi. The sequence goes on along the minus strand of CAWUFW010001319.1, from coordinate 1,763,244 downwards.
CCACCTCTGACACAGCTTTGCATTTCTAATAGACCTTTTGGCTGTGTATATCTTGATCACTGCGGTCCATTTTCTTCAGATACTGCTTATAAGTATATCTTAGTTGCAGTTAATTCGTGCACACGTTTTGTGTGGGTTTGGCCACAACGCAGTGCTGACGCTCGAAATGTCATCAGGGATTTGCGCGTCTTTGTGGGAATTTTTGCATGCGGCACCTTCCATTCTGACCAGGGTCCAGCGTTCGCCTCTAAGGCGTACAAGGATGCTATGAAGGTTTTGGGGGTGCAGGTGAAATTTTCGTCTCCATACAGGCCTGAGGGCAATTCGGTTGTGGAGCGAATGAACCGTGACTTAAAGCAATCCTTGACAGCTAGAGTCTTAGGTACTGGCAGGAACTGGCTCGCCCACTTGAATAGCGTACAACGTGCACTTAATAATCTCCCTAGAAGATCTCTGGGTGGGCGGACCCCATACGAAATGCTCTTTGGCATACAAATGTTTGTTCCGGACCTTGATGGTCTAGACATGGCGGCGGCAGCTGCAACCTTTGACGTAGATAATCACTCTACTATGTTACAGGACTTACAAGAAACCCGTGACAGTCTTGCAAAAGAACATTTACCCTCTGCCACTGATGCTGCACTACAGATTCCGGTAGTTGGCTGGCTACCTAAGGTTGGAGATCTGGTTCGAGAGAAGGTGGAGAACAAAAAAGAATTTGGCCCCTCGTATCGTGCACCGGTTCCAGTGCTTGGCGTGAAGGGTACTCGTACAGTCATTTTACCACCACTTCCTGGTCGCAAAGACAACAGATACATCTCAGTGGACAATGTCAAGCTACAACATCTGGCCGATTCTGAATAGTATAACACCTGCTGCATCATGTCCAGCAATTTCAAGGAATCCTGTGGTTGGCGCCAATGACACCACACAGAACTACACTGCCATCGAGATGGACTCTGTTACTAATCCCTTTCTGATCCCGCCAGCTTCCCCCTGTACTGATGAGACTGAATATGCATACCTCACAAGCGAGTCTTTGCCTGGTTTGCAACCATCTGCGCTTGACCAGTCTCATTTTTCTTTTGACTCGACATCCATCCTATCTTTTGGCCCAACAAAATTTGGTATTTTGTCTCCTGGTTTAAACAGACTTATTTGGTCCCTCCTTGGACATACATCTGATTGGTACTCTTCCTGATTTGTTTCATCATGTCCATTGGCTTTGTGACAGTTTTTTTCTTACTCATCAATGGACATTACTTGCCAGAACACTCTGCTGTTCAGTTGGTAACTGGAACTTTGGCTCCACACTCGTCTTCTCACATCATGAAATGTGACCAGACTTTTGTTAACATCTCTGCCTTTCCAGTCGCTGATGGCATAGTTTGGGATGCTGTGGATTTCCAGATTCATGGGCCTACAGAAGTTATTAATGTACCAAATGTACTTCGTGTTTCAATGGGTGATGTAGTTAAACAGAACATACGTTCAGATGATTGGGAGGTGAAAGCTATCCAGTCTTTGTTTTCAGATTTGAAGTATCATGCTGCCTTTGATGCTGAAGATTTGTATTTAAATACAGCGAATTATGCCGATTTATATTGTTACCAGCATTTTGGACACCATTACCTGCATAAGGCAAATACATTTAGAAATGTTTTTAATTACACACAATGGGAACATTGCACCGCTCCGTTAGAAGGCAGCTCCAAAACACTGTTAAATAAGTTTACTTATTTTACAGATTTTGACAGATCCAACCCGGAGTCCTTTTATTTTAAATTAAACATTTCAGCACCTACCAAGGTGATGTTAAGCCACACCAAATTATTATTTTCTACTTCGTTTCTTAATAAATTGTCGGTTGGCGGCTATGAACATTGGAAGGCCACCGTTGATTTAAAATCTATGTGGGGTTCCAGATCCTGGCAAGTTCGTGGCACTGAGGCTTTACACCGCGCGTGCCTCATCCCAACACAAATTTTGTTTTTAAATGATTCTATTTATCAAACTACCTGTTTTGGTTTAGCAACTACAAAACAGTTGAATGTCCCTACCATTCCTAAATTGGCTCTCTATCAGAACTGGAGCATGCATACTAATTATTCCATTGAGGAACTGCAAGCTTTATTTCAGAATATAACATTTAATGTCTCTGGATTAGACCCCCTAGGATGGTTAGTTTAGCAGAATACTGCTGATGCTTGCCAATTGCGTTTTCATAACGCAGTCCCTGGTTACAAACAAGATAAGCTAGATCCACGTTTTGCAGATACACATTCGGTTACCACCTATTCTGTGGGTAAATTGTGTCAAAATTGGTTACAACACTCGCCCCTATCGTCAGTAAAACAACATTTATCGCTGTTATCCAGCAACATTGATTTGACAGACTTTGTCAAGGGCCCTTCTGGTCCTAGAACGAAGAGATTTGTTTACGCTGCTTACAATGAAATCTGGAAGCTTTCTCAAATTGAAGCTGCATCACGTTTGAGGGAGATAGATCAGGCAAATATAGGTCGTTATGAACCCTTGGGCAGCGCTTTCCTGCATGAAGTGTGGTCCTTACCTTTCACGTACAGATGTTTGCGGGATGACAAGGAAGGATACCTTACAGGGGAATCTTGTGATTCTACATTAGGTCGCTCCCTTGTCTGTAAAAACATACAGTTACACGGGGCTTGTGGTGTTACCGCCCCAAATCTTGCATGTGTTTTGAAGGGTATTCCAGTCCCGGCTATAAAACCAACTTTCACCCTGCTTTCTAACGGTAGCTATCTTCTTTTGAATAACGAGGAATGTTGCGACTTGCTAGCTGGCATCCCGTACATTGTAACAGTTTCACAGCGCGTAGTTTGCTGTAAAAATGTGCTTTTCCCGCCCCCGCATGGTAGTCTCGATACCTCAATTTGGCCTTGCATCCCAACTTTGAAAGCAGACTTCAATAAGTTGAGCAGAATAAAAGCGCTATTATTGCAGCAGGAAGTCCAGCTCACTTCGGCGCACGAGACATTCATCCTGCAGATAGCAAGTACACATTCTGAAATTCAAGCCCTTTTAAATACCAATCTCCCACTACATTTTAGAGAATTAATTCATCGTATCTTCAATGCGTCTGATACACATGGCCTGGTGCATTTTTTTAAAGTTGTGGGCTCTGGCCTTGTAACTTCTTTTCAGACTATATTTGGTGTAATACCAGCCTTTATTCATTCTATTTTTTCCAGCGTCTTCGGCGGATTACCTGTGTTGGTTACCATAGCCGCTGGTGGCCTTCTATTGATTTGCCTGCTAGGCAATGGCTGCACCTCTTGTGGTCCTGCACTACTCAGATCGGCTGCAAATGCTCCGTGACCGTATGCTTCAATGCTATGGCATGCTGCCACTGGCAACGCTCAGCGTGGCGTATAGACTGTCTTTCCGCTTTGCGTATTACACTTGCGTGCAACCCATCTTTTCATGCTTGGAATGCTCCTTTGAATGGGCATTGGATCTCTGCCTCTCCAATACGTCATCACCCGACCCGGATTACGACCTGTTGATGAGTCCCTTAGTGGCCCATGAGCAAGAATACTCCGGGGTTGGATTTATGGCATGTGCAGCAGCACTTGGTGTATTGTCACAATGGGATATCTGTGCGGCGGCGCAGGATTTCCTACAATGTAGCTACATTGCATATCACGCAAGTTGTCCTACGATGGTGCAAGAGGCACCCACCTATGAAGATCATGAATGCTCGTTCTGCTTGCTAAATTGGATGGCATCTCTTTTTTCTAACGATGACAATGATTTCCTATTGGAGGCCGTTGCAGTTTACTGCTCATACACTCTGATGGATTAAAACGGCTGGCGCTCATCTTTCCATCTTTTTATGTGCGCTATATATATGTATTTTTTTGTTGTTTGGCACCTATTTACAGGCCCAAAATAATTTTTTTAACTACTTTGCCTTTCAAATTCGCGAACACTATAGACACTATTTGCCTTCTGCTCATTCTTCTTGGAGTCTGTGTTCGTCCCATGACTACATGCAATGGACTTACCAGGGGAGGGTGTAGTGAGGATATGGATTCACAGCATACATTCTTAAGTTAGCATAAGTTAGTATAAACTTGACTGCCATGTTGCCGCTTTTGCACACGTTTCTACAAGATTTTGTTTTCGCAACTCCTCTGCTTGTGCTCGCTCACATGGGAACCGTCTACCTTTCACGTTTCTTGCTGAACTCTGGGGTCTTTTGTCTGCACAGCATGTTCAAGGTCGAAAAACAATGTACTCTGTTAATCTGCTTTGGTCAGTCCCACGCATGTTAGACATAATACGAGCACAGCTGAACTATAGAAAATTGGGTGCTTTTAATATTGCATTGCATGCATGTTAAGGCACTTGGAGAAAACCTTCCGAAGAGAAGAGCTGTGTTTGTCCGGAGATGTAAACTTTTGCATCTAAACCTGGAGGTATGGGGTCCCCCTGATAAAGCCCAGAGGTCTTATATAATTATAATCAACTAGTTTCTAGCACGGGGAGGGTGGTAAGGCACATTAGGCCTTTTTTCCACTAGGTTTATAAAATGATATCCCGTTCATATTTTATGGAATTGTAACAATGCTCACTATATTGAGTTTATGCATTTTGCTGTTAGTATTGGCTCGTGTACTGCATTATAGAGCACATTAGTTAAAATAAACATTTTAAACTATACAGTGTCTCTGATTACTCATGTTGTTGACAAGTACAAGAGAATTGATGAAAGAGTGTTCTTGCTCCCGCAAATACTGAGAGAGTCTGAGTTACATGTTCTAGGATGTCTAATCATTGGTAGCTTCGCTGTAGTACGGAGTACGAATGAGACACTATAGCTAGTCGGATAGGGGTTCCGGGCACTAAGGTGGGTTGTTGGTACACCACTATACACCGAGGTCCTGGTTTCTTGCGCGTATTTCTGTATATGTGCAGAATCCCTGCAACAGGGTCACTGCACTTAAAACCTATAAGTCAGCCCATCGCAGGCCTTATCAATCCTGAAGGCAGGGTGCTTGGTTCTAAGTGTGAGGGAGCCCCTGCATGAGCAGGACACTCCTACAGCCTAGGGAATCCCTTCTCCCGGGTTGTAAGTGAAGCAGCCATATAATATATAGAGGGGCCCAGCGTAATTACGCGATGACCATCTCGAAACTTGCTGCAACGAATCCTATCATGTTTGGTATCAAACATGTTGGAATCATACCCCCCACACCGTAAACGGTGTGGGAGGTATGATTCCAAGTACTGGAAGAGCCCTCCATTAGGCTCTCAGTGCTCCCAGTACCAGCCTTCTTGACCCGGGCAGTACAAAATGGTTGCTACCGGCTAGAGACATGATTCTGCCTTCCTGCTGCTGAGCCAAACTCGAGCAGGGGAAGGCAGAACAATAGGCATCCTGTCACAGGAAGGTGTGACCACCTCCCAGACAGGATTTAGTGTATTGGGGCAGGGTGGGTGCGCTTGCCAGCTCCACTCAGTCTGCATGAGGGACACATTTGGTGTCCCCATGCATAGTCCAGTTCAAATCAGCTCTGGGAGCCGTTGGCTCCCGCTCTGGCACAAAACTGGACAAAGGACATGAGAGTAACCTCCCCACTGTCCAGACCCTCCCCTGGGAGGGTCCCCTGAATCATCCCAACCCTTCCCTTGGGGTACTTAAGGGCTCACCTGTGGGTGGGTCCCTAGATTCGTTGTGGGAAGAGATTCAGATCAGACACCACTTCTTCTTCTACCGTCTGGGCACTCTGGACTTCGCTGGACTTTCTTTGGGCTCGACTTTGTCTCCCTTCCAGTCTGCTGCATCGTCTGTGCCTATGCACCATACAGGAACCTTCCAAGGCCTGTGGGCATCAAAGACACCTGAAGGAATCCCTGTGGAAGTGAAGGAGTCACTTCCCTGTATTCGTAGGCACCGCAACTAAGTCGACTGGTCTGCGATCCTGAGCTCCTCCGGACTCCGAAAGGTTGTGCAACACAGGTGGTGATTTTCCACAGCTCCTGAGGCCTGCCCTGCCCTCTCACCAAGTTTGAGGCCAGTATCCATCGTGGGGGTTGCAATAACCGATCCCCTGTGAACCGTGTCAACTTGCAGTTGCAAAGGCTTGTTGGCTTCCTTCCAAGAAGATCTTTGGGCTCCGAGTAGCCCCAACCTCGAGCACCTCCAGTGACCAGCATCTTCAGCCACACGCAGGGCCCGATTCACAGAACTAACTTAAGACAAAATCCTAAACTTACTACCATTTTGGTATTCACAGAAGACACTTACTCATTTTGGTATTCACAGAAGGCACTTACTCATTTTGGTATTCACAGAAGGCACGTACTCATTGATGAGGAAGTGCCTTCTGTGAATACCAAAATGAGTAACTTACTCATTTTGAGTAACTTACTCATTTTAATATTCACAGAAGGCACGTGCTCATTGATGAGTAAGTGCCTTCTGTGAATACCAAAATGAGTAAGTGCCTTCTGTGAATACCAAAATGAGTAAGTGCCTTCTGTGAATACCAAAATGGTAGTAAGTTTAGGATTTTGTCTTAAGTTAGTTCTGTGAATCTGGCCCCACATCGTGTGCATCGTAGCCTGCATCTTTTGGTGAGCTGCCTGAGGTCCTCTCGCGACTCCAGTGCCTCCCGCCTGTGGGTCCAATTGAGGGTCACCTTTGTTTCTTTTGGGCTCCCCTGATTTCTCAGCGCCTGCCCTGACTCCCCTGCTTGTGGTGAGTCCCCCGGACCTTGCTGGTCCCGACATTGCACCTTCTTTGACTTCTGCAATGGTTGCATTTGCCAAGGCTTGTTGGTGCTCCCGCCGGACACCGACCCCTCAGCACTCGACATCCGACATGGGGCAGCTCGTGCATGGTCCTGGTCTTCCTCAGCATTGCCTGGTCTTCACGGCTGCAGAGTCAAGGTCATTGTCATCCATCCTGCAACACCCGACATCGGAGGGCATTCGTCTTCCAAGTCTCCTGATTACCTGAGTGACGTAGACTCTGTCTCCTCTGCTTCCAGGTACCTCTCATCTCCAATCCACCTTCAGATTCCACCGGACACTTTCTCCTTCTTCAGCAGCGGCACTTTCCTGAAGTGCTCCATTGGGTTCGACTGGCTGTTTCCGACACCACTTCACACCCATGCACCGGCTTTCTTGGAGTAGGTAACGTGGGTACTAGGGTATCCACGGGTGGGGTGGCTCTTCAACCTTCTGTCTTCCACGGGGTTTCTTCGGGGTCCACTGGTAAGGGTCCTTAATCTTTAAAAATCCAACAGCGACTTTCCCGTAGAGTTGTACTGAGCATGCGGTTGTGTTCCCACACTGCACACGCTCTCCATGGGGTCCCTATCTACTCACCTTGGTTTGCTCCTTGGGTCCACAGCATTTCTACGTCCTCTCAACATTGTCTTGACCTGAGTCGTGGTTCTTATACCACTGTGTATTCTGTGCTACTTACTGTGTTTCTTTGCAAAGTATTGTGTGCATTGTGATTATCTCCGGGTAGGAGATATCTAAACATGTTAGAGAGTATATTATAATAAATCCATATTTTTATAAATACCTTGTGTGGTTCTTTTTAACTTAATCTTTACTATAAGATTGCATTCTGGTAAAGCAAGCTGTTTTACACTCCTTCTGGGCTAAGCCTCAAGGCTGCTCTGCTCTCCACAGCTACCACTTAGACAGCTTTCTAAGTTTGTCTAAGACCACTTAAATCACCATAAGGGCTGTCTGGACTGGTGCAAGGTGCCTACTTACATTAGTGGACATCAGATACCAGGCCAGCTTCTCACAACAGCCAAAGGCTGTGCACGTCTGTTGGTTAGATTAACGTATGGTATTTAAATATTACTTTACGTTAAAAAAAATAGAAATTCACTAAAAACCAAAGGCCACTGGGACGTTATAGTTAGGAAACAGTATTAAAAAACTTAGAAATTCACAGAAAACAAAACAAAAGGTTACAGGTACATTATAGTAAGGAAATAGCATTAAAAAATCTTAGAAATTCACTGAAAAAAGCAAAGGTTACAAGGACGTTATAGTTAGGAAATAGAATTAGAAAATACCTTGTAAATTCACTAGAAAACCAAAGGTTACAGGGACATTATAGTTAGGTCAGATTTTACACACATAAAACCATAGAAATTCAGCAGTTATAGTTATCTCAAGAAATTATAACTCATGCCCTAAGGTAACTATAACTTATGCTCTCGCCATTCACTGCTAATTACCCCACATATTACATCATTCATGATATCTTATATGTATCATCTTGATAATATCACTGCAATATTTTCTGTACAATTATTGATGAGAAAACTGGGCTTGGCATGGGCATGACCTCATCCCTGGGGCCCAGCATAATAGTAATGAGGTGTAGGGGCCGTGTGGCCTCCCCTCCCAGGGCCGATTTCAGCACCAGGGACGTCATCACCCATGGGCCCTGCCGCAAAAGCAAAGGGGAGGAGGGCCACGTGGCCCCCTCCCTGAACCATTAATGGCCCTGGGACCCTACCCCCCATGGTTGCCTCCTGCTATGTCTATATAGGATATAGTGGGTGCCCTAGGTGAGCACCAGGGCACCCACCCTTAGTTGGCCAGGCCCTGTGGGATGAACTCCCTGGGGCTGAAATCAGCCCTGGAAGAGGGGCCTGCATGACTCCCCTCTCCTCGTTTAAACATTGGCCGGGCCCTGGGAGATAGGGTCCCCAGGGCCAGTATTGGGCTGAGGAGAGGGGCTGCGTGCCCTCCTCCTCATTTAAAAAGCCCTAGGCCATGGGGATGGGGTCCTAGGGGCCATAACTAGCCCAGGGAGGGGGCTTGCATGCCCCCTCCCCCTTTAGAATATGGCTGGGGCCTGGGAGATGTGGTCCCCGGGGCCGGAAAAAAATGCACTGGGGATGGGCTCCCCGAGGCCAACATCAGCCCTGTGAGGGAGACACGTGCCCCACTCCCCACAAAATATGGCAGGCCCTGGTGGATAGGGTCCTAGTGGCCAAGCCCCCGCTGTGCATGGCAAAAGGCCATGTGTGTCGTGCGGTTGGCTGCATGTGTGGGGTAGGCCACAGAGCCTGGCCCCAGGCCAAGCCCTGCAGCCAACCCCCGCCACGCTCGGCCTAAGGCTGTGCACAGCAGTGGATGAATTAATGTATGGTAATTAAATATTAGTGGTGGCGGTTGGATTAATGTATTGTAATTAAATATTACTTTACATTAAAAAACCCTAGAAATTCACTGGAAAAAACAGAGGTTACAGGGTCGTTCTAGTTGGGAAACAGCATTAAAAAAACGTAGATATTCACTGAAAAAAAACAAAGGTTACAGTGACGTTATAGTTAGGCTCAGATTTTACACACACAAAACCATAAAAATTCATCAGTCATAGTTATGGTTATCTCAAGTAACTATACCTCGTGCCCTAATTTAACTATAACTCGAGCCCTCGCCGTGGACTGCTAATTACCCCATTTATTTCATCCCTCAATTATTGATGAGAAAACTGTGCATGGCTGGGGCACAAATTATAGTTACTTAAGATAACTCTAACTATAACTGCTGAATTTTTCTGGTTTTGTGTGCAGAAAATCTGAACCTAACTATAACGTCCTTATGACCTTTGTTTTTTTTGTGAAATTCAAAGGTTATTTAAATTCTATTTCCTAACTATAACGTCCCTGTGGCCTTTGTTTTTTTCAGTCAATTTCTACAATTTTTTAATGCTTTTTGCTAACCATACCATCCTTGTAACCTTTGTTTTTTTCAGTGAATATATATATATATATATAGAAAATAGTCCCATGGTGCACCAAATTTTATTTTGATCGCCATGTATGGCACTTACAAACTTAACTGAAATAAATCAATCAATTTCACACACATGGATTTCTCTATTTATTACTTCAAATCTCATAATGCATTTTCAGTGAAACATCTTCCTTAATCTCTGTAATCCATAAAAGGGCTTTGTTGCTTTATTTATTCAGAATCATAGCCATGTATCTTGCGTAGGATTTTTAAAAACACTTTTCCCGTCCACGCAGGACAAAAGACTCTGTTAATATCCCCAATGCACTTTGGACCACTATGACCCATCGTCGGGTATACCTCTAAGAAGTAAAAAAAAAGAAAAAGCATTTGTTTGCCACTTAATTATGACAAGACTCTTCAGAGCAACTAATGATACATCAAAAAACAAAAACATGGCACAACTGCAAACTCTGACTAATCAACTTAGCATTTATCTAAAAAACATGGTTGATGATAAAGTGTAGATACTGATGCCAGTCTCTTCAAAGAACAGACCGAGCGTGTGAACACATTGACCACTATTAAAGCAGTGAGTATTTTTTACAACCTCACTCTTTTTGGTGTGCTAAATCATACAAGAGAAACCAATCTTGAAAATCGTGCGTGTCAAAATCAGAAAAGCCATCACCCGATTTTTGCCTGGTCATGTAGAGAACCCTAAAACATCATTCAAAGTGGCTTTCTTATAAAAATATCTTTTTAGATAAATCCTATTGCCACTGTCTCCCCACTACCTGCATACAGGTAGCATTGCAAAGAAAGGATTGCACAAATACTTAACCACATTACTCCTCTTTCCAGCCACAGATCCATACACTATTAATAAAGCTGCAGTGAGAATGTAAAAAATCAATTAAGACAAAAAAAGATGACAGCACTGCAACTTGGTAACTTACAAAAATCGATTATAATAAAAGTTTAGCATGTCACACATACAGACCAAGGCAACCACTATCAGAGCCAAAGACTTTTAAATGTTCCATAATAATCAACCAACACACACACAAAAAACTGATAGACAAGTACATTGGGAACAAAGGTAGCTAAGAACAAAGGACGATAGCTGGGCCTGAGCTTGTACCTTTATAGCCCCTACCTATCAAACAACAATAGGCCCTTGCAGACAAAAAAATAACTTAAATGAAACATAATTGGTCTATAGTAGAGTAGGCCCCAAACTGTAATACAGCACAACATAATCACAAATCTGGGCAGGAATACACGAAAAGGAGCAAATATATCCTGAGCCTCCACAACCGCAGGTTGTCCTAGCACTCTTATCCATTCATCGCCAACTGGGCATGAACCTGCATCTTCTAGTCCAAACACTGAGCCAATCGGCAACAAATAAACAGAATTTTAAAAAAATACAAAAAAGAATAAAATGGTGATGACTTCTCTTCCTTAACTGTCAAATGTTTTGCAGAGTACTGAACTTAACTTGTTTTTCCTCAAAAATATAAAAATCAGAGAGTGGATGATGCAGAAAAGATTACAGACAAAGGCTGATTGATTGTTTCCCTCCATACTCCAAATCGAAAATAACCAAGGACTTATCAAAGTACGGGGTGGAGGCTTCAGAACGGGAAGAGGACCCCAGAAAACACTGAATAAGTATCTGAGAGGGGCAGAGCCTCTCAGCTCTGCTGCTTGAAACTGAGAGAAGAAGAAGGATTGCCAAGCTGGAAACTTGATTTGCACTATCAGGCCCTGCATTTTGACTGACTGCCCTGCTGCATTATCTGGAACTACAGCCCTTAGGATGTACCTTGCATTAATAGGAATAAAGAGTGGACGCCCCGCTGGAAACTTGATTTGTACCATCAGTCCCTGCATTCTGACTGACTGCATCTGCTGCATTATCTGGAACTACAGTCCTTTGGATGTACCTTGTTTCAAGAGGAATGAAGAGTGGGCTCCCTGCAAGCTACAGGTTAACAGAGCTCACCTGTGTGAACTCCGCCAAGAGTCCCCTGCCTGGAGTGCACCAAGTGGACTTTTAAGGGTTTTAGCCAGGTACATTGTGGGAATTGCTGTCCCATACTTTCAAGGACCATCTTGGAGCTTCGGGACCCTTGCATTGTGTTTTGGACCCTCAAGAGGAACTTCAGGAAGAAGTTCCAGAATTTTGGAGCAACTTTGGGAAAAACTCCATAAGGTGACTAAGTTTTAGAAAGTGTTTATTCTTTAAACATTCATATCTCAGGTTCCCTACATTGGATTTCTTTCGTTTTGGTGTCATTTTAAAGATAAAGATATTTCCTATTTGTATAAATTGGTGTTGGATTTTTATTGTCTGTTGTCTGTTGTGTCTTAATTATTTACTGAATTTGGGTTTTTAAATGCTTTACAGACCTGTCTCATGGCTGCGACCACTGCATAAGCTTGCAGAGTCCCTGTCCTGGACATCTGTCAGGCTGCTACATGAGCTTCTCTACACACATTTACAAAACATTACTACTTTGACAGACCGGTCCGTTGTTTTGGCATTTGGCATTTTGCCCGTTCGGTCCTCCGGAACGTTTTGGTCTGAACCAGTTTGCAGACCCACCTCTGGAGAGGTATTGCTTTGGTATCTATTCTAAGGTAATGAGTCTGCGGCTAGAAGTCTCTATTAGATGAAGAACTTACTCATCTTCGGTAAGACCTTATCTGGCAGAAACTCTATTTGTCCATAGATTCCTTACAGACTCTCCCAACCTCCTGCTGCTGCAAACGAGTTCCTTCTAACTAGAAGGACTCTGTTTGTCCTTAGTATCGGCACACTGATCTATCACCCTTCTGATGTGGCTTCTTGCTTCTGACAGAAATGTCACGAAAAGAAACCAATGTCAGTTCCTGGGGGTGGTGCCAATATAGGCGCCTAGCACATCACTTCCAGCTCGGATAACACCGACCCGGAGATGATCGATGCTACATACTGGCATGCAGAGGTACTGGTCAAGATTTTCCTGATCCAGTCTTACGCCTGGAGAATATTCCAAGGTATGGAATCTGTAGCTAGAATCTCTACCAGATAAGGTGGTACCGAAGGTAAGTAACTTGTTCGTTGAGTCACAGGTAGTGTGGGAGTGTATCAAGCTCAGAACATAATGTAAGGGGTGTCAAGTTCTGTACTCAACAACCACCCAGGGGAGCAAAAAGTGATTGTCCAACCCAGTGCTTCTCTTTTATTTAAAACAAATATTTAATAAACTAAAAAAAAAAGGAAAAAGCTGCACACTACAGTGTGCACTGACACTGTTCCACTGTACCCAGTGGTCAAGGTCCCCTATCCCCCCATCTTCCCTCAACTAGATCTAAGATATGGTACTGCAGATTTCAGGCACAGGTGCAGTCATACCTTCCTTGTTCAGAATTTCTGTGCTGTGTTTAACAGTTTTAGTCCCGGGATGTAAATCTCACCAATGTGAGTCCGTTTCTCCCACTGGTCATGGTCAAGGCCCACAGCATGCATCTGGTCCCTCGTTCCCCTCTGGGACAAAGATGAGCCGGTTGCAAAGGCATTGACACTATGGTCCTGTCTGTGGTAGTAGCAGCTGCAGAAGCCGCTACCTGAAGTCTGGCTGGTGGTCATGCTCCGGTGTCGCTGACAGTCTCCAGTCGTTCGCAGGCCATCTTCCAGATGCAGGGTAAGTCAGGTGGGGTCAGAGGCCAGGAGATTGCTGAAGGCATTTCTCAGGTTGTTGCTGCAGCTTAGGAACCACTCATGGCGATGGGACAGCCGCTAAGTCTGGTCAGTCATCACAGCTGTGAAGTCTTCTTGAACTACACTTCCAACTTGCAGCATGCACGGCAGAATCACAGTGGCAGAGTCAAGTAGGGCATATTTATGGAAAGTGTCACAGTACAGGCCACTTGCAAGATCACAGCTACACAGTCAGCTCAAACAACTTCAGCATGGCATCAAATTCACCGAAGCGTAGTTGCTCTGGCACACTTCGGCAGTGACATGATCCAGGCTACTTTCAGGGGGTCTCAGTGATGCTGTCTGCTTGGGCACACTTCAGATGTGCCACCGTGGACCCATTTCAGGCATCAGAGTCAACACTCCAGGAGCATCATGGTCATTTTCTTGAGTCTCTTTTGGCGGATGGACCCTCTACTCCGAGGTCTGCTTCTCACACTGCCAGTCAGCACCTCCTGCAGGCACTCCCCTCCTCTTTTTGCTCTGAGACAGGTCAGCCTCCATGCACTTCAGGACAAGGAGGCAGCCTATCCGTCCATGTCAGACTCATCAGTGGCGGTGCGTCCATTAGGGCGCTGGGGCGTTGCCCCACAAGCCACCCGCGCCCGCAGCCGGCAGCTCCGAGACGAGTCCCGACATTCAGATAAAATGCATGTGATGTCAGTCAGCCTGAGTCAGGTGAGTCAGCATGGCACGGGACCGCCCACCCCTTCAGAATCTGAAGGGGTGGGCGATCCGGCGTCATGCTGACTCACCTGACTGACTAAGCGCACAGCAGGCACAGGCAGCAGCACAAGTGCGCATGCTGGGCTTAGGTCAGAGAATTTTTCCGCCGTGCCCAGTCATGCGCACTAGTGTTGTGTCTGGCTGGCGGCTGCGCATTAGGAGAGCGAGGGTTGAGCAACGCCGCAACCCTCGGTCTCCTAATGGGCAGGCGGGTGGCGAGTACCCCTGCCAAGCCAATCCTGGCGCTGCTGGAGCAGCGTCAGTATTGGCTGAGAGGGGTTGCCACTCGAGTCAGTGACACGGTAACCTTGAGGCGCCAACGCGGGAGTCGGACCCCATCCCAGGAACAGAGGTGGCGCGGACCCGGTAAGTTCTTTGCTTTATTTTAATCTTCTTCCCCGCGCGACCCTCCCCTCCCTCCTCCCCCCACGAGTATTGCGAGCGAATGATAGTGGTTCTGGTGATCATCGTTGCCTTCGTGAAAGCGCTGGAACAGCTGGGTCTCTTAGACGTGGAGGAATGAGAAGCGTGGCGAGAGACCCCATTTCACCCGTGTTTAACATCTGTGCTGGGCTTGCCTGCGGTGCGCGAGTTAAAAAGTGAGGGGTAAGTGCCGCAGTTTTGATTTACTCTTCACACGAGGTGGCAAAAGTACCACCATTTATGTATTCACTCGTATGGCGGTGATACTAGAACTTATTTAAGGTTTTCAGTGATAAATTTACTGAAACGAAAAGCGTGATTTTATCATATGTGTGCTGCTCAGTCAGAACCAATATCTTTTTGAGTGAATAACGTCACATTTGCCCGTTATTGTAAGTATTGGCGTGGATGAATTTTGGATTCTTCACCTAATATTTGACTGTCTCTGTATTTTAAATATTCTGAAATATGCTTGGACTGCCACTTCCAAAACTACTCAAAGCAGTGAAATCCCACAGTATCGCCCAATTAATTATAAATGGCATTTTATTGTGTTGAAATGTTAACTGGCGTGTGTATTGCATCCTGGATTGTTTTGATTTAGATATGTGCTAACTTTTGCCACGTGACTTTTCATAGTATGCTGTGCACTACTTTTCGCTAACTGCACCAGGATCAAATATACACCATTCGATAGTCGATTATAGGGAGACGAACGTGTTTGACGTTTTGATCAGGTGATCGCCTGTGCATCCAGTGTTTATATCAGTATTGCATTTGAGATTCATACCGAGATTTGGTATGTGAAGTGTGCGTTTCATTGTAAATTTGCAATTACTGCGTCTCAGTAAATTATGCAGATTAGCGAGGACGATGTTTGTCCAGAGTTAAATTGGTGATCAGTCTCTGTATGCTTGTTAGGAGCATTACATTTAACTGTGTGTTGGAACAACTTTAAAGTTTCAGAAGTACCCACATTATATGAAATGCACGCGCACATTTGAAAGGTTTAGTCGACAACTACATTTTTCTGTGCTGCTTTATTTTCCCAATGACATTTGAGGTTCCCGCTCATTTTTATGGCAAGTGACAGTCGTTGAAACTTCCTTGTGGGGAGTAAACCTTAACCTATTCAAAGCTGCCTATCTCACGCATCACATTTTGTCTGCACGTCTCGCATCCCTCACACTTCTCCTGCGTGCCTGCTCCTCTTCAAGCGTCCTATTGTCTGCCTGCTCCTGTCTTTGTTGAAGAGGCGTTGAATAGTTTCTCTGGCGAGGTGAGGATGGGTATAGGGGAGAAAGTGTGTGGGGGTTAAGGTGGCTGATGCAATGGTCCTCCACGGAAGGCAGGGGGGCAGGGGGTCAGGGTCATGTGTCTTTCATGGTGGAAGAGTGCGGAGCTGACAAGTTTCAGACTTCTAGGCACACACACAGTCTAAATTTAGTCTTTTCATTCTGGGACTTGTAGTCCCGGTTAATTAGAGATACAGGACTACCAGTCCCAGAATAAATAGAAAAAAAAGTGAATTTGATGAGCTGCCCACGTGTGGACCTGGGCACTTGAGTTCTGTGGTGACGGGGATTTATAATAATAATCCATATTTGTAATCCACATCCATATAATAGTGACCAGTGCAGTGTCTCTGCGTGTAGTGTGGGGGAGAAGTGGCTTTATGGTGGTTTGTGCGCTTTGCCTTAAGGAGGAGGCAGCACGTGGGGTTACTGCGCTTAAGACGTGCGTTTGTGAGAAAGTAATATGTGAGTTGATGGCGCCCGGTACCATGGTATGGCGCCTCTGAGGCTCTGGCGCAGTGGACTGTGGGCGAGTAACCGCTTGTGTGGGACGGGCACAGAGGTAAGAGTTACATTTGGAGAGGGGAAAAGTGACACAGGGGTGAGCAGGAAGGGACAACATGGACGGAGGAGAATAAAGACTAGACTGGGGGGGGTCAAATGGAAAAGGGAAAGACAAAGAGGAGGGCGGACAAGGGCAGAGAAGGAGGGAAGAAACTAAACAGTAGCTTGAAACGGAGAACGCCATGGAGCATTGAGAGGAAAGGTTAAAAGTGAGTCAGGAGTGACATAAAGCGATAGACCGGTGAGAGGGGGTGAATGAGAAGAGTGAAGGGTGGGAGAAGGGCGTTGAGGGAGGGAGATGAGAGGACGAGAGGGTCGGGGGAGGCTAGAGAGGCACAATGACAAAGAGGCGCGCGGCAACACAGCGGGAGGGAAGGAAGCAGAGGAGAGATGGGTAAGTAATGGATAGGAAGAGATAAGGTAGCGTAATGTGTCACTCACATAGCGCTTCATATCCCGCTGCAGTGCGCGGTAGCGCATTTTCAGGCGGGTAGCATGCTGCACAGTGGGGGATGAGTGGTAGGCAGGGTGTATTGTTGCAATCTTGTGTGGGGGAGTGTTTTTGTCGTTTGTGACAGATCAGTGGGGTCTGAGGACGCGTCGCAGGACGTAGAGTGCGATGAAGGAGGTGGTTGAAGATAGAGTGCTGTGGGATATAGGTGCATTTTTGGCAGGTAGATACGGTTAGCCCTGCAGGCCCCTTAGTACGATGGTTTTATTTAAGTTTTCTGGAGAGGTGCATGAGTGCACAGGGAGAGGACGGAGACGAACAGATTATTATAAGGTCCCAAGTAGAGCAAGGGACAGAGCGATGGATACGAGATAAAGTTAAAGGCAAAAGTGAAACAGATAGGAGAGGGAAAGATACAGCGACTGATGCAGAAGGGGCACAGAGAGCAAAGGATCTAGGAGTGGTGGATAAAGGCAAAGGGGGTTGGGAGGGATAGGCACAGGGAAAAGAAAATGTACAGAGGAGTGATCTGTAAGGGCACGTGGAGAGGCAAAGACACAGAGGTGTGATGTATAAGGGCAAAGGGAGAGCAAAGACACCGAAGAGTGATATGTAAGAGCACAGGGAGAGCAAAGACACCGAGGAGTGATATGTAAGGGGTCTGGGAGAGCAGAGACAGACAGGAGTGATATGCAAGGGCACAAGAAGAGGAAAACAAACAGAGGAGTGATATGTAATGACACGGGAGAGCAAAAACACACAGTAGTGATATGTAAGGGCACATGGAGAGGCAAAGGCACAGATGAGAGATATGTAAGGACACGGGCAAAGGAAAGACACACAGGAGTGATATGTAAGGGCACAGGGGAGCAAAGATACAGATGAGTGATATGTAAGGGCACTGGGAGAGCAAAGACACAGAGGAGTGATATGTAAGGGCACAGGGAGAGCAAAGACACATATACTGAATAAGCAGCTACCTATGTTATATGACATCTCTTTATTAATGTAATAACTGCACTTTCACAATTGCTTTATTAACCTGTTGCTGTTGTAACTGTGCTGACCTTATGTAAAGCGCTCTGATACCTTCGGGTCTAGCCAGCGCTATATAAAACTGTTTAAATAAAACCTTCCTGCTTTCTCAAATTTGCTTGAAAATGCACCATTTGTCCACTCTTTTTTCAAAATTTTCTCGGGGGGAGAACCCCCCCGAACCCTCCATAGGTTGTTCCGGCTCGCTCACTACGCTCGCTCGCTGCGGTGCATTAGGACAATAATTTTACGCCCCACCACTTTCAAATGTCACCAGCCGCCGATATCATGTAATCTCCGGGAAACTAGCTGTCAGGCAGCTTGGTTGAACAGACATTCTCTAGGTTCTCTGGTGAGCACCACCTTACTTGTTCAAAGAGAACTTAGAATTTGAACAGCAAATTGGTCAACAGCTCCCACATTTATCCAGATAAAGCAGACATGATGTGGATTCTCTGTGCTCTCAGAATGGGTTTGGGTTGGTTCCTCTTTCATGTGTCCTTTCCAGCTGTCTTCCAGACACAGCCTTTGCGTAGGGTGATGCTCTTTAAAGCAGGGTTGCCTCAAATTTAGACCAACCACAACAGAGGGACAAAGAGTTGTGAACTTTCTCCACCTGGCAATCAACAGCCTCTGTGAACAGCGATCAGGAAAAAATACAAAAGTCTAGCCTGCCCCAAAGCACCTTTCACATTCTTAACAAAGACTGTAGTCCCACTGTTCACCCTCATGATCTACCAAATAGCATTGACCAGGAATACTTATCGGCTGCTCCTTGCAGCTAAAGGGAGCCCTGTCTTTTTTCTCATTTCAGTGTCTAGGTCTCCTCCCCCAGCTTCAGGAATGTCAGCAATACACTTCTGATGTCTGGGAAAACAACCTCATCTCCATCTTGTGCACATGAATACCTAGTGGCTTCCAAAATGGAACCCACAGGCCTCCATTGCTCTGGTTCACTGATACACACAATGTGTGAGTCAAACAGGCCACACACATACATATATGCAAACATACACTGGGATGTTATAACTAGGACCTGGATTACCATGTAGCGGGGAAACTCACATGAATGGGACAGTAACCTCCGCTTCTGTGACTCATATAAAAATCCCTAGTCACAATTACTGATTCACCAAACATGGTACACTTCAACCAGCATGTTACATGCTAAATCCATGACAGGAACCGTATTCCACTGGCAAAAAAATGAGGGCATGATTTGTGCGCTCCTCCAGGTCCAGGACCTCCCTCATGTCAAGGGACATGCCTAGACCTTCTTAGCATTAGGCTAAGGCTAAAATAAAAGAAATGGATACCAGATACTCACAGTTAGGGAGTCAAGGTTGGAAAACAAGACTTTATACCCTGCAAGGGAAATTATGATTCCAAAACTGAGATAAGCTTGTTACCCAAACAAAATCTTGTTTACACAATGTGAGAAATAGAGATGAGTTTGATTCCACAGCAGTGTTCACCTAAGCACAAGCTGCCCAAAAACCTAGAATATTTGAAAAGATTTCTCTCTAGAGGAGAAACCTGAAAAGGCAGGACAAGATGGCAGGCTCTACCAAAGCACAATCACAAGACACAGTGACTCCTGATCCAGACAAAAGGTTGACCTACTTGAAGGAGACCAAGTTCTGTAGTCTGGGTTCCGACTAGAGCTGCAGGATTTTTTAGCTTCTAGAGGACCTTTTAAGTAAGAGTTTTGTTGTGCATAGACAGAATGTCCCACACTGGTGGACCAAAAAAATGGATTGAGGCCTCTGGGTAAATGTTACCTTAGAACAAATTGTTCCTGGAGATAGGATCTCCTGTGCAGTCTTGGACACTGAGCCAGAAACTAGCAAGTGGCTAGTGATTAGCTAAATACAAAGGAATTTCTTTATGCAACATGCCCAGCTGCTCCTTACTTGGAAACCTGGGTATAAAGAAAAAAAGAAGAGACTGGCTCTTTCTACAGGCCAGGAATAGGACAGGAACTACAAGACTAGAATACATTGGTAGGCAAGTCAGGTGGTCACAATAGAGCACCACTAGTAGCCTTACAGGTAGTGAGGTAGTGTCAGAACCCCAATCAAAGGGCCATAGGGCAAGCAGGGGTTCAGGTTCAGTTCCACTAGTAGTCTGAGTCTCAGGAGTCCCAGTTTATCACTGCACATGGACAATGACCCAGTTGGTGCAGCAAGGATCGCGGCTCACTTCTCGGCAGCCCTTCTCTATCATATGAGGGTCGTTGACTTTCTCTGCATCAGGCAACAACCTGCTTGGTGCAGCAGAAGTCTCTTCACACATTGTTAAGGGAATACACTTGCAAGGATTTCCCATCGGACCTCGCTCCCTCCAATGCTATCCTCTTCCTAACAGGCACACTGGTTTTGACAATCAATCAGGTGCTGGTGCTCAGGGCACGTGGTCCTGGATTCCCTGGGTAATGTCCCCTGACCCAGCTGGGAGACTAGCAGGCCTTTGTTCCCCAGTCCTGGTCAAAGGCAGAAGTCTTACAGATGTTCTCCTCCTCGCATACCCCGACTGGCTGCTTGACAGTTAACAATTTTTGGGGTCTCAAGCGCCCCTTCTTATAGTCCATTTCCAGACACCAAATGTGATTAATAACCTGAGTCTTTGATGTTTATATTGGGGGTCTGCTTCCTTTTTTAAGTGCCCATTCCTCTGCTCTCTCTTCCTCCTGAAAACAGTCTGTCACAGCAGGAGCGACTCCAGAGCTGATAGCCCCACAACAGAGGCCATGGGAGTGACTAGAAGTTCACACCTGGATGTCAACCACAGTGATATGTGTGTCAAAAGGTCATCCCTGAGCCTCAGCCAGCCCTACTATTTATGATTTTCTTATCAGCCCCATCTCTTTCCTTATGACCGCTCTCTGAATCAAAGAGCACCCATTGAAGAGGTGTACTGGGGGAGACTGGCTCTCCCTCTCTCCAGTGTGTCCCACCCAGCTGGCAGGAATGCAGCAACACACAAATCTGTCTGGGGGATCCATCTACCTCCTCTTCTCATGCTTGATCATGCAGCTATGGGTCTCCCAAAATGGAACCCAGAGTCTTCCATGTATGGTACCGTTCACAGGCACACATAAACCCAGCACATGCATACAACATAGACGCACTGCACAGCATGACATCCTTCATGTATTGTACAATTCGCAGGCACACATACACCCAGTACATGCATATAACAGGCATGCACTACACAGTACTTCATTTTCCATGTATTGCAGCACTCACAGGAACACATACACCTAGCACATGTATCCCACACATGCACTGTACAGCACTATACACCAAACCCATGTAGGCCAAGAGTGTGTTAAGCACACAGCAGCGGAACTTTAAATGAGTGAGCCTGTAGGCCTCACTCCAGTGACAGGTTAAAAAGGATCTATTCATTGCTACTGATCACCACACAGTATGCTGCCACCACCTTGCTTGTGCTGCTTAACTCCTGGTAAAGCGATACAAAAGGGGAGGTGATACAAAAGGGGATGATGGACGGAACGTTTGAGCCAATCAAACACTCACCCCCAGTCAACTGATCTGGGTTTAATCCATCATCATTCTTTAGCTCACTCCACCACCCCCGTTCAAACATGGCCATATGCAAATCAGTCTGACCCTGTGCCTCATGGGAACAGTACAGCCCGAACTGCCAAGCCATGTCTTCCCTGGACCGGAAACAAGCATCCTAGGACCGGTTTCTGGCATTCCAGCCGTCATCAGCCAGGCTTGCTTGAATCCAGTGGCAAAGTGAGCAAGGGACCCACGTCTGGGCATACCCCGCCAACTTAGAGGCGAACAAAGCGATACAAAAGGGGATGATGGACGGAGCGTTTGAGCCAATCAAACACTCACCCCCAGTCAACTGATCTGGGTTTAATCCATCATCATTCTTTAGCTCACTCCACCACCCCCGTTCAAACATGGCCATATGCAAATCAGTCTGACCCTGTGCCTCATGGGAACAGTACAGCCCGAACTGCCAAGCCATGTCTTCCCTGGACCGGAAACAAGCATCCTAGGACCGGTTTCTGGCATTCCAGCCGTCATCAGCCAGGCTTGCTTGAATCCAGTGGCAAAGTGAGCAAGGGACCCACGTCTGGGCATACCCCGCCAACTTAGGGCGAACAAAGCGATACAAAGGGGATGATGGACGGAACGTTTGAGCCAATCAAACACTCACCCCCAGTCAACTGATCTGGGTTTAATCCATCATCATTCTTTAGCTCACTCCACCACCCCGTTCAAACATGGCCATATGCAAATCAGTCTGACCCTGTGCCTCATGGGAACAGTACAGCCCGAACTGCCAAGCCATGTCTTCCCTGGACCGGAAACAAGCATCCTAGGACCGGTTTCTGGCATTCCAGCCATCATCAGCCAGGCTTGCTTGAATCCAGTGGCAAAGTGAGCAAGGGACCCACGTCTGGGCATACCCCCGCCAACTTAGGGCGAACAAAGCGATACAAAGGGGGTGATGGACGGAGCGTTTGAGCCAATCAAACACTCACCCCCAGTCAACTGATCTGGGTTTAATCCATCATCATTCTTTAGCTCACTCCACCACCCCCGTTCAAACATGGCCATATGCAAATCAGTCTGACCCTGTGCCTCATGGGAACAGTACAGCCCGAACTGCCAAGCCATGTCTTCCCTGGACCGGAAACAAGCATCCTAGGACCGGTTTCTGGCATTCCAGCCGTCATCAGCCAGGCTTGCTTGAATCCAGTGGCAAAGTGAGCAAGGGACCCACGTCTGGGCATACCCCCGCCAACTTAGGGGCGAACAAAGCGATACAAAAGGGGATGATGGACGGAACGTTTGAGCCAATCAAACACTCACCCCCAGTCAACTGATCTGGGTTTAATCCATCATCATTCTTTAGCTCACTCCACCACCCCCGTTCAAACATGGCCATATGCAAATCAGTCTGACCCTGTGCCTCATGGGAACAGTACAGCCCGAACTGCCAAGCCATGTCTTCCCTGGACCGGAAACAAGCATCCTAGGACCGGTTTCTGGCATTCCAGCCGTCATCAGCCAGGCTTGCTTGAATCCAGTGGCAAAGTGAGCAAGGGACCCACGTCTGGGCATACCCCCGCCAACTTAGGGGCGAACAAAGCGATACAAAGGGGAGATTGGACGGAACGTTTGAGCCAATCAAACACTCACCCCCAGTCAACTGATCTGGGTTTAATCCATCATCATTCTTTAGCTCACTCCACCACCCCCGTTCAAACATGGCCATATGCAAATCAGTCTGACCCTGTGCCTCATGGGAACAGTACAGCCCGAACTGCCAAGCCATGTCTTCCCTGGACCGGAAACAAGCATCCTAGGACCGGTTTCTGGCATTCCAGCCATCATCAGCCAGGCTTGCTTGAATCCAGTGGCAAAGTGAGCAAGGGACCCACGTCTGGGCATACCCCCGCCAACTCCTGGTAAAGGCAGTAGCCTTTCACTACTATGAAGGTAGCATTTTGGTTGCCCATCCCGGTACAAGACCGCAATCTGTGAGACAGGCCTATGTCAGGATGCATACGTATGATCCGTGTTTGTGAACAGCATTAGGAATCCAGCCTTCAGTACACTTGGGGCACTTGGTCAGGGGTGTATGTCTATTACCACAAAACATCCGGAAAAAGTATAGAGTTATTGTGGTGGATCTTGCCACGAAGTAGAGAGACTGTGCTACTCAGAAACCTCTGTAAAAGGGAGGGCCTTCCTTGGAATCCTTAGGAGAGTTAGAGTCACAAGGAGCATGGTTTGCGACTAGGAGATAAAATTCATGTCCTCATGCATGAAGCCTATGTTGGATTAAATTGGCATATAATAACGTTTCTCCAATTACTACTAAAGACCAATTGCATTGTTGGAAAGATTTGCCTTAACTTTGGGAATCCGGTTCCATCAGGAACGATGATAATCTCCATAATTTTCTCAACCCACTCCGAACCATGTAAGGATATTATGCTGGTCAACTGTAGACCTTGCAAAAGGGGAATGGGACAAGAGAGAGAGAACAAAGTAGATATCTTTATTTTGCCTGTCGTTACGGCTGGGCTCCATCTGCAATACAGAAGCATTGAGTCCCACTTCTCTCATGCTAGGGGTAATGGTTATTTCCCATTCAGTATAGACCACTTTCAGGTAAAGCCCCACTAGTAGTCTAAGTCTTAGGAGTCCCTTTTCGACTCTGTATTAAAGTCTAAAGTGTTCCAGCGCCAACTGGCAAGCAAGTTGCCGCAGTTCCGACTGGCCCAAAATCAGTCTTACTCGTACCAGCAAACCTGTATCCTTGATCCCAGGGAGTATCTCCTCAGGCTTTAGGTACTTTGAGTTGGAAGAACTCCCTGTCCTCCCGTCTCATGATGCTTCTTCCTGGACACCCCATTACCATTCTCATTTTTCCTCAGCCCTCCTCAAGTCCCATGGGAAATTCCCTGGCCCTTACCGTCCGGTTTGGAACCAGTCTGTAGAGAGGAGTTCTTGCCCTTTTGGCTTAGAACCACGCTGATCTAACCTTTTGTGAACCCTGTTAGCTAACCGCTTGTAAGCCAACACAGCAAGTCACCATGAATCCAAGTCTCAAACTGAACACCATCTGCTCTCTTGCAGTACAGGAATCTTTGAAGGTACTGAGTTGACTTCAACCAAAACTGCTTAATCAGAGCTTCCTTCATTCACTCAATCAATCAATCAATCAAAACATTTGTAGAGCGCACTACTCACCCGCGAGGGTCTCAAGGCGCTAAGGAGGTGGGGGGGGGGAGAAAAAACTGCTACTGCTCGAACAGCCAGGTCTTGAGAAGTCTCCTGAAGGTCAGCAGGTCCTGGGTCTGTCGCAGTTGGATGGGGAGGGTGTTCCATGGGAGAAAGATCTGCCGCCGGTGGTAGTTCGGTGGATGCGTGGAACGGTGGCGAGGGAGAGGTCAGCGGATCGAAGCTGGCGGTTGGGAGTGTAGAAGGTGAGTCGTTTGTTGAGGTATGTTGGTCCGGCGTTGTGGAGTGCTTTGTGAGTGTGGGTGAGGAGTTTGAAGGTGATCCTCTTGTTGACGGGGAGCCAGTGCAGGTCTCTCAGGTGGGCAGTGATGTGGCTGTGGCGGGGGATGTCGAGGACGAGGCGTGTGGAGGCGTTCTGGATGCGTTGAAGTCTCTTCTGGAGTTTGGCTGTGATTCCCGCGTAGAGGGCGTTGCCGTAGTCCAGCCTGCTGGTGATGAGGGCCGGGGTGACCGTCTTTCTGGTTTCGGTGGGGATCCATCTGTAGATCTTGCGAAGCATGCAGAGGGTGTTGAAGCAGGAGGAGAATACGGCGTTGACTTGCTGGGTCATTGACAGTGATGCGTCCAGGATGAACCCCAGGTTGCGTGCGTGGTCGGTGGGTGTCGGTGCAGCTCCTAGCGAGGCCGGCCACCAGGAGTTGTCCCAGGCGGAGGGGGTGGAGCCGAGGATGAGGACCTCCGTCTTGTCCGAGTTCAGCTTCAGGCGGCTGTTCTTCATCCATTCGGCGTCGGCCTTCATTCCTTCGTGGAAGTTGGTCTTGGCGGTGGTGGGGTCCTTGGTGAGGGAGAGGATCAGCTGGGTGTCGTCGGCGTATGAGACAATGTTGAGGGCGTGCGATCGGACGATGTTGGCGAGTGGTGTCATGTAGAGCGTTGAAAAGGGTCGGGCTGAGGGATGATCCTTGGGAGTGCGCCGCAGGTGATCTTGGTGGCTTCGGATCGGAATGGAGGGAGGCGGACTCTCTGGGTTCTGTCGGTGAGGAAGGAGGTGATCCAGTCCAGGGCTTTGTCGCGGATCCCCGCGTTGTGGAGGCGTGTGCGTAGGGTGTGGTGGCAGACGGTGTCGAAGGCGGCAGAGAGGTCTAAGAGGATGAGGGCCGCGGTTTCGCCGTTGTCCAGCAGGGTCCTGATGTCATCGGTGGCAACGATGAGGGCGGTTTCGGTGCTGTGGTTGCTGCGGAATCCGGATTGGGACGAGTCCAGGGCGTTGTTCTCTTCGAGGAAGCGGGTCAGTTGTCTGTTGACGATCTTCTCGATGACTTTCGCCCGGAACGGGAGGAGGGAGATAGGCCGGAAGTTCTTGAGGTCCGTTGGGTCCGCCTTGGGTTTCTTGAGTAGGGTGTTGATCTCGGCGTGTTTCCAGCTCTATGGGAAGGTGGCGGTCTCGAAGGAGCTGTTGATGATCTTCCGGAGTTGGGGCGCGATGATGGAGCTCGCTTTGTTGAAGATGTGGTGGGGGCAGGGGTCTGACGGTGATCCGGAGTGGATGGTGTTCATGGTTTTGATGGTTTCGTCGTCGTTGACGTGGTTCCAGGAGATCAGGAGGCCGGTGTGGCTGGGGGGCGGTGAGTCTGAGGTGTCGGTGGCTGTCGGGGGGGTCAGAGTGTTGAAGCTGTCGTGGATGTCTATGATCTTGCGGTGGAAGAAGGTGGCTAGTGAGTTGCAGAGGTCTTGTGACGGTGGAATGTCGTTAGAGCTGGAGCTGGGGTTGGCGAGTTCCTTCACGATAGTGAAGAACTCACATATCATCTGGTTTCTCCTCCCTCTCTGTTTTTCCTCACTTCTTCTCTTGTTCTCCTCCCTCTCTCGCAACTTCTCTTCCTAGCCCATTCTTCCTGTCTCTCTCGCCTCATCTCATATAGTTCCTGGTGAGCTAGTCTTAGCTTCTCCCTCTCAAACTCTCTCGCCTTTTCTTCTTCCTCAATCTTTGCTTTCTGAAGCACCAGCTGCAAGCTCAGGGTCTATGCTAAACTCAACCCAAGGGATTTACTCTTGGAATTGGTGACAGGGGTACCCTAGACATTCGAGGTGGTGTACACACCTGGGAAATTCTAGAAACTGAATGTGGTGAGAGTCTTGGTGAAACTCAGGAAAATGCATTAGGGGACACAATCTGCGTTCTGTCCTAAGGGGATCCAAGAGCCTGAATCCTCGGTGCTCTCTTCCTGAGTTCCTACCATGGTTCCCTCCCCCGAGTCAAGTACAGCCTCGTCCCTTTCATCTAGTGTCTCAAATTTGTCCCTAATGAAATTAGGAAGGACCTCTGTTCCTATTCCTGGAAATCCTTCACCCTCTTTATGTACATAAATCCATCATCTGATCTATGGAGATGGTCCTGAGGTCTATTCCCAACCCTGTGTTTTCCATTGTCTATGCATATTGCCTTTGTGTGTAAAAACTGGACTTATTGTACTAGTGGTGTAAATTGGAAATGGGCAGTGCTTCACCTGAATCCAAGGCTCCTAAACGTTAGGTACCCCATCGCTTGCGATCAAATGTCAGAGCCCAGTTAGGAGGGCCAGGAGGCAAGCAGTGATGGGCGAGGTGATTGAGGCCTTCTACACCTGATGCCCCAGGGCCTGACCTACTAGGTATCCTGAGCAACTGGGTCATGTACCCCTTCCGCACTTGACTCTTAGTAGTAGCATGAGTCAAGCAGTCCAAGGCTTCTTGGAGCGGGGGGAGTGGATACAAGGGGGTGAACACAGGTTCACAACTCAAAATACTCACAGCTGCAGCAATTAATTATTATCCAGTCGTATACTTGCTTTTATGAAAAAAGAAGTATTTATTTACAGCTACCACCACAAAGTAGAATATGATATTCACATACAACAATACACACAGTCCCCTGAGTTCAGTGTCTAGTGTTTCATAGGCTGTAGCCACTGTGTAGTTATACATGAGTCTGTTTCCATAGAAACAGCATTTTTATTTTGCTAATAACTTTGGCACCTTATAACGAATCTTCACGAACGTTTCTGAAAAAAAGTGAGTCACGTCAGTTCCTTCCTGGAAAGTTTTGCTGTGAACCATCAAACAGGGGCCCAATAAAGACAGAGGGTGACAAAACCCGCTTTCCCCCATACATTTTCCATAGGAAATATTGAACAACGATATAAGAAAAACGCCTGAACAGACTTACACCAGATTTGTCAGAAAGCTAGATCTTTAGTCAGACAGTGTGTTTTTTATGATTTGGAGTAATTCTGTTCAGCCGTTTTCGAGAAGGTGAAGTTTAAAATGTATAGATATGTTACGAGGCTCCAGTGGAAAAAAAAGTAAAAACTAGCATTCTGATTTATCAGGCCCGCTGGAGTGCCATGGGACTGAACAATCTGATTGGTGGCTGCAACATGCCTCGGTCCCTGAGTCCTGAAAATATGTGCAAAAACATATAGTTGGTGGCAGGGTAAGGAGACCCTGACCACCCAGCCCTGTGGGGCATAGCAGTCCCCTGCACCTCTGTACACAGTGTGTGCTACAAGTGATGTCATTTGAAAGGGTATGGGGAAGGTGCAAGTTATGGTTTATTTACTGTGGCTAGCTAGTTGACAATACTGTGTATGGAGGTGCGCGAGTTATAGTAAGTTTTGGGTGGGGTGAGAATTACATCTTAAAGTTATAACTATGACATTAGATTTCTTAGGGTTATGTAGTTTAAGTTGGTTTTGTATTGAAATAATAAAAAATTTTCTAACTTTAATTCATCTTAAAACTTTGTTTTTTGTCATTGAATTTGAATGTTTTTTTCTTTTATGTTGTTTATATTTACAGTGGAGTGGAGTGTCATAGTGTGGAGGGGCATAGAGTAGTGTGGAGTGCTGTCGACTGGAGTCAAATGTCGTAGAGTGGAGTGGCGTGGAGTCTCGTAGAGTGGAGTGCCATGGAGGGGTGTGTCGTAAAGTGTATGGCGTGTCGGGTGGAGTGGCATAGAGTGAAGTGGCGCACACTGGAGTGCCATGGCATAGAATGGAGAGGCATAAACTGGAGCGGTGGAGAGTGGAGTGAAGTGGCATGTCGTACAGTGGCATAGAATGGACTAGAGTGTTGTAGAGTGGAGTGGCATCCAGTGAAGTAGAATGTCGTAGACTGGAATGTCGTAAAGGGGAGGAGAGTGTAGTATAGTGGAGTCTGATAGAGTGGAGTCGCATCGAGTGCTGTAAAGTAGAGCAGAGTGTCAGAGAGGGTGTTAGAGAAGAGTGGCATAGAGTGTTGTAGTGAAGTTGTGTGTCATAAAGTAGGGCGGAGTAAAGTGGTGTGGAGTGAGTTACGTAGAGTATTTGAGTGGAGTAGAGTGTTGTTGCCGTAGAGTGTTGTGGCATAGTGTGGTGTAGAGTGGACTGGCGTAGATTGGGGTGGAGTGTTACGGAGTGGCATAGAGTGTAGCGGCGTGTCGTAGAGTGGAGTAGCGTAGCGTGTCATAGAGCGGCGTGTCGCAGAGTGTCTTAGAGTGGTGTGGCATAGAGTGGAGTAGAGTGTTGTGGAGTGCCGTATAGTGTATTGGAATAGTGGCAGGGAGTGTCGTGGACTGGAGTGGCATAGAGTAGAGTGGAGTGATGCAGAGTGTAGTAGTGGAGTAGAGTGGAGTAATGTGTCACAGAGTAGAGTGTACTAGAGTGGCATACAGGGAGTTGCATACAGTAGAGTAGAGTGTCATGGAGTGCCATAGGGTGGAGTGGCGTGCAGCAGAGTGTTGTGGAGTAGCGTAGAGTGGAGAGGTGTACTGCGTTGTGGCATAGTGATGTGGCGTAGAGTGGGGTGTTGTAGAGTGGAGTGGAGTGGCGTATCATAGAGTGGCATGTTGAAGAGTGTCTTTCAGTAGAAGGCGTAAGGTGGAGGGGCATGTCGTGGAGTGCAGTGCCGTGCCAGGGTAGAGTGGAGTGGCATACACTGGAGTGTCATATAATGGACTGGAGTGGCATAGACTGGAGTGGCATAGATTGGAGTGGTGGAGAGTGTCGTGGCGAGTCATTCAGTGGAGTGGCGTGTCATTCAGTGGAGGTGTGTGGAGTGTCGTAGCATGGAGTGCAGTGTTGTGCAGTGTCGTGTCATAGTATGGAATATAGTGGTGTGGAGTAGAGTGGAAGGATGAAGAAACAAGTGGCATAGAGTGGAGTGGCATATCGGGTCATAGAGTGGCGTGGCTAATAGTCTCTTGGAGTGAATAAAAGGGCGTTAGTGGAGTGGCATGTTGTATAGTGGAGTGGCGGGCCGTATAGTGGAGTGGCATGTCGTACAGTGGAGTGGCGTGGAGTACAGTTTTGTAGAATGGAGTACAGTGTTATAGAGTGTCGTAGAGTGGAGTGCCATAGATTGGAATGGCGTAGAGTGGGGTGGCGTGACGTAGAGTGGCATAGAGTGTAGTGGCATGTAGTAGAGTGGAGTGTCGTGTCATAGAGGGGTGTAAAGTGGAGTGGCATAGAGTGGAGTACAGTGTTGTAGAGTGGCGTAGAGTGGCATAGAGGGGAGTGATACAGAGTGGCTTGGAGTAGAGTAAAGTAGCATAGAGTGCACTTGAGTGTCGTAGAGCTGAGGAGAGTAGAGCGTTGTGTCATGGAGTGTCATAAAGTGTCATGGCATTGAGTGCCTTGACGTGCAGTGTCGTGGCATAGAGGAGCGTGGCGTACAGTGGGGTGGCGTGTCATATAGTGGAGTGGTGTACAGTGGAGTGGGGTGGGGTGGTGTAGAGTGTAGTGGGGTGGGGTGGTGTAGAGTGTAGTGGCGTGTCAAACGGTGGCATGACGTAGAGTGTCTTACAGTAAAGGGGCCTAAAGTGAAGTGGCATGTCGTACAGTGGAGTGGTGTGCTGTGTCATAGAGTGGCATGTCTTAGAGCGCAGGGGTGTAGAGTGGAGTGGCGTACAGTGGAGTGGTATGTCGTGGAGTGTCATACGGTGGAGTGGCGATGTCATATAGTAGCGCGCCATAGAGTATCTTAGCGTAGAGGGGCTCAGGGTGGAGTGACATGTCATAGAGTGGAGTGGCTTATCGTACAGTGAAGTGACGTGTCCTATAGTGGACTGGTGTGTCGTAGAGTGTCCTATAGTGGAGTACAGTGGCATAGAGTGTAGGGGAATAGAGTGAAGTAAAGTGTTGTAGAGTGAAGTGGCGTCGTACAGTAGAGTGGAGTTTCGTATCATATAGTGGCGTGGCGTAAAGTATCTTAGAGTGGAAGGCCGTAGAGTGAAATGGCATGTCGTGCAGGGAGTGACGTGTGTAGAGTGGAGTGGTGTGACGTACAGTGAAGTGGCGTGTCATAGAGTTTCTTTTGTTATAAATATTTTTCTCAGATTTTAATAGGTACCACGGACTGGAGTGATGTGTTGTACAGTACAATGGAGTGGAGTGTCCTAGAGTGGAGTGGTATAGAGAGGAATAGTGCAGTAGAGTGAAGTAGTGTGTCGTGAAGTAGTGTGTCATGCAGTAGAGTGGAGGGGCATGGAGAGGTATAGAAGGAGTCAAGTGTTTTAGAGTGGCACAGAGAATGGTAGGGTGTTGTAAAGTGGAGTAGAGTGTCATGGAGTGTCATAGTGTTGTGTCGTGGCCTACAGTATTGTGGCGTGTAGTGGAGAGGCATAGAGTGGAGCAATGCAGAGTGGGGTCGCGAGTCATAGAGTACAGCAGAGTGGTGTAAAGTGTACAATAGTCCTGTGTCATTGAAGCGTTAGTTAAACAAAGAAACTGCTGGAGTCGGAAAAGAAGGAGCCGCATGGAGCACATGGGGAGGGGACAAGGGGGCATTTGTGGGGGGAGGGGTGTAAGCAGCACACAAGGGAGAAAGCAAGAAACACTCTTTGGAGTGCTGACAGCAAAAGATGAATGTAATTTTCTAAAAGTGACCAGTGGAAGGATACAATCAGCCTATCAAATGGATGGTAAACGAGCTATGTGGATGGACAAAGCACAAGAGGAGGAAGGTATGTGTGAGAAAGTGCCCTCTTTCTGCATGGTTGCCCCCAATTTTTGCTGAATTGCTGAATTGCTGATGTGCTTTGACTGAGTGTGCCCTGGGCTCCTGCTAATCAGGTACCCAGGGCCTATGTTCTTTCCCTAAAACTGCATTGAAGCCTAAACCCAATTGGCATCTCTGGCCACAGGTCAGCCCCTGGTAAATGGTACCACAGGTACCCAGGGCACTGTGACCAGAGAAGGCCTCTAAGGGCTGCAGCACTTATTGTGCCACCCTTAGAGGTCCTGTACCATTACACTCACACACTGCCTTTGCAGGCTGCATATTTTGGTGCAGAACAAAGTGCAGAGTCGACGTTGCACACATCTCTGTGTGCCATGCCTACAACCCACTACCCTGGCATAGATCAGTCACTCCTCTAGCTGGGTGCACTCTACCAGTGGTGAGGGTACAGGTGCATGAGCCCTGTACCCCTACAGTGTCTAAGTCCATTCTTAGACATTGTAAGTGCAGTGCTGCCATTAAGAGTATATGGTGCTGGGAGTTTGTCTTTATGAACTCCACAGCACCATAATGGCTACACTGAAAACTGGGAAGTTTGGTATCAAACGTCTCAGCACATTAAACCCACACTGATGCCAGTGTGGGATTTAATGAAAAATGCACACAGAGGGCATCTTAGAGATGCCCCCTGAAAACTAACCTACCACTAGTGTCCAGGCTGAGTGGCTGCTTTCAGCTGCCACCACCAGACATGTTTCTGGACCCCTGGGTCGAGAGCCTGCTGCTCTCTGGGGCCTGAAACAATGCACATCCTGGCACGAGGTGCCAAGCCTCCTCCCCCAGGATGGGCTGGGTTCCCGAAGGGGAAACTTCAAAGGCTTGCCGCCTTTGTGAGCTTCCCCAGGCCACTTGCTGCTTTCAGCAAATGGACCCCACTGGTTCTGACCCCCACTTAGGGCGGGAGAACCGGCGGGAAAAACAAGTGAGGAAGAGAAGTGTGCCCACCTCTGCCAACTCCACCCCTCAGGTGGGGGAGACGAGGTGAAGCACAACTCTCAGTCCCCGCCATCTTGCAGATGGGGGGACTCAGCCAACCAGGGAAAGGCTTATGCCCCCCTCCCACTGGAGGGTGGCATAATAGAGGATGTACCCACCCCAGGGAAGGGACTCATTGGTCCCAACCTTTTTACCTACCTGTAACGCCCCTAAATCTAGTATTTAGGGGCACCCCAGAACCTTGCTTCCTCAGACCAGAAGAAACTACAAGAAAAGAAGAAGAAGGACCGAACAGCCCTGCAGAAGCTAACAAGAGGAAGACGCCCACTGACTTGGCCCCATCCCTACCGGCCTGTCTCCACCTCGAACCTGCTCCTGCGAAATCCCGGTGTGTCCTGCAGCCAGCAACCTCGAAAACCCCGGAGGACCTGCCTGCCTTTAACCACAAAGACTGTGTCTCCCGCGAACACCGGATTTGTTCATCTGCAACCTCTGGCTCTGGCCGGACACCGCGAATCCGCACCACTCTGCACCCGCCGTCCACGGCCCCAGCTCGAGTGGGCAAACAACACGAGGAGGTCTCCCCGGCCGTCCTGATCCAAGATCCGGCAACCCCAGACCTGCCTCAAGCCTCCAGCCGACGCCTGCAGCCTAAATCCAGAAGGTCCCCCCAACCGCGACCAGGAGCTGGAAAGAAGATCCGACCCTAAAAGGCACCCCTGCACCCGACGACCCACGGCCTTGGGTGGCCCAACCGACGGTGCCTAACCAACCCCCAACTTCCCAACTTACCTCTCGAAGTGGTGGTCGCACCCAGAAGACCTTCATCCCCGAACCTGCAGTGCCTTTGCAAACCGGAGGTTCCCCATTGCAAACAACAGGGCGCCCGACGTCGAAACAGCACCCTGCACCCGGCCGCCCTAGTGCCACTGAGGGTGCACCTTTGGTGCTACTTTGTTTCTTCATTTGCCCTGAGCTAAAGTCCAGGAGCTTTGCTCCCACAACCAAGTGGCCTGCTCGTCAGCAGCCACCACCCGGAGGCCCCCTATCCCCCATTGGATAACATTGGGCCTCAGCACTCTGCAACTGGCCGCCCTAGTGCCGCTGAGGGTGTAACAAGAGTGCATCCTTGACCCTGGGAGACCCCTGAGTCTACCCCCAGAACCTCAACTCCCACTACCAAATACTTACCTTAAAACCGATAACACTATTTTCTTCCATAGGATAACATTGACTGTTTTTCTTGGAAAAGTTTTTGTGTGGAGTTTGAAAACCTAAAGATTTTTTTTAAATTGTACTGTTTAACAAAAACGCTTTTACTTACCTGTTTACAGGAAATGTCCCAGTGTAGTATCCAGGTATACTACACTGAGTAAGAAAAGCAATCTAAAAATTAACTTACCTGGTATTTTACTGAAAACCCCATTCAAGTCTATGTATTGTATTTACAAAGCATTGCATTTCTCTACAACAATACTGTAAGTCAAAACAAAGTGCATTTACCATTTCAATCCATACTGTATTTCAATTGTGTATTTACTGCAAAGTACTTATCACTTGCCTGTGCCAGGCTTGCTTGGTTCTAGGAAATAAAATAACTAAAAGAATATTTTTATACAAAAACAATTGGTCTGAAGCTCAGTCTTTGAGTGTGTGAATACATTTGCTGAGAGAGTGTGTACAACAAATGCTTAACACTGTCCTGTGACACTGCCTTACTGCTCGACCACACTACCACAAATAGAGAGTGAGGTGCTATCTAACTTTACCTCTGCCTACCTTTGGGGTTCCACTGTATTCTGTGCACACTATACCTCACTTTGGTAAAGTATATACAGAGCCAGCTTCCTACAGTAGGCTATTGAATAAGAAGCAATGAAATGAGAGTGAAAATTAACTCAAGTACTGGTAAGCAAAAGCCGGGCTCTCAGTCCACTGTATGTTCTTAGAAAGCCCACAACAGGCTTTTGCAACCAAACTTTCTGTACTGTCTGGTAAGTGAGACCTAAAGAGGACACACACAGGTTAAAGGACGATTCTACATTTATGCCCTTAAAATACACAATAATGCTCCTTCACTACCTGCTGTATATTACATCATAAACATTTTTGTTGGAAACGGCCCATTCTGCAGGGCCACCTCCAAACTTTTTGCCTTTTTCCTCCCCTTTTTGCTGATCTGTTTTTGTTGGCCTTAGGATTCTGGGCACTTTACCAGTGCTGACCAGTGCTAAAGTACATGTGCTCTCTCCCTAAAACATGGTAACATTGGCTTATCCACAATTAGCATATTTAATTTACTTGTAAGTCCCTAGTAAAGTGCACTACATGCGCCCAGGGTCTGTAAATTAAATGCTACTAATGGGCATGCAGCATTTATTGTGCCACCCACTTAAGTAGCCCTTTAAACCTGCCTCATGCCTGCCACTGCAGAGCCAGTATGTGCGGTTTACACTGCCATGTCGACTTGGCATTTAAAACCCCTTGTCAAGCCTTAAACTCCCCTTTCATTACATGTAAGTCACCCCTAAGGTAGGCCCTAGGTAACCCATAGGGCAGGGTGCTGTGTAATTAAAAGGCAAGGCATATACTTTTAGGTTTTACATTTTCAGGGAGTAAAAAACTCCCAAATTATTTTTTCACTACTGTGAGGCCTACCCCACCCATAGGTTAACATTGGGGCATTGGGGATTCCTTGTTATATCTAATAAGTGTAATTTCCAATTGGAGGGAGGTAGAGCTGTCATGTTTAGTACCTATGGAATTGTAATGATACATCCTCTTTAATGGCAAAGTCAAATTTATCATTACAATTTTCAAAATGCCACTTTTAGAAGGTTTGTTCTTAGCCCTGTGTGCTTGCTGCCTATCTCCAATACACATGTGGGGTGGGTGACAGCTGGGCCTTGTGCATTCCCCTCTAGACAGCCACACTCAAAGGGAGCTTTGGTGTGACACATGAGCCATCCATATCCTGATGGGCCATCCTGGGCAGGATAGGAGGAAGGAGCTGGGCACAGCCTCACATGGGCTGTGTTCTGTTCCCTCACAATGGACTCCCTAACCCCCTGTAGTGAGTCTGTAGCCAGGGAAGGAAGGCCCTCTTTGAAGTCTCCCCCACTTCCACAGCACCACTGAATATAAAAACTGGACTTCTGACCCTCCCGACTCAATACACTTCTGGACCTGCGGATACTCTGTCAGGAAGAAGGACTGCTGTGCTGCTGAATGACTGACACTCTGCTGGACTGCTGCTCTGAAAGAACTGCTTTTCTGCTGTGCCTACCTGCCTGCTGCCTTCCTTGCCTGGGTGAGAAGGACTGGACCTACCTCACTTGAACACAGAGTTGCTCAAAGGGCTTGTCTGCTTGCCTCTTGTTGGAAGTCTAAGGGGCATCAAATACTTCAATCCACTCAACAACAGCCCCTGGGCTCTTCCATCTGAGAGTCTATACCTGCCAAGTAGTGCCAATCCATTCCAGGGCCCTTGGAAGTGGATATAAAGTGTGGTTCCAACAGAAAACCATGCATTGGCGGTGTTGTGCTGCTCAGCACCGGCACATCTCCACTGACGCATCTCCTTCAGCGCCGACACATCGCCTGTTTCGAGGACATCGCCGGCTGCGCAGCTCAATGATGATGCACACATTGGAAGAAGCATTCGCTTGTCGATTTGCGTGGCTAGGAACTGACGCATCACAAGTTACTTTTTCAGCGGGACAAGGTTGGTCTCTGTATCCAACCCGCGCTCCAACGTGGTCGGCCTGACTTTTTGGATTTGACCTGGTCAAGCGTGACCAGATAGCCCTGTTTGGCACTTTATGCTTTAAAGCACTCTATTTGCAGATAATCTTTTAAAAATACATAACTCCGGTTCTACTTATTGATAGTTTGTCATTTTGGCCTTGTAATGGTCATTAAATTAAGATCTATATGTCTAACCTGGTGTAGATTATTTTTGTATGGTGTTGTCACTGTTTTACTGTTTTAAGTGTTGCACAAATGCTTTACACATTGCATCTTAAGCCTGATTGCTCTGTGCCAAGCTACCAGAGGGTGAGCACAGGTTAATTTAGGGTGTGTATCTGACTTACCCTGACTAGAATTGTAGTTCCTAATTGGACAGGGTGCATACCTCTACCAACTGGAGACCAATTTCTAACAGTTTTGCTTTAAATTATGATAATTGATATTTATTTCATAAGTGCAAGATGTAACAAAACTGCCATCAAGCCCCCTTTGACCCGTGATAATATTACATCAAGGAATATCATATACACATGTTCCCCGGTGACTTCACAGGAAGTGCTGTGACTTGATGTTTGACCTGCTGATATCACAGGCAATGACTACTATGGATACACAAAAACTACTATAACTGTGTGACTAATCAAATACCCAAAATATTGTCAAAGCAGATAAAATCTATTTTAGTCTAGTCATCTATATTAACACAGGCAGATCCAACAAATACCCAGAACGTCGAGAACAGACATCATTTGCCATATGATGTCATCATCCATCATGTGTACAGTTACACTCACCGTGACACCATGTCCCTGCAGCATTACTTTTCTAGAATATAATTGTAGCTTTCCAGCTTTGCGAGCTCATGACTGGACTCCATCACAGACAAGGCAGTTGTTCTATCAAGCCCCACAAGTGGGTACTCAGAGCAATACAAATACTAGATAACAAAAACCAATGCCACACCCTCAAATGACTAATCGGCATCTTGAATGCTCAGGATCAACCACCAAGCTTCCAGGTATTGCTTCAAATGCCTGGCCAAAGCCTCAAATTCCCAAATACAGTGCCAAGTATTTTGTGCTAAGTTGGCATCATATGCACTGGCACAAATGTCCATACACAAGCTCAGAGATCTGGGTACAACCATAAAAGACTCAGGCACAGCCTGGCTTACCTTCTTATGCCAGGGCGAAGTTTCAATGCACAGACTTAGCTCTCCAACAACAACCTCAGATGTCTAATAACAGCCTCAAACATCTTGAAACCACTGCACTTGCCTTGGGGCAATCACTGGCACTACCCAAGCATAGATGAGGGATGACCCGAGAAAGTAGTTGTAAGATGCACAAAATGGAAAAAAAAGACAAAAACGATGGGTAATAATCCACGTAGCTGGAGCAGTTTTTTCCAAGTCTGTGCTTGATAATTATCTTGGGACTATATTAGCATGATGTAGTTGGAGAATGACGATTCTCCAATTAACATACAGAGAGAATCCTGATTTCATTAAAGACAACGGAGGCTAACATTATGCAATAATACTTTTATTGCTGCCCCACATGCAGCCCTTTAATGAACATGTTACATCATAAAAAAAAACATTACATAAGAACATTAGAACATGATATAACGTCATGGTAACTAGGCTTCATCCTCTTAGAGCTGCAACGAAAAAATTAAATCTGTTTAGTTGACGTCTTCCACTCTAATTGCATTCAATAAGGAGGAGATTCTCACAGAGACGAAGTGTCTGGAAAGAATGGAAAGAGATCGGGTGATACCAATTGATAAGGAGTTAAGCACATCATGAATTATATTAACAATCAAACAATGTATATATCAATGCAACCGTGTATATGTAAAACAATGTATATCTCTATACAACAGGTTTACCCCTTTATCCACCAGGGTGTGGTGGGTGGGATTAATTGGAGAATCGTCATTTCATTACACAACCAGAGGCCAGTGGCATAACACAGGCCCCCGCAGCCCCCGTAGTTCGGGGGGCCCCCCGAGCTGCAGAGGGCCCCCTCAGCACAGTACTCTGGCCTGAGAACTCCGGATTAAATCCAAAGCGGGGCCCCTCCATTTACCTTGCAGGGGGGCCCCCTCAAGTTACATTACGCACGTGCCGGAGGCTACCATTATGCATGTTTAAAGCTTTTTAATGCTTTACCGCTTATGTGTTCCACATGTTTAAGGTAAACTTTCACAAAGGTGGGTGCATTCGACCAGTCTGCAGCTTTTAATATATCAGATAGTGAGCCTACGGCCCAAAACAGTTTGCTGGCCATTGCAGCCCGGGAAGAGTGCGCTCCAACTTTGGACAAATCTACTCCTGCTTCTAATATGACTGTTCTTACCCATCTCGAAATTGTAGCTGAAGACACCGCCTTATAGGGTTTTACAAACGATATTAGTAATTGGTTCTCACTTGGCGGTCTAACATCAACCATTTTTTGTTCATAAACATTCATGCAGTTTACAACGCACAGTTTTTTGCAATCTGTAAATTAAGGATAAAAAATATGTTCAGACATAGTTTTGGTCCTTTTCCATATTTCAAAATGTACTCCATCTGGAGAGTAGTATCTGTTAGAGATTTCTAATGCCTTAACATCTGAAACTCTTCTAAAGGATATTAGACAAAGTAAGGTTGCTAACTTAAGCGATAGTTGTTTTCTGGAGAGATAAAGGTTATCAGGCCATAAGACAAACAGGTCGAAAATAAGGTTAACATTCAATAGCGAATCATATCTGGCTTTGGGAGGGCATCTAAATCTTATTCCCTTCATTACTCTACGTATTAAAGGGTCAGTACCGATAGAATAATCGTTTATTAGTGAGTGGCCTGCAGAAATGCTTGATCTGTAACAGTTGACTGTCTATAACATAAACTTGATCTAAATAAATCTGCTAGGTAGTTTGCTATGTACACTACAGGGGCATCCACGGGATCCAGATCCCGTTCCAGGCATCAACTACGCCATTTTATCCATACAACTGTGTATCTTCTCCTTGTTCCTAGTGCCCATGATTCATACAGTAAGTTTTTAGCCTCTCCTGAAAGGCCTGAGTATCTTTTGGATCCCCTGAAATCCTCCAAGCAAGAAGGTTCATATTTCCTTCTAGAAGAAGAGGATGTACCTCCCTTTCTTGTCCCTGGAGAAGGTCTAAGCTCCCTGGGATCAAACGTGGCACATTCACTGTCAATTCCATCACTCCTGGAATCCATATTTGAGTATTCCAAAATGAAGTAATTAAGACTATGCTGCATCGCTTTGTCCGTACTTTAAGTAAAGCCCTCTGAATCAGTGCGAAGGGAGGGAATGCATAGCAGTTCTCTTTGTTCCAAGTTTAGACCAGAGCGTCCACTGCTGCGGCTTGGGGATCTGGTCCCAACTGTAATACCGATCTATCTGAAACGTCAACCTGCTGGCAAACAGGTCCACCTGGAAAGGTCCCCACAGGTACTGAACCTTCTTGAAGACCAATGGATTCAGTTTCCAATCACTTGAATCCCTTAAAAACCTTGAGTTCCAATCTGTTCTTGTGTTTTGATGGCCAGGGATAAACTCTGCCTTCAGTACAATTTTTTGATTCCAGGAGAAATACCAAATCTTACTGACCAGGTCTGCAAGTATCCTTGACCTTGCGCCCCCTCAGCGACTGATATAGGAGACAGCTGTAAAATTGTCTAGTTTGATAAGGATGACACTGTTTCTCAGAACGGATTTGAAGCTCATTAAAGCATTCAAACTTGCCATCATTTCTAAACAATTTATGTGGAGTGGGACTTCATCTTGAGACTACTTCCCCCCTGTTTCTATTTTTCCTAATTTTGCACCCCAACTGAATTTGCTTGCGTCTGACCCCACAGTATGATTCTTGCTAGCTCCCGTAAGGTCACTACATTTTTTGATAACACATAAGCTACCTCCTTCTTTATTTTTGTCAACTTCTTTAGTGGTAGCTGTAGTTGGGCCGTAATGG
This sequence comes from Calotriton arnoldi, assembly GCA_963921515.1. Taxonomy (NCBI): domain Eukaryota; kingdom Metazoa; phylum Chordata; class Amphibia; order Caudata; family Salamandridae; genus Calotriton; species Calotriton arnoldi. Next base: position 1,722,777 of record CAWUFW010001319.1, on the reverse strand, counting down.
TGTTTACCTGGAACTCTAGGAATTCTAGATTTTGTGTTGGGGTCATTACGGATTTCTCTACGTTGATAATAAATCCTGATCCTTCCAAGTGATCCACTGACCATTTCATGTGTCTTAGCAATTCTTCTTGACTTTGAGACATCAGTAGTATATTGTCTAGATAGATTACTAACCATACTTCTCTTGTTCTCAAAGAGGCGACCACTGGCCTTAGAACCTTGGTGAAACACCAAGGAGCTGAGAAGAGGCCGAAGGGGACACAACAAAATTGGTAAGTTATTTTTTCCCAAATAAACCGTAGATATTTTTGTGAGTCTCTGTTCATAGGTATTGTGAAATAAGCGTCTTTGAAATCTAGTTTCACAAGCCAATCTTTCTCTTGTCTCTTGTAGGATGTCTCTTAGAAGGTGGACACCTTCCATTTTGAAATGTCTGTATACTAGGAAAGTATTAGTTCTCTCAAAATTATCACAGGACGCCAACCCCTGTCTTTTTTCTTTACCAGGAAGATCATGCTCACAAATCCTTTTCCTGCCTTTGTCACTCTGCATATAGCCCCTTTTAGTAGCATCAGATTCACTTCTGCATCTACCAGAGTTTTGTTCCTGGTCTAGTGTTAGTTATCAAGGTTGATGTACCTGGTAAGATGTCATATTGAAATCTATTTTGAACCCTTTAGTACCCAACAGTCGTTCGTTATTAATGACCAATATTGGTTGAAAAGGTGGTCTTCCCCCCATCTTTGGATGGAAAAAACCAATGGAGTGTAACACTCTTACCTTGTTGTCCGGGGCCCTGGAATCTGCCTCTGCCACCACCTTGTGTGTGGGTGTTGCGGCCTCTTTGCGGAAAGAAGGAGTTGTTGTTTCCGCGAAAGTATCTTCCATAACCACGTTGACTTTGTTGGTAGTATGGGGACATATATTGTCCAAGGCTGACAGCCAGTCCCATCCTGTCAGCCCTTCCAAAATTCTACCCCCAAACCTAAGTCTCATGATCGTTTGGGCTTTACTAAAGGCTGAAAAGGTGAAAACTTATTTTCCTAATATTTTGATGAAGTTTTCCCCGAAGAGTAAGCCATTCAGGTCACCTTGGATATCTTTATTTGCAAGGTCTCTCAATTTTGGGTTTATTCTCATTAATATAGCTTTTTTTCTGTCAGAGGTTAGCCCTGCGTTGGCGTTACCAAGAAGGCACCATCCCCGGAGTAGTTCTACAGCCACAGGAGAGCCCTAAAGGGAGGCTTCTTCTGCCAAGTCTAGGATTCTAGCCATTGGTCCTAGAGTATCTAGTAGTTTGTCTTGGCATTGTTTGAGGTAATGTTCAAGCCCTTTCCTAGGATCTCTTCCTGTTTTAAATAGAAAAGTCAGTTGTTCGAGGTCTAGGTTTGGTGTCATCCCAGATTTATTGTCTAAGAAGGGTCTAGGGCATTCTGCCCTCATTAGATTTCAGGTGTCTTTTTCAAGGGGTTTCCGGATCCAGAACTTAATAAACTTTGCTACCTGTTCCATGGGCCACCAATCAGCTCCCCTAGGGTGTGTGATGGCGTGGGGTTGAACATCTCCACTCCTGTTGGGTCTTTGATAGTCTTAGAATTGCTGGGTTGGTCTAAATCCTCATCAAGGAGGTCATTATCAAGGGTTTCAAGAGGATCAAATATATACTCGTCTGCCTCATCATCAATATTTACTGAGAATAGATATTCATCATTGTCAGTTTGTAAACTGAGGTCTCTTGTGCTATGAAAGTCACTCAGTCTTCTTGTGACGCGAGGGATACCTGCACTTATTGCGCCACTATGGTCGCTCTTGCCAGTTGTGCAGCGGTGGGTACCCAGGTCATCCATAGCGCACAGGCTACCTTGGGATAGTTCCTGATCTTTTGTAGTGCACAGGCTACTATGAGGCTCAAGGTGTTTAGTCTTTTCTAAGGCTTTACCTCCTTTTTTTGGTGAAGGGTTTTCCTCCTCAGCGAGGGTAACTGAGTCTTCCTCAGTAATGTGATCTCTTTTTCTTTTATTAAAAACTGCCTCTACCACCTCTTTTAATGAGGTCTTGAGTTGTTTCTCAAAGAAACTCATTAGCATATTTTCATTAAGAGGTATTTCCTCATTGTCTTGTATTCCTTTTTTGACATGTTTATTTGTTTCTTTCTCAGAGGATAATCTCAATCAAATTAGATCCCTTTCTCAATTTACCCCTCTATTTATTTATTTATTTGAGTTAGGCAGATTAATTCTTATCAATCTTTCTTTGCCCAGTGCGAGTTAGCCGTTAACCTTCGTGTTGTGCGTGGTCATGGCAACGCACAGCGCAAGTTATATTTTGTCTCTCTTTTTGTTTATTTTTCCTCCCTTGTGCGTCACCGTACATGGGAGGGGAATTGTCCTGCCCGTCTTTGACGAGATTAATTAGGGTGGGGTTGAGTGACCTCCATCAGAGTCTTCTCCTTCTCGCGTGAGGCGAGAGGAAATGAATCAGCTGATAGCAGCAGTGCGGGTGAGCAGGTGGGGAGGTCAGCCGTCTCTGGGGCTGACCAACCCAGAGACGGCTGACCTCCCTGCCTGAGTTTGGCGGACAGCTGGGCAGAGCAGCCATCTCCGGGGCCCTCACCCAGACGATCGGCTGAGGTGCTCTGCTGTGAGAATACAGGCCGTGCTGGAGCGGACGTGTCCCGCTGTTCGGTGTTTTCACCAAGGTATAGGAAAAAAACCTTCAATTTGACTGGGGAACCCGACTATAAATTGTAAGGGTGCTAGAAAAAATCCAAAGTGTCACTTACCTGACACAACAAGCATTGTTGTGTGTACAAAATCATCTAGAGTTAACAAACATACTGTATAAACCATCTATAGCTGACAAACAGCATCATATACTTACTTTTCTTATTGTATTTAAATGAAACAAACTTATATAATAGGTAGTAATATCACAATATAATTAGTATATCAGAGTCAAATAAAAATATACTTATCTGTCCAGGAGCAGCGAATAAAAGAGGATGATGCCTAGTTACCATGACGTTATGTAATGTTCTTATTGAATGTTTTATTTATGATGTAACATGTTCTTTAAAGGGTTGTGGGGCAGCAATAAAAGTATTATTGCATAATGGTAGCCTCCGGGCTTGTAATGAAATTCCGTCTAGGATTTTCAGGCCCGAAGGAACTAAGCAGTGGCTAAGCCTTTAAGCATCCAAATGCGGGACAGAAATGACAAGGCAGAAAGTAATGTACCAGAAAAATCCAAGGAGGAAGAAGCGGAAATATGATATACTACTTACTGGAAAACAAGGACTAGAGCCTAGTGGTCCTATTCACAAAGTGCTCCTAAGGGCAACTCTCTACTTTTTCCTATTCACCGTTTCCGAGTGGAGAGTTACACCTGGGTGTAGACTTACATGTCTTCCACCGCCGAATGAGGAGGTCAGGCCTCCTACAACAGAATTTACAAGTGTAAAGTTACTACTATTAACGTTTCACATGTTGGTAGAGATCTCCTAATGGGAACGTCTAGGGTAAAATAATTAAAAATACTTTAATGTAAATTCATTTAAAATATTTAGTAGTAACCTGGGAATAATAACATAAAAAATTACAGCACATTAACTCATCAAATTAAGTATTAAATCAAACAAATAATTTAAATATATTAATTTAATCTAAAAATATAGATTTTTAAACAGTAATTAAAAACGACCCTAATGCATTTATTTATTATTTACCAACCTTGCTATGTTATTTAGGTTTATTTTCTAATTAATTGTATCTGTTTTATCACTTAACATATGTATTGTTTTTATAAATATACATAATGTATATAATTTTTTTTAACCCTTTGGGTGCTCATGACGGAATGGTTCCGTCATGAACACCAGTGCTCCTGTGCTCATGACGGAACCATTCCGTCATGAGCACATGCTCAGAAAATCCCTCTGCTGCAGACAGCAGAGGGATTTCCCTTTTTTTTTTGCCTGGGGAGGTGGGGAAGAGCTTCCCCAACCTCCCCAGGCCTATTTTTGGATTTCCTTGCAATGACGATTGCGCGCATGGCGCGCTATCGTCATTGCAACGAAAACGAAACTTAGTTTCAGTTTCACAGTTTCAGTGCTTGTGGGGCTTTCTCAGCCCCCCGAGCACCGAAACAGATGGGAGAGGTATGGTTGGAAAGGGGAGAATCTCCCCTTTCCAATGGTACTCTTTTCCAGTGGATCCCTGCTTGGGGATCACCCCAGGAGGGCGATCCCCAAGCAGGGATCCACCCACTAGCAAAAGGGAGGGGAGAGCGGCCCCTTGGGCAAGGGCCTTTGCTCCCCCCATACATTTTGGGCACAAACAGTCTTTCTGCCCCCCTTGGGGAGCAGATGGGGGCAGTAGCCCCCAATCTGCCCCCCGGGGGGGCAGAAAGCACCCTAGACCAGGGATTATTTTTCTATAGGCCAGGGGTGGAGGCTGCCCAGAATGGGCATCCCAATGCCCCCACCCTACCCCCCCAAAGAAGGCAAAAGACTTTCTGCCCCTCCCAGGAGGCAGATGGGGGCAATAGCCCCTGATCTGCCCCCCAGGGGGGGCAGAAAGCCCACTAGTCACAAGGGATTTTTTTTCTCCAAAGTTTGGTGTGGGGGCTGCCCAGAATGGGCATGCCAATACCCCCAACCCCCCCCCAAAAAAATGCCACAGTCTTTCTGCCCTCCACCCCCAGGAGGCAGATGGGGGCAGTAGCCCCTGATCTGCCTCTCGGGGGGGGGGCAGAAAGACCAATAGGCATCAGGGAATATTTTTTTTTTTAATTCAGGGGTGTGGGCTGCCCAGAATGGGCATGCCAATGCCCCCACCACGCCCCAAAAAATGCCACACTCTTTCTGCCTCCCCCCAGGAGACAGATTGGGGCAGAATGCCCACAAGGCAACAGGGATTTTTTTTTAATATACGTAGGGGTGGGGGCTGCCCAGAATGGGTATGCCAATGCCCTCACCTCCAGAAAAATTGCCACAGTCTTTCTGCCAGATTTGGGCAGTAGCCCCTGATCTGCCCCCCAGGGGGCGTCAGAGAGCACACTAGGCGCCAGCGATTACGCTGGCTTTTTTTATGCGTGGGGGCTGCCCAGAATGGGCATACCAATGCCCCCACCCCCCAAACTAATAGCCACAGTCTTTCTGCCTACCTTGGGGGCATATCGGGGCAAGCCCCCCCCCCTCCGATTTCTCCCCAAGGGCGGCAGAAAGCCCACTAGGCACAGCCTTGTTTTTAGCAATGTGCCTACCTGTGGATTTTGGGCCCTAGCGCAGCCGGCACATAGGGAAACCTAGCAAACCTGTACATTTTTGAAAACTAGACACCAAGGGGAATCCAGGATGGGGTGACTTGTGTGCCTCTCACCAGGTTCTGTTACCCAGAATCCCTTGCAATCCTCAAACTTAGTTTTAAAAAAACACATTTTCCTCACATTTCTGTGATGGAAAGTCCTGGGATCTGCGTGGATCCACAAAATTCCACCCACCGCACACCGCACAAACCCAGGTGACTCCCCTTGCAAAACCAGTTTGTTTTGTGATAGGTAATTTTGATGTCTCCTCAATATGTTTTGGGCCCTTGCCTGTCGCGGATACTTGACCCACCCACGCGAGTGAGGTACCATTTTTATTGGGAGACCTGGGGGAACGCTGGGCGGTAGGAAATTTGTGGATCCATGCAGATTCCTGAACAGACCCACACAGAAAGTTGAGAAAAATTTGATTTTTTTCAGCTAAATTTGAGGTTTGCAGGGGATTTTGGGTAGGAAAACGTTGGGGGACCCATGCAAGCCATACCTCGCTGGACTCCCCTGGGTGTCTAGTTTTCAGAAATGTGTGAGTTTGGTAGGTTTCCCAAGATGGCTGCCGAGCCCGGGGCCAAAAACCCAGGTGACCCCCCTTGGAAAACCAGGTTGTTTTGTGATAGGTCATTTTGAAGTCTCCTCAATACGTTTTGGGCCCTTCCCTGTCGCGGGTACTTGACCAACCCACACGAGTAAGGTATCATTTTTATTGGGAGACCTGAGGGAACGCTGGGTGGTAGGAAATTTGTGGATCCACGCAGATTCCAGAACTTTCCCACACAGAAATTTGAGAAAAAAGTGATTTTTTCAGCTAAATTTGAGGTTTGCAGGGGATTTTGGGTAGGAAAACGTTGGGGGACCCATGCAAGCCATACCTTGCTGGACTCCCCCAGGTGTCTAGTTTTCAGAAATGTGTGGGTTTGGTAGATTTCCCAAGATGGCCGCTGAGCCTGGGGGCAAAAACCCAGGTGACTCCCCTTGCAAAACCAGGTTGTTTTGTGATAGGTCATTTTGATGTCTCCTCAATACGTTTTGGGCCCTTGCCTATCGTGGGTACTTGAGGTACCATTTTTATCGGGAGACCTGGGGGAACGCTGGGTGGTAGGAAATTTGTGGATCTACACAGATTCCAGAACTTTCCACCACAGAAATGTGAGGTAAATGTGTTTTTTTGACAAAGTTTGAGGTTTGCAAGAGATTCTGGGTAACAGAACCTGGTGAGAGCCAGACAAGTCACCCCATCCTGGATTCCCCTGGGTGTCTAGTTTTCAAAAATGTATAGGTTTGCTAGGTTTCCCTAGGTGCCAGCAGAGCTAGGGTTCAAAATCTACAGCTAGGCACTTTGCAAAAAAAGGGTCAGTTTTCACTGTGGAAATGTGGTGTGTCCACGTTGCGTTTTGGGCTGTTTCCTGTCACGGGAACTAGGCCTACCCACACAAGTGAGGTACCATTTTTCTCGGAAGACTTTGGGGAATGCGGGGTGCATGGAATTTTGTGGATCCACGCAGATTCCAGAACTTTCCACCACAGAAATGTGAGGAAAATGTGTTTTTTTTTACAAAGTTTGAGGTTTGCAAGGGATTCTGGGTAACAGAACCTGGTGAGAGCCGGACAAGTCACTCCATCCTGGATTTCCCTGGGTGTCTAGTTTTCAAAAATGTATAGGTTTGCTAGGTTTCCCTAGGTGCCGGCAGAGCTAGGGTTCAAAATCAACAGCTAGGCACTTTGCAAAAAAAGGGTCCGTTTTCACTGTGAAAATGTGGTGTGTACACGTTGCGCTTTGGGCCGTTTCCTGTCGGGGCCACTACACCTACCCACACAAGTGAGGTATCATTTTTATCGGGAAACTTAGGGGAACACAAAATTGTGGAGCAACTGTTATTACCTATTGACTTTCAATGCATTTCTGCTTTCCAAATGTAAGACAATGTGTAAAAAAGAAGTCACTTTGAAAAATGACCTATAATTCACATGCTGGTATGGGTACCCACAATTTTGGAGATGTGCAAATAGCTACTGTTTCTAAACTCTATGGGGCATATTATCAAGGGCTTTATCGCCGCTTTAGTGGCACTTTTTGCCGCTAAAGCGGCGATATTTTTATCGCCCTATCAGCAAGCTGTCGCTAACAGGCGTTAGCGACAGCTTTCAGGCGATAGCGGCCGGTTTTCCCATCGCCTTGCATGCCAGCGATAATTATCGCTAATGACATGCAAGGTAGGCGTTCCCAACCAAAAGCGACTGAAAACAGTCGCTAACACAACTTCCCCCTATTAGCAAGGCAGGCGAAGCGATAAAATAAATCGCGCTAAGCGCGTTTATCGCTAGATTTTAACACCTGCTACTGAGGATGACTTACCTGTTTGTAGTATAGGAGGTGGATTGTAAGGCTAAATCCACCATTGCGTTAATGCGAGAATATCGCTGGTTTTCCAGCGATATTCTGCATTTCACCATATCGCTGGAAATTTTATCGCAATGGAGATAAACCTTGCTAATAGGGTGTTATCTCAGCGATAATTTCCAGCGATAGGCGGCGTTAAGAAAATACGCGCTAAGCGCGGTTAGCGATAAATATCGCAACTCCTTGATAATATGCCCCTATATTTTGTTCCCATTTCAGAAATACATAGGTGACTTTCATACCGATTTTTCCCTGTTTATATTTTTCCAAATGAATTGCTATATACCCGGTACACAATAAAAAACCATTGCAAGACGCTGCTCAGTTATTGGCTGTGGGTTCCTTGGGTTCTTGGTGAACCTACAAGTCCTATACATACCCACAACCAGAAGGGTCCAGCGGATGTAACGGTATATTGCTTTCAAACATCTGTCATACTTAGTAGAAGTTACTGGTGAAAACGTTGGCACATATGGCTATTTTTTTTAACTCATTTTCAATTTTTTCTATTTTCAACTGTTAGTTTCTATACGAAAACCTTGAAGGATCTTCACAAATGACCCCTTGCTGAATTCAAAATTTGGCTACTTTTCAGATATGTATAGCTTTCCAGTATCCATCATTGCTTTCATACCCATTTTTACCATTAACTGGAAGGAGGTTGAAAGCACAAAAAATAGCAAAAATAGGCTATGTCCCAGAAAAATGCCAAAACTGTGTAAAAAATGTTGGTTTTCTGAGAAAAGTCTGCTTGTCCCTGAAAGCTGGGAAGATGGTGATTTCAGCACCACAACCCCTTTGTTGATACCATTTGCAGGGAAAAAACCAGACGCTTTCATCTGTAGCCCTTTTTTCCCATTTTTCAAAAAAACAAAAAAAAAACTGTATTTTGGCTAATTTCTGGGTCCCCTCCAGGGGAATCCACAAACCCTGCATACCTTTAGAATCCCTGTGATGTTGGAAGAAAAGGACGCAAATTTGGCGTGGATACCTTATGTGGTCAAAAAGTTACAGGGGCCTAAGCTCGAACTGCCCCAAATAGCCAAAAAAAGGCTCATCACAGGAGGGGAAAAGGCCTAGCAGCGAAGGGGTTAAATGTTCTTTATTGATTTTGTAAAGAGCAATAACAACAATGACAAGGATGTCGTAAATTGCATTCTGGAAAGTAGTGAAATGATGGTAGGTATAGCAGAATTGTTGTCCCTTCCAGAGGAGGGGAGGCCAGGTGGTAGCAGAAGGTCTGTGAGGGCAGAATCATAGGGAAGGAAGGAGAAAACAAGGGTGGGGTGGGCCAGCAGGGCTAGGTGACTGTGCCGAGAAAGGGACCCTATGCAAGGGCGTCAGTAGGAAGCAGGACATGTGAAGTAGAGGGGTGGCATGCCATGCGCAGGGTAGATAGGGTAAAGGTCATTAGTCAACCGGGTCTGAGCATCAGGGCACGGGAAGGGCAACCGGCAGGAGCATATAATGCTTAATGTTGTGTAAGCGTGGGGAGAAGCTGGGGTTAGGATGAGTCTAGGGTGGTTGTTTCTTGCTTCCGGAACCGGAGGAGTAGGGCGTCCCACTGTCGCAATAGGAGGTTGACGAAACCCTATGGCCTCCTCTCTGCAAAGCACGGTGCTCTCAGCCTCAGTCCAGGCCAGGGTTGAGAGTCTCCACACTGCCGGAGTCGAAAGCTGGTCAGCTTGCCAGCGACTCGCTATGGCGCGTCATGATAGGAATATGGTGAAGGTTAGGAAGCATGTCTCGATCCGCTGCCCCGCGGGTCTCTGGAAGCTGCCGGGGGCACAGACTTCCAAGGTATAGACAAACACTAGGGGGGATATTCACAAGAACGTGTGCTAAACATCACCAAAAAATGCTACCGCAACTTTACACATCGCAGCCTATCGCGGGAAAATAACCCCGTGTTAACGTGGAATTCACAACAAGGCGGTACCATGCGATAGTCTGCCGAAACCACGGACAATGTCCGCGATACAACAACCGCGACGGTGATAAAAACACAAACCTCAACGTGAAAAAACATGCGATGGGCCAAAGCGCGATGAGGAAATCAGCGAGAAGCAGCGCCAGGCCTGCAATACACACATGGCAGGCGGGAAAAATCACTATAAAAGTAGAAAAAACACACAAACACAAAATGACCAACACCGAAGCACCATGGAGACAGCCGGAGCAGGCACAGAGGACAAGCGCAACCCCACAAGCACCCCGGACGACCATCCTGGGACTTCAGGGACAGGGAAGGGCAAGGACAAGAAGAAGAGGAAGACCAAGTTCAGTCCGCAGGAAAACAGGATCCTGGTCACGGAGGTGATGGAACACCATCAACAACTGTTCGTCACCTCCAACGTGTCATTGGGCACCAAAAATGGAATATGGCGGGACATCGTGGACAAGGTGAATGCCGTCGGAGAGCACAAGAGGTCAATGGACGAGGTCAAGAGGCGATGGATTGACATCAAGCGCAAGACCAAGGAGAAACTCGCAGCCAACCAGAAGGCAGCAATGCAGACTGGAGGTGGGAGCCCAGCGCCACAGCCAATATAACGGGCCGACAACATCACATTCCACTCTGCCGGTGGTGACTGGATGACGGACGCTCCACGGTTCTCAATAATAAAGGGCCCATGAGTTGTTGCGCACAGGGTCAGTGGCACCCGAAGCCTTGCGCCCGTCACGGGCCTACCACCACGTGGCGCTGACTGGCGTTGCACAGGGTTAGTGGCACCCGAAGCCTTGCGCCCGTCACGGGCCTACCACCACGTGGCGCTGACTGGCGTTGCACAGGGTTAGTGGCACCGAAATAGCTGAGCGGGTGTGCAGCCTGCAATGATGACGTGTGCACTGATGTGGTCTCCGCCATTGATGACTCAGGACTCAGCGTCATGTGTGGGACCTGTTGGGCCGCGGGGCGGGTCCGCATGATGTGGACCATGCCATGGTGGCGGGACCGGGGCCTGGAGCTTGCACGGGCACGTGGTGTGCCCACTGGTGGACACACCGTTGGCAGCAGGTGAGCAGTGGGCCCGGGTTGCGCAAGTGCGGACAGCCAGCGCTGGCTGGCGGGAGGGGGTGGGGTGCGGCTGCAGCCGTGCGCAGGGACGGACAGGCGTTGTTGCCGTGTGCTGTGTGATGGACTCTGCCATGATTGACTCTGGCCTCGATTACAGATTGCAGACCTGGTGGCTTGCAGTGTATCCCAGCACGTGGTTGGAGACACACCGGTGGCAGCAGTGAGGCCTGGGTGCGCAGGGGCGGCGGTGTCTCTCTCTCTCTCTCTCCCTTCCTTTCCTTCTCTCTCTCTCACTCTCTCTCCTTTCCTTCCCTCTCTCTCTCTCTCTCTCTCTCTCTCCCTTCCTTTCCTTCTCTCTCTCTCACTCTCTCTCCTTTCCTTCCCTCTCTCTCTCACTCTCTCTCTCCCTTCCCTCTCTCTCTCTCCTTTCCTTCCCTCTCTTTCTCTCTCTGCCTTTCTTTCCTTCTCTGTGTCTCGCTCCTTTGATGTGCACATGACACACGTTCTGATTTTGTGCTTTATTTTCCAGGCTGTGACGTCGAGATTGTCCCTGACGGACCCGACAGGAGTCTTCTGCATTGGTGTTTTGTGTTGTATTTCAATAAAGTTTTTGGTTGTTACTTCAGTGCTGTGTGACTGTTTCTTGTTCTTCTGGCCACACATGTGTGGTTTTTTTTGGCAATGTGCGTCATCATGCGCTTTTTGTGGCTCTTGTGTCGTGCACGGTATGTGTATGTCCGGGGGGGTGGGGCTGGGGGTGGTGGCGGTGGGTGTTGTGGCCCTCATGGGTATCGGGGCTGCATAATCATTGTCTCCATGGCATCTGTGGGTCTTCTGGTGTGGCTCTTGGCTGGGCTCCCTTTCATGCTGTAGGTAGTCGTCCTGCTTAGCACCAGCAAAAGGCAGGTGTTAAAACCCTGGTGCTACCGCGGCTTATCGCCTGTTTTTGGTTCGTATCGCAGATCTGGCAGTTCGTTGTGAAAGTGGTGTTGTGGTTTTTTCGTGTGTTTTTGCACGGGAACACCTACTCTGCATCTCATTAGGGTTAGTTGGTGGTGTCCACCGTGGAGGTAAATTTTGGGGCAGTTATCTCGGGAATACTGGCGATGTCTGCAGTTTGCACCCGCTTGTGAATGGGGTGTTAAATCTATCTCCACTTTTGATGAGTTAAGGTGGAGATAATTCGGAGATAAGTCCTTGTGAATATCCCCCTAGGTCAGTTAATTGTGTGAGGTGGGAGGAGATCGCTGACAAGTAATGTGTAAGTAAGGGGAAGGCCCAAACCATGTGGTGCAAGTCAACGGCCTGTGTTACGCAGCAGGGGGAAGTTGCGTTTGGGCCAGGGAAGTATCTGTTGATTCTCTCTGATGTTAGGAATGCCAGGGCCCTGTGGTGTGTGAAAAAATACATGAGCTTAAATCTGGCATTGCACACAATTATCGCCGGGTAAGCTAGGATTCTATTGCATTCTTTGTCAGGAAGCGACCTGTTCAGGTCCACCTCACATTTGTTGCATAGGTCAGTGAGGGTCACCTGTGTGAGATCTCTCAGCACCCCTGATAACCAGGTGATGAGGCGGCTACTAGTTGCTGGTGTGAAGGTAATGAAAGAGGATGTGGGACGAGGGTGCAGCATCAGTAATGAGCCATGAAGTGTGGAGCGCGCGGGATATAGCATGCTGTACAAGAAAGTGTCCCCACGGGTGTTGCAGCTCTCTGTAAGGGTGTCATAGGATAAAAGAATGCAGTTCTTGCAGAGGTCGCCCAGTTTTGTGATGCCCCCCATTCTGCCAGTCTCTGGGCACTGATGTCAGCATTGGGCCCCTGCAACTTTGGGACTTCATCAGTGGGATGCCCAAAGCGTATGACGGTGTTGATTTGGTGATTCACAGTTTTCTTCTATACCATAAAAACATGCTGCGGAGGAGGCCAGGGCATTTGGGGGGTGGAGTCCGGGTAGGATGGAAAAGGAGAAGCACGCGGTCCAAGCATCATTCACACCAGGATCAACAATAGTGGGGGGCAGTGGGAATAGGCAGGACTTCTGCCAAGTAACTCAGAGGCCGGAGACATCAGCAAACTTGGTGAGGAGGTTAGTGATGGTAGACAGATCTGCTCGCACGTCCCAAATGTAGAGTAGGATATTGTCTGCATAAAGAAAAAACAGTGTGGCTTTGATCCCCCAAGTGGGATTCACCAAGTCTCCCCCCCCCCACAGAGTCTAATGGCATACCGCAGGCGCAAAGACAAGAGGGATAGTGAGCATCCCCGCTTAGTGCCATGACAAAGAGTAAATGAGGGTAATATCAGTTGTTCCGTTCAGACTCATGACTCATACCTGGGGTGCATCGTAGAGAAGCTGAATCATTCGCAGTGCCTAATCATCCAGCCTGTAGCATTTGAACAAGTCAAACAGATCTCTCTAATTTAACAAGTCAAATGCCTTTGCCAGGTCGAGTATGAGGCAGGTTGCATGGGGCCAAGGCCCAGGGCAAGCATAAAGGATTCTGTAGGGGCAGTGGACATTCAAAGATGTATTCCTGCCAGGAGAATAGAAATTAGAATAACTTCCTAGAGCGATGGTGGGTGGTGGTCCTCCACTATCGCTGTGTTCCAAGTGGGGGGAAAGGAGGTCAGCGTAAGTTCAGTAGAATTCGATAGGAAGGCCACCCTGACCTGGAGCTTTATTGGTAGTAATGAAGCGGATCGGGTTCACAACCTCTACGGAGTTGATAGCATCACTGGTCTGGCGTGATCCAAGGTAGAGGAAGATATTGGAAAAAGGCCGTTAAGTTGTCAGTGGTGGCTTCTGGGCCTGGGCCAAAGAGCCTGCATAGTGTGGGGTAAAGGCCTCATGTATGTCTACCTGGGTGTGAGTGGCTGTGTCTTGTGTGAGGAACGTATTTGCTGTTTAGCACTAACAGCTGTCCATCGAGGATTCTCTCATCCATTGCGTATCTGTTCTCTACATCCAGCTCCACGCTGCACGGTTGGAATGGCACCAGCACTCTGACCGATATCAGGGCCCCCTGGGCGAATGCCGAGTAGTTTGTTGAGAAGAGTTGTCTGTGTCTTCACCTTTGAAGTCTGCCGAGCTCAGGCTCAGTCATGTGGGGTTCCTGCAATAATGCAATATGTACGCCTCTGCACTTCATCTGAGTATACTGCATAGCACTTGTTAACTGATTTTATCCCCCTGACAATCCACGTGACAAGATTGTAATCGCTCACTGGTCTGGACAGTGAAGGGGGAGAGTGGTGTCTGCCGTGGGCTCATGGGGGCAAGTTCTGCGCATAGGGAAATAGTGTGTTGTCCAAAGGTGATGAAAGTAGAGCCAGCCAGAATTGGTAGGGGGTATAGAGTAATAAACCAGGGGAGAACATTGGGGGCAGAGGGTAACCAGCTCTTCATTCAAATTTCAGTCAATGATCATGAAACATATTTCGGGGTGTGGGCCAGAGTTGAATGGCAAGGAAGGTGGGGGGGTGGTGATGGACCATTTTCTGTTGTGTGCTGTGAGCGGAAGACTGCAGAAGGGAACACAGGGAACTGGGAGGTAGATCAAAATCCACCAGCAAAGGGGTAGCGCTTGGGGAGGAGGGAGGGAAGGACCGACAGTGGCAGCAAGGGACAGCCCCCTCCCCCCAAGTCACGCAACTGGTATATCAAGTCATATGCGGTTTGTGGAGTGCCAAAGCAGGCACAAGGTTGCCTGCGTTACACGAATTGTTTTTGTGCAGGAAGGAATATCTTTCTGCACAAAAACAATCTTTCAAGGCATTTTCCTCTTTCAATGTGTGCTGCAGATTGCAGCACACATAGAAAGAAGAAACAACAAGGAGAAAAAAAATGATTTTTCTCATTGTTACACCATCCTCTGGGAGGCGTAGCGATATCACGCAATGCCAGCTTTAAAAACCTTTGTAAATCTGGGATTGTGTGAAAACCATGGGTGGATGCATGGGAACGTCCATGTCCACCCCACCCATGGAACTCCTCCCAGAATGAATTCTAACACTATGCAGCACAAGTCACTGCATTGTGTTACTTCTTTTTTTTTTTACAAAGCCACGCAATGCAGCCCAAATCGCCCCTTGGGTGGCTCTGTAAATACCTACTAGCATTTTGCGTCATTGATGCGCCACAAACAGTTAGTAAACTAGGCCCTGAGTGTCCAAGTATAAACAGTATATTCCCAACATAATATTTAGGAATGGGCGGTTCCTTTTTAGGTCGAGCGTAAGCGTATGACCTCTTGTATACTTTAGTATACTTCTCTTGTAGGTGTAAAGCCACCCCCTGCTTCTGATTTGTTTGTTTCAGTGTCCTTTAAAAATCCTTGCTTGCTAGTGGTCAGTCCTGCCTCTTTGTCCCTCCTTTTCTCTTCCATTCCTCCCACGGAGCAGGGACTAAGTACTGTCTCATTCTGCTATGGTTTTTTATCTGTTCTTTGAGGGACTATTTTTTTTCTTGGTTTCCTGCTCTGTTACTGTTTGCCTGTGTTCAGCTTAAGCGCATAGCTGCTTGCATTTAGATATAGCATTCCTCCCTCCCATCTCCTCCTAATGCTGCAGTTGTGTTACTGCTGCCTCCCGCGCCATGCCTGCCGCTCGGTTGCATGTGTTTTTTAGCCATTTTACACTTTTAGATGTCCACCATCAGTTGGGCTTTTTTTGGTAGGATACTCGTTTGGTTTAGGCTTCCTTTTAAGGGGGATTGGGCTTGTTGAAGTAAAGTTTGTAAGAAGGCATTAGGCATTGCAGCCCCTCCCACTCCTCCTTGTGCCTGGTGCTCCAGCCCGATCCCTCACCCCTCCCGCCATGTTAAAG
Source organism: Calotriton arnoldi (assembly GCA_963921515.1). Classification (NCBI taxonomy): domain Eukaryota; kingdom Metazoa; phylum Chordata; class Amphibia; order Caudata; family Salamandridae; genus Calotriton; species Calotriton arnoldi. The sequence continues at coordinate 1,707,210 of CAWUFW010001319.1, read as the reverse complement.
TGCTGCAGCCTCGTAGGAGCCACCTGCATCCACAGTTTGAAAAGGCTTCCCTTTTTGAGCATACTCAGTAATGAAAATACACCAACAGCTCATGATGGGGAGTAATATCTGCTTAGTTTTGTTTGTGTGTTTTGTAGAGGTTCTGTCCCCGCATGCCCTGGCGATTAGTGTCTCGTGATTAGGGCATGTGTGTTAGAAGGTACATGTTGCTTCACGTCCCCTTAGAGCCTCATTGTTCTTCCTGTCACGGTGAGGAAGATGCTTTTTTTTATTTTTGGGTGGACATCACCTTGAAAGTACAATCAGAGTGTGACACTTCGAGAAGAGAAAAATCGACCGCTGTCCGGTAAGGTGCGTTACGCCATGTCCATTGGGCTGCCTTCATCTATATGTTTTCGGGTCATGGATCTTCTAACTTTTTTATGTGGAGTGAGAATAAATTGGAAATGGTGTAACTCCTGTAGCGACTGGCATTAAATACTCTTAACATTGTAAGTTAGAAGTTAAGTGGTGTTTTTTTTGTAGTTAAACTAAAAGTAAGGTAAACATGATAATCACTGACAACAGACACGCAACGCCTATTAGGTTGAGTGGGATTTAGTTCCCCTTCAGCCTACATGGGTTGGGCTTGCTGAGCTGGGGTTGTCAACCCGACTTGTAGGTTAGACGCATTATTGTATATTTCTCTTGTCCTCCGAAGGACATTTAAGTTGGACGTTTTGTTTTCACTTTTTAATAACTTTAGGAGCACCTCCCACCACACTATGCCACCTACATTTCACGAAGCCTGACGAGAATTAACTAAACCCTTCGTCTATCGCCACCCCGTCGTCATGGCAAAAGAACGCGTAGTTTTACAAATGTATTTATTGTAGGTTAACACACTAATTACGTCTAACGCAGGCTAAGAATTAGTTAAAACTTTTTGTGGTTAAAGGCTAATTCAGTGCTTGAATTGTTTTTATTGTTTTTACGTGAAGAGTTGATAGCGCACCCCTCAACATGGCCGCTCATTTGAGAATATTGTAGTAACTTTTTAAGCTGGATTTGTATCTGCCGCTCTTGGCGACAGGGTTACATCTGTTGACTGCCCCGCTGCCCCTCATGACAGGGGCGTAAAGATGGTGTCTCATTTTAGCAGCACCCCACAGCTGACTGATTTGGAGGATTTCATCAGACCTTCACAGGTGAGCAGTGTTTGGGGGTGCAGTAGCTTCTGGAACAGCTCCAACCCTAAGTAAATTCACCCGCCTGGCTGGGCACCTCTGTGCAAGGGGTGCTGTGATGACCACGTCACCCCAGGGGTCCTGGGCTGACCATGTCTCTTCAGGGGGGCTGGGGTGACCATTTCCTTAGTCAGCATATGTGCCTCTATATTCATTTGTTGTTGTGCATTGCACGCTTTGACAAGAATGCATTTTTCTCAAGTGTTTATGAATGTTTAAAGCGAATCGAAGCCCTATGATATTTCATTCACACAAGAGATTTAATACATCTCAGTAGAAAAGGGGTAATTTTTAGACACCCCCTGCTCGTTCTCTCTGTTACAAATGTCGTGCACAGGCCGATGGAAAGTTGCCAGTGTGAAGCGCTCTCATCCACCGCTGGACAGAGGCACGGATGGCTTGCATTAGTGACCAGTGCATCCTGCAGATTAGCGATTGGTCCTTCCATGCATTCAGACGCATCATCATGGCAGAGGCAAAGGGCAGTTCACCTCTGGCTGGAGTTGATAGGGGTCGTTTCACGGCTAGAACCGGTTATGGCTTATGCTTTCACTTTTGGTTAAACATTTCAGAGTGCCTGGAACTGCAGCACCTTCTGGAGTACTTTTTACCTGGAGCTAAAAAAACAAAACTTTAAAAAAATAAGCATTGGCATAGCCAATAGGTCTCGCCTTTGGGACCTTATAATTGTTTAGCCAGAGATATTGACTTTGCCTATGTCTTTAAGCTGTGCTGTACAGAAGTCTGCAGCATGCTGAAAAGTTATAATAAAGAAGTGTCAGGAGCATTTTTGTTACCTTATATTTGACGAAGAAAGCATTTTGTACAACTGAACGACCATATTAAAAAATATTAACAATAAATAATGTCTTGAGTTTTTTTTTGTCCTTTCAATGCTGGCAACTTTTATCTGCCTTTCCCAATGGTTGCTTGTTATGGTTTTTTTTGTTATGGGGGGCATAAATAACAGGAGGGTGAAGGTTGGGAAATAGTACCTGTACAACAGTCAGTGAGAGAGTCAGTCAGTCAGTGAGAGAGTCAATTAGTTAGTTAGTCAGTGAGAGAGAGAGTGAGAGAGTCAGTCAGTCAGTCAGAGAGTCAGTGAGAGAGTCAGTTAGTCAGTCAGTCAGTGAGAGAGAGAGAGAGTGAGAGAGTCAGTCAGTCAGTGAGAGAGAGAGTGAGAGAGTCAGTCATTCAGTCAGTCAGTGAGAGAGTCAGTCAGTCAGTCAGTGAGAGAGAGTGAGAGAGTCATTCAGTGAGAGAGAGAGTTAGTCAGTGAGAGATAGTGAGAGAGTCACTCAGTGAGAGAGAGAGTCAGTCAGTGAGAGAGAGAGAGAGTCAGAGAGTCAGTCAGTCAGTGAGAGAGAGAGAGTCAGACAGTGAGAGAGTGAGAGAGTCAGTTAGTGAGAGAGAGAGTGAGAGAGTCAGTCAGTCAGTGAGAGAGTCAGTCAGTCAGTAAGTCAGTGAGAGAGTCAGTCAGTGAGTCAGTGAGTCAGTCAGTGAGAGAGAGTGAGAGAGTCAGTGTGGTAATGGTAAATAAGTCCATGTAGCCGAGGTGTAGATAGATGATGAAGGTTTATTGTAGATCATAAGGTAACTCTTTAGATTATAATGCGAGCCCCACCAGGAGCAACTCCCTTGCTGCTCAGCCCATACTCCCAACTGACATTCATCCACCAGGCATCCCCAACATTCCATTACCTCACATGCACCAGCATTCCACAACACATCCACTCTGGCTGAGCAGCAAGGCAGGGAAGTAGGAAAGATGCATGGCACTGAATACTAGATACCACACATCTTCCCCCTTTACAAATCATCAACAAGAAATAACATGCTGCCCATAACGTAATGTAAACAGGACAGCACAGAGCAAATCATGGGAAGGAAATCAATAAATACATCAGATGAAATCACGGGAAGACAATCAATAAATACATAAGATGAAATCATGACACACATCTTCCCCTTTTTCGTAGTAAAACATAACAAGAAAATACAAGATACAAACCCTGGTTAAAATAAAAACAAAGCTTCACATGTTAAAGGCTGAAGGAGAACAAAAAATTGCAAGAAACACGTAAATGAGAAAGAAGAGTATGAGAATAAAGCATAATTCTCACCAAATGCGCAGTAATACAAGCACAAGCAGAGATAAGAATACAGGACAAAACGTCCAGAGTACACCAGTACACACCAGTTGGCCAGACAAGCATGCATGATAAACAGCGAACGCCAAAATGAAAATATAGAACAACAGGAAAGAGAAGAGGTACTCCCAACTCGGGAAACACACAAGAAACTCATACACGCACACATAGGGGAAAAATACACCCGCTGGAAGTACCTACAATGATAAAATTTGAGAATAAAACCTCAAATGCCAGACTATCCACGCACATTACCATACTTAGCGCAAAGAAAGAATAGAACCTGACATAAATAAATAAGAATCACAGCAAAAGATTCCAAAAACAGGTAATTTGCAAAATAATTACTGTAAAGTAAAATCTCATGTAAATGTAGGTGACGAATCCACACATTATTAATTATAAAGGGTGGAAAGTCACATAGCTAAAAAGCTATAATAACTAATGCCTTAAATAGAAGCAAGTTTCTTGTAAACTTGTAATTAAAATACTGTAAAATCATGCAGGGAAAACATAGGTGACGAGTCCACGCAAAAAGAATTGCAAAGGTGGAAAGTCACATAGCCAGAAACTATTATAAAGCATATCTCAATCAGCAAAATTCATTTAACTAAACTTGTCAACAAATAGCTGTAATGTAACATATCATGCACGGAAAATGTAGGTGACGTAGAAAGTCACATAGCTAAAAAGCTATTTAAAACATACCTCAAACAATATAAATTCCCTTAATTAACCTTGTAACAAAGTACAATAATGTAAATATCATGCACGTAAAAGTAGGTGACATGTAAAGTCACATAGCCAAAAGACTATAATCACAAAACCTCAAAGAGAAGAATTCCCAAACGGATCCTTATAAATAAGTTGCTGAAACTTAAATTATCATGCAGTAGGTGACAAATCCACGCACAATTATCTGCGCAAAAGGTGGAAAGTCACATAATGGCTAAGCAATATGAAAATGAAGGTAGGATGACCATTAAAAGTGAAAAGCAACAGTACAGTAATTCATTGTACAGTAAAGAATAAAGCATAGCACATTATCAACAAAACAGTTTTAAATAGATGATACTTCTCTCCGGTGAGCGACTCCTCACCCGAAGTCCATCTCAACTGCAGGAACCATCTGAAATCGCACTGAAATCCCATGTACTTAAGATGTTAAACAAAGTCAGGTGAATGCAGTTGCAGAACAAAGACCAAAAACGGAAGATGGAACCAAGATGACTTATGTGGAATAAAACAGCAAAGCGTTCAAGCAGAGAAATGGTAACCACCTTAACTGCGCCCAGCTGTCAAGGCAAATTAATTTTAAAACAGTATACAAATCCGAATGCCTGTAAAAGAAATAGTACAACACATCTTTGCCAAAGGAAGGTTGATCCCACGTAGGCAGACTGTGGCATATAACAACTTGCTTCCACGTCGGAAAGCAGACAGTGGGCAGATAACAACTTGCTTCCACATCGGAAAGTGAAAACTTCTGTTTCCTCTTCTTCAAAATGAAATGCGCTCGAGTCCATTTTAAAGATTAAGGGTCATATTATCAAGGGCTTTATCGCCGCTTTAGCGGCACTTTTTGCCGCTAAAGCGGCGATATTTTTAACGCCCTATTAGCAAGCTGTCGCTAACAGGCGTTAGCGACAGCTTTCAGGCGTTAGCGGCCGGGTTTTACGTCGCCTTGCATGTCAGCGATAATTATCGCTAATGACATGCAAGGTAGGCGTTCCCCACTAAAAGCGACTGTAAACAGTCGCTAACACAACTAACCCCTATTAACAAGGCAGGCGAAGCGATAAAATAAATCGCGCTAAGCGCGTTTATTGCTAGATTTTAACACCTGCTACTGAGGATGACTTACCTGTTTAAAGTATAGGAGGTGGATTGTCTGGCTGAATCCATCCTTGCGTTAATGCGAGAATATCGCTGCTTTTCCAGCGATATTCTCACATTTTGCCGCTATCACTGGAAATTTTATCGCTATGGAGATAAACCTTGTTAATAGGGTGTTATCTCAGCGATATTTTCCAGCGATAGGCGGCGTTAAAAAAATTCGCGCTAAGCGCGGTTAGCGATAAATATCGCTATTCCTTGATAATATGCCCCAAAGTCACACAAGAATGACTCACCCCTCGGTGCCTGATGGAAAAGCAGCGCCTCAAACCACAGCATGTCAAAACATATTCCAGAGTGAACACCAGTTCACTACGGTAAAATTTACTGTATTGTCCCGTAACATAGAAAAAACGTGATTGGCAAAGCGTGAATCACGCTAAGAACTGACCATCAGCTCAGGAAGATGCCAAACGTAAGATGGAGGCACGCACTGGTGACGCCGCGCCGGATGGCTCCCGGCATCACTGTGCACCAAAACCACCACAATAGCAAAGATCCTTGAGGGAAAGACCACGTCACAGAGGATCCACGGGACGGAGAGCTGGAGCCAGGTAAGAAGGCACACAGACTGAGAGAGCGCGCGCAGTGCACCGCTCGTGCCAGTTTTCAAATGAAAGACATCGGCGGTTCAACTGCCATGGCGAAGACAAAAAAAGAAATGCGCAAAGTAATCACTGTAAATGTACAAAAACACTGGCAAAGAGCGCCAAAACTCCATTTTCCTTGACAAGTGGTATGTCACTGCGGGTAGTCTTGTTCACGAAGGTAAACCGCAGCATCACCAAAGCTCTCCCAAAAATAAAAGTACAGGGAGCAATAAAGGAATGAAAAGATCACTGGAGAAAGTGACCCAAAGTCCAAAAGGCAGCAAAGGAGGCAGCATAACGTAGAGGATGGCAGGAACTGGCACGTAAGCGTTGTGGGCGACCGGTGGAAGGTCACTGGTGGGGCTCACAGGGTGCCAGTATGCCTTTAAAATGCGTAGCTAGTAGTAGTAAATTAGGCAGTTCATTACCTTGAAGTTACATCAGGTTCCAAGTTTCAGAAATCATCAGGTGCACTTGTAGATTCATCCAGATCGTCGCCAAATGTGGTAATGGTAAATAAGTCCATGTAGCCGCGGTGTAGATAGATGATGAAGGTTTATTGTAGATCATAAGGTAACTCTGTAGATTATAATGCGAGCCCCACCAGGAGCAGCTCCCTTGCTGCTCAGCCCATACTCCCAACTGACATTCATCCACCAGGCATCCCCAACATTCCATTACCTCACATGCACCAGCATTCCACAACACATCCACTCTGGCTGAGCAGCAAGGCAGGGAAGTAGGAAAGATGCATGGCACTGAATACTAGATACCACAGTCAGTCAGTCAGAGAGTCAGTGCGAGAGTCAGTTATTCAGTGAGAGAGTGAGAGAGTCAGTCAGTGAGTCAGTGAGAGAGATTGAGAGAGTGAGTCAGGCAGTGAGTCAGTCAGTGAGAGGCAGTCAGTCAGTCAGTTAGTCAGTCAGTGAGACAGAGTGAGAGAGTCAGTGAGAGAGAGAGAGTCAGTCAGTGAGAGAGAGTGAGAGTCAGTCAGTGAGAGAGAGAGAGTTAGTGAGAGAGAGAGTCAGAGAGTCAGTCAGAGAGAGAGAGAGAGAGTCAGACAGTCAGTCAGTCAGTGAGAGAGAGAGAGAGTGAGAGTCAGTCAGTCAGAGAGTCAGTCAGTCAGTCAGTGAGAGAGAAAGTGAGAGAGTCAGTCAGTCAGTGAGAGAGTCAGTCAGTCAGTGAGTCAGTCAGGTACTGTGATTTCCCTAGCGTTCTCAGGATGTGTCTGTATGCCTCTAATGATTTTCAACACTGCTGGTACTGATACTGATAGTAGGAGGGGTTGGTAAACCTTTGGACTCTGTTGCCCACCCTCTAACCTCGATCAGAAACTACCCTCAATCCCTTCTCCACCACTACTGCAGGAGAGGAGGTGCTGCTCTATGGTAGTACCCTGTGTTCATTCTGCAGCTGTGCTGTTAGTGACAGGCCTCCAGAGTGCTGTGAAAGTTCTCAGTCAGTAATGTTATGCTTGTGATGTTTCTCTAAATACTTTCACAGATCTAAGCAGGGCCTTGATGGTCAGCACATCTGAAATGTTGCAATAACCCATGAGGGAATGAAAAATGCAAAACGTCCACAGAGTGTGGGCTCTGTGTAAACATCTGCCAGCAGCTGAGCTCCGCACTTCACTTGTATCATCTGAAATCGGGGGCTCTCCCAGACCTTTGTGTTATTAATGTGTGTAATTGCCTTCACTGAAGGTGTACACGGGAGCCTCTCCTGAAATCTGAATTTGAGCTCTTTGTTAAGTCACGGCAAGCAGGTGAGATCGGTTTTAAGATAGAGTAAACAGCATTGCATTAACTTTATATATATATTTTTTACAATGTCTTCTTATTTCAACTTGATTTTACACTTAAAATGTGCATTTATGTAACAGAATGCGCTGGTGCACTCTTAAAGGAATTAAAGAAAAAACATTAATTAACCTTTGTTGTAGAACGGAAGACTGAGATGTGATCTGGCTTCTCCACTTGACCAAATTGTGTGAACCTAGGCCTCATTTTCCTTTGGCATTATTTGAAAGAGCACCTTAAAATACATCAGGTTAGGGTTTTGATGTACAAAAACGTGTCTTATAGAAGCTTTAATAGACTGTAACGTCGCTCCATCAATAACAATAATGAAAGCCGCATACAGGGTACACATGAAAACAATCTTGCCTCTCTTGGCTTCAAATTGCATGGACGCCAGGAAGGTGCGGGAGGGACATGAATGTTTCTAGGTTCATGTATGAAACAATTACTTCAAACAATTGCCACTTAACACACTTGTACAATCTGATGTACACAGAACAAGGAGGGTACTGGAGGCAAGAGGAGTTTTGAGCAGTGGGTCTGAAAGAGGCCGAGCAAGGCCCCGCCCGCCTCACTGGTTTATCATGGCGCCCCTCCCCGTGTGGCACCGATACAGCTACACTGCTCTGTGACTGCGCTTGTGTATCCCCATTAAAAAGGCTCGGGGGGGGGGCAGACCCAGCTACACCAGGATTTTGGTTGCTACGGGCAAGTCAGATTTGAGGGGCCCCTATACAGAAAAAACCAAATTGTATTAAACATTTACGGTTAATTTAAGCCTGCGCGGTACCAAGCAAAGCTAAATTAAATGTTAGTTAAACTTTAACAAGATCACACAATTTACTTGAAATATGGCTTGCTTGGGACCCTAAAAATCCCTAAAATTACAAGGTTAGAGAGACAGAGTCATTGGTAGGCAGAGCACGACAGCAAGAAATGTAGATAGAAAAATATGATAGAGATCAGACTGAGGAAAACGCCACTTTCCGGGAGGGTGGGGGGGGCTTAAAAGCCGGGGGCCCTGGGCAATCGCCCATTTTGCCCATGCTTTAAAACGCCTCTAGTGTCCCCTCCTGTACCAGATGGACACACTGCAACCGGGTCCTGAAGGGTTAAGGGAAACGCCTACTACCACCCACGGATCAGAGAAAAGAAAGGGATTGGCAGCAGGTATTGTTTTTTTGTGCTATATAATAAAGTTGCTTCGACTCTTGCCGTGTATTTCTCACCACTTACAGAACAGCTGCCATACCCCATGGAGGCAGGAGGGACCCTGGAGTGAAGGTTTTCTATAAGAGAAAGGCAGAGGTGAGTGAGTGTCAAATGTGCACATTAAACTACAGTAAAATTAGTAGAACGTGTTGATGTAGTTGAAAATATTTATCGCAAAAATACTTCGTACCACGAACTCTTCGGAAAATAAGGGGAGTGGATTTTTAAATCTGCAGCTGCTGTTCTGATGGCCATACAATGACAAACATAATCTTACAGCACCAACACCGGTCATTTGACAGGATGCTGTACGGTTGGACTTGGCGCTACAGCCCGATCCTCTCCAGGGGAGTTTCGGAGGAAGTTTCATTCCCCGATTTTTTTGTACATTTTACTACAGGTTTCTCTAGTATATAAGCGCAGAACCATTGGTTATACAGCTGTTTCTGAAGATAGTACTTCAAGTTCTGGGCAATGGATATGCAGCACCAAGGAGCGTTATTTCTCTGCAGCACCGAATCATGTAACAAAATAAGCAAAAAACAAGCGCGGCCACGAGGCCGCGAAAGGAATGTGAGGTATGCAGCTGGCACCCGGCCGCGCTGCTGCTCGCTCCCGAGCTCCCTAGGCCAGGGGAGAGAGAAGGCAGGACATGCACCCGCCTTTGGCCAATTGTGTGCTGTCTTTCTTAGAAAGACGCACGCAAAGGCCAATAGCTTGTGAGCCCAAAAAAAAGCACACGCACGAGCGTGTGGTCCGAGTTGAAAGTCCTTACTAGAAGCCTCGCAGTGCAGCGCATGCGCTCGCTCAGGCGAGACCTAAAAAACGAGACAGAGTTTGTACTGTTATTTCACCTGTGCTGAAAGTGTTTTTTCAGTGGTTCATTCTTTCTGCCCTTTAACTTTACAATTTGTTTGTTTTCTCCTCACCAAGAGCCTCGCTTTTTTGGGGGCCTGGGCACCAATGGCTGCTTAGCAGCTAATGTCACACCATCTTTCCAGATCTAAAGTGTGCTGAGACATGCTGGGTAAAGCTCATATTCTGGATTTAAACCATTTTTTGCTATTTTTGTTCATGCTGTTTATTCCCAAAGACTTATATATTATGCAATTGAGACTATCTATTTTTTTACCTTCTGTATTTCACTTTAATATTTTAATAAACCTTCATGGTTTCTAAATTACTAATCTCAAACCTTTTTGAATAAGGGTTGATTTAAGCATATCAACATTGACTTACACATTTACTGGTATTTGAAATACAGTTTAAATCTATTCTTGGTTTAGGGACACATTTTCTCATCTGGTCTTGAGGACAAGACTGTCCTGAATCCTGCATAGACACTTTATTTTTACGTCATCATATCACTGAGAGAGAGGCAACACCCTGTATTGTGCCTTGCAAGCTACTAGCTTCATGGTTGACAGCTGTAATCTTCAAAAAGGTGAAGAGACAGATTTTTACAGCTACCACAAATTAGGAGGTGGCCTGCTTTTATGGTGTTCGCCAGCCAGGACAGGAAAAAGCAAATGCATATTTTATTGTTTTATGGCCTCTACAGCCGGGGAGGGAGCCATAGGAGTCCCATTTCAGTTCGACATCAAGGGTCTTCAAGCCTTGAAATGTGTCCATGAATGTTTCCGGGAGCAAGCCTATATTCCTGAATCAAACTGCATGACCCAGTGTATAGTAATTATATAGCTATTCAATTCCTGGCGGCACAGCACCTAGGATAATATACTGCATTGCTAAACACTTATAAGGTCCCAAAGGCAACTGCACTCTAAACCAAAGCACATAGTTAAAAGACAGAGGGGCATATTCTCAAGAACGTGTGATAACTACCGCAAAAGTTGCTTAACGCAACCCTTCACATCGCAGCCTATCGTGGGAAAATAACACCCTGTTAACGTGGAATTCACAACCCGGCGGCCCCATGCGATAGTCCAACGATAACGTGTCAAATGAACGTGATAAAACTAACGCGACGCAGAAAAAACACGAAACACGAACGCGAAAATAGTAGCGATGAGGCCAATGGCGATACAAAAATCAGCGATAACCAGCGAGAGGCCTGCAATTCCCACGCGTCATGCGGGAAAATGCACAATAAAAGCAGAGTAAAAAAACAGTGAGATGACAATGTACGAGCACAACCCCACATCCGTGACGTAGAACAAATGACCATTGTCCCGCATCAAATAGGCATCTCCTCACAATGTACAGTGACATGCAGTGTGCATGTAAACTGCGCAAATGCTGAAACATGCATGTAACACACAGTGAAACCACATCTCCCCCTCACATTGCAGAGGGACAAGCAACCCCTCCTGCACACAGACGTGTAATGACCATGATCAATCAATTATGAAAGCGTGGACGAATGTAGGGGCAGTGACTCCCGCTTACGTACATGTTGCCCATGTTGTGGGACCTGAGTCACAGGGGGCATCCCTGCATCATGGTGGTACATATCTGACCCCAAAAGGAGCCCTGTTGTCACCTGCAGGACACAAATGGCAGCCAAAATGGAATGAATGTGGACACGTGAAACGCCGAAGAGTGGGTTTCCCTACTAACTGCGACACACAGAACTGGCAGTTCGAACACGTGACACCCTAAACAGCCTCTCTGCACAGAGGTGACACACCCACCATACATGAACAAATCATAAAATTGTCAGCAATACATGTCGCACTCACACTAGTCTGAGTGATGTGCCTGTACAGATGAGAGACATGCACTAAGGGAATGTGTTCTTTGAATGCATTTATTTGCACATGCTGTGCCTGTGCTCATTTCGTACTGTCCCATTACTGCCAAGGACTGCCACAATGTGACGTGCTCATGTGAAGAAATTGTCAATGATGGTGTTCCTATGGGCTATTCCTGCTGCGGCTGCAGTGGGGTGTGGTCCACCTGCCTCATCTCCATCATCACCGTCCGGTGCATCTGGAACTTGTATCCATGGTGCCCTGCTGCGTACACATATGTTGTGCAACACACAACATGCAACGATCATCTTGCACACGATGTCTGGGCTGTACAGGAGCCTTCCACCCATGACGTCCAGGCACCTGAAACGTGACTTCAACACGCCAAATGTGCGTTCCACGATGCCCCTGGTGCGTCTGTGAGCCGCATTGTACTGCCTCTGGGCCTGTGTGTTCGGGGCTCGGAGGGGTGTCATCATCCACGAGCAGAGTGCATATCCTTGGTCACCTGTGACAGTGCAGACAGACATGAGTCAGTTGGTTCTGCATGATGTGTTGGCAGGCTCACTGGTTCATTGGTGTGTGATATGTGTGACTTTGTGATTCCTGCATGACATTTACTGCTTGTTCCAAATGAGCGGCATCAATGTGTATCACGTATCCTCAATGCCGCTCCTCCCTCCCCCCGAGCATATCCACTAGTGTGCGCAACGCGGTTGCATCACTTGCACCTCTACGGCACACTATTGTCATGCCTGTTTGCGCATGTCCACAAGCCTGACAACGACACAGTGATGTCGTGCACTGAAGGTGGACGGACACGTGTGTGTAGGCCTATGGTAAGGACAGGGCAGACACAGATGTAGAGTTCATGCCTGGCTGAACCCGCCATGCGGTCGAGGGTAGACCTTTGGCTTATGCTGTGGAAATAGCGACACACACAACAGTTGGCATGTCTGATCCCTGACCCCGAGCGGGCCTGCGCACCCTCATTTACCCCTCGGCCGAGCCCGTACTCCGGGTGCATGCTACATGGCAACATTGTATATTGCGTGATGGGTGGCGCCGACACCACACCTGAGACACACGCATTAGTTACTTCCCTGGCAAGGCCTAAACTTAACCACACGCAGAGCCACGTGTTGAATGACCACACCCCTACGCCGTACTGCCGTACGCAGGTCCACTCCCTCACGCTCACAGGGGGGTCCGACACAGCTACATGTCCCAGGTCTACCCCACTGCCTGAGGTGACAAGGTTGCGCCCGCTGTACACAGCACAATGTAATGTGGTATGGCCCGGGGCCCTCATGCATACATAATGACCACACGGACACACTGAGATTATCCATGGAACTGGCTACGGGCACATGCGCCCGGCACCTCCCCTTGCCAGGGTCACAAGTCCAGTGAGGCCTGTGCCGGATGGGTGTTGGGTAGGGTAAGCCACCCCACAGGGGTTGGTTGGTGCTGGCAACAACTACAACAGTGATCAGACAATCAGAAGTTCACAGTACAAACAGCAAGGGTCCATGACTTTAGCTGCACAGAGTTGGTGGGCCCGGATGCACAGCGGCCGGCACAGGCACACCGCCACGGGACGGTGACTTGCGATGCACTGAGGTAGGGCCACGAGAGCTGAGCGGGTCCTCGTTGATGTCCAAGGAGAAGGTCGCGGGGTGTTACGGGGGACAGTGGAAGGTGTCCATCCAGGGCATGATGCAGAGGGCAGAAGCAAGCAGAAACAGGCAATATGGAAGAGTTGAATGCTACAGTCTCCTTTTCTCCACGATGTCAGTATCAGCTACATGATGAAGAAGACAACCCCCAGACCATAGACTCAGATGCCACCAGAGTTCAACCAGAGAGTGTCCATGACTCCCGTGGCACAGAGTCAGTGGCACCAGGGCCGGAAGGGGATGCAGTCTGCGATGAGGCCTGTACAATGATATGAAGTCTGCAATGGACAAATCAAAACTCAGTTCCAATTGGGTGTCCTACTCGACCGCAGTGGGTGCCGGTCAGCGCGGGGCAACCACTGTGCAGCCAGCTCCTCCTGGATCTCTAACACACGGCGTTGAAATGGCATGTGGAGAAGATTCCTGGTTGACGGAGGTGGAGGCACCAGAGCTGAGCGGGTGTTTAGCCAGCGACTATGCCGAGTCCTGCCTGTTACGGACTGTATTGGATTGGTGTGAGGCCTGCTGGACCGCAGTGTAGGCCGGAAGCAGCGGTCAGCAAGGGCCCACAGACACATGTGGTCGGAATGCTATGCACAGAGTTGGTGGCACCACATCGAAGGGGTATACTGATTTAAAGTCTGCATCGACATATGTACTCTGCCATTGTGAAATCAAGACTCAGTTCCAAATGTGTGACCTACTTGTCTGGTGTGTATGTCGGTGTAGTACGTCAACGACAAAGGAGTTCTGCGAGCCTTGCCCGCGGAGGCCGTGATGGTCTGAGGAGGCTGCCAAGGTCGAGGGCCTCTGGCTTGGAGCGAGCACTGGCACGTGGTGGGCCCTCTTGGAGACACGCAGGTGTCGGCAGGTGAGCAGTGAGGCCTGGATGCGCAGGGGTGGACGGGACTGGTTCGTGGACTAGCGGGCCGGGCTGCGGCAGGCGCACAGGATCGCAGGCTACACCGCTCACGGCGACTGCCTCGTGGCGTGGTGGGAGGCGCCACCCTGGCAGACACGTTGGGCATTCCGGAAGAGAACCACGCCCAGAGCTACGTGCTTTTTATTCACACCCCTACGCTGGCCTGGCGTACGCCGGGCCAGCCCACTCCGCACGCGCTCTAAGGGGGGGACGTCACAAGCTACATTTCCTGGACTTCCCCACTGGCTGGGGTGACATGGTTGCATCCACTGTCCACAACACTACCACCACCAGCAGTATATGTCAACATGGATATGTCTGTGGTCTGCATACTGCAGTCTGTCCAGCACTTCCACGCCACACTTGGCATTGTGTGCATTCTCATTCATGGGTCACTTGCCACCTTCGCACATGCCTGTTTCCCACCTCTCCCCACATACTGCTATTGTGTGGCTGAGGTGCCATGCCGTTGATGGCTCATGTACATGGCTAGCCCAGGTTTCCGCAGTACGTTGTGCTGATGTGTATGGTGGGTGGGCATGTTGTATGTGAGTTTGTAACGTGTGCATTCCCAGAGTTGTGAGTTGCATGATTGTGGAGTTGAGGTGTGTGGTGTGTTCATTTGGTACTTACCAACGAGCACTGCATTTCCGTAGGTGCCATCCTGGAAGCGCTGGTTGGTGATGGACTGTCGGAAGATGTATGAATCATGCACACTGCCTGGGTAGTTTGCGACGACATTGATGAAGAGTCCCCGGTGGTCCACTATTGCCTGCACATTGATGGAATGCGTGTGCTTTCTGTTGCGGTAATTGTGTGCAGTGTCGGCAGGGGGCACAAGTAGGACATGTGTGCAGTCAGGTGCCCCCAACACGTGCGGGAAGCCTGCTATGGCGTAGAAGCCTTACTTGGTCTCCAGCTGTTCCTGCGCAGTGTGGGGGAAGTATAGGTACTGGGGTACCAAGCTGATGATGGCATCTAGGACAGGTTTGAGTAACTTGGATAGGGCTGGTTGTGAGACTCCTCCGACTCTGGCGGTTGTTGGTTGGAATGTCCCGGAGGCCAACAGGTGCAGCACAGCCAGCAGCTTTGTCTGAGGTGGGATGTTGGTTGTCCGCAGTGTTGGTACCGTCAGCCTGTGGGCAATGATGGTCAGGAGGCGGAGGATGGTTGACCTTTTGAGTCTGTAGTGGGCAATGACATTCTCTGGTGTCATGTCTGTGAGGCTGGTGCGTTTCCTGAAGGTCCGCTGTCTTTGTCTGCGCTGCCTCCGTGGTGGTCCGGGAGGGGGAGCGGGGGTGGGGTCCGGGAGGGGGTGGCGGACCTGGGTGTGGTGGCGGTGGGTGTTGTGGCCCTGTTGGGGCTCCGAGCTGCATGATGAGTAGCTCCATGGCATCTGTTGTTCTTCAGGTGTGGCTGTGGGCTGGGCTCCCTTTTCTGGTGCAGGTTGTCGTCCGACTTTGCACCAGGTCAGAGCAGGTGTTAATTTCCTGCTGCTAACGCGCCGTATCGCCTGTTTTGTGTTCTTATCGCCGATCTGGCTGGTCGTTGAGAATGTTGCGTTGGGGTGTTGTCGCGGATTATTGCACGGGAACGCCTACTCTGCATCTCATTAGCGATAGTTGCCGGGCTCATCTGTGGCGATGTTTTTTGCGACTGCTATCGCAGGGAAACTGGTGTTGTGGGCTGTTAGCACCAGCTTGGGAATGGGGTGGTAAATTTATCGCGGATTTGGCAACGATAAAGTGCTGATAACTCGGCGATAGCTCCTTGAGAATATGCCCCATTGTCATTTACATCGCCAATAGCTCTAACTCTCACAAATGCGAGACCTAGTGCATTGCAAATGTATGTTCTGTTTCTGGTTATCTGGAATAGAATTGCTGTGTGAACCCGCTATTTTGGAGATAGCATCTATTGCAATGTTTTCCACCAGAGGTACTGAATGGTCTGACCGCCGTGACCAGTTCTGGTTTGGTGAGGGAAGACAGAATTGCTGAAACATCACTTTCATCTTAGTTGAGAAGTCTGGTGTCGATCTTAGCTCTTACCGCAAATATGTTTTCCAACACAGTGCACGCTTATCATTCATGTCTGTACCCCTTTTAAGTTGGTACTTTCAAGGTTTGTCAGTTGTTTGTCAAGTACTTCAAGACTCAAACTTCCGCTTCAGTTTAATTTAAAGAACGAATTACTCTGGAGACAGAATTATAAGATGCAATAACATTTGTGCCACTGTAATGACTCTTGCTCTGTTTGAATTAAGGAAGAGGGATGTGATGGACAAATATTCAAATGTTAGCTTCAACTTTTTTTTTTTTCTACAAATTTCGTCCACAACACTGAAACACTTCTGCCATGCTCACAGGACTCCTCAAAAAATCTTGGGCTCAGATTTGAGCGACTACTGTAGGAGTTTTGTAGTATACTTTCCTGCGTGGCACGTTCGTTCAAGGGAAGTTCTTGGCAAGAGGAGCAGAGAACAGCGGACTGTGCCTCGTAGTTTTGGCGGTCTGTATATTTTCTCAGCACTTTAGCCTATGCCTAGGTTTGAACATTTTTCTGAGGCGCTGCCTGTATTCATTGCTGTGTGCGTGCTCGGGCGGAGAATGTTCTGGGAGCCGCCCGCGCGGAGTGATTGTGTGACGTCATTTATGGAATGTTGCTGTTTGGATCAGAAAGAAAAGTTGTGTGAAGAGGTGACGGACGGTAGGAGCATCTTGCCCGTTTTTTTCTCAAGAGGGCTTCCATATGTAGTCCCAGGGTAGAGTTTATTTAATGAAACCTATCTGGTACCTTTTCCAAGTTAGTTCATCAAATTTAGTTTTGATGAATTTAATAAAATCAGAATTATGCGCCTCAGAATGTTGTATTTCTAGACCAGTAGTTCAGGGATCCTGGGCATAAAGAAACAACACAGTGCATACTGAAAATAGATAGGATTTAGCTTATCAAATGAAGTATTGTTTAAGAAGGGATTAGTGCCTCAAATCTAGTTTATGCGTAATATGTTCTGATGTCTTCTCAAGCAATTGCTGACTTCTGTTTACATATCTAAATTTCGTTCATCACCAATGAAGTGTTTTGAAGAAGTATAATGAGTAAAGGAACGGTCTCTACTGGAGAGTCATCAGAAAATGATGATTCTGTGAAAGAAAAGAGCATGTGCATGAAAAACTTGAGGTGGTTTCTGAAAACAAAACAAGGAGTGCTGTTGCCTTGGGTCTGTCAGTCACAGTGACTTAAGGCATTAACATTTTGAATTCCTCACTGGCTGCCAAACATGCTGTAAGAAGAAATAATCATGGATGGAACCATGGGGGTTAATATTAAAACAAAAAACTGGTACATTATTGCCACAGCAGTGACTGCGTCCTACCCATAGGAAATACATCTGTGTATAGCTAGAGATCTCCGCAGGTGGCTTGGAGTTACTCTACCGTGGTCTGTACAGTTTATGCACTGACCAAGGTTACCATTTGAGATGTTGGCACTGCATACTTTCACTGGCTGTTCAGTGCATGTAATGTTAAAGACCTCAAAGCATGAAAGTATGTATTTTTGAATATGTGGTTGGATTTCTTATGTATATATGTGTTTGTAGCCACTCTGTAGTTCTAATAAATAGAACGGGGCAGATTTACAACAAAGTGACGCATCTGTAGAGATGCGTCACTTTCCCTGCGCCACCCTGAGAAACCCTTGCGCCACCATGGTTGTGCCGTATTTACAATACGGCGCACAATGGCGCAAGGATTGGCAGATGCGTCCGAAATTCGGATGCATCTGTTGGGGCAAAAGTCACGCATTGCTGGAGTCGTGTTGCAAGCATGACGCAACTCCAGCAATGCATGTTGAGGCCTATTCCCACTACACTGCGTCACTCCTTACGCCTGCTTCAAGCAGGCGTATGGTTTTGACGCAGTGGCGTCCAAGAAGTGACGCAGTGAAATCTTGTAGATTTTACTGCGTCACTTTTACGAGGCTTTCCTGCATGGGAACGCCCACCCTGCATACATTATACCTGACGCAGGTATAATGTGACGCAGGGCTTTACAATGTGACGCATCTCCCTAGATGCGTCACGTTGTAAATTGGCTGCATTTTATACGCCGCCGCTGCGTCACAAAAGTGACGCAACGCTGGTGCAAAAGTGTCGTAAGGGGCTTGTAAATCTGCCCCAACATTTTTACTGCAACCTGTGATTGTAGTAGACAGGAAATTCTGAGCTGATTATGAGTGGTTGTACAGAAAACATGATCTGAGCAATAACTCTGTCTATAGCTCATCAAGAAGTATGTGGGAGAAAGAAAGGCTCTTGGCATAAACTAGGTTAGAGTGAAGGCATAAGTGAAACTCACTTAATTGGTGATTTCATTAAAGTCTAAAAAAACAGAACTATTGCATTGATATGAAATACACACACATACCTCTCATAGCCCAGACTTGCATTATAAAATTAGGGGTTCTACACCCTGTGCACTGTGGTGTGTGTATGTTTGTGATAATACAGCCAACACTTAGGTGGATATGTACAAGTTTGTGGCGGAGAGAGGCGTTAGCCTTCCTGGATTAACGCCTCTCTCTGCCACTTCTGAAACGCAAGGCTGCACCATATTTACAACGATATGGTGCAGCCTTGCGTTTCCCCCTGCGATGGCGCTACACTTAGCACTGTAGCGCCAACGCAGGCACCCTTGCACCATGCAGCACACATGAAAGTCACAAAATGGCATTTTT
Organism: Calotriton arnoldi; assembly: GCA_963921515.1. NCBI lineage: Eukaryota > Metazoa > Chordata > Amphibia > Caudata > Salamandridae > Calotriton > Calotriton arnoldi. The sequence goes on along the minus strand of CAWUFW010001319.1, from coordinate 1,688,279 downwards.
TTAAAAAGATTGTTCATGTACACAACGGGGGACCTTCCTGTACATAAACAATCCATGGCATTTTGCTTTTTCCATGTGTGCTGCACAAGGCAGCACACATGGAAAAAGCAAAAACGAGGAGAAATAGTGCATTTCTCCTCATTTCGCCAACTTAAGACGAGGTTTTTCCTGGTTGTAATTTTGGCGCTGCCTTCTATGTACGTCGCCCTTGTACATAGGGGGCAGCGTAAAAAATAATGGGTGTTTCGGTGGAATGCCCACCGCAACACCCACTGCCCACCCCTTTCACTCTAACCATAGTGTGAAAGGGGGCCTTATTTACAAGGCAGCGTTAAGCCAGGTTAAGTGGCTTAACGCTGCCTTGTAAATAAGGCACAGCCCCTATCGCCACCACAACGTCGATAAAAGTGACATTGTGGTGGCGATAGGGGCTTGTACATATGCCCCTTAGTGCCGGTGCAAACGTACCAAAAGTGATGCAAACCAGCGCAATGTGTTGATTTGGGATTTACTTTCCAGTACAAATTTTGTTTTGCACTGGAAAGTTGCCTAAAAGTAACCAAAGTAGAGCTATATACTATTTTGTATTAAGGGAGACATCCCATGGATGGTGCATGGGTGTTCCTACGCTACCACCTATGGTTTTCGGAGAAAAGCTGTATCCACTACATTTTGTAGACCGGGCTCTGTGCCACAAAATAATGCCCCGTTGAGGCAGGCGCAAAGTAGGAGAAATGTTTTCTTTTCTCCAAACGTTTCCCAATTTGCATGTGTACTGCACTGTACAACACACATACAAATTGGGAAATGTTTTGAAGTTAGTCTAGGCATAGTGTTTTGTACAGAAAGGGTGGTGTGGGATGGAGCAGAACATGCAGTCTAAGGGCCTTATTACGAGTTTGGCGGTCAGAGCATGGAGAGCTCGGTGTGCCAACCGCTGTATTACGAGTTGGAGGGATCGCCTTTGCAAAGCCTGCAGCTGGACCGCCAAGACTGCCAGCAGACCACCGACCGCCGGATTCGGGATTGGGGAAAGGCAGCCGCCATAAGGTGGTACAGGGGAGCTGCACTGCCGTCCATATTACGAGTTACATGTTTCACAAATGGACTTTGGGAGTCCGACCACCTGCTTCAAGGTGGCAGTGATTTGGGGTGCGTACTTGCCCATTTATTGTTCTTCCAGGTAGATTCCAACATGGGTCCCTTTCTCCAGGTCCCTCCTTCACAGAAGTATCTTCACGCCGAGGATTATGACTCTGTTTGCTGCGAATTACAGGTAGGTTCTTTTCGTACAATATACCCTTTGTCTGGACTGCCCACATATGGCCTGAACCCCGGTAATGGGTATATGGTATTTGTGTGCATCCGACACGTCTGCAGTCAAAATGCACACAGAGGCATTGATATATATGTGAAAAGTACTCGCCACCACTGCAAGATCCCCAGCTACATACCGCTGGCCCAGTGGTCAACTCATAATACAGCGGTCTTTGAACCGCCAGCGCCGTGGGCTACAGCAGTCGGACTGCCAAACTCGTAATTAGGCGTAAGTACTTACATGCCTGCGGAAACAGGCCATGATGCTACACTGTTGCTCTGCAGGGCTTACAACTACCACCTTCTTCTTTTTCATTCCACATTTCTCTTCTAATCAACACTGCCCTTATTACGACTTTCCTGCCAGATGCTAGACTCACATCAGTGCCTCTAAGAAATGTTTGTGGGTTTAAGTGTCTGCCGGTAAAGAGACAAGAGAAGCAGTGACATCCACATGTTACACCGCTGATGCGGCTGAAGGACATGTCTGTATTGTTGTCTCACTTACAGGGATAAGATCTAAGTAGTGTGCCAGCTGCAACCCCAACATGTTCATCTGAAGGTCCACAAAACAGAACCAAATGCAAAACACAAGGTACATTTGATGAGCATAAGCAACCTTGACCAATTTTTGTTTTTAAAAAACTGATAACTATGGTTGGTAACAGATGTTATTCTGACCTCACGGCTGCTTGTGTTTGCTAGTAATCCCTGGGTGCAAATCAATGTGGACCACCTAACGGGAACGGTACCAGAATATCGAGTTTTAAATATCATGCTATCAGAAATATTGTAGCAAAAATAATGATTTTGTCCTTGGGATGTTTTCAAGACTCAGGGGCATATTCTCAAGGATCTATCGCCGAGTTATCGGCACTTTGTCACAGCCAAAGTTGCGATAAATTTACCGCCCCATTCACAAGCTGTTGCAAACAGCCGACACCACCAGTTTACCTGCGATAGCAGCCGCTAAAATCATCGCCACGGATGACCCCGGCAACTATCGCTAATGAGATGCAGAGTAGGCGTTCCCGTGCAAAAAGCCGCGACAACAGCACACCTCAATATTCTCAAAGACCAGCCAGATCGGCGATGAGAACACAAAACATGCGATAAGGCGCGTTAGCTGCAGGAAATTAACACCTGCTCTGACCTTGTGCAAAGTCGGACTACAACCTGCACCATCAAAGGGAGCACAGCCCAGAGCCACACCTGAAGAACAACAGATGCCATGGAGCCAACGATCATGCAGCTCGGACACCCAAGAGGGCCACAACACCCACCACCACCCACCCCCGTACCCCCCCGGGGCCCCACCCCGGGCACCCCCCACCTCCCCCGGACCAAGAGATTGCACATCAACGTCACGAAATCATGAACAAAATAATTCGCCTGATGCCGCAGAATCACAACAACTAACAGCCATGTGAGTACAGAAAAAGCAGAATCAATCATTCACCATTGAGAGTCCAAACAAAATATCACAATCAAATTTCACACCAAACAACTATTTGGAAGAGTCATGGCGGGTCATCCCTGGACAATCCGTAAGTGACAGCCTGCAAGACAATATCCCAGATAAGAAGGTGTGTCAGGCACTCATCAAAGGACAGAGAGAGAGAGAAAGAGAGAGAGAGAGAGAGAGACTGAACAAGGAGCGCAAGGACAATCGGGCCCTTGGCACATACATGCCAACTGTTGTGTGTGTCTCGCAAGTGGTGCACCCAAAATCCAAGGCCTGGCAACAATTTCAGCGCGAAGGCCACATCACATTTCAGAAATGCAAGCAGTAGTCAGACTAAAATCAGGCATGAAGGCTCCTTTGTCCCGATACACAAGGCGGAAGGACATCCGAACCTCCGACCTTGGTCTCTAATGCGCCCGGCACCCCCTGAGTGAGATACCATGCCAGACTCTGGCGACTCCCACACCACGAACTGCGCTAATGAAAGAGCAATGTGTCCACACCCCACACACACTTGTCCCTGCTCGAGCTACACCTGCATGGCATGCCCCCAACACATCGGTAAAAAAGACACCCATACGTCCAAACGTTGAACACACATACGACTCATTACTCCGAGCTGTGGCATATCGTCCACAGAACTGCAGCCGGTCTGAGTAGTGCCGGTGGTACGAGACCAACAAACGCAATGGCAGGCAATCCCGGGCACATGCACAACCCCAGTCACGTGGAACTGTACCGTGCACAAATGCTGCATCTGTTGGGAGCTCTGCCAATGGCAGTTTTGTGAATAAGTTACCGTCTGAGTTTCCGGCTTGCGTACGTCACATGCGTCCAGCCATGGTTCCACTGTCGATCATGCACATACGAGTGGCCCATGGAGGTCTGCCTATCCAACACAACGGTAGCTGAACTGGATTACGACTTGTGTGTGCGCCCCCTGTTGGGAACCGGGATACCCGGGCATGGGATGCCTTGATATGTGGTGTCTGTGCTGGCAGCAGTGGATGGGAGATTGCACAAGTCATCGTGTGCAGTGACCACATCGAGGCGCTCCCCTATTGGGCTGTGTTGCTGATTGGTGAAACTGCGTGGTCGGAGCACATCTGTCCGGACCAGTTAATGGATTGGCTCGCCCTCGTGTTCCTTGAATTCGAGAACGACGTACTTCTGGAACTGATTGCCTATGAAGCAGCGCTCGCATTCATGGACGAGTAACTACCTTCCTGCAGCCACAACTGATTGACACCCAGAGCACAGGTCCCAACACCGTGTTGCATCGAGGATGAATGGTCCCATAAGCCAGTACAACAGTGGACATGTCTGCATTCTCTCGGACTCAGAATGCATGTGAGTGCACCTACGCGTGTTGTCACACACCTGTGCAAGGGGCTGCAGCCCCATGGGCGGAGCTGCACAGCGTCGTTTGGCAAAGTTCCTAAATCTTACATACTGCTGGAGGGAGACTACACACATGGCAATGTAGCACGACATGTGACCTTGTTGGTCCCTTTCACCTGCTCACTGTCAGCAGAGCACACAGTCGGCGCAGTCCGGTGGTACAACTCCATGCAGATCCCATGGGCTGTGAGTCGTGTCCCCTGACATGGGGCAATGAGCAGACGCCAAACATCACATGACTCGACCAGCAAGGCAAGGTGGGCTGAGACCGTTGCCAACCGTAAAGATATGTGTTCATTTTTGCCACCCCATTCCTTGCACCTTGACACGTTCCCATTCTGCCTGTGAGTGTCTTAAGCATTTGTCTGCCTGTTGTGGCCCATCACTTGCCCGTACTGACACGCACATGCTAATAAAGTCTACGCAACTTCACCAATGTACAACTGTGATGAGTGTTGATTAGTATGACAAATCGTGTGCCTCAATGAGCATTGTCCGTACACAGGGAGGGACAGACTGCCTCTGATACAGAGGTGGTGGATCCCTATTGGCAGCTCCACCTCTGTGAGCCAGACATTGTGTTTGGGATAGTTGCTGGTAGACCTGTGCTCTTACGTGTCTTCAGCAATGTGAGTATGGTGTCCAACTTTTTGCCATTGGATCAATGTGATCCATTCAAACAGACTGTGTCCACACTGATGTGTGTGAGTACGCCATGTGAAGAGATGTTCTGTAGCCACATGCGATGGGGGACACTACTTCAGGCGGGCTACCGATTCTGACATTTACACACACAGCCCTATATGATACATGGACGTGGGGCTACGTTGGGGGATGCGAGATTGTTGTTCATGTGCAATGAGGCCACAGCTAGTTCACACCTTCACATTCAACTAATTGGCCATGTGGGTCAGGCTCAAACATGCGCATTGATGACATTTACCAGGGTGTACCTTTTAGTGCAATCAACGTCCCTATATTCCTCCGTACTTGTACACGTGAGTGAACATAGACATGACACATCTGTGTGATTTGGAATGTTTATTCACATTCTGGGGAGTCTCGGAGCTGGAGGGGTACATGGCCAGTTCAAGCCCACATTGAGTGGTTGCCCATTGGTGGGCCAACCAGAATCCTTGGGGGAATGCAAAGTTAATCTGAAGAGGAAGAATACAGTCCTCAGCCGGATTGCTGTATCATTGGTACAAGAGCAGATATGGCAGTCCATGTCAGGGTCCAGGTGAATGTCGCAGAGTGTTCCAGGGGACAGTGGGAGGTGTTGTTCCAGGGCATGATGCATAGGGCTGAACCATGCAGGGACAGGCCATGTGGCAGGTACAGATGCTACTGCCTCCTTCCTCACACAGTCATTACCCTCCACATCTTACTCCTCTGAGACGTCTTCTGTGTCCGGTGTGTCAGGTGTGTTTGGTGGTGTAATGGCCGCATCACTGTGTGCCAATGACACATCAGGGGGTGGAGATGTGTGTGTCGAAGTTCCTGCAGCAGTCATCTGGTACAGGCTCTGTGGCAGCAATGGCAAGATGAGGATCTGCAAGGCCTGGAAGATCCCAGATGCATGTCGCTGGTGTTCAGCCGTGTCAGCCCTACTTCCAGCCTCCATCCGCTCCATGGTCTCCAGTGTCCTCCGCATCTGTGCCAACTCTGTGCTGTCATCGCTGGAGTCTGTCTGACTAGACAGTTCTTGTATCCGAGTAATGGCCCCAGCGAGGTCAGCCAGGGATTGTCGGTGACCATGGTGCGGACAGGGGGTGTCTGTTAGGGACTGTACGTGGTCCCTGATGGGACTCAGACACCCACGTATGGCATCGAGTTTGGCTGCCACGAGGTCAAAACCCACCCGCAGCAGATCAGCCAACTCCTCCTGGCACGCTAACACACGGCGTTGGTATTCCATGTGTTGGTCGTGTGGGTCCTGTGGGCCAGCCGTGGTGGTGTGTGCTTCCTGCTGTGTGGTCTGTGCAGGGTGTGGGCTCACCGCAATGCAGCTGGGCTGCCCTGCTCCTGGGGATGGGGTGCGGAGGCTGTCCTCGAGCCGTTGGGGTGTGTCTGGGCAGATGTGCAGAGTGTCCTCTTCATCATCACTGTAGAGATGTGTGGTCTGCTCTGCAGGAGGTGTTGATGGTCCCTCTGCAATGTAACGGGGAGATGCAGGTTAACAGTGTGTTCCATGTATGTTCACGCATTGTACATGTTTACATACAGACTGCATGACAATGTACATTGTGACTGTTTTGGAGGAACTGGCTATTTGATGGGAGACAGTGGACATTTCGACTACATGACGGATGTGAGGTTGTACTCGTACATTATCATCTCACAGTGTCATGCAATGCCAGATGTGATTGGCCATTTTCTACGCACGAGCGGCACCAGTTGTGTCCTCTGTCCTGTTGTGTAAGTTTTGCACTTTGTACCACATTGTCGTCAATGTTGATGTGCTGTGATTGCTATGTGTGTGTGCTGCATTGTTGAAGAGTCGGCCCTGCAGCTCTTATTTGGCGGCCCCTCATCCCTTTGAGTAGGTGTGCCTTTGACTTGTGTGCTTTTCGGGTGCTGTGATGTTTGCGACTTGGGTCATTTGTGCTCTTGGACATATTTTGTACTCTTGTGCATTGTTTGTCTGCAGATGTGTTTTTGACGTCATGGGTTGTAGGTGCACGTGGATGTGTCAGAGTGTGACCTGCTCCTTTATGGATGTGGTCCACACTCAGCCACCTCAAAGTCGTCTCGTGCACCATGTCATGTATTGTGACTGCAGCCATGCTATCTGTCATGCAGTGTCACTTGCATGGTCCGTGTGGCTCACAGAGCAGCTGCTTTTCTGGATTCAGCACATGTGCATGGGTAGGTTGTGGCATTGGTGATATGGAGGGGGGCCCATTTGTGCACATAGTGGACGGGGGCCTACTTGGTGTTTCTATGTGTGCTGCAGTGTGCCAAGGGTATCAGGGACATGTTCCACACTCATTGTGGGTGTGCAGTGTGCTGCGCATGATTGTGCATGTGTGCCATTGTGCCCATCTCCCTCCGTCCCCCCAGGCACTGGTCGTTACTCACCCTGTTGCTGTTGGGTCAGGTCATATCGAGCTGTGTCCAGTCCACCAACTCCTTGCACCGTACTCCGCACTGATGACTGTGGCCACCATTTCCTCCAGCTCATCCAGCTCCTCCTGTGGTGCAGGAGTCCCACCTCCAGTCGCCTTTGCTGCATTCCTGTTGGCAGCGAGTTTCTCCTTGGTTTGGCTGTGCACTTCATGCCAGCGCCTCTTGACCTCCTCCATTGACCTCCTCGACACTCCAACTGCATTCACGTTGTTGACGATGGACTGCCATATTTCTGTTTGTGTTGCCAATGACGTAGTGGAGGTGAACAGTTGTTGGTAGTGTTCTATCACCTCCGTGACGATGATCCGGTCTTTCTGCGGACTGAACCCCGTCTTCCTCTTCCTCTTCCTCTTCTCCTTGCCCTTCCCCGAGCACGGGGTTCCTTGCTGGTCCTCCGTGGGGCTTGTGGGGTTCGGGTTGTCCTCTGCACTCGGTCCGGGTGCATCCATGGTGCTACGCAGTTTGATTTGGTTTTGGTGTGTTCTTTTTTTTTCCTTGTATGGTGCATTTTCCCGCATGACGCGTGGGAATTGCAGGCCTGTGGCTGGTTTTCGCTGATTTATGTATCGCGCTTGGCCTCATCGCTGCTTTTTTTGCATTCGTGTTTCGCATTTTTGCGGCGTCACGTTGACTTCCTCGCGGACATTTGACGCGTTATCGTGAGCCTATCGCATGGTGCCGCCGGCTTGGGAATGCCGCGTTACCATGGTGTTATTTTCCCGCGATAGACTGCGATGTGGAGAGTTGCGTTACGCTACCTTTGCGGTAGTTATCACGCGTTCTTGAGAATATCCCCCTCAATTAGTTGCGTGAAAAATAATGTGGGGGGAGGGGTATTCCTATAAATGAACGTAGTGACTGAATGGTTTCCACTCTGGTTCATGTTCATACAAAGAATGCATTAACTCGGTATGGTTAGTAAGCCATAATGATTAACAGTTTAGGAAAGTAATCTGTGTGAGCCTTGATATGGCACAGACACAACTCTGATATTCAGCTGCCTCAGTACTTAATCAGTTGTAGGAACACATTTGACATTCATTTGGCAGCAACATTGACACTTCAAGTGGTAGCAAGTGATGACAGTTTATTGCAAGGTGATGGTAGCGGAGTAGTAAATTCCATAGGGGCAGATTTACAAGCCCCTTGCGCCACTTTTGCGTCACTTTTCCCATGTTAAAAATGACGCAAAAGTGGCGCAAGGGCCTTGTAAATAAGCCCCCAAGCTCCAGACAAGGGGTTAGGAGCAAGTATTTATTACTCTATCGGCTCCAACGACAGGCAGCAAGTGACACAGAACCCCACACAAAGTTCCACACAGGGAACACATGCCAACATGCCATGCCATACCATGCCCACCATTCCATACCCTCCCAGCACATCCCAACACATCCACTTCCTTCCCAAAATGAAAAGAAATACTAGATGAAGAAACGCAATGTTCAATGTACAGAGAGTACAATATAACATGAAAAAAATTACATGCAGTAAATACATAAAACCATGAATTAAGAGCTAATAACAGCTAAGAGAGCACAATAAAATGTGGCTAATACATGGTGTAATCTTTAAACATCACAGGACATAACTTTACTCTGGGTGAAACCCTCCTATTAGAAACAAAATCAGAGTGTACACCCATTCTGCTGCCTTCACACTCAGTTTTGGATTCAGGCACCACTGAGACTATTTTTTAATACAACCACATGATCTTTCTCCTCCTTCACCTGATGGGTGCAGACAACCGTGACAAACCCTTGCAAACAAAACCAGGCTTATTGATTCTAATCCAATCCCCAGTCTGAACCAGTAAGGTTCTACGTGGATTGTCCATGGTACTATATTTCTTCTGTGCTGTTGTTATATCTACTACTCCTTCCATTTTTTTCCTTCAAATCAATGGCCTTTCTGCTCATTCTCTTTGTTCAGTTCGGACCCTACAATCCTACCTCTTAGTAGTGTGAATGGAGATACCCCTGTTCTGATGTGAGGGGCTGTTCTCACGGCCCACAACATATCCTCAATTGCCTCCTTCCAATACAACCCATTAATGAGAGCCAATTGTAACTAGACCTTAATGACTTGGTTCACTCTCTCGACTAAGCCATTACTAAGAGGATGTTATAATGAGGTTAGAATGTATTTTATGCCACATTTGTTCAGAAAACTTTCCATTACTCTGGATACTAATTGTGTGCCATTATCAGTCACTAATTCTTAAGGGAATCCCTCTCTATGAAATACTTCCCTTAAGTTTGTGGACAGCGTAAATTCTGACGTAGTCACTAAATTCTTAACTTCAGGACACTTAGTCATATAGTCTACTGAAACTAGAGCATACTTTGGTGAGTTACCAAACACACCAAAAGGTCCAGCTACATCAAATGCTAGTTTACTCCAAGGAGTGTTTTTAACAACAACAGGATCAACCGGGCGAGGGACTCGTCACTTGCGAGTTGTCATTAAGGGCACACATGCTACATTCTCTGACATAATGTTCAATAACTTTGTCCACCCCGGGCCACCAAAAATCCTCCCTTACTCTTTGCTTCATAGCATGAATCCCAAGATGACCTTCATAGGCTAAATCCAGAACTTTCCTACACATGATACCTGGGATTACCAATTGTCCAGCTCTGTGCATAATTACCCCAACAGTGGACAATTCCTTCCCTAGCCTCCTATAAGGCATCAAATCTGCAGTGGTATCTTTGTTGTTGGCCCAACCCATCGCAATAAAATTCACTACATCCTTGAGCTCCCTTTCGTCAGACACTGCCTCTAGCCACTTCTGCTCTGATAAAGCCCCTTTCATGGTGCCATTCATAGAACTAATCACACACACTATTTCAAACTTGTCCAAAGTACTGTTGCATTCTTGAACCCTCTCCAGTGGTAACTTTGAGAAGCAATAAGCCACATAATTCCTGACCCCTGCTACATGCTCCAGCTTGTAATGATACTCTTGTAGCCTGTACTGCCGTTTGGCAACACGCGTAGTAGCTGTTTCACCCCCCCCTTACGTGGTGAAAAGAACCCCCAACGGTTTGTGATCCTTTCTTAGCACTAATTTATTTCCCCACAAAAAGTGCTTAAAATGTTGCACTCCCAACACACTGCCAAGGCTTCTTTCTCATAGTTGAATATGTTCCTTCAGGTCCCCTTAAGGCTCCAGGGGCGAATGCTATGGTTTCTTCACGCCCATCACTCCTTCTTTGCACGAGCATGGCACAAAGCCCCACATTGCTCGTATTAGTAGAGACAATACACAAATCATTTATGTCAAGAGGTTTAAGGGGGTGGGCTTGCTCAATCTCCTACTTGATTAACCCAAAATTCATCTTGTACATTCCTTCCATTTTTTTAAGTAGCTTCCTCAAACACACTGTTTTATCAGAGAAATTATTGACAAATTTGGCATAGTACTCCACTAAACCGAGGAATGAGTGGAGCTGGTCTTTGTCTTTGGGTTTTGGTGCGAAATGGATGACTTACAGGATCTTCACTTTAGGTTCAACTGCCTTACTAGAAACATGGTGACCTAAGTAATCCACCCCTTCCTGAAAGAACCTACACTTATCTTTTCTCAGAGTCATCCCACTAGACTTCACAATATCCAATACTTATCTCACTCTGTCATCGTGCTCAGACTCGGTTTTTCCAAAAATCTAAATGTTGTCTTGGAAAAATGTGACACTTTCAGTGTTTTGGAATAAATTACCCATCTACCGTTGGAACACGGCTGAAGCGGATGCTTCGCCAAATGGCATCCATACATATCGGTATGCACCTTCAGGCGTACCGAATGATCTGAGGTGTCTAGAATCCATACTCAATACAACCTGGTGGTAGGCCGAAGAGACATCTAAGGAAGTGAAAAAAAGGGCACCACCCAAAGTCGCCAGCATTTCATTGATATTTGGCAGGGGTTGGCGATACACCCAAATATTCGAATTTAGATCTCTCAAATCCACACAATGCCTCAAGGAATTGTCAGTCTTGTGCACTAGAACTATGGGAGTCAACCATTCTGACCCTTCAATGGGCTCAATTATGCCCATTGAACACAATCTCTCTAATTCAAGCTTCAATTCACTCTGCAAACTTAGTGGCACTTTGTACACTTTATGAGCCACTGCTTGTGCATCATCCTTGAGAATTAGACGATATTTCGAAACCCTTGAGTTTCCCCAATTCCCCATTAAAAACAAAGCCACCATCTTTATTACTGACGAGGCAGCTAACATAGCTATTTTCAACAGATGGCGCCACGTGCTGATCTACAGTGTTTTCTCTTTCCCACAGGACATATTTTTAAACTTTGGCAAAGTTCCTCCTCCACATATGAGGGCCCCACTTTAGTTTGATGGCCCAGGCCCCACAGAATTACTTATATACCTGTGTGTAGGCATCAAGTCATAACGGGAATCGATACCAATTTATTACACATGCTTACCCAGTCATATCACAGAAAGATTTTTTTTACCTCACCAGGGTAAAAATCAAAAAATTGTTTGCAGAACCATTGCGCTTATAAATAATTTTCAATGAGATTTGAACAGAGAAATCATAGTCCACGAACATCCCTTTCTGTAAGAAAAATATTAACTTGCTTTTGCATTGTTTTGCTACATTTATAATAGAAAATTAAATAAACTGATATTGATGCAACTTAGTCACATCTTTCACATTTGAAAAGAGATAGACATTTATTTTTCCCATATCTTATTATGTAAACACAACAAAATGTAAAATAAGAGCAAATACCATTTCCTCCATTCACCATTTTAGAAGCACAAAAATGCACCAAAGTTTTGTTTGCATATATGAAATGCTTTTTTAGTGCAACCCTTGATTTTGATGGTGGTGCAACGCTGTGTGGACAGCGACTTGAAGACAAGCATAAGGCCTCCGCACCACTTTCCTACATGTCAGTCATTTTTTTCAGAGTAAAAGCGAGTACTTTTGTAGGTCAAGCAAGCTTTGTGTGAATGCTACCGACCACAGCAACATATTCTATTCATTCCAACAAGAACCTCAAAAGAAGTTTGGCTTGTAAAATACTTAACAGTATTTTTGGTGTGAGCTAGTAATGCAGACTCTCAAAGTTGCCATTTCCATGTGTGACTAGTGTAACATTCATCCCAGCTCTGGAGCATGCCAATGACTTTGCCACACCTGGAGCTCTGGAAAACGTTTTTATTCTTCAGCACGCAACCGTTAACTGAACACACTACGTCATAGACTTTATAGACCTCACCCAGACACACCCTAAATTCCTCCCAACTGATAACGTAACTTTGTAAGGAGGTCATGTAGGACCACAAGAGTCCTACTGCACATAATCACACAACACTACATCTCCCTCTTTGTTAAATAAATAAAACGGACAACAGATATACATTATAGTTCTCACTGAGTCATCGAGGTGCTCGCACCAATCTTCCAGATAGAGTTGTACGAGGTGAAGGAGTTGCACTGTCATCTGGCATCATATATGTAAATTCAGATGCATGACTTGGGCACTCAGGTGGACTTGTCTCACTCGTAAGGTCTGGAGCCGACGAACATCGAGGCAGATGCTTGAAATGTGATGAGTCTTGCGTAATGGACTTTTCGGGACGTTGAGGGGTCACCACATGTCCTTTACTTATCACGACTCTCAATGGTTCAGCATCAAATGGAGCGTCAGTGTTGTGTTTTTTGTTTGACTAGGACCTGGTCCCCTTCCTCGAAAATCATATCCCGAGTGTATCGTGCTTATCTGCATAGACCTTCCAGTGGCGGCTGCCGGGAACGGGAGTGCCGGGACGGGCGGGTGGGGGGTGTTTGAAAATAAAAAATACATTTAAAAAACTTACCTTTTAAACGGCTGCCATCTCTCCGCCCCGTTGCATTTCTTCTTGGCAATTTCAGAACCAGGAAGCACTCAGGCTCCCCATAGCCAATCACAACGCTTCAATGCAGCATTGTGATTTGTCTGAGCGCTGTGGTTCGGCACGCAGACGGCGACAGGGAGCCTGTGCATGTTCCTCACCAGGCTGTACATTTCAGCATGGTGGGGAAGATGCAAAGTGTGCATGACTCTTTGGCCGGCCCATGACGGCCAGCCAAACAGTCATGTGCACTTGGAGTGTACAAACCACTCCTCCCCCTGTGACCCTAGCACCACCTGCCCTAACCCAGCCCCATACCAAAGAAAAATAAAATGATAATAACAAAGTTATTATCATTTTCTTTTTTTCTGCTTTGCGAGCAGTGGGGCGACGCTCCCCCGCCTTAGCGGAGGAGCCACCCTGAGTCATTCATCTTACTTTTGGAAGAAGGGTTCATGACATGAATCTCATCAGTGTCTATTACTCTGCTTGTGGTCCATTGTGGTAGCTTTATCCCAATGGCTCTCCCAAACAGTAAGGTGGCAGGGCTTTCACCTGTTGTAGAATGGGGAGTTGACTGATAGGCACAAAGGGCTGGGCCTAGGGCTGACTTGAGATCAATTCCTTCTAGCACAATGCGCTGAAGCCCTTTCTGAAGGGTGCCCATAAATTGTTCAACAACACTATTTGCCTGTGGCCAGAGAGGTGTGCTTGTCTGGTGTTTGACATTCAAGCAATTAAGAAAGTCCTTAAACTCTCTGCTATTGAAGGGTGGCCTGTTGTTGGACTTAAGAATGGAGGAAACACACCATGGGGCTTATTTACAAGCCCCTTGCGCCACTTTTGCGTCATTTTTAACATGGGAAAAGTGACGTATGGGTGGCGCAAGGGGCTTGTAAATAAGCCCCCATGTTGCGAAAATGTCATCAGTCTCTTGATGACTTTGTCATGGATGGTCGATGACAAGTTGTTGGAAAGTGGATTATTGGTAGGGGCAAACGTAGGTCTGCCACTGGCAATAAGGCCACTAACCATTGGTAGGACTCAGCATTGGTCTTAGAAAATTATTCCTATGCTCAACCCTTGGTAACGTGGCTGCGAGCTGACAGGCTTAACTTCAAAGACAGGTATGTAAAGCATTTAAAAACACCAATTCAGTAAATAATTAAGACACAACACATAATAAAAATCCAACACCAATTTATAAAAATAGGAAATATTTTTATCTTTAAAATGACACCGAAACGACAAAAATCCAATATGGGAACCGGAGATATGAATTTTCAAAGATTTAGCAAAATATAGCATTTAGAAACTTATAGCACCATATTGGGATACAGGCTCGCGATATACCGACCCAAAGTCAAAGTTTCAGGCCGACCGCGATGGAGCCCTGAGTGGATACCCCACGCGGAAGGTCCCGGTCACAGTTTTTACCTTCGGACTTAGAAACTTTTCTGGAGCTTTTTCTCGCGAGGTCCCTCGAAGCTCTCAGCCAGTCCGGATTCGGTGAGGGTTCGCCGGCTAGCCTTGCGATGAGCTCCCGGTCACCTTCCTACGTTCGGAATTAGAAACTTTTGCGGTTCGACCTCTGGAGCGTTCCAGCGGGGCAAACCCAGGATCCAGGCCGACACGCGATTGAAGGCAGGCGGCTTGGCTTTCGCGGTTGCTCCCGGTCACCTTTTCTACGAGCGGACTTAGAAACTTTTCTGGAGCTTTTTCTCGCGGGTCCCTCGATGCTCTTCACCAGGCTGGATTCAGTGAGGGTTCGCCGGCCTCGGATTTCTTCTAATCCCAGTCAAACTCTGGAAGTTGGACAGACGGAGCTTTTAGCGGGACGAACCTGGATGGCTTGGCCGGCTCGCGGTTGAAGGCAGGCTGCTTGGCTGACCAGGTTGAGTCGGTCCCTCTAAGGAGCTTTTTTTCAAAGTTCCTCCAAAGTTCTCCAAACTTCTTGAACTTCTTCCTGAAGTTCCTCAAAGGGTCCCAAAGTGTCTCAAACTCACTCCAAGGGTCTGGAAGCTCCAAGATGGTCCTTGAAAGTTGAGGACTTCAGTTCCCACAATCCATTTGGACGTCACCCTTACAAATCCACTGGTAGTTCCCCAGGTTGATGATCATTGGTGGTGAGGGTCCAGGTGAGCTATGTTAACCTGTAGCTTGCAGGGAGTCCACTCTTTACTTATTTTTCAGCAAGGTAGTCCACAGGGCTGTAGTTTCTGATGGTGCAGGCTTCAGAGGTCAGGCCTTAGAATTTGCACAGCAAAACTTCTCAGCTTGGCACAATGTCTTGCTTTCTTCAGTTTCAGGCAGCAGATCTGGAGGGCTCTGCCCCTCTCAGATACTTATTCCAAGTTCTCTGGGTCATGCAGGAGGTCACTCCTGACCAATGGGAGCAGGGTAACTCCTCAAAGATATGACCACATCCTGTAGAGTGTGGCATTATTTTGTCCCAGAGTGCATCAAATCTTCCAAATCCATAATGGCTGATTTTCCAGCAAGGAGGTAAGAGCTGGCTAAACACACCCCTAGGATGGCTAATTTACTTAGACTCTCCCCCCTGCATCTGCTCATACCTTCCTTAATCCTACATCTGCCTAAGGTGGAAAGTTCAGAGTTGTAAATGACACTGTTCTCCTCTTTGAAGAACATAGTTTACGACTCCTCCCCCTGGCCTGGCATTCCTATGGAACAGCACACTTCCCTGCCAGCAGAGCTGGTTGACCCCAGGGGCTCTTTATCACCTCTGCAAGGCAGCCTGGCTAATCCACTTAACTCTGACCAATCAAGGCAGACCACTGGAAGGCTGAATCTGGACTTACAAACAAGAAAGTCTTATAACTTCTTGTATGTACACTTTAGGAGAAATTCAACAATATCATATTGTTGAATTTATTAATACCATTCGGGAAGTCTTTGAATGGCACTTCTAGCCCTCTCCTATCAAGAGTTATTAGATAATAACTTCCTACCATGTTAACCTATGTAACAGGGGATTTGCAATGGGAAAAATGACTTAGGCCATTTTTCCAGCACCAGGACTTACAAAAACATATTTTATAAGTACTTTGCTTATATCTACAGGACCCCCACCCCATGGGACAACTAGGGGAGACTTTAGGGGTTCCGAATCTGTAAAAATATTGCAGATCCTCACTTCACAGTGCTCCTAGCATCAAAGTAGAATTTGGGCAGCACCTTATCACAATGTGGGGAGTGAAATGTGAAATTTCACTTAACCCAGGGCATATAAAACTCATTTTATAAGGATCTACCTTATAGATACCTGACCCCCCACCCCTGGGATACCTAGGGGAGACCCTGGGGGTACCCAATATGCCATAACATTGTAGGTTATCCATTTTTAAGTGCCCCAAACACCAAAGTCGAGTTTGGGCACATTTTACTTTTTAAAAACAGTCGTGGCACCCAGGACTGCTTTTAAAACTGACCTCAGGCCTCAGCAGTGCACACATGCAAGTGCAGAAAGCTGCTGGCCTCTAAACTGCCATGCCCTGCTATATACTAGGGACTGATAGGTAGTTTCAATTCCCCTGCCCTATTATATACTAGGGGCTTATAGGGTAGGTCATGCCAATCACAGGGGTACCCCAACCCATAGTGTACCCTAGTGTATGTAGGTGTTTTCGTTGTATTCTAAGTGTTTTCAGCATAGCACTGGCCCTGGGCCTGGTTAGGCAAAGCCCAGGGTCAGTCAGAGTCAGTTACCATCAGTACCATTCAGCAAAAAGTTGGGGGGTGCCCAGGGCACAGGATGACTTTGCAACACAAGTGTTCCACTAAGGACATCCATTTATAATCTTTATTTCGGCTGCTAGCCATAAAAGAACAGATAAATATATATACAGCATAAAATAAATAAAATTACATCAAGCGATTGCCATCGAAACAATTAGTTTCCAGCAATAGAATAAAATTATGATAAAATTCAGTTAAAACAATGTAGTGATAAAACAGTTAGTAGCCAACAATAAGGATTTGGGTAAGACAGTGCAACCAGTGTAGTCTTGGGTACAGTGAATCATCAGAAGTGTACATAGGTTATCTTACTCGCCCAAGCAGTAAAGTGCATGTGCTTGCTGCAAGGTGAGAGTCAATTGGGGCACCCAGCCTCTGGAGAGACGGGGACAATATTTAGCTAACACATTTTGAGCCTGACCCTCATCATTGCTAGCAGATAATGTGAGACTGCAAAGACAGCGTGTTGCCTTGTTTTGTATTTAAGTAATCGGAGAGCCTCAGCGTATTTCCTAACTCCCAGATTCCGGCACAGCAGGACTTACCACTTTCTACGCCCTTTTAAGTAGGCTGGGCAGAAGAACAGGGCATGCCCCTCCGTTTCCGATGGGCAGGCACTCTTAGTTGGGTCACTCGCCCCGGCCCACTTTAGGGTGAAGGTAGAGAGAGGGAGTGTACCATAACGGAATTGGAGGTAGAGCTTCCGGGCAGCCACAGGTTTAATCTCATGAAGAAACCCCACCGCCCGAAAGGTATCCTTCCCCAAGAAGAAGGTGTAGGGAGGTGGCTCTGTATATACTATACCAAATGAGGTATAGTGTGCTCAGAGTCCAGTGGAACCCCAAAGGTAGGCAGAGGTAAAAGTAGATAGCACCTTACTCTCTATTTGTGGTAGTGTGGGTGGGCGAGCAGTAAGGCTTTATCAGAGGGTAGCGTTAAGCATTTGTTATACACACTCAATCAGCAAATGATGTCACACACTCAAAGACTGAACTCAGACCAATTTGATTTGTATAAAAATATTATTTAGTTATATTTATTTTCTAGAACCAAGCAAGTCTGGTACAGGTAAGAGTAAATGGTACTTTTCAAGGCAAGTTGAACAATACAAGCAAGCTGAATGAAAATGACTTCGTTACAGGTTTGTAAACACTTTGAATACAGGTAAAATTACTGTTAGATTACTTTGGATTACTTTACAGATTACGTTATGGATTACTTTTTCTACTCAGTGTGATATGCCTAGATATCACACTGGGACATTTCCTAGAGAAAAGGTAAGTAAAGCAGTTTTTGGTTATTTGCAGTTTTTCAATGTTTCATACAAAACGAACTCCACAATTTTCAAAAAAAGCAGTCAATGCAATCCTATGCAAGGAAATTGAGTTATCGGTTTACAGGTAAGTAGTTATTTGTGGGAGTTGGTATTCTGAGGTTAAAACCAGGGTTCCCCCAGGGTCAAGAATGCACTCTCAAACAACCTCAGCTGCACTAGGGCGGCCGGGTGCAGAGTGCTGAGGCCCAATGTTATCCAATGGGGGATAGGGGGCCTCCGGTTGGTGGCTGCTCACGAGCAGGCCACAAGGTTGTGGGAGCAAAGCTCCAGGTGTTAGGCTCAGGGTAAAGGGGGATCCGACTTAGCACCCAATGTACGCCCGCAGCGGCGCAGGGGCGGTTGGGTGCAGGGTGCTGTTTGTCGTCGGGTGCCCCGTTGTTTTCAATGGGGATTCTCCGGTTGCAACAAAGACTGCAGGCTCGGGGACGAAGATCTTCTGGAGGTGACAACCGGTTGGAGAGGTAAGTTGGGATGCCTGGGAATGCCTGGGGATGCTTGGACACCGTCGGTTGGGCCACCCAAGGCCGTGGGACTTCAGGTGCAGGGATGTCTTTAGGTGTTGGGTTTTTCTTACCAGCTCTGGTCACGGTCGGGGGGATCCTCCAGAAAGAGGCTGCAGGCTTTGCATGGAGATTCGACGCAGGTCAGAGATCACCAGATCTCAGGTCAGGATCGCTGGGGAGACCTACTCGTGTTGGGCCACTTGAACTCGGGCCGTAGGCGATGGGTGCAGAGTGATGCAGACTCACGGATTTGGCTGGAGTCAGAGTCTGTGGGTGAGCAAATCCGGTGCTCAAGGGAGACAAAGTCTTTCTTGTGGATGGCAGGGCAGGTCCTCGGGGTTATTGAGGTTGCTGGCTGCAGGACACACTGGGATTTCGCTGGAGCAGGTTGAAGGTGGGGACAGGCCGGGAGGACTGGGGCCAAGTCAGTGGGCGTCCTCCTCTTCTTAGTTTCAGCATGGCTGTTCGGTCCTTCTTCTTCTCTTCTTCTTCGTTGGTTCTTGTCTGAGGAGGCAATGTTCAGGGTTGCCCCTAAATACTAGATTTAGGGGTGTTACAGGTAGGTTAAGGTTGGGTACAATGGGTCCCTTCCTTGGGGTGGGTACACCCCCTATTATGCCACCCTCCAGTGGGAGGGGGGCATATGCCTCACTCTGGTTGGCTGGGTCCCCCCATCTGCAAGATTGCGGGGACTGAGAGTTGTGCTTCACCTCGCCTCCCCCACCTGAGGGGTGGGGTTGGCAAAGGTGGGCACACCTGCCTTCCTCACTTGGTTTTCCTGCCGATTCTCCCGCCCAAAGTGGGGGTCAGAACCGGTGGGGGCCAGTTGCTGGAAGCAGCAAAGTCCTGGGGAAGCTCACAAAGGCGGCAAGCCTTAGAAGCTTCCCCTTCGTGGACCCTGCACATCCTGGGGGAGGAGGCTTGGCACCTCGTCCCAGGATGTGCATTGTTTCAGACCCCCGAGAGCCGCAGGCTCTCGACCCAGGGGTCCAGAAACATGTCTGGTGGTGGCAGCTGGCGAGCAGCCACTCGGCCTGGACACTAGTGTTAGGTCGTTTTTCAGGGGGCATCTCTAAGATGCCCTCTGTGTGCATTTTCCATTAAATCCCACACTGACATCAGTGTGAGGTTAATGTGCTGAGAAGTTTGATACCAAACTTCCCAGTTTTCAGTAAAGCCATTATGGTGCTGTGGAGTTCGTAATGACAAACTCCCAGTACCATATACTCTTAATGGCATTATTGCACTTACAATGTCTAAGAATTGGTTTAGACACTGGAGGGGTACAGGGTTCATGCACCTGTACCCTCACCACTGGTATAGTGCACCCAGCTAGACGGGTGGCTGACCTACCTATGCCAGGCCAGTGGGTTGTAGGCATGGCACACAGGGATGTGTGCCATGTTGACTCTTCACTTTGTTCTGCACCAAAACACGCAGCCTGCAATGGCAGTGTGTGTGTGTAAAGGTACAGGGCCTCTAAGGGTGGCACAATAAGTGCTGCAGCCCTTAGAGGCCTTCCCTGGCCACAGGGCCCTTGGTACCTGTGGTACCATTTACAAGGGACTGACCTGTGGCCAAAAAGTGCCAATTGGGTTTTGTTTTCAATGCAGTTTAGGGAAAGAACATAGGCCCTTGGTACCTGTTTGGCAGGAACCCAGGGCACACTCAGTCAAAGTACATCATCAGTTTAGCAAAATGTGGGGGCAACCATGCAAAAAGAGGGCACTTTCTTACAGAAGGTATCAGTCAAAGACCCAAGAGAAGGTTGTACATGCATTAGGCTCTGTCTGTGCTGAGTATAGTTCCCTTAATGGTTAACTTGTTAATAGACAGTGCTGATAGTGACTCATCCCACAATATCCTGTTGCCTGACTTTTTGAAGGTTTCTCTGACGTGCCGGATCCACGGTATATTACTGGAGCTGGGGAGGCCCTGAATCTCCTCCAACCCCTGGTGATAAGAAAGAAGCTCAGGGGTGGCCCAGATCCTCCTCCAGTAGAGGATTTGTCTCGTACCTATCCCTTCATAGATTGGTCTCAGGCCCATGTCAAGTCTGAGGGGGAGAAGGGGAGTGCTGACAGGGAGGCTCAACAGTTTGCGCAAAAAACGATTTTCCGCTACTGTTAGGGCTGCAAGGCCCAGAGCTCCACACCATATAGGGCAGCACCCTGGGCCTGCTGTTTGTAGATTTGTAGCACTGGTAGAATTGGGCGAAATTGAGATCTTCATTGCATATTGGCCAACCCACCTGTGTGTTGCTCTAGTTTAAGCCTACACCTGTCGATATGGTGACGCCAGCCCAGCTGCTCTGTGAGGATCAGCCCAAGGTACTCAAAGGTATACACTCGATCCAAGGGAGCCCCCTTAAGCTTGGGGTTAGGTAATGGTGGAACGGCAGGGATTGAGGACAATATATTTTGTTTTGCAACATTTATTCCCAACCCCCTCTGTCTGCAAAAGATGTCAAAACTATCCAAAATCCTCTGCAATCCCATAGGGGACTTGGAAAGTAGCAGAGTGTCATCCGCAAACATCAGGGCGGGATCCCTGATGCCTGTCACACTGGAGACATTCCCTCACATTGGTTCAGGGGTGTTACTAGCCAGTTAACCAAGAGGGTGGAGAGATTGGGGACGAGGACATAGCCCTGCCTAACCCCTCTAGTGACGGGAATTTGTCGGTCATCTCCTCAATTGACCGTATCGCACCTGCGCATAATTATGTTCACGCAGCCTAATGATAATGGCCAAGAGATAGGCGGGGACCCACAAGTCAGCCAGCACTTGCCAGAGCTTTGACCTGGGGACTAGGTCGAAGGCTGACCAAAGATCTACAAATACGATGTATAGCTGGCCACAGGGTCACTGTTTTCCAAAAGAGGAGTTGAAGGCGGAAAACGTGGTCCACAGTGCTGGTACATTCCCGAAAGCCTGCCTGTAAGGGGGGTGAGAATCTCCTCTGCATCAATCCAATCATGAACCCTTTCCAGGAGAATTCTGCTGAACAATTTTTGCGAGCTGTCCAACAGACTTATCGGTCTACAGTTGGACAACAGTGAGGGAGAACCCTTTTTATATATTGGAATAATTTCAGTCCCTGCCATGTTGGGGGAATGGGTGCCCCCTTTAGGTTGGCACTAAAAAACACAGGGAAGTAAGGCTACCAAACGTCTACCTCACTGAGAAACAGGTCACCTGGAATTTTATCAGGCCCTGGAGCTTTATTGGGGATGATCTTGAGAATCACTGATCTTACCTCTAGGGATGTAATAGGGGGAGTCTCCTCAACTTATCTCACTGAATCCCTGCTAACATTATTGACGCTGCTCAAAGCAGACTTTGGAGCGTTGTCTACTTCAATTGCAGAGTAAAGGCTAGAAAAGTGGACAACCCAATCCACTGTGGGGACATCAGTTTTGATTATGCGGTATCCCTCTTGGGAGCCAGTACACACCAGGTTCCAGAAGGTGTGCTGGTCACCCTGTCGCACAGCTTCCAACAGGCCCTCCCACATGTTAATCTCCCACTCCCTTTTAGCTAGGTTAATAGCTTGTTTATAGGCCACCCACCGTTCATTTATCACACTCCTGTCATATTGCCTAATGGCAAGCATCAGGGATACCCTGACAACCTTACAATTTTGATTTGAACCAAGATGGGGCGGTGTGAACTATTGGTTTCAACGTAGAAGAGCTTCCTAAGCCCTTCAAGCATAGAACTTTGGATGGGGGTAAGCTTTTCCCACGTTTCCCTGGGATCCAGGGACCCATCAACGGCTAAAAAGCCTTCCATGCTCGCTACTACGAGATTATATAGTTTCTCGACTATATCTTGGGAATAGCCCATCCTACACCACTTTACTCTACAGATGTTATTAGTTGGCCTTAACCTCCGAACGAGAGGCTCAAAGGGGCTAGAGAATTTGCAACAGGAGACGAGAGCTATGTCGAGGACTAGGGCGTTATGATCGCTATCCTGTCGCAGCAATACCACCATGTCCACAAGTTGTGGCCAGACCCTCACATCCACCAATATGTAGTTGAGAAGGCTGGTACTCTGGAAGCGGTTAAGGCATGCTTACCTTCCCTTGTTACAGCAAACAAATGATGGACGGAATGCTGACAATGCAAACATTCTCCCCCAGTCAAAAGATCTGGGTTAAATCCATCGTTCTTTTGCCCACTACGCCACCCCAGTTTGGACCCAGCCATATGCAAATCAGTCTTGACCCTGTGCCCCATGGGAACAGTCCAGACCGAACTGCCAGGCCAGGTCCTCCCTGGACCGGAAACAAGCATCCTGGGACCGGTTTCAGGGTATGTCACCCTTCTTCAGCCAGGCTAGCTTGAATCCAGTGGCACAGTGAGCAAGGGACCACGTCTGGGCATACCCATCCCACTTAGGGCGAAAAGTGTTACAGCAAAAAATGATGGACGGAATGCTGACAATGCAAACATTCTCCCCAGTCAAAAGATCTGGGTTAAATCCATCGTTCTTTTGCCCACTACGCCACCCCAGTTTGGACCCAGCCATATGCAAATCAGTCTTGACCCTGTGCCCCATGGGAACAGTCCAGACCGAACTGCCAGGCCAGGTCCTCCCTGGACCGGAAACAAGCATCCTGGGACCGGTTTCAGGGTATGTCACCCTTCTTCAGCCAGGCTAGCTTGAATCCAGTGGCACAGTGAGCAAGGGACCCATGTCTGGGCATACCAATCCCACGTAGGGCGAAAAGTGTTACAGCAAACAAATGATGGACGGAATGCTGACAATGCAAACATTCTCCCCCAGTCAAAAGATCTGGGTTAAATCCATCGTTCTTTTGCCCACTACGCCACCCCAGTTTGGACCCAGCCATATGCAAATCAGTCTTGACCCTGTGCCCCATGGGAACAGTCCAGACCGAACTGCCAGGCCAGGTCCTCCCTGGACCGGAAACAAGCATCCTGGGACCGGTTTCAGGGTATGTCACCCTTCTTCAGCCAGGCTAGCTTGAATCCAGTGGCACAGTGAGCAAGGGACCCACGTCTTGGCATACCCATCCCACTTAAGGCGAAAAGTGTTACAGCAAACAAATGATGGACGGAATGCTGACAATGCAAACATTCTCCCCCAGTCAAAAGATCTAGGTTAAATCCATCGTTCTTTTGCCCACTACGCCACCCCAGTTTGGACCCAGCCATATGCAAATCAGTCTTGACCCTGTGCCCCACGGGAACAGTCCAGACCGAACTGCCAGGCCAGGTCCTCCCTGGACCGGAAACAAGCATCCTGGGACCGGTTTCAGGGTATGTCACCCTTCTTCAGCCAGGCTAGCTTGAATCCAGTGGCACAGTGAGCAAGGGACCCACGTCTGGGCATACCCATCCCACTTAGGGCGAAAAGTGTTACAGCAAACAAATGATGGACGGAATGCTGACAATGCAAACATTCTCCCCCAGTCAAAAGATCTGGGTTAAATCCATCGTTCTTTTGTCCACTACGCCACCCCGGTTTGGACCCAGCCATATGCAAATCAGTCTTGACCCTGTGCCCCATGGGAACAGTCCAGACCGAACTGCCAGGCCAGGTCCTCCCTGGACCGGAAACAAGCATCCTGGGACCGGTTTCAGGGTATGTCACCCTTCTTCAGCCAGGCTAGCTTGAATCCAGTGGCACAGTGAGCAAGGGACCCACGTCTGGGCATACCCATCCCACTTAGGGCGAAAAGTGTTACAGCAAACAAATGATGGACGGAATGCTGACAATGCAAACATTCTCCCCCAGTCAAAAGATCTGGGTTAAATCCATCGTTCTTTTGCCCACTATGCCACCCCAGTTTGGACCCAGCCATATGCAAATCAGTCTTGAACCTGTGCCCCATGGGAACAGTCCAGACCGAACTGCCAGGCCAGGTCCTCCCTGGACCGGAAACAAGCATCCTGGGACCGGTTTCAGGGTATGTCACCCTTCTTCAGCCAGGCTAGCTTGAATCCAGTGGCACAGTGAGCAAGGGACCCACGTCTGGGCATACCCATCCCACTTAGGGCGAAAAGTGTTACAGCAAACAAATGATGGACGGAATGCTGACAATGCAAACATTCTCCCCCAGTCAAAAGATCTGGGTTAAATCCATCGTTCTTTTGCCCACTACGCCACCCCAGTTTGGACCCAGCCATATGCAAATCAGTCTTGACCCTGTGCCCCATGGGAACAGTCCAGACCGAACTGCCAGGCCAGGTCCTCCCTGGACCGGAAACAAGCATCCTGGGACCGGTTTCAGGGTATGTCACCCTTCTTCAGCCAGGCTAGCTTGAATCCAGTGGCACAGTGAGCAAGGGACCCACGTCTGGGCATACCCATCCCACTTAGGGCGAAAAGTGTTACAGCAAACAAATGATGGACGGAATGCTGACAATGCAAACATTCTCCCCCAGTCAAAAGATCTGGGTTAAATCCATCGTTCTTTTGCCCACTACGCCACCCCAGTTTGGACCCAGCCATATGCAAATCAGTCTTGACCCTGTGCCCCATGGGAACAGTCCAGACCGAACTGCCAGGCAAGGTCCTCCCTGGACCGGAAACAAGCATCCTGGGACCGGTTTCAGGGTATG
The DNA here is from genome assembly GCA_963921515.1 of Calotriton arnoldi. Lineage (NCBI taxonomy): Eukaryota > Metazoa > Chordata > Amphibia > Caudata > Salamandridae > Calotriton > Calotriton arnoldi. The sequence continues at coordinate 1,662,898 of CAWUFW010001319.1, read as the reverse complement.
TCCACCTTCTTCAGCCAGGCTAGCTTGAATCCAGTGGCACAGTGAGCAAGGGACCCACGTCTGGGCATACCCATCCCACTTAGGGCGAAAAGTGTTACAGCAAACAAATGATGGACGGAATGCTGACAATGCAAACATTCTCCCCCAGTCAAAAGATCTGGGTTAAATCCATCGTTCTTATGCCCACTACACCACCCCAGTTTGGACCCAGCCATATGCAAATCAGTATTGACCCTGTGCCCCATGGGAACAGTCCAGACCGAACTGCCAGGCCAGGTCCTCCCTGGACCGGAAACAAGCATCCTGGGGCCGGTTTCAGGGTATGTCACCCTTCTTCAGCCAGGCTAGCTTGAATCCAGTGGCACAGTGAGCAAGGGACCCACGTCTGGGCATACCCATCCCACTTAGGGTGAAAAGTGTTACAGCAAACAAATGATGGACGGAATGCTGACAATGCAAACATTCTCCCCCAGTCAAAAGATCACTTTGCCACTGGATTCAAGCTAGCCTGGCTGATGAGGGCTGTTAGCCCGAAACCGGTCCCAGGATGCTTGTTTCCGGTTCAGGGAAGACCTGGCTTGGCAGTTCGGGCTGGACTGTTCCCACGAGGCACAGGGTCAAGACTGATTTGCATATAGCTGGGTCTGAACTGAGGTGGCAAAATGAGCTAAAGAACGATGATGGATTCAACCCAGATCTGTGACTGGGGGTGAGTGTCTGAAAAGTTTCAGCACTCCGTCCATCATCTCTTTGTGTATGCTTACCTTCCCTGCCAAAAACAGTTCTGCCAATACCTGCACGCAGGCCTTGGTTCAGGATTAGGACATTAATTAGTAGGGTCAGGGGGGATCAGCCTTTGATGGGGGGGGAGGATAGCCAGCCAGGGTATCGACCATATTCTGTCTTGTTCCTAAATTGCGACTTTAATGTTACTGTCCAGGGGTTTGAATTGGCAATTAAAGTCACTGCCCACAATTTTCCTAACTCCAACCGGGGCAGAGGACATATGTGTGTTCAATGACTCTAATATTGGTGAGTCTCTATTATGCGCCCAGGGCCTAACATAGAGGTTGTAAATATAGAAGGTGACTTGAGGGAATGATAAAGAGACACACAGTACATCAGAGGAAGTGACTGGTATTTCCTCCACCTTACAGGTGAGTTCTGTGCTGACCCAGGTTGACAATCCCCCTGAAGGTCTACCCTTGCCCATGGTTGTTGCGGCTTTATTAAAGTTGGTATAACCCATTTGGTATGCCGCTTAGTACACCAAGTCTCCTAGAAGAGACATAGGTTGTGACTGTCAATAATTTGAACCCAGTCAGGAGAGTCCAGTTTGGAAATTAGCCTGGCAGTGTTCCAGGAGAGCAATTTTCAGACAGGTTCAGGACAGTTGGGAACCAGATCATCAAGATTGTAGACCCAGGTCTCTCACCCCCGTCATAGGCGTGATTTAATTGAGGTGGCACCTGAGTGTAGCAGGACCTCTTATTGCTATAGGGCTCAGGACTCGCTTGATCTTCCAGTCCACGGGCAGTGGAATCAGAGTGATTTATTCCCCTTACGTCTAATGCAATTGTGTGTCTGTGACGGGGCTGTCAAGGAAAAATTCCCCATGAACCCAGACAGCTTGTGTGGAGAGATGTCCCCAAAGCCTAACTTGACCAACAGCCCAGTTGTAATTGAACTAGGGGGCTTGCGCCCCAAAGGAGTGTTGTCACTAACTGTGTGACTTCATGTCAGGAACACCCCTGGCCTCCTTCAAGGGTAGCTAGAGGGGGAGCTAATATGTCAGTGGCCGGGGGATGGAAGAGTAAATCGACTCCTGCCAGGACATCAAAATGATTAGATGGACAGAATCCAAAGACACCCTGTGCTTCGATGGACTTGGTACGGACTGAGGCCATTGCTGCAAGGAATGGTGGGGATTGTAGCTGGGATTGGAGAGGACCACCTGGTCTACCGGGGTGGTACAGTTTATAGAAATAACCTAGTTGCATCAATTCAATGGTAGATGCCCCCACCCTTTTACTTAGGTGGCCTAGGAGCAGCCTCTCCACCAGGCAAGGTTACCTGAAGTTAATAACAACGCAATCCTCGGGGAGATCCAAGTGCCCAGGGCCTATCCATCCCACTCTTTGGGTTAGTAGAACATTGTTTGCTTGGCAGAGAGGGAAGCCCCTGTGATGGACCAGCCAATTCATGGCTTTATTAGTGAGGTCTCCGGGGGCCTCCCTCTGGCCCTCGCGCAGCTAGGGAACCCACGTGAGAACCACTACATATGGACAGGAGGTAGGTTGATCACTGGATATTTCTTGTAGGAGTCTTGGGTTTCTGAGTGGGGGGGGGGAGACTTACCTGCTACCCTACCCTTGTTGCCCTTACTACCAGAAGGGTTCCCTTGGGGTCTTTGGTTGTAGTGCTGTCTATTGTCATGTTGTGAGGTAGACGATTGTTTGGCGTGTGAGAGGAATGTCGCAGGGTGTGTGTTTTTCAAGATGTGCTGTCAGACAGGACAGGACCCACCGGACCCTCTGTAGTGAGCTGACTGGTTGTAGGTGGCGGGGCTGCTATGGGAGCTGGACTGGTTGCCTAGGGGGCATATGGCTGGGCTTGACTAAGGTTCCTTAGCCCTTGTTCAAATGCATGCATGCGGGAAAGAATTGGTGAGAGTTCCACTGACAGTATATTTGTAATTTTGTAAAGGCATTTTTCCATTAATTGCTTAGCCCAAGGAGGATTGGGGGCTGACTCCACCGCTTCAGTGCTGGTGGAGTGGAGTGTTGCGAGATCAGATGCTCCTGCTGGGGCTTATTGATCCTTGGAGATATCAATGGGCGAAAGGTTAGTCTGGGTCTGGTGTCTGGGCCGCTTAGTAGCCATGGTGGAAAGAGGGCGCCCCCCCCCCATTGACCCCTTGCCAAATGAGGTAGCCGGGGGCATAAGCAGGGAGGGGGCCCTGTCCCCATTCAATGCAGGAAGGACCATGGGGCAGCAGCACTTGTGGAAGGAAAGTCATTCCCAAACAGGGCAGGTGCGGATAAGGACACCATGCCGAGGGAAATTCTCCTTTCGGTAAGCTCAATTCCCATGGAGATCACCCCCATTGCTCTCTGCAGCATCCTGTCGATGGAGGTTGTTTTAGGAGAGAGCACTAGGGTTTGGGGTCCCGTGGCTTTCTTCTTGCCCATCACAAGTGAAATCAGTGGTCAAGGCTAACCAAAAGTCTGGGCCCAGAAACCAGGGCCACTATTGGAAAGTGAGCTGGCAACAGATACAGTCCTAATCAGTGCACACGTGGAGGCTACCTGTAAGAATTAGGGCAACCTCCTTTCTGGCCAGTCGGATACAGGATGCGGCAAAGAAAACCAGCAGTAGTATCAGGTATGACAAGGCATCACTTATAGCCCCAGGGGTGGCAAATAAATAAGTTGTAAACTTTACTCACCCTACGGGGGCAAAAGTTAGAGGGGTGACCCGGCCATATCCGGCTGCTGACCGGCACAGCGGGGCCATCTCATGGCACGGGCCCGGCCCGCGCCTCGGGGAAACCAGACCCGCTATATAGCGCTGGCGGGGAATTGCAGGTGCAGGAGAATTCAGGGCCGCCTCCTGGAGCCCGCTGCCACCTGGAACTTGCAGTCCCCTCTGAATATTGCCGCCAAATGAACAGCGCCGCAGGGAAACCAGGCGCGCTATATAGCAATGGCGATGAATTGCAGGTGCGGGAGAATTAAGGGCCGCCTCCTGGAGCCCACTGCCGCCTGGGACTTGCAGTCCCCTCTGAAGATTGCCGACAGATGACCCGCACCACAGGGAAAGCAGACACACTATATAGCACTGGAGATGAAATGCAGTTGTGGGAGAATTCAGGGCCGCCTCCTGGAGCCCACAGCCGCATGGGACTCGCAGTCCCCTCTGAAGATTGCTGCCAGATGACCTGCGCCACGGGGAAACCAAACACGCTATATAGCGCTGGAGATGAAATGCAGTTGTGGGAGAATTCAGGGACGCCTCCTGGAGCCCACAACCGCATGGGACTCGCAGTCCCCTCTGAAGATTGCTGCCAGATGACCTGCGCTACGGGGAAACCAAACACGCTATATAGCGCTGGAGATGAATTGCAGGTGCAGGAGAATTCTGCGCTGCTTCCTGGAGCTCAGTGCAGACTGGGACGCGCAGTCCTCTCTGAAGATTGCCTCCAGATTAATGGGAACTAACGGAAAATGTGAGTACTCATCAATAACTACCATGAGATGATGGCCATTTTTTTTTTTTAAAACAGATTTTATTTGTCAAGTAGCACATATAGAGCAGAGCTCTGAACCCCAGAGGCATCTGTATAAGAAACGTATATCATCATGCCTTGACTGTTTACATGAGCAAACAAGGAGAAATGAAGAGCAATACAAATGAAAAAAACCCCAACAAATAACTCTAATACCACAAAACCACCCCCCATCGCACTAACGTCCACTCCTAAGCAGCACATTGACAGAAAAAGTACCTCCTGCGAAAAGTTTGAGCTGTCATTGCACATGAAACTATGTCTAACATCAAGAAGATAAAAAGTTAAGCCGGGTCGAGGGGCTCCGCCTTCGAGACGGGCTCCAGCTCCAAGCCTCGATAGTCCGCCCAACGTTTCCAGATTTTAAAATGTTTAAGCGGGCACCCTCTGGCTGTGAAGATGGGAATCTCCAAACCCATGCAGAAGTCCAGACCGTTCTTCCATGCGGACACTGAGGGCGCCACCGGTGCCTTCCAGGCCCTGGCAATATCCCTTTTTTTTTTGTTGTAAACTGTTTTTATTTGTCAAATTACACATATAGCGCAGTGCCCTGCACACCAGATGCAACTGCACAATCAATAAGCAGAAGGGAAGATGTTTCCCTGGATTTGACATTTGCTAGATAAAGGAAAGAAAATACGAAGAAAAGCAATATAATAACATGAAAAATGACATGTTACCCCAACTCCCTCCCACCCCGACCCTCCCTCCCCGCCCAGATCACACTAAGTCCCCATATTCTAGTCCTCGCCAGCAGTCGGGCCATATATGAGTCCCGGGCAACGGGCCCCCCCACAGAGAGCGCCCCCACGCTCTGATAGTATAGACACAAATTAGTCCAGGGAGGGAACTTCCTTCTCCGGCACTGGTTCAAGCCATATACCCCGATAGTCCGCCCATCTTTTCCAGATCTTGTAGTGTTTGCGGGGGCAACCCCTGGCTACGAAGATAGGCTTCTCCAGCCCCATGCAAAAGTCCAGGCCATTCTTCCATGCAACGACCGAAGGGGGACTCGTCGCCTTCCAGGACCTGGCTATGTCTCTCTTAGCTAGGGTAAAGCCTAATTGCATCAGGTGTCTCTTGTATTTATTTCCCCCTATCCCCTCCATAATATGCAGCAGGGCCAGGCACGGCGTACGCGGCAGCGCCCATCCCAACACCTCAGTGTGACAGGCGAATACCCCCCTCCAAAACCGGTCTAGGGACAGGCAGTGCCATATTGTGTGAATTAGCGTACCTTCCTCCCGATTACATCGAAGGCACACAGGAGACGCTATCAGCCCCGCCCTCCACAGGCGCACATGCGTATAGTAGACCCTGTGTAAGTACTTAAACTGGACCAGTCGAAGCCGTACCGCTATAGTCGCCCCCCGCGGAGCCGCCAGTGCCTCAGTCCAATCGTCTTCCTCCATTGGGCCTACGTCTCGTTCCCATTCGCCCCGGAGCTTCTGAAGTGCGGAAGAGCTATGGGTGACCAGGGACTGGTAGATCTGGGATATTTTGCGTTTCTGGAGATCTCCCATAAAAACTTTTGCCTCTATCGGGCTGAATTCCGGCAGGGACTCTATACCCTTCAGGCTAGGAGACAGGGCATGTCTAAACTGGAGGTAACGATAAAACTGGGTTTTCGGCATGTGGAATTCCCTCTGGAGGTCCTGGAAGGATTTAAGTGTCAATCCCCTCATGACATCTCCTAGGACCGAGATACCGATGTCATCCCATCCCCGAAAGCCCTGCAGGGCTGCCAGCTGCGGAAGACGCCCATTATTCCAGAGGGGGGTTTCCCGGGTCAATGTGTTCCACCACCCCATTCTCCGCAGTGCCTGTCGCCAGATCTGGAACACCACCTTCGTGGCTGACGGCAGGGAGCCCCGCTGCGGTGCCGAATAGAGAATCGCATGTACAGAGTTATGCCCCATGAGGTGTCGCTCCAGGGCGTATGCGGGGTCTGCCCTGTCCCCATACCACCACTCATTGAGGACCAGCAGGTGCGACGCTTGATAATATGAGAGTAGGTCCTAAGTCGCAAGCCCCCCACAATATGTGGATAAAAAACACGTCCGAATGGACACTCGGATCTTGCCCCCTTCCCACTGGAACTGACCCAATGCAGCATTCACTTGCTTAAACCATCGGGCGAGATCTGATAGGGGTAGTTCTGGAGCTGATACAGGAGGCGGGGAAGTGCCACCATCTTAAATATAGCTGACCTGCCAACGATGGATAACGGCATGCGGGACCAGGACTTAATGTCTGCCCGTACGCGTTCCCATACCGGGACCAGGTTACGTTCCCAGGCGACCGCGGGCACATCCGATAGGAACACCCCAAGGTATTTCAGCCCCCCCACTGCTGTTTGAACCGAAGAGGCCCATGCCCCCATTTTCGTATATTCTCCCAACGGCCACAGCGTGGATTTGCGGGGGTTCATGTAGAGCCCAGTCGTCTCCCCGAAAATCTGCATAATTCGCAGCAACCGCGGACCCGTCCTATCCACTTCAGTAAGGAAGAAAAGGACATCGTCCGCATATAATGCGATCCTGTACGACAGTCCGGGAGCCCATTCAAACCCTCGTACCTGTGCATCTATTCGCACCCATGCAGCCAGCGGCTCCATTGCCAGGGCAAATAAGTATGGGGACAGGGGGCAACCCTGCCGCGTGCCTCGCCTAATAGGAAAAGTGGACGAGGTCGCTCCAGCCACCCGCACCAAAGCCGTCAGGTCTGTATATAACAATGAAAGATATGAGAGGAGACGCGGGCCAAAGTTGAGGCGCCGTAACAATGCAAAGAGATAAACCCAGCTCAAGGAGTCGAATGCCCTGTCCATATCCGCCAGTAAGAGTGCTGCGGGTTCCCTTAGTTGTCGAACCGCCGCCACCGCTACGTGTGCCCGTCGGATATTATGTCTGGTTGCCCTCTGAGGCATGAAACCAGCCTGGTCCGGATGCACCAGGTTAGTGATGTGAGGCAGGAGGAGATTGGCAAGAGCCTTAGCCAATATCTTGGCCTCCACATTGAGAAGGGAGATGGGACGATACGATGCATGGTGCTCCGGGGGCCTGCCTGGCTTGTGGAATACCACCACCTCCGCATGCCGCCAATCTGGGGGGAGTGATCCCCGCTCATGCGCCTCCTCCACCGCTGACCGATAGTATGGGCCCAGCTGCAAGAAATGATGTTTGAAAAATTCGCAAGGAAACCCGCTGGGTCCCGGCGCCTTTCCGGAATTAAGTTCCCCCAGGGCTGTGCACAGCTCTTCGTCCATCAAGGGCAGCTCAAGCTGATCCCGCACCTCATCCGGGAGGGCCCTGGGCGGGATATCAGTTATGAATTTTTCGATGGTGGTGGCCGATATGCATTCCTTCGGGGCGTACAGCTCCGCGTAATACCGGGCAAAGCTTTCGGCTAGGGCCACAGGATCTGTGAGTGGCTCGCCCGTTGGACCCGAGACTCTCGGCACTGCCTGTGGATGGAATACCCCCTGGCACAGCCGATGCAGCATCTTGCTGGATTTGTCCCCCCACTGGTACACCCTACTGCGGGTCGCCAACCAGGCCTGACGGGCCTCATCCATTAGGAGGGCGGAATAATTCTGTTGGGTCAACAATAATTGTCTCCTAGCTGGACCACCTCCCGCCTCCCGACTTCTGTGTTCAAGAGCCTCTATATCCGCTTCTATCTGTAGTAGCTCCGCTCTATGCGCCCTACGTGCTGCCGTACACCAAGATATGTCTGCCCCCCTCAGAGTAGGTTTCAATGCTTCCCATAGGGTCCCAGCACTCGTGACTGATCCCTCATTGTCCGTCAAGTAATGTGTGAGAGCGGCGCTCATGTGTGTCCTATAATCTTCGTTTTGTAGGTGCCAAACCGAGAGGCGCCATCTGAACGGCTGTCGCATCTGCCCCACCCGGATCGTAAGGGCCACTGGTGAATGATCAGACAGACCCGTGGGAGGATCTCTACCGACACCACCCTACTGGCTGCCTCGCGGGGGACAAAGAAATAATCCAGTCTAGAATAGGCGTCGTGTACCGCGGACAAATAGGTGTAGTCCCGGTCTGTTCCGTGGAGAAGTCGCCAAGTGTCAACCCAGTTGAGCCCTGTCACCAAGGAGAGAAGTCGTGTGGTACGACCACCCACCAGATTGCCCCCAGCCCTCCAACGATCCCTGGTCAGGTCCATGACATCATTCCAGTCCCCACCAACGATGGACAGGACGTCTGGTATGTCCGACCAGAGAGTCATAAGTTTCTCGACCAGTGCCGATTGTAACGGGGGGAGCGTATACACTACCCAGCACCAGGGGGTCCTCCCCGATCTTGCCCTGGAGAAATAAATAGCGCCCCTGTGTCTCAGACCACTGTTTGGTGTGTGTATAAGGGACCCTGCGATGGACCAATATTGCCACCCCCCGTGAGCCCCTCGCAAAGCCAGAATGGAAAACCTGATGATACCCATAGCGCTGAAGGCAGAGGGCCTTCGTGCCCATAAGGTGCGTCTCCTGCATCATGAGAATGTCCGCTCCCACCCGCTTAGCCCACTGGAGTATGGCCCCACGCTTAATTTTGTCTAGGGCCCCACGCACATTCCAACTAAGGACGCGAAGGGTACCTGGAGTCACCTGACTCCCTCTAGATGAATCAGCCATCTGAGGCAGTTACCGTAATAAGGTCCAAAGGGGAACCGCGCCCGTATGTGTGCGAAGAACAGCGAGCCTTGAGAATAAGTGTGATCCCTGAACTTAAACAACCCCCACCCAACAAACCCCCCACCCCACACCTCAAGAACATTGAAGGATCTGTCGCGGCGAGGCTGACCCACGCCCCCCAACGGGAGGGTGCAGGCCCCCTCGACCAATGGATCCCCAACTTACAACCCATAGCACTTGGGCCTACGTCCCACCAGGGGCACCCTGGCGGAGGTCCCGGCCCACAACCAAGTCTTTCCAACCAGCATAGTACAAATGAGGACCCTGCCGACCCACATGGGCCCCTCGATTAATCCGCCGCTGCCAATTGCTTCGAAGTCTCATCCATCCGGGAGGTGGCACCACAGGATTGAGAGTGGCGCCCGGACCGCGAACGTCTGACACCCCTGCGGTTCCGACGTGGGCCCCTCCGGCTCACTTCACTCGTTGAGGAGTCCGACTCTCTCCCCGGCGGCGTGTGCACCCGTATCCGCACTGTTTCATCAGTCCATTTGAAGACTTCTTCCGGCGTGTCAAAGAAATATGTGCGGGATTGAAATACAACTTGTAGTCGGGCCGGGTATAGGAGAGAGTATGCGAGCTTATGTTCCCTCAAACGAGCCTTCGCTGCTTGAAACGATTGTCTCTGTTGTTGTACCAGCCGTGTATAGTCCGGGAAGATAAGAATGCGCACATTGTCGTATAGCAGGGGTTCCTTGAGCCTGGCCTGTTTCAGTATCGCATCGCGGTCCAGATAATTCAGCATTCTGGCTATAACTGGCCTCGGGCGGGCGCCAGGTGGGGGCCTCTGCATGAGCGCCCGATGAGCTCTCTCGACCACAAAGCAGCGGGAGAGGGCCTCCGGGGGAAGCCAACCCTCAAGCCACCGCGTGAGGAAGCGCTCCATGTTGCCCTCCTCGCAACCCTCCAGAAATCCCACAAAGCGGAGGTTATTGCGGCGGGCCCGTCCCTCAGCATCCTTCGCCCGCATCTCCAAGCCCTTCTGAGTGGCCTCCATGGCAGCCACCTTTTTCTTTAATATGGAGACATCATCTTCCACCCCGGAGATGCGGGTTTCAGCCTCCGTTATCCGTGACACAGCATTGCGCAGATCCTGTCGCAGGAGCATAACATCAGACCCCACCGCCCCTATTTTAGAGTCCAACATGTCCCGGGATTGAGTGATTGCTGCCATGAGTGCTGCATTGTCCGGTATGGCTCCCTGTTGATCCCCAGACGCACTCGGGCCCGTGAATTTGTCGATGGGGCCTAGCTTCGACGTACCGCTGCCGCCCTTGTCTCGTGTCATGTTTCCTGTGGCTCCCTACCCAGGCTCAGGTATCGCAGGGGGCCCCCCGGGGGGGTGCGGGCCACTCAGTATAGCCTCCCGCGGCCCGACTCGACCGCCGATCAGGAGCGTGCCTGAGGATGCCCCAAGACCGGGGCCAGCGAGTAGCCGCTCCGGCCCTCTCGTCACCAAAGGCCCTCTAGCACCACCTAGGCCGCTCCAGACAGCACTCTCACAGGCCCTGCGCCGCCCTCCGCCTGTACGGGTTCAGGGAGCACCCCCGTGGACCGACCGACCACCGAAGAGGGCGCCCGCGTGTCCAGGGGAAGGCGAGTGATTCCTCCTCCTTCTCAGCCCTCCCCCCCCCGCGTCCGGCGGGGAGAGATGTTCGGTCTGGATGACCAGGAGTGCCCGACGGGGGGGTCGATATCCTGTGTGTGTCTGTCCCGAAAGGTGGAGGAAAGGCCTCTGGCTCGCTCCTCACGCCAGACGCCACACTGGGCCCACTGCCCGCAGGCCCTGCTCCCAACCGCCGCGGCCCGGTGCAGCCGCCGAGTCACCTCGCTGCCCTCTTCACGGAGCTGCACCCGCGGGGGGGGATTGGTGGGCGGAAGGCCTCCGGCTCACTCCCAGCCCGATGTCGTGCGAGGCCCGCCGCCCGCAACCCTGCCCCCTACCTCCGCGGCCCGGAGCGGCCGCCGAATCTCCCTACCTTCCGCTGCTCGGTGCTGCCCTCGGGGTGGTGCTGTGTACCGCTCCCGCTGCTCTATGTCTCCGGGCCCATTGCAGGACCCCGTTCTTTATCCGCCGCCGGAAACGCGCCAGAGAGGCCGCCCGCACTCGGCCCAGCGCAGGCACTCGCCGCCCCGGTCCACGGCGGGTCCCCAGGCCTCACCACCAGAATGCCTCGCCACCTCCGGATCTCCGCCTTGTCACTAGAAACGGCTCAGCGTCGCAGCCACAGGGGTCCCGGGGTCGCAGGCTCCCCAGCAGGTCCAATTTATTACTGAGAGACAGGATAATTCAAAGGATAATTGGCGGGCTGGACGGAGCTCGCTCAGCACACGTCCGCCATGCTGGCTTGCCAAGCCACGCCCCCGGCAATATCCCTTTTAGCCAGGGTGAACCCCAACAGCATAAGATGGCGTTTGTATATGTTGCCCCCAACCCCTTCCATAACGTGTAGGAGTACCAGCTTCGGCGAGCAGGAAAGGTCCCAACCCAATACCTCTGAAAGGCAGGCCATAACTCCCCTCCAGAAACGTGCCAATGCGGAGCAGTGCCAGACTGTGTGTAACAGGGTGCCCTCCTCCCGCTCGCATCTGAGACACACAGGGGAAGCCACCAAACCTGCCCTCCATAACCTAACCCTGGTAAAGTATACCCGATGAAGGTACTTGAACTGGATAAGGCGTAGACTTACAGCTATGGCAGCCCCCCGCGGGGAGGCCAGAGCCTCCGTCCAGTCCTGCTCCTCCAAAGGGCCCACATCCCCCTCCCAGGCCTCTCTGAGTTTCTGCAGCATGGGGGAGCTATGGGTGTCCAGGGATTGGTAAATTTTGGAGATCTTGTGGTCTTGGAGATCTCCCATGAACACCTTCGCCTCAATCGGGATAAACTCGGCTAATGACTCTAGGCCCTCCAAACTGGGGGAGATAGCGTGCCGGAATTGAAGATATCTATAGAATTGGGATTTTGGCATAATTAAATCTTTCTGTAGATCCTGAAAAGACTTCAGGACCGCCCCCCGCATTACGTCGCCCAGAGTAGAGATACCAATACTATCCCAACCACGAAACCCAGATAGAGTAGCCAATTGCGGCAGTCGCCCATTGTGCCAGAGGGGAGTCTCCCGCGTCAGCCTGTTCCACCAGCCCATCCTCCGTAGGGCCTGCCGCCAGATTTGGAATACAACCTTCGTGACAGACGGCAAGGAATTGCGCAGTGGTGCAGAGTATAGTATAGTATGTAAAGATAAGTCCCCCATGCACCTGCGCTCGACAGCATATGCAGGGTCGGCCCTATCCCCATACCACCATTCATTGAGGACAAGCAGGTGCGAGGCCATGTAGTATGATAAAATATCAGAGGTCGCCAACCCCCCACAATAAGTGGATTGAAAACAAGTCCTTAAGGCAACTCTCGCCACCCCACCGGCCCACAGAAACTGTCCCAGGGCTGCGTTGACCTGCTGAAACCATCTGGGAGGGATCGGATAGGGGTGATTCTGCAGATGGTAGAGTAAGCGGGGGAGCGAGACCATCTTGAAGATGGCCGACCTGCCATAGATAGACAATGGCATATGGGACCAAGCCAGATTTCTATCCCAAGATGTGGTAGGCGAATCCGATAGAAACACGCCCAAATATTTCATCCCCTCAAACAACCCGAACGGAGGATGCCCAGGAGCCAAGACCCGCCGCATCTCCGAGAACCCAAAGAGTAGACTTTCGAGGGTTCATGTATAAGCCAGAGGACTCCCCAAAAATCTGCATGATGCGCAGCAGCCTCGGCCCCGTCCTGTCTAAATCAGTGAGAAAAAATAGCACATCGTCGGCGTACAGAGCAATACGGTCCGACAGTCCATGTGCCCACTCAAAGCCCGACACTTGTGCGTCGATCCGCACCCAGGCGGCCAAGGGTTCCATTGCTAATGCAAACAGGTATGGAGATAAGGGGCAACCCTGCCTGGCGCCCCGCCCAACAGAGAACGTGGAGGAGACAGAGCCAGCCACACGCACTGACGCAGTGAGGTCAGTGTAGAGTAATGTCAAATAGGACAGGAAGCGAGGTCCAATATTCAGCCTACGTAAGAGCGCAAATAAAGATACCCAACTAAGGGAGTCAAATGCCCTATCCATATCTGCCAGTAACAACGCTGCTCGTTCTCCCAGGCCTTGAATGGACGCAAGGGCAACATGTGCCCGACGAATATTATGTCGTGTCGCGTGTTGGGGCATAAACCCGGCCTGATCGGGATGTACTAGGGAGGTGATATGAGACTGAAGGCGATTGGCCAAAGCCTTAGCCAGAATCTTGGCCTCCACGTTCAGTAGAGCGATAGGACGATATGACGCGTGCTGTTCAGGAGGTCTACCAGGTTTGTGGAACACCACCACCTCCGCGTGTCTCCAGTCCCGAGGCAGGCAGCCTAGCTCCCTGGCCTCCTCCACCACCCTGCAGTAATGGGGCCCTAGCTGCAAAAAATATCGTTAAAAAAATTCACAAGGGAAGCCGTTTGGCCCTGGGGCCTTGCCCGTATGCAGGTCCCCCAAGGCGGCGCCCAGTTCCTCCTCTGTGAGTGGAAGATCAAGCTCCGCACTCGCCTCGTCGGATAAAGCCTTAAGCGGGAGGTCATCCAAGAAGCGGCATATCACATCTTCATGCAAACACTCTCTGAGGGCATATAGTTCTGCATAATACGTGGCGAAACTTTCAGCGATTGTAGAGGAGTCCGTGAGGGACGCCCCATCTGGGCCTACAACACCAGGGAGGGCCTGGGGGCAAAGTATCCCCTGACACAGCCTTTGGAGCAGCTTACTAGATTTATCCCCCCACTGGTAGATCCTGCTGCGGGTCGCCAACCAAGCCTGGCTGGCCTCATCCAGCAGGAGGTCGGCATGACTCTGCTGCGCCAGCAGCAATTGTCGACGGACCTGACCGTCCCCGTCATCCCTACTGCGGCGCTCCAGATCGACCATCTTAGCCTCGGATTGTACAAGGGACTCCCTGCGCGCTCTGCAGGCTGCCGCACAAAAGGAGATGTCTACACCCCGTATCGTAGGCTTCATTGCTTCCCATAGATGTTCAGCCCCGTCCACCGAGCCTATGTTGAGTGTCAGGTATTGGTCAATAGCACCCTCCACATGCTCCCTATAGTCATCTTTCTGTAGGTTCCAGGCCGAAAGGCGCCACCGAAAAGGCTGACGCGCCCGACCCGCCCGTAAGGTGATGGCCACCGGCGAGTGATCTGATAGTCCCCGTGGAAGAATATCCGCCTCCACCACCCTGCCTTCTGCCACCCTGGGGGCAAATAAATAATCAAGGCGGGAATAGGAACCGTGAACCGCCAAGAGGTATGTGTATCCCTGCGCTGTCCCGTGCAGTCGGCGCCAAGGGTCCACCCAGTCAAGCCCCACCACCGTAGAATGTAGTTTGGTGGGTTGTCGGACATCTATAGAGCCCCCAGGCCTCCAACGGTCTCTGGCCAGATCCATCACGTCATTCCAATCACCCCCAACCACGGACAGGCTATCTGGTATATCTGCCCACAGGGTCATAAGTCTCTCTACCAGACCCCAGGAGAGCGGTGGGGGGGCATAGACACATCCCAGTACTACAGTTTCTTCACCCACAGTACCCTGGAGGAACAGATATCTGCCCTGAGTATCTGCCCATGACTTGACGTGTGTATGGAACCCGACGATGGATCAAGATCGCAACCCCCCGAGACCCCCTCACGAACCCCGAATGGAACACCTGAATGTAACCAAAGCGTTGAAAGCATAGTGCCTTAGTCCCCATAAGGTGTGTTTCTTGTAGCATGAGAATATCGGCATGGGCCCTTTTGGCCTGCTTGAGTATAGCCCCACGTTTGATTTTGTCCAGTGCCCCCCTAACATTCCAGCTTACTATCCGAAGGGTCCCAGAGGGATCCCGTTGACTACCTAATGGAACTGCCATGTAAGGCCCTGATACAAATCATTGAAGCATGGAAAAGTGTGTGCAAAGTGGCTCTAAGCTAGTGTAGGACAGTGCGATCGGAGGGCAAAAACCACAACAACCCAACAACCCCCCCCACTCTATACCTCAAGAACATTGAAGTACCTGTCGCGGCGGATGTGGCCAGCAGACCCCAACAGGAGGTCGCACCCGCCAATGGATCCCCAACTTACAGCCCATTGTCAGCTGGCACACTCCCTATCAGACAAAGTCCAACAGAGATACCGGCCCTCGTGTGTGCTTCTCCGGTCAAGGCGAAGACGTCAGGAGACCCATAGGATTGCGGCCGACTCCATCAGTTAGGCCGCCGATGTGTGCTGCCGAGGGGCCGACCCAGCCCGGGAAGAAGCACTGCACGACTGGGATCGACGTCTGGACCTGGAGCGTCTATTCCCTTTTGACTTCAATTTGGGCTGCTTCCGAACCGCCTCACTGGATGAAGAGTCCGACTCCCTCCGGGGCGGCGTATGAGGACGAAGCCGCACTGTCTCATCCGTCCACTGGAAGACCTCCTCCGGCGAGTCGAAGAAGTGGGTGCGAGACTAATACACCACCCGCAGCCTAGCCGCATACAGCAGAGCGTAGGGAAGCTTGAGATCCCGAAGACGAGCTTTGGCCGCCATGAATGATTGTCTCCGTTGCTGGACCAGCTACGTATAGTCGGGGAAGATCAGGATGCGGGCATTATCAAATAGCAATGGTTCCTTGGCCCTAGCCTGTTTCAAGATAATGTCGCGATCATGATAATTCAACAGTTTTGCGATGACCGGCCTCGGGCGGGCCCCAGGTGGAGGCTTCTGCATCAGGGCCCTGTGGGCACGTTCCACCACGAAGCATCGGGACAAGGACTCCGGGGGGAGCCAGCTCTCCAGCCACTGGGCAAGGAACCGCTCCATGTCTCCCCCCTCACAACCCTCCGGGAACCCAACAAAGCGGAGATTGTTGCGTCGGGCCCTTCCCTTGGCATCCTCCACTCGTGACGCCAGACCACGTTGGGTAGTCTCCAGCAAGGCCACTCGCTTCTGCAAGGTGACGACCACATCCTCCACTCCCGATATCCTCGTCTCAGCCTCCGTGATACGCGCCACGCATTACACAGGTCCTGCCGCAGCAGCATAACGTTGGAGCCGACCGCTCCAATTTTTGCGTCCTGAGCATCTCTAGATTGCGTGATGGCCTCCATGAGGGCAGCATTGTCCGGCATGGCTCCCTGTGTCCCCCCAGGTGCCACCGCAGAGGCCCCGGGGCCTGTATATTTATCCAGTGTGCTCTGTTTGGCCGAACCCCACCTGCTTTATCTCTCGTCATGACGGCCGTCAAGCCTCCCAGCCCCCAGGATATCTTCACACCAGCGCACCACGGAAATCAATCAGGAGACAGCGGGCCCCCCAGTGCAAGAAGGGAGGAGATAAGCACACTCCCCCACGCCAGCGACCCACCGCCACACCAGAGTCGAGGAATTATTGGAACCGAATGGAGGTGGCGGAGGAACAGAGCCGCGGCACGACCTGACCGCCGAACACGGGCCCGTTAGCAATGGGGGAAGGAAGGGGCCAAGGAGCCCATCACAGCTGGAGCAGCAACCTCCGGCAGCGATCACCACAGGGGCGGTATCATGCCCCACCGGGGCACTCCGCGCCGGCCCCCCGGACCACCACACACCCTCAGGTGCCGCCTCCGCTGCTGCTGCCAACCGGCAGTCCGGGGGGGCCCCCACAGGCTCCGGTATGCCCCTTCACGAGCCTGCGCCCAGCGCCCACGTGTCCCCACAGCGGCCCTGGTCCACAGCTGATGTCCCACGATAAACTCGCGTGACCCGATAGGCCGCCGAAGCGAGTACAGCAGGCAATGGGGGAGAGGATGTGCAGAGGGCCCCCCGCCGGGCGCCGGAAATCAAAGCCGTCCCCAGTCACCGCCCCAGCCCCCAGGTCCACCACCGATGTCCCCCAGATGAACTCGCGCGGCCCGACCGGCCGCCGGTGCGAGTACGTTGCGTAGTGGGGGGGGGGGGGGAGAGCGGGCGGCAGGCCTCTTGCCGGGTGCCAGAGCTCCGATACAGCCGCAGTCACGTTTCGGCCCGGGAGCAGAAAAACGCCCACCGGCCCCTCGACACGGCCGCACTCCTGCCTGGCTCCACCCGCGGCCCGACACAGCCGCCGACAAACAGGCCTCACCTCGCGGGGAGAAGGGGGGCCCACCGAGGGCCGGTGATCACCGTTGATGACCCCCTCCTCTCAGAGATCTCCACACCGCGGGGCCTCCCACATGCTCTTTGTTGGTGGTTCCGCCTCCCGCTGGGGGCCGCAGGCACTGCGAGATCAGTCACTCCGGCCGCCACGCCAGATTACGGGACTCCAGTGTCCACAGGCCACGCACCAGGCCGCAGGAGACTCGTCTCTCTGGTCAGCAATCCGGGTTTGAAACGGGGGTATACAGTGCAGCCCCCGCTCGCGCCTCACCCGGGACATGGACTGAACAAGATTTTTATTTTTATTTTTTATTTTAAAAGTTTTATATAGCGCTAGCTAGACCCGTGGGTATCAGAGCGCTTTACATACACACTGTACAAAACCAAAGGAAATTGCAGACCGGATAGCAGACCGGAGAAGCAGGATAAATTTAGGATATTAGCTTAGGCTGGACGGAGCCTGCCTAGCATACGTCCGCCATCATGGCTCGCTAGGCCACGCCCCATGGCCATTTTTTAAGGGTCCAAAGAAATCAACTGCAATTTTATCCCATGCTTGTTTAGGAAGATGAGACATGTTTAGCGTATGCTGTGTTGTCTTGGGAGATAAGCAGTTACACAGGTGACATGCTTTCAGTTCCTTCTCAAACCTTTCATCAAGACAAAGAAACCACATTTGTTCTCTGAGTGAGAAATCTCTTGGTGGCTGCAATGCCACAATGTCCTTCATGTGCCAGTTCACTGACTTGTTGCCTCAAGCTCTCAGGTATTACAATCCTCAAACATCTTAGTGCAATACCCTGTTGTGTGACAAAGTTTGTCCTGCACTTTTTCGAATTTTTGATATTCAACATCATCTGTGTGAGGTCGAGTATGTCTTCTCAAGGATTGCGTTGTAATGATATCCTTGAGTGTAAGCATGACTCTGTCTGTCTTGGTAGCAGCAAGGATTTTGAAATTGATATACTCTTCAGCTGCTTTTGACGTTGCACTATGATGTTGTAACAGCACTAGTAATCTGCGTGGTTTTGATCCTTCCCCAGCTAATGCACAATAGTGCAATCATAAACTCCACCTCTCAATGCGAGGGAGCATCTTGGATTTCGTATTTCCGAAAATGGTGAGCAACGCCTGGTGGTCAGTGACAAGGGTGAATTGCTTTCCGTACAGAAACACATGAAAATGTTCACAAGCCCACCCTACTGCCAGGCTCTCTTTTTCTGGCTGAGAATAGGCATGTTCAGTCTGAGCGAGACTTCTGCTAGCATAGGCCACAATGTGTCTCTGAGCATTTGGATTTCCATTGTGTTGAGCAAGAATAGCGCCCAACCCCACCGGTCTTGCATCTACCATGAAGTCAGTGTGTAAGTTTGGATCAAAATAGGCCATTTCAGTTGCATTTTCAATGGCATCTTTGATTTGCTTGAAACTTTGATCACATTCAGAGGACCATTGGAAAGGAACATTCTTCTTTGTCAACTCTCTTAATGGGGCACTCACCGTGGCAAAGTCATGAATGTATCTGGAGCAATAGCTGGCCATGCCTAAAAAGAATCCCAACATGGTCACAACCTGCGGGTGACAAGTGGATGACATCGCTTGTACTTTTTCAGGTCCAGAAGTCATTCCCCTTTCAGAAAAGATATGCCCGAAGAACTTGAGTTTGGATTTGTGAAACTCATACTTTTCAGCATTTAAAGTGAGACCTGCATCAGCGAAGAAAAGGCATACTTGTGTAAGAGCTTTCTTCATGCTCCTTTCGTGTGACCCCAAACACTAGTAGTTAAAGAAATGTTTGACAGGTTGAATTACTCGGCGAATTACATCCTGAAAGATTTCTGCAGCTGATGACACACCAAAACTAAGGGGGAGATTTACTAAGATTTTACGCAGTGTTTACGTCACAAAAGTGATGCAAATCTGCGCAAATTTACTTTCCAGCACTAAACTTGCTGGAGATAATGTAAAAGTAACGCAAAGCAGCGCATTGCGCTGCTTTGCATTACTTAGCGCCAAAGGGGCGTACCATGGGTGCAGCATGGGCTTTCCCATGCAACCACCGAAGGTTTCTGACACTAAACCCAATTTACTAAATAAAGTAGTTTAGCGTCAGAAAACTGCACCCTTTTGAAGTAGGCGCAAAGAAGGAGAAATGCTTTCATTTCTCCTTCCTTTTCCGAGCTTGTCTGTGTGCTGCACTGTACAGCACACATACAAAGAGGGAAAATTGTTTAAGTCAGTCTATGCATAGTATTTTGTACTGGAAGAGTTCCCACGCGGATATCGTAGCGTGTGGAGGAAACCCCTATCCGGCAATTTTAAATCGTCCAAGAAATATATTTTGTATCTAGTCGTTAACTATTGGAATTAAAATCAATAGGACGATCCAAATTGAGGTGGACGTCAGTCTTATAAAACCTTGGGTCAGTGATGTTAGGTTAAACCCATTTTCAAATTGGATATCCATTGCTCAAAGATGTTGGACATGTTTCTCAGTTTGTAGCAGTCAACGATACAATTGTACCATCTTATTGGAGTGAGACAAGAAATCATCCTTGATCCCTTGTGGCCCCTTTTCCTGACGAAGGCACTGTTTTGTGCCGAAACGCGCGTAGAACATAACAGTTTATTATCATTTTGCCACACTGTACTTTTATGATCACGAAACCCAGATATCAAGTGTTATTATTGTTTTGTCAAATAAATTGTGACTTTTTAATGTATGAATGATAGTATGATTGAATTAGTATAATTGGGGTATTGTTTTAATATTATAAAGTTCTGCCAGTAATTCATTGATTATCAATAAAACATTTTTTTACATTTTATATATAACAAACAGATATTGTTGGTTCTCTTTTTGTCTATATATGTGTTTTAATTCATTAGACAATTGCTGTGATTTGATATCATTGTTGCCTTAAGTCTTTTACACTAGATTTACTAGCCCTGCCTTAAGGAACTGTACCCTATTAGCAGGGGGCCTCTATCTTTACAATATAGAGTACCCTTACAGTACATAACCTATGCTAGACTCACGGAAACACTCTTGCACCATGGCGCAAAGGTTTCTATGTTGTGCACTGCAGCTGATTTCAGCACCGGCGCTAGGGAAAGGGGAGGAGAGTGCCATATTTCAGTAAATTTGGCGTTCTCCTCCTCTCGCCTTTTCACTCAGTGCAACATTTACGGCTGCTGCACTGTGCTGTGTGAAAAAGTGGTAAATCTGTCCCCAAGTCTTTTTTATCTAAACAAACCAACATAAGTTAAAAAGTAGTAATGTACCTACAGTTCCCTTCCAGCTTGAGTCGTTGGGACTCCTTACTCAAATCAAGACATGAGAAGACTTTGGCGCCATGCAGCTGTGTAATCATATCCACTATGTGTGGACCTGGATGTCTTTCTCTCTCGATTGCTTTGTTGGCCTGGTCTATATCAACACAAATGCGCAGCACCCCCCACTGTCCTTTTTTGGCACTACCACAATGAGTGAAACCCATGGCGTCCGACCAGTGAAGCGCTCGATGATGTCATGCTTTTAATAATGTCTCTAGTTCTTTCTCAGCTGTCTCTTTTAAATGAAAAGCAATTCAAAGATGTCGCTGAGCAATAGGACAAATGTCCTCATTAATGCAAAGTTGCATCTTCATAGTCTGGAGTTTTCCCAATCCTTGAAACAACGACGGGAATTGATTTGCTATTTCAGAATGTTCATTAAGGTTGTAGTTGATGGATATCAGTTCCATGTCAGCAGCAGTGCTGAAACGGAGTAATCATGCACTCGCAGAAGTACCTGGGAGGACATGAATTGGTGCTTGTACTGTCGTTTTCTTATGCTTCATGGTGCTTCATTGTCGCTACAAATAACCCTTGATTTTGCAATGATGTAGGAGCAGCCCAGGTGTATACCTTTGTTTTTAATGGCATTAGACGTGTTACTGGAGACTATTTATTATATTTTTCTGCCGGCATGATGATTGATGCACCACTGTCGATAATAAAAATTATAGGGCAGCCATTCACCTTTAGCTTATTCTTAAAGCACTGTCCAAATAAGTGTTGTCGCTTCACGTGGCAATCTCTCTTTAACTTGTGTTCTTCTTTTCAAGCAGCCAATCCTACATGTGCATGTCTCTCGGCGGTCGATATCACCATTGCACATCCGTCTTCTCCACTGTTGCTCGATGATGACGCTGAAGAGATTTTGGAAGATGAATTTGATGACGATCGACTTCATTTAGTCTCTACTTGCCTCAGTTGATTGGCCTTGTGGGCGTGGCTAGCATGCTTCTGGAACTTTCTGGCGCCCATTTTTTCTTCTTGTCATGACGCACTCAGGGGCATATGTACAAGGACTTAACGCCACCAGAACATCACTTTTTAAGACATTCTTGTGGCGTTAAGTCCATCGCCTTATTTACAAGGCAGCATTAAGCAACTTAACGTGGCTTAACGCCCTCTTGTAAATAAGGCCCCCTTTCACGCTACACTTAGTGTGAAAGGGGCAGGCAATGGGTGTTGCGGTGGGAGTTCTGGCCCAAAACCCATTGATTTTGACGCTGCCCCCTATTTACAAGGGTGGCGTAAATATGGGGCAGCGCCAAAATTAAGACCAAAACAACCCTGGTCTTAACATGGTGAATGAGGAGAAATGTCTAATTTCTCCTTGTTTTTGCTGTTTCTATGTGTGGTACATTGTGCAGCACACGTAAAAACAGCAAATCGCCATGAATGATTGTTTATGTGCAGGAAAGTGTCCCTTCCTGCACATAAACAATCATTAAAAAAAATATGATTTGCAACTTCTATGTTTGCTACACAATGCAGCACACATAGGAGTTATAAATCGTCATTCTGGATTGTTTATGTGCAGGTAGGGGCACCTTCCTGCACATAAACAATCATTCCCCCCAACGCAGGCACCCTTGCACTATGGTGCAAGGGTGCCTGCATTGGTGCTAGGCAGCTTAATTTAGTGCCAGCGCTAGGGGAAACGCAAGGGGGGGAATCATTGAAATTATGGTGGATACCTGCGTTTTTTAACTGACGGAGCGTGGCCCTGGCAATTTCAGAGCTAACCCGCGCTCCGCCAGTTCATTGTATATATGCCCCAAAGTTTCTCCATCACCTTGCAGACCGTTATGAAATGGTTTGCTCTCCAACAGCCTTTGCATATCTGTCCAATGGTGGGACATTTACCTTAGAGTGGTAACAAGAATCCACATTGGAAACACAATTTCTTTTTCTTCGGAGACATCGTCTTCGGGGCCTCCATTTTGCATTTCTGTTTACTTTTCATGATTAATGCCGATTCATTCTGGTTTGTTCCAGCTTCCATATCAACAGCCTGTCTATCTGCACTTTCCTCAACTCTCGCAGCCATAAGTACCTTTTCTAGACTGAGTGTCTCCATCAGCATGCGTCATCTGAATGAATCAGATAAGCACCAGTCGATGACTCGGAGACGCATGGCTTCTTCGTCATTGAATTCACTGAACTTGTAGTGTTTGATGAGGGTATCAAGTCTTTCAGCAAACTCATCCATCATTTTACCAACTCGCTGTCTCGCCTGGTTGAAAATGTACCTTTCATAGTTGACATTAAGAATTGGATTGAACTTGGCTTCCATCTTTTCTCTGATTTGACAGTATGATACTTCATCAGCTAGTGATATTTCTTTATCACTTCTTTAACTCCATCACTGGCAAGGTTCTTTAAGAATTTGATCTTTTTCTCATCTACTTCTTCTAGAGCATCTATGAAGTCATTCAACATTACGATCCATGCAGTCCATCTGGCGCCAATATTCTGCTTTTTGGCGGTTTCGAATGGCAGTGGTGGTTTCAGGAACGTGGCTGCGCCATATTTGGCATTCTTTTCTGCAGCCGTCGTAGAACTTCAATTTCTTGAAGACCTTTTGAGTTGTGCTTAATGCAACCAGCTGCCTTTTGGTTGTTTCTGCAGGGACCAACAGCTTTGTAAACTCATCCCCTGTGTTTGCGCTCGAGTTGCCTTGCTGGATTTTGAGGTTGTGAGGCACTTTGTCTGTTGTCTGCCAGTGAGTAGCCTTTCATTTCTTGTCCCTGGTTGTCGCTGCTTTTAGGGTTTCGGCTTCATATGTACAATGGCTCTGTGTTACGCTCTGGCGCAGTATCTCTTCCTTCGCCTTACCAGTAGGCTTCTGGTGGGCTTTCTGATGGTGCTCCTCTGTAGGGACTTTACCTTCTTTGAGGGCCTTGTACCAACTTGAATGGTGCTTTGACTCCACATATGCCAACGGTAGCTTGCTCCTTGGGGCGCACATGGCACGCACAAGCAGTTTGCTGGACCTCTGCAAACTCTCAGGGCGAGCAGTCATGTTTCTTCGGGATACGTATCCTCTACTCGTAGCCAGTTGTAGCACTCACCCCAGCTCTGGAACACGCCTATGGCTACACCACACACAGACCTTTGGAATATGTCTTTATTCTTCAGCATGCAACCATTAACTGAACGCACTGCATTATAGACTTTATTGACCACACCCAGACACACCACAAATACCTTCCAACTGATTACGTAACTTTGTAAGGACTCCGCATAGGACCAAAAGGGTCCTACTGCACATAATCACACAACACTACAACTAGCTTACCCAGACCATTACTTCAGTGCATGCTGGGATTTGTAGTACTGTTAGTTCTATTATAAATTCAGGACTACAAGTCCCATATTCCAAAGAAAACACCTGGAATGAGTGTGCTACTCAAGCATGGACCTAGGAAACTTGAGAACTGAGTGATGTACTTTAGAATCACTCTGCAAAAAGAAGAGCATGGTTAAGGCTCCATAAGTGGGCTTGTTTTGTTAGCAAACATACAATAAACAAAACGAAAAGCAAAATAATAATTTTTAAAACAAAATGTGATGTTTGCGGTAGAATACTTTACTTTGTAAACAATTTTAACCTTTGCCCCTGAACTAACCTGTGCGCTGAACGACATTTCCTCAGCCTTGTTTCTAACAAGAAACAGATTTCCAATAAATCTATTGAGTGCATCCAGGATTTGCTTAGATTTCTTCCCTTGGGGAAGAACTATTTTTCTTACTCCTAAATTAAAGAATGCACTTAACTTCTACATGTTAGTTGTGCAGTTCTACATCGCCATTTTAGAAAAAAACGATGCCCAACAATATTACTCTCAACTGTGATACTCAGGGCACAGTGGCGGCTGCTCCATTAGGGCGTAGGAGCACCGGCCCACTGCTTTCTCGCAGTGCGAGAATCAGAAATTAAAATGGTATTTTAAATACCATTTTATTTTCTGCTTCTCGCGCTGCGAGAAAGCAGAAGGCAGGGGTATGCCTGGTTGGGGGCGGGCGGGAGGGAATGCCTGGTTGGGGGTGGGCGGGTCGGGGAGGAGTGGCTTGCACCACTCTGAGTGCCCTGACTGTTTGGTCGGCCCTGGGGCCGACCAAAGCAGTCATGCACACTCTACATTTTCTCTATGTAGGCTGCATGCAGCCTACACAGAGAAAGTGGCCTCCCTACAGGTGCCCGGCTGGGCGCTGTCCGGGACTCCCCACCAATCACAACGCTGCCATTGCAGCGTTGTGATTGGCTTACAGGAGGCGAGGGAGCATGCCTGTTCCTGTTCAGGAGCAGCAGAGGCGGCGCGGGACCTGGCCCAGGAGCAGAGGCGGCGCGGACCCGGTCAGGTAAGGTTTCTTTTATTTTTATTTTAACGTCCCCCCCCCGTAACCCCCACGCGACCCCCCCCTTCCGCTAGTATTGCGAGCCGCGACTGTGGGACACTTGCGTGTGCTATGAAAATGGCTTTATTGTACATTGTTTTAAACATGTCATGGTATCATGTTAATTTATTAGCTGTTTTGAAAATGAGTCTCTGCTCACACCGCTACTACTTGGCAGATGTGCTCTACGTCATTTCCTGGTTTTGTTGTATAACGTTTAGTTCTGCATGAGCAGACATTTTTACAGTGCGCCTAGAAGCAGGATCGAAAGAGCGCAGGCTCGCCCGTGAACCCCTCGCTGTCTGCTCTTCTCCCCGCCCCCACACAGCCCCCCACATGCGAGATCTAGCCCTCAGAGAAAGTTCACTGCTACGTGTCAGCAAACGAAGGGGAAATTTATGGGCAGCCAAACAGTGCAAAGAATGTCAGCCCTCCTTACTACGTTCACCTCCAAACAGGTAAAAGGTCAAGGGGACCCCGAGGGAGTTCAAATTAGAAGCAGATGTCAGGAAGCCGGGATGACCATAAAGGCGCGGGAGGCCGCCCAGCTATGGGGGCTGGGCCTGTAACCGTGCACTGAGAAGGGTTGATACTCATCCTGTTGAGAAGCGCTGTGCTCGCTTTGAAATGGAAGCAGCGCGGACAGTTGCTTATGTTGCTTGTCAGGGCCTTTGGACAGTGTTTTACCTGGGCTGAGAGTAGTGACCTCTACCTAGAGGCTGGGCATAGGGTTTGTGCCTGTTGATGGCGGCTCTTCACCTGAGCAGTGACGCATACAAGCGCCCTGAAAACAGGTTTTAGCCGCATGAAGCCCTATACAAAGAAAATTTGGTTTTATTCACTTAGGCGCATGTAGCACTAAACCATGCCACATATTCCCACGCTGACCAAGACGTGGAAAATGCATGAATGTCGAAGACATTTATCTGAAAGTGCTGCGCAGTTCCCTTTCCGAGATTTGCACTCAATGATAATATTCAAAGCTGTGAATATTTGAAAAATCTTTAATGCGTCCGAGTGTGGTTCCCCTTCATTGTCCCGAACTCCTTACAAGTGCCCTACAACTTTTTGAGGATTATTTCCCTACGTACTGCAAAGGTACTACTCTATTCTGCACGCAACCACAGCAACTGGAAAACCTTGCACAAGTTGGACGACTTTAAACACCGCGCCAGCAAAGGCATGTATGCTCGCTGCCCATGGCAATCTTATTGCCTATATCTACTCGGTGACTCTGAAAGGAGAAGAAAAGACTTTCACACAGTTAAAAAAAAGAAGTTCCCTTTTAGAGCGCCCCAGCTTTTACCAAATCACTAAAAGACACCTCTGCACATATTTCAATCTGACTGATTGCAGCCAGCAGTGGAGGGTGCTTCCTGTGCCAGGTTTAGAGCATTTTCTTCCTAAATCGATGCCGCATGCAGTGCAAGACACTGGGCGAGCGCACACTTTAAAGGGCTGAAGTTGGTGCATTGTACAATTTGCACATTACAGTAACTGGTGAACATATTAATGCAATAACATATGGGGCAATTTTAAATGTGTTTAATATTTCAAGACTATACCTTCCCACAGCTTTGTAAACTTTGCTTTCTCACTAAATTCATTTGCTTCAAAATGCAACATTTTCCAATCTTTTTCCAGCTGTTTTTTGGGAGGAGAACCCAGCTGAACCCCACCTTTGTCCATGAAACCTGCTCGCTGCGATCACTACATAAAACTGTTGCCCAACTTTTACGCCCCCACCACTTTCAAATGCCACCAGCCGCCACTGCCAGGGCAGCCTTTAGCATGGGTGAGCTGGGGCCAGAGCACCAATATTCTGAGGAGCGCACAGAGCTGTGTGCATTTAGGTTATGCCAACAGCAGCGCCCTCCTCATCTTGCTCCTGCCTTGTCCTTGTCCCTTCATTTCTGTCTGATTTGCCAGATTAAAGTGGTTTTAGTCCTTCATTATCATACGGTGGGTGATGTTTAGGTCTCGCCTAGCAGCGCGCATGCGTTGCGCATGCGATGCATAGGCAAAAAGACCTTTTGCAATCGATTTGGCTTTTCAGCCAAAAACGTGCACGCGTTCCATTGCCTTCAATGGCAACGCGTGCACGTTTGGCGATTCACTTGCGGGAGCGAGCGGCGCCATATGGTAGCAATTATCGCTCCTGGCGCCGCTCGCTCCCGCAAGGGAATCTCGCAGGCTGTCAAGAATGGAGTCACTGACGGGGTACCGACGGAGAGAGCGGGGCCCCCTTCCCCTGAGCTGTTGCCAGGTAGAGGTGTGGTTACTTATCCTAACCATATGGATATTCCCAGTGATACCTGACATCAACATACAGGATTACTGGTGTTGTATTATCTTTTTCACTATTTTTGTTTTAGCAGCCGTAATATTTGTTCATCTTGGTCCTGAAGAAAGCCTGGATATACTATTGATCATTTGAAGGCTGAAACATGTCGACTCTATATTCATTGAGTAGTTTCAAATTAATACTACTCTCTGTATTTTTTAATCCTACCAGTGATAGCAAGTTAATAAAAGTTTTTTTGCAATCATTAGGTAGTTTTACCTCACCACGGTACACTTTCACTATTACGTTTTATTGCGCTGCACCCTCATCACATTCATAATTTACATATGGGATTTTAGCATCCTAGATAGTTTTTGAACATCTTATCAAAACATCCCTAAGCTCCTACCTCACAATGAGGGAGTTGTAGCCCTCAGTAGGACTAGGTTTCCTACTGGGAGGAGAAACCCATATGATGAAGCATGCCACCTATGGTGGGTGAGGGTTTTCGTCCTTAAAGGGATTTCTTCCCCCTCCTTCATAGGGGAGATTATGAGTGACTCCAGTCCTTCTACTTTCTATGTACACTGTCTGATGTGAGTTTCTCGTGTGCTAACATAGACCTGAGGTTGTTTTTGTGTTATGATTAATTGATTAGGGGATATTCTCCTCACTGGTCTTTAAACTAATTCCCTTGGACCCTCCCCCATCTTGTTTGTGTTCTAGTCACTGACAACACTCCATACTATACAATACATCTCAATAGACCACCTAAAGCCACCTTTGCTTTACTAAGTGGGATTTCCCTATGTGACTTCAATGCAGGAGATCTTGAAAGTAACTCTGAAGTATTTCTAATCCTGTCCCGTTGGCAGGTATATCCAGTTAACATGAGCAGCGTCCAAGCGAAGCTTTTCCTCGTTGTTTCAAACTGGTGCCCGTTGTATGTTCTTCACGGCTGATGCCATTGACAGTTCACAAGTGGTCAGAATAAGTGTGTAGACCGAGAGCCTCGGGTGCCCCTTTATGAAATCAACTTTGCTTTTGAAAAGATAGCGATGCCGTGCTGGTGGAAGCTATCTCGAGCAATGCATTTTTAAAGAATCCCAATGCATTTTTAAAGAATCCCAAAGCATTTTTTGCCACATTAACAAGGAAGTTAAATCTGTAACCCACGAATGTCTCCTCTTTGACATATTAAAGACAGGCCAGTTTCCTGACAAGCAGATTGTACATAAAAATGTGCTCTGAATTTCTCTAATTTAAATCGTTGTAACCTTCAAATTTGTTAAAAACGTTAAGAAGAACATTTCACGTGCAAGGGTATGCTGTTTTGCAGTCTCCGCCGCGCGCCCACTGGCAAAAACGTGCTGGGGTAGCAAGCAGGAGGCTAGTCCGAGGAAACCTATGGTAACATTTGAGACCATTTTGGGCCTAATCCGGCTGTAAGGGGTGGCTGGAAGACACAATGACAGGGCGTGGTGGTCATCGAGTGAATTCTATTTCTTTAGTTTTTGCTTGCCAAAAAAGTTTTCACCATTTTACAATCGTCAACAGCCTATTTTGTCTTATAGTAGAGAGCAAGTCTTTGACTCTGCGTCACGTGATGCGACGGAAAATTCGTGCCATGAACACGGGACACGACAATGACGCACACCTTGCCAAATCTGCCAGCGGAACACTGCGTTCCCTTTCATGCTCTGGAAACGTTGCATCAGTCACATGTCTATATGAGGCTACAAAAAGTTAGTTTTTGCAATCTAAATTCAGAGACGCCTGCCTGCGTTCGGTGTCTTTTTGTGAATTGGTAGAAAGTGCTTCATGTCGCTGAAGAATATTGTTTTTTTTTCAATTGGGGTCCCAAAGCGTTCAGATTTTCTTTCATTGTGACTGTGGCTGAACCAAATTAAAATTTACACGGAGTCTCTCGTCCTTAATACAGCAAACCTGTGGTTCTAGATTTTTGACATGAGGCGGACAGGGTACACACGCTTTCAAAGTTTCACTTAGCTGTACGGCCTCAGTCTTCTATTTATGTTTGCGTTTTTTTAAATTATTATTTTTGTTTAAAGAAACACTTGAGCTTTAATGCATGCAAATGATATTCCTATTCAAGGTAGAAGCCTTGAAGGTGTTTTCTTGTGACGTAATAATTAAGGAGGAGCTTGGTTCGGAGGTGTTTACAGAAGATGGTCAGGTTTAAGCAGATTGAGTGGGACTTCGGGTCCTGATGGTAAGGAAGGCCTTAACCGGTGTTTGATTTGAAAGAACATGGTGTTCCTGGGTGAGCAGTGACTGCAGCAGGATTTACGGCCGATCTGGCGAGGTGTTGCAGTTTAAAGTGGATTACAGTGTAAGAAAAGAAGTTTGAACTGGATGTTTGATTCACCATCATGCAAGAAACCACTGGAACTGCTTGCTACTGCTTTTGCGGCTTGTTACAGAATTATTACTGCATAACGACAAGTATTGCAGCAGCACCATTTCCTGCTCTTTGAGAACTTTTTGATATTGATAAAAGGTAACCATAGTTCAAGCAAGTCTTGAGAGCTGCCTCTGCTGTCCTCTGTCACGTGACGAGTCTTGTTTGGATCGCGTCGACTTTCTTTAAACATCTAACAAGCATTGGCATAGCCAATAGGTCTCGCTTTTGGGACCTTATAAGTATTTAGTTATGCAGCACAATATCCTTTGTGCAACAACATTAACTGTTACATGGCTAAACACTTATAAGGTCCCAAAGGCGAGACCTATTGGCTATGCCAATGCTTGTTTTAACACTCTTTTAGCTTCCTTCCTTGCCCTTCCTCCACCCTCTGACCCCTGCTGGCACACATCATCAAAACCATCATCTGTGTGAGGCAGCCAAGCTATCAGTGATTTAGGTGAGTTGGGGGAGGTCCGGGATTGTCTGTGTTCAGGGGCCAGTCCCTGCTCACCCAGGTACTGACCAGTGAACACAAAAGCCTCCCCCCGCCTCATTTTATTCAACACCATCAGCAAGGGCGCCAAATTTCTCTGCGCCCACGACCAAGGCGCTATTTTAGCAAAGGCCGGCTCTGGTAGTACTAATGCAGGGAACGGATTAAGTCGATACCATAAGCGACATTGGAGTATAGCAAACCGGAAGCGCTCTCCAGCGCACTGTGCTTCAAACCGGCAAGGCCATGAAAGCGTTCCATAAAAGTAGTCTCTGTTAAAGTGACGGAGCTAATCAGGCCGTACCGGGCCAATGAACGCGCACGAGGGTTGGCTGTTTCTCTATGCGAGCCTCGGTCCTACAAAACATGCTGTTATGGTATGTTAAAATGCCGCCCCTTTCACGCTTTATTTTTAAGACGTCAGATAATCACCCTGTCACGAGCATCAAGCTGCCGAAAGAGGAGCGCTGTCATGGTAACGCGCTCCGGATCCGAGAGAAAGGCCACCCTGACGTATCTGTCTCCTCGCTCTGACTCATTCTCCGCCATTGATACTGAAGCGAGTCTGCGGAGAGAATGCACATTAGGAGAACAGCAAAACCGACGACACTGCCGGTCCATCCCTTTACTATCTAACATTATTTGTGATTCCTGGCTAATCACATGCCTACGGGTCAGCCCAGGAGCGTAGCTACCCATGGACCCAAGCGCAAGAAAGGAAACGGGCTCCTAGAATAAGTATACGATAGTGCAATAATCAGGGTTCAGTGCCTCACCCCAGGCCTCGGCCCGGGTGCCACTGCAGTTGTTGCATCAATGGAAGCTACGCTCCCTGCCACAGCATCCTGCTTTTAAGCATCTATTCCCCCAGACGCATGCACGTCTCTTAACCGGCCTATCATTGAACTGGGCAGCAGTCTTTAGACAACTGCCTGCTGGGAACATTGCTGGTACCTGTTAAAAATGGGATTTTCAGCACAGATGCTCGGAGATGAATATGTTTCAGTGTATCTAGGGTCTCTATAATTATGTGGCAATGTATGACCAAACTATGCAGCAAGAAAAGGAAAATTATGCAGCATAATGTGATATATTTTGTGCCAGTATTCCCTATTTTGCCATTTAAACGCACATTAATCCTCTCTGGGCAACGTTGCTCTTCGTTAATTCCAGTTTTACAGTGTAGAAATTCAACGGGCAATTAAAAGGTGACCAGTTAACCTTTGCAACAGGTCTGCCCCGTGCCACATTACATGTGGCATCCTTTCTAGTAAGATTTTATCCGTTTGTACTAAAAACCAAAATAGTTTGTTGAAACCTTCAAATTATGCTACAGACCATACAGCATGTGGCAAGTCCATAATTATGTGGAAAACAGTGCAACTGCATTAGCACATAATTCTAGTGGCCATGAGTACATCATGTGCTTTCGTGGCATTATTTCTACCTTCTTTTCAATTTTTATGTTGGACTGTAAATTATGTTACGGGCCAGAATTGCCCTCATGCAGGGTGCCCACGGCTAGCCAGGTGTGCACTATACTAAAGAAATAGACCTAACATTTGGTACTATTTTTTAACGATTGAACCTTCTCAGATACACTAGTTATTAAATGCGGAAATCATACAAAGTTTGGCCTGGGAGGTTTAGAAGGGTGTTATGAGAAAGTCGATTATTATTTGGGGTGGTTGTGAGACCTTACCAAGCCATAATCTCACTATTCTGTATCAGGTCCAGTTAGGTTGCTTTAATTTAAACCTTCATTCAGTCCCGATTAGCTGCGGGACAGAGAAGTCAGGCTTAACTCAAACAAACATATGTAAATCATTTATCTGTAGCAAAACAATTAATAAGTCAAAACCACAACACAATAGAAATTCCACTCCAATTTATAAAAGTAGGCCACATTTTAATAAACAAATAGACAACAAAATGACAAAAATCGGATATGGGGAACCAGTGGTACAACAAAATGACAAAAATCGGAAATGGGGAACCAGTGGTGGGATTTTTGGAAGTTTTAATGTTTTCTATATCCAAAAATCATTAAGCGCCAACCCCAGGTATCTTGTCAGACTGAGTCAAAGTCAAAAGTAAAGGCTGAGGGCAATGGACTGTGGGTCGGATACAGGGCCAGGCTTCAGGCCCATCCTGGTAAAAAGTAAAATTTTTGATTTTCTTCTGGAAGAATTTTCTTGTTGGTGGTGTGGGCTGCCGGCTGGACAACAGAGCAAAACAGCAAGTTGAATCCAACTGGCTACGGACATTGGCGACAGTGGTTTGGTGGCAGTCCCGTGGTGACCTCTGGTTCTTTTGGGGAAAAAAGTTCAGTAAAAATTTCTAGGTGTCCACTTTTGCATTCCTGAGGTGGAGAGATTACTCTCTAACACCAGCCAAGGACCCAGGACCTTTTGGGCACCACTTGGTGAGTTAGGACTGAATCGCCACCAGCAGGCTCCAGGGAAAATCCTGTTGGAGCTGGGTAATTTGGCTCTTCTTTTTTGGAAGCTTTTGTGTTCCTGGAGCATAACAGGAGGCTAGCCAACTACTCCTTGAAGTCCACTTTTCTGACGTGGGCTCAAGTGGGCGTTCCAGTGCTTTGGCTCATCAGGCGCAGTCCTTCTTCTTTTTACCAGAGGTCCTGCAGAGTTCTGAGGCTGGTATTCAGGGGTGCCAATTTTAAGGCAATTTTGAGTTTGTGGGTGGGAAGGACTTCCTAACCAATTAGGGTAACATTTCCATGTCCAAAAAACCCACAATGAATCTCTCTGTCCAAACCCAAGAAGTCAGAACCTTTCCTCACTTGGTCAGAGCTATGGGCACTCCCCAAAAGAGTTTTCCACCTCTGGAAGAGATGCCAGACTGTCTACCTAGACGAAGGAGAGAGCAGAGAAAAGTGGGACTTCCATTTGCCTGTGATAGACGGCTGCCCCTTTGAAGCTTGGCCATCTGCGGCTACAGCCCTCTGGCCATCCTGCAGGAGTAGGTCACACCTCCTCCCACCAACAGGCCTTTAGTTTCTCTTTCCTGGGAGCCATTCACTCCTCCTGGCAGGAGGGCAGCAGGCTGTCTCAGATGACACTGCTGAAGGTAATGAGAAATAGGTACTAGATATTTGGGATAAGGAAGAAGTAACTTTGTAAAGTTATCTTTATATTAAGAGTTACTTTAAATCCGACTTTAGCACTATGTCGGGTTTAATGTCACTAATATTTTGATACCTTGAAGTACTATATTTGGTGGTCCCAAATGGAATTCATCGCTTTATGGTTGGGCTAGTGTAACCCAATGTTAGCTAATGGGACTACCAGCCTTGGTATAGTGAAAATGACAGTGGTTAGTGTTCACTGTCAAGTCATATAAAACATAAAAGAAACATCCTTATTTAGGTCGAGCCTCCAGCGCTTGCGCTGCAGGATGATCTGTTGTATGTACTTTGTGGGGTTTGACCCCTCCCTTTGCTTTGGATTAGCTATTGTCTGTGTCAATCAAAAATTGTACCCTCCAAATGGCTAATGGTTGGTGCATGTCCCACCTTTTCTCAAAAGTTAACTCCCATGGAGTATTACCACGGGAATGAGCAGCGGGACACAGCGGGACGCGCGCTTTGTTCATGCTGCCATTGTCCCCTGCTCCGGAACTCGCTCGCACCGTTGCTTGTTTTTAAATTAAACAAGAATTTCCCTGGCTCAGCGCATCACCCACGAGGTCGCGTTACTCCAGACATGCACAGCGCGGCTTAGCGGCAACATGGTAAACTTTAAAGTGGGGGAGGATGTGAGTCGAATATATTTGAGAGGGGCGCGCTGTGCGACTACGGAACATTTTAATACTTGCTCTCTTTAAGATGCTATTGGTGCTTTTAGTCTCGGTGTCAGCTTAACATCCTGTGATTCTGGACACATCACATAATCTTCCTGTGCCTTAAAAAGAAAATGAATGTGACAATGTGTAATGTAACTGGTGCTAATGTATAGCGTTCCAATACGTTCAGGTCAAATTTGCGCTATACAAATCTGCGAAAAGACACCGAAGGTTTCGTTTGTTCTGTTTAATGATGGGATCTGCGCGCAGGAATTTTTTCTCCCCACTGCCATCTCTATTCTGGACATATGTGTTAGGGTCGTCAACACAAAGGAGCAGAAGCGGGGCACTCAGAAGATTACATAATTCTCACTCACACACTGTACGCTGCATAAAGCCGCGATTACATCAAGCGCTGTTGTGTTGTTGCAGGTTTGGTTTTTACTGATAAGACCCCTCAGGGTAACATGGCTTAGCTTAAAAAACAAACACAACTTTTCAATGCTTGCTTTCTTTAAAACGCTATCGGTGCCATTAGTCTTGGCGTCGGCTAAAAATCCTGTGATTCAGGCCACATCACGTAATCGTCCCGTGCCTTAAAAAGAAAATGAATGTGAACATGTGTAATGTAACTGGTGCTCATGCATAGCGCTCCAATACTTTCAGGGCGAGTTTGCACTATACAAAACTGCAACAAAAAAAAAAAAGAACGTTTCGCTGATGTTTTTCTGACCTGCTTCATTCTATAATCACCTTTGAAAGTGTAAGCTACTTTCTTTTGCTTTCAACACTATGAGAGTGCAAGTGTTTTCTTACTCTCTCTCTACTGAATGCTGCTTCCCACTTAACGCTCCCATCCCCATATGCTTTCCAGGTTGCTCGCCCACCCCTCCATGTTTTTTTTAATACAAAAAAACCCTGCCATTGATTCCCAACTCAACACTGTGCACATCTCTGGCTGCTCCATAGTTCGTCAAATCTTTAAAAAAGGTTTTAGGTGGACCGACAGCAACAATTTATTTTCTGAACACACACTTTCAAGAAGTTTTTATTATTCTTTTTTGTTGTTGTCAATTCATTAAAAAAAAAATGGTTGCCACATGCACACATATGTGTCATCATGCTGGGGCCCCTCTAGCTTCAGGACACATGCATAAAAATACATAATTGCATTTATTTTTTATTTTTGCCTATGCTGTGCAGCGTTGTCAGAAAGCCCTGGCATTGCCAGTAAGTTAGCACTGGCAAAGCCAAAAAGCGAGACCTATTGGCATTTAATATTCTGCACCCTGCCTTTTAAGACCTACATTAGGGGTGACATAAATATTAACCAGCATTGGTAATACTAATACGACTGGCTTATGGTTGAAAGTGACTCTTGTGTCACTAGTGTATTTAGGCACTCAATAGGTCATCATACATGCACTCTGTCACTCATCTAAAAAATATCATGCACTGATTAGAAAAACCAGATGCAATTTCTACACTAAGAAAATTGAATCAGCAAACAACTCTCCGAAAGAAATTAGGTGGGGGGTTTTTAGTACAAACAGGAAAATGGCGCTCAAGCTATTGCGTGTGCTAACTATAGATTTATGTACATGCGGTGCTGCCAGGTCAGGGGAATAACCCGATAACCCCTGGGAATTGTATGAATCGCAGGATTCACACTGTGAAATGAGTATTGTCCTGGGCACACGCGGTGAGGGTATTAACAGAACGTTAGTCTGTTTGCAGTACGTTACATAAATGTGAAGGTCGGCATCAGTATTGGAACCAAAAGGTTTATTTCTATTTCAACACCAATTACGTTAGATACAGAAACCAGCCGACACGTGTTTCGTCACTGGGACATATCACGTGACTCATCAGTGCCTGAAACCGGTGATAATTCCAAACCGGATGAGGTGAGCTGGAAACTGAAGCAACTGGGCAGGATAGCGCTGGATGCGGCGCCACAAAAGTTGCTGCGACGGTACTGTGTCGCGGGCTGGTATATCATGCACTGATTAGAAAAACCAGATGCAATTTCTACACTAAGAAAATTGAATCAGCAAACAACTCTCCGAAAGAACTTTACTCTATTTTGAAATCGGTGTCATCCCTAGATCGTACTAGGGCGCCGCCCCCAGCGCTGGTAGAGAAATGCAACAAGATTGAGCATTACTTTGCATTTAACGTGGCTAAAATCTACGAATCTTTCCCAATGGAAGCTAGAAACCCTTTGAGTTTTGATGCTTTACCAAATGATTCAGACAAAGCCTTCAGTCTTAAAGAATTCATAGTCCCTAACATAGACAGTCTGAAGAAGTTGGCTTACGGCATCAAATCAGGTTCGCGTTTCGACCTTGCTCCACCTAAGGCTCTAATGCAAGGACTTAATATGATTATTCCATCTATACAAGAACTACTTGCCCTCTGCTTCAGTTCTGGAGAGGTTCTGTTGAAATAGAAACAAGCTATTGTTATAGCTGTACAAAAAAAGCCCTCAAGTGACTATATGGCTCTAGATAATCTACGTCTCATCTCTCTACTCCAACCATTGCCAAACTAGCAGAGAAGGTGGTTAATAACCAACTTACGGATTACATAACCACAAATGAACTCTATCACTCCACCCAATCAGGCTTCGGTCTTCCTACTGGACAGAACCGGATCTCCTATTAGCCACTGAAACTATAAGGCAATGGGCGGACACAGGTCATACGGCCGCACTGATCCTTCTGGACTTAAGTGCGGCCTTTGACACGGTCTCCCACAATCTCCTTTCCCAAAGACTTAGTAGTTGCGGGATTGTAGGCTCTGCACTCTGTTGGATATGTTCCTATCTCCACAAGCGCAGTTTTCAGTTCTCTCAGAAGCTTTTCCTTTCGGAAAGTGTGCCTCTAGTGCAAGGTGTCCCTCGGGGCTCTATTTTAAGCCCAACTTTGTTTAACCTGTGCATTGGCCCACTTGCAGAAACTGTAGAACGACACAAGGTGACTATTGTGTCATATGCAGGTGACACACAACTTATAGTCACGCTATTTCAGAACTCTGAAGCTACGGCCTCTCGCTTCTCTCTATGTCTAGAAGAGCTAGCCACCTGGATGGCCAATCATTGCCTCAAGCTAAATAGTAATAAGACTGAGGTATTGATTGTAGGAAAGGCACCTTATATATGGTCCTCGGCATGGTGGCCCACTGTCCTCGGTCAGGTCCCCACTCCTAAAAAAAACAACGAAAAATCTTAGGATCTGGTTTTGATTCTCATTCGACCACCAAACTAGAATAGTTGCTGGCAAGTGTTTTGCCATTCTTAAAATGCTAAAAAAATTGATTGACCTCCTACCTCTATCAGCCAGAAAGACTATTTTGCATGTACTGGTCACATCACAATTGGACTATGGGAACATCCTCTATCTGGGTGCCAACAAAGGGAGCTTGACGAGACTCCAGTGCATTCAGAACGCAGCAGCTCGCCTGGTACTAGGTCTCCCCAGAAGATCATCAGCCTCGAAAGCACTGACTACCTTACACTGGCTTCCAGTAAAAAAAATAATGACTTTCAAAGCATTGTGCTACTGCCATAAAATTTGGTGGAACAGCGGACCCAGTTATCTGCTATCTCTAATTACAGCCTATTGCCCATCACGCACCCTACGATCATGTGGAACTCTTCAGCATAAGGTTCCCAGAATGCGGAAAGCCAGAATGGGTGCTCGCTCTTTCAGCTACTTAGCTGCTAAAGCCTGGAATTCCCTACCGATTGCGCTGAAAGCTTGCTCGACGGAACAAACTTTCTGCAAAGATCTAAAAACATGGCTATTTAGGTCTATATCTTAAGTCTCAATGCTGCTTCTTGATCTCTTCTGTGACCCCGGATGTCCTATCTCTAGCGCGGGGACACCCCGTTTGGTGTAACCAGGCGCTCTATAAATGACATTACATTACATCTTTGCACTCATAGATCCAATAATCCAACTACTGACTTGTTCTTGCATTCATCCTCTGATCCAATAACAATAAAACACAAAATAATACAACTTTTGAAATGGTATACATTTCTTATGCCTGCCCTTCTCCCATCTGTGCTGCTGCCAGAGAAAGACAAACACCATAAATTATCTAGTTATCTAAGACCATTTTACAGCTTACAATGTCATGTGTGTGCCCCTGAAAGGTCAAGCTCGGGCAGCTTGATAAATAAAATGATCACTGCTGTGTTGATGGCAAGCACACAACTCCTGCCCAATCAAAACATGTACTCCTGGCTCCCAACATGTGGGCGGAGTGTAAACACCTATCTAGTGATGCTCACATAACTGTCTGGCGACAGCTGCTCTGTCAAGCCTAACCATAAAAGGTAGGTTTGAACTTAGCAAAGGGTTATTTTGCCATGTCAGTTGGCATCACAGAAGTAGGCCTGGGAATATTTTTATGGGCCTACTTCCTGTAAGCATATACAATAAGAAAAATATTCCCGGATCGTCATAGTACCCATGTTTGAGACATACTCCAGTACCAACCTTTTTGTCTCGGCCAATATCACTGCTCCTGCTCAAACTCTATATAGTTCACAGAGAGAGCGATCTCATATGAGAATGTGTGCTAGAAACCGTGACCCATGAAAAAGGAATGTGGTTCTCTGCAACCAGTGGCGGCTGGCAACTATGGAAAGTGGTGAGGCGGGAAAATGAGTGGTGGGTGGGTGCATGCATGTAAAAAGCCTATATACTAAAATAAATAAAAGAAATAGTCACTTACCTTGCTTGCTGCATGACATGTCCTCCTGGCTCTGGTGTTCTTCTCTCCTCCAGGCTCCAGCACGGGCCCCAGCCAACTCCCCTAACCAATCCGGCTGCTGCTGTCATGCTGGTAACCAGCATGAGAGAAGAGTCAGGATTGGGGGAGCCGCCCCTTTCAGTGCTCTCAAGGGCACTGGAGGCCTGTGCTTTCTCTCAACCCTTAGAGAGGTTAAAAATGTGCATGTCTGGCTGGCTGTCGCAAGAAAGCTAACCAAAATTGACATGCGCTCTTTCAACTTAAGTGTACAGCCCACCACTTCTCCCTGCTGCTGCCACTCAGCAGCAATGGCCCCGCCTCTTCCCGACACTCGGTTGAGGGTGGGTTGGTGAAATATAAAATGGGAATAAATGAACTTTATTACCATTTTATTTTTCATCTCTGGGTCTTTTCAGGAGGCATTTTAGTTAGTGGGGAGGCGCTCCTCCACCCTAATGGAGGAGCCGCTCCTCCATTAGGGCGGAGGAGCACTATCCCACTAACTAAAATGCCCCCAAAAAAGCCCCAGAGATGAAAAATAAAATGGTAATAAAGTTAATTTATTGCCATTTTTTTCACCAACCTGTGGAGCGGCTCCTCCATTAGGGCAGAGGAGAGATCACCCCCTAACTAAAATGCCTCCCCGAAAAGCCCCAGAGATGAAAAGTAAAATGGTAATAAAGTTAATTAATTACCAATTTATTTTTCACCAACCTGTGGAGCGGCTCCTCCATTAGGGCAGAGGAGCGTCGCCCCCTAACTAAAATGCCCCCAGAAAAGACCCAGAGATGAATAATAAAATGGGAATAAAATATATTTATTGCCATTTTATTTTTCACCAACCTGTGGAGCGGCTCCTTCATCACGTCTTGGACTGTTGTGCAATGGTAGTCACAACCTAGGCGTCTCTTTTCTTTGTTGATATGAGGTATGTGGACCCAAATGTCTTGAACCGTTGTAGAGTTTGTGTGACTGATATTTGTTCTGTGCTCAACTATGACATTGGATTCAAGCTAACCTGGCTGATGAGGGGTGATACCCCGAAACCGGTCCCAGGATGCTTGTTTCCGGTCTGGGGAGGACCTGGCCTGGCAGTTCAGGCTAGACTGTTCCCATGGGGAGCAGGGTCAAGACTGATTTGCATATAGCTGGGTCAAAACTGCATTGGCATGGTGGGCAAAAAAACAATGAATTTAGGCTCAGATCTCTGTACTGGGGTGAATGTTTCACAATGTTCAGCAATCCGTCCATCATTTTTTTTTGTTCATTTACTGATATTTGTTGTCCTTGTGTATCTGCATGGGTATTGGAAAATTTTAAAGGATTATTGTTGTCTAAATGTGTAAGCTAGTTATGTTGGAGATTGAGTGGTTGTGAATGATTATTCTTGTACCTTAAATTTAAAGGAATGTTTGTTGTTTTGTTGTTTGCAAGAAAGGGAGGAATGCTCCAAAACATATTTTTCCAATACTGTAAAGAGAAACAAAAATCTTGGATCACAAATCAGCCACAGATAAGTAGGGCCTACACCACTCCACTAGCGTGCCATAAATGATCAAGTAAAGGAGAAAGGTCAAGACATTGTCAAATGAATTAAAGGCACGCTCTTTCCATAGAGCTGGTAAGGGGCGCAAGGAAAGATGCTGCACTTATGATTCCTGACCATAGAGCTGACAAAATGCCAGATCTCCACTTGTCTCACATAGAGAAGGTCTAGAAAGAACCGAAGGCTGGCGAACACACTAGAGGGGCTCTGCCAGAGCTCAATTGAAGCTCCAGTAATACACCAGTGGTGCTCTTGTCACCTACTCAAAGACCTGCTATGCGAGAGGCCCAGATCCAGGGCGGGCTTCATTCACATAGATACATGACCATGGAAATGGGACAGGATAGCCAGAAGTTGTAAGTATGCATTGTCAACTTCCACTAGACAAGACATGTCCAGAACTTGGTGATCCCGGGAATTAGTTTGGTGCACATCAGTTGATAAGCAATTTCTGCCCCTGCTTCTGTCCTCTTTAGCAGTGACCCTAGGATTGGGGATCAAACCGAGCGCTACAGAGAAGGGTTCCTGTACATGTTGAGATACTTGCACACAACTGATATTGCCTTGAATCCTTTCGAGATTGATAAACTGAGTCATTACAATGTCTATTAGTAACATCTTGTATTTACAGTGCTCAGAAACTGCAGCCATACAGTATAAAGCAATATATAACAAGTTATTACATATATCCCATTGATCACAAATTTAAAAGGTGTAATACATCTTCTGCAAAGAAACAGATTATTTACTCCTGCCATGCCCACTATTGTTGTTTTTCCTACGAGGTCATTGTTCCTCCCAATTGTGATGTTGCTCCTCTATTTACACCAGCAGCACCTCCCACTACGCCTACATAATGTAAGCCCAGGTGCCTCCTCCGGTAGGGAGTAGCTTCGACCGACCACTCAGGTGGCTTTCTCTTAACCCAGTACCTTTTTATATGAGGGACGTGGGGTGGCCTAGGTGATTTTAGGTACCCTTAACTGAATGGCTGCGACACTCGCATCTGGTTGCGACCCAGAACTGACATGATGGTCAACACTCATGCACACATACAATGTATTTCATAGCAGACCCGAATGAAATAGTTCCAACGCCAATGAAAAACAGACTGTTCATAGGGTTTATTCCTTTCCCAGGAACGCAAACAATATATCACAATTGATGAAAAATAACCAATACAAAATATTGTCCATATGCATAATTACTTTACCAACATCTCTGAGAGGACAATTTAAGGGGATGGGGAATATATAGCATGCTGTTTACAGACCTCCACGCTAGCCACATTGCTAGAAGCCTTCTGAGCCAGGTGCATTGTGGTAAACTGTGTATTTGCCTCTAGATCCAGTGTGGCTTCACTTCCAATAGTTGCTCAATAATTTTAGTTTCAGAACACCAGCGTATCTGTGGGTTGTATTAGCCAGTAATGGTCCCAACTCATTCAAAAAGTTAATTAATCAGATGACCTCTGAATATCTCATGCCCTTTAACAAATACACCACACTCCCTATACCAAGCCATATTTGCATGAATCTGGTTGACTGAGGTAAACATATCGACAAACCCTGTATCTAGGTGAATTATGACTTCAAGTAATATCTCGTTAAGCACTTACACAGTTACATTTCAGTATAAAGTGAAGGTACTTAGCGAAAGTCATAATAAAAGAGATAAGTAGAATGCTGGTTAACATTGGTGCAAAACTGCTTAATGTAATATTAAATTATACAATGTTTATACAAGTAATAGTAAAATACATATAAAATATGTACAGCATTGTTAAGAGTGTCATTACATAAACTACAGTATACACCCACATGGGAGGGTACAGCTCCCAAACAACACATCCAGTATCTGGAAGAAAAAGAATGTACCATATAAAAGTATTTAACGGCTAAACACTTTGTATTGACTGCTAGCAATATGTGATGGATGAACCATTCATGGTTTCGGGCAGTATAAACTGTAACTGTATTTTATCTGTGTACATTAAAAAAACAGTTTTTATGTTTTAAGTTTCTAACATTAGGCCATATTGGAAGACTGTGCTCCCTCCACCAAGAAATCCATGAAATTTAAATAAAAATTATACATGTATTTAAAATAGTGATGCGTCTCTATCACTATTCGCATAGGAGTTGTTCGGATCCAGACATGAGTTTAAAAATTGAGTATTTTACGCCTTACTTTCAGAAGAAGGGAGTAAAATGCACAAATATATATCGGGACAAAAACATGGTTGAACTTGTATTGGAAATTACTTTTTCAGCTTATTTAAACTATGTAATCACATAGGCAAAGCAAACTTTGTATTTTTACTTTGATGTTCTCTTCAGGCGGATGAAGAAGAGTGACCATTTGTGGTGCAGTGGTTACCAGCTGATCGGAACACATTCGTGCCACAAAAGCAGGTGTGGTGAATTGGTTAAAAGCTTTGAAATCAGGAAAGGTAAATGGCAAAGTTGCGTACACAACTCAGTGTTACATTCTCGATGCAGCAAGCATGTTTTAAATACGTCCTTCAGTCAACACTGAACTCTTATGGAGACACAAAGGCAACATGCATCTCCCTCTTCATACATCAGTGGAAAGTAAATCAAGATTAACTACACTCAGACAAATAAGAAAACATTTTGATTCCACATAGTATCTGCCTATAATCCTGTGGAATATAACGATTTAGGCTTTGTATAATTTAGTAAAGATTCCTAGATAAAATATAGATGTAATATAATTGGCATGTCCTTTAGGCTAGTCCTGTCACGTATGCCCCCTTTTACACACATTGTCCCATCCACATGACAATAACGGTTCTGAACAGGTGACCTTTTACCTAGTAGTTTGCCCCTGTCTCTTCGACACCAGGCTCTTAGTATTTTATCATAATCCCTGTACCTGACGTACATAAACATGTCCTCAGGCACTGCATAAATATTCTGTATAAGGGTCACCGCTTTTTTTCATCCTTGGCCATCAGGCCCGCTGTGCATGATCGCATTGTTTTAGAAAAACATTTATGACTGTTTTCAAAACGTTTATGAATGTTTTCATAACGTATCGATTCTAGAAGAAACCCTGGAGTGACCACTCTAGTATATAAGACCCTCATTCCTCCCTGCAAATGAGAGAATTCTCCTCTCATTCCTCCCTGCAAATGAGAGGACAATTCCTTCCATGCTGATATGGGGTCCTGCATGCTGAATCTTCGACACGCAGTGGTCTGACATCCCTTGTGAGGTGTCATCCTCGGAGCAGAGACGGGGTCCTTCATTCTCTACCATCAGGTGAGGGGGTTGGTTCTTCCCTAGGGTATTCTTGGCTATATACATATATATCTATACACATATACATGCTAAACCTACATATCTAGGCTAGGTACATTTAGGCACATTACATAAGGCGCGCATTATAGGAGTATGCAAGTGCTACGGTCTTATCTGAACTGTATATGTTCATCTTCTTAGCACTATTGTAGAAATGTATCTACTGTTTACTATATTAGTACTTGCGATTTCTTTCGTATGCTTCTGTCTCCTGATTGTCGCAGCAAATATGTTTTACACAAGACTGACGCTGGTCCAATAAATACTTATTGAAATGTCCTAACCGCCATCCTGTGTATTTTCTGAGAATAAGTAAGCACGAGTGACTGAGCGAAAAGTACTGTACTGTTTTGCACGATCCCTTAGGAATCGGGGTTGTCATGTTCAGTGGTTGCCAGAAACTACCTACACCACTGCAAGATACAAGGGGGTGGTAGTGGCATTTTAGAGCTAGCTGGTCTAACGGCTGAAGTATCCTGTGGGGGTGTCGTGAATCGGTTTGGACAAGCCCTCAGTTTAGGTCATCCAAAACGTGCAGGTCCTGGGGATTCCTAGGGACTACACAACATAATAACATATACGTTTTGAACTTGCAGGTACCAAAATGAGAAAGCCACCAATCAGAATGTAAACTGCAGATGCATTTTAGTTGGAACATATTGCTACTGTTTATACAAGATGCTCGCTGATGGGCGGACACTCTTACAAACTGAATCCACCTCCTGGTGCCTAATTCCAGCTTTTAATTTTAGGTTTGTCCCGGTCAAAAAATTTTTATCTGTAATTTGTTGTTTGACTGAGACCTTTGGTTGGTACCGACCACGATTTCTGACTTCCATAAAAGTTAAATACTTCAGAAGGGCAAATCCCCTCCTTGGATCTGACAGCAGGGAGTTAGAAAGTCTGAGGGGTGCTTGAGGACCAGTCATCTTC
This sequence comes from Calotriton arnoldi, assembly GCA_963921515.1. Classification (NCBI taxonomy): domain Eukaryota; kingdom Metazoa; phylum Chordata; class Amphibia; order Caudata; family Salamandridae; genus Calotriton; species Calotriton arnoldi. The sequence goes on along the minus strand of CAWUFW010001319.1, from coordinate 1,618,410 downwards.
ATGGAAATCATCATTTTACTTTATATTGATTTGTCCAATTATTGCTTATACCTTAAAAATTTAAATGTACAATATTTACTAGTAACTTTCATTATGGATACTGTGTTTCAATTTACCTGTAATGTGACAGTTTTATCATTAATTTTCATTAATGCCTATAATAATATTCCTCCATACTTTTGTAGTGACTGTTAAGGTGACATAATTGACATTATTTTTCTTTTAGTATATCTTTGTTATTTGGCTCTCACTGCCTCTGTTACATTTTAGCATTCATTTTTTTTTTTTAAACAGAATTTTATTAGTTTTCTGAGAAAGCAAACAAAAAGCTTCAGTGACAGCATACATTAAGGATTCGGGGAGCAATATATTACAAGTGCTATTAGTGCCATAACTGCAGCCTCCTCAGAGTGCCGCTCAACGATTCCCCTTGGGCCTCCTGCCCCACTACTGCGTCCTCCCTCAGCCCCCGCTGTATGCAATTATACAGTCCCTAGCAACCCCATGTATAGTACCGTTCAGAGTGCAGGGTCAGCATAGGCAGAAGAAAAAAACCAAAAGGGATAAAGCACCCAGCCCCAACAACCCCCCACCCCAACTACCCCTCTAAACCCCTTTAGCCCCCCCACTCCACCCATCCTCCCAAGCATGCCGCTAGCCACTAATTAAAGGTTCCAGGTATTCCCAGGCCGTTCCCATGGTCCGCTCGGTATCCCATCACACAAATCCGCAAGCGTGATAGGGCAGAATCACCGGAGGCGATCCCCCGCAGCCCCGCCAGCGGGCGCACCATCCCTCCCTGTCAGTTAGAGCTCACAATATAAGGTGTCTTGAGTGCCCCCCGTCTCAGTCAGCACACTTTCCTCAGCCCCAGGTGGATGCTTAGTCAATTCCACAAGCGCCATCCATGCCCTGGCCAGTTCCATTGAGTGCTCGTGCCCCGTGCGTCTAGCCATACCCATCCTGCAATTACCCTCACTCTCCGCCCACTTTACAAGCTCCCTTCTCCATCGCTCAAGGGAAGGTCCCTGCCTCGTCTTCCACCGGCTAGTAAGCTCCCTTTTCGCGAGCACTAATCCCAGGTCAATGAACTTACTGGTGACCTTGGTTTTCGCAGTGTGGGGATACTCATGCAGTAAACAAACCCCTGGCGTCAATGCCAGCTCTCTCTCCGTCACAGTAGTTAAGGCAGCCATTATTTCCCGCCAGTAGTCCTCCAACTGCGGGCAGCTCCAGAACATATGCAGGAACCCTGCCCCCACTAGAGCACAACGAGGGCAGGCAGATGACCCCCAAAATAGTCGTTCAGTTTGTTGGGCGTTAAGTAAGCCCTATGTAAGACATAAAATTGAATGAGCTGGAAGCGCGCATTTCGGGAACTCTTCCATGGCCTCTCAAGTACCGCCCCATGCTCCATCCGAGAAGGGCTCCCCAGGTCCGTCTCCCATTTGAGCCGCAGCACTGTCAGGGGCTGACGCAGGTCCTGAGTAATCCGGCAATAAAGACAGGTCACCGCTTTAAAAGCACCCGCAGCCATCACCACGTATTGACACGCAAGGGACGTAGCCGGTTCCAATAGCCCCCCCGCCAATGCTTCCTCACTGCCGCAGCCAGGCCGCATGGAAAAGGAAATCCCCACGCGGGAGATCATGACGCTCCAGGAGATCATTAAACGGTAAGAGGTTGCCCTCCTCATATAGATCCCCCAAAGTGAGTATGCCCAGCTCCGCCCAGGACTGCAGTTTGCTCCAGTCACCCCCATGAGGCAACACCGCGCACATTGTCAGCGGGATTTCAGGCGCATACAGAATCCTGACCCGTAGCTTCCTGGCCATACGCATCCAGCACCGCCGTACCACGGCCAAGTCCGACGGCAGCGCCTCACCTCCCGGATGCACCCGCAGCAGAACACAGGACAGCAGGCGCCAGTTAGGATCCAATCCCCCATAGCCTCCGGATGTCTAATGTGGCCCGCCACCCACTGCGTAAACCATTGGAATTGCGCAGCGTGATAATAGACCTCCAGATCTGGAAGCGCAAGGCCCCCTCCATCCTGGGTCGTTTCAGAGTGAGCAGCGCGACCCTCCGTCTCCCCGTGCCCCACAGGAACCCCGTGATTAAAGAATTCAGCTGCGTAAAGAACCTGGTTGGTATCCAAATGGGGAGCGTTCCAAAATAATAAAGGAACCGTGGTAAGGTGACCATCTTCACCAAGGCAACCCTACCCGCAACAGAGAGCGGGAGGGATCCCCAAAACTCAAAATTAGTTTTGGCACTACGCAACGCTTGCCCCACATTACCCTCCATCAGGTCAGCACTGTCATGATAAATCCGGGTTCCCAGGTAGGAGAGGCAACAAGGCTCCCACGGTATCGCCCCCACAGTCTGTCCATTTTAGCATTCATTATCATTTTTACTATTTTTCTTTGTCTTGACCCTTAACACTTTTAAACATAAATGTTTTTTTTATTTTTTATTACCCATTAATTTTAAATCTGGCATTTTTTTAACACTGAATATGTTTTGGCATTATTTGCAAATCACTATAAACTTTGAGTCTTTTTCAAAACTTTCATTTGTTTTGCCTTAGTTTTCTAATTAAATTTTAATCTTTTCACTTACAATTGTGGACAGTGATTCTTTTTATTTCTTACTGTATTGTTTGGATGATAGCTTCATAAGTCGGGTATATACATACATTGTCTCTAAAATATGGCCTGTCCCGCTGGTAGGGCAATCAAAAGTGAGCAAAGGATGCCACGATGCCCTCGATGAAATCTGTCTACTTCTGGTGACTACATAGTGAACTATTGCCCAATCAGTCAACTGATCATAACACTCTCAAAAAAACACTTGCTTCCAACAGTTTCCCAAACTATGTGAGCAGTCTATGCACTGCATAGAGAATACAGATGTATGATTAAAACATTTGAAAGTCTATTATTCTAACTTTTAACTATTGTTTATTCCACCTCAAAATATGTTTCCCAAAGCGTCTCTCCTTCTTACACAACCACTCCATTATGAATAGTACTTGATGTATTCACTTTATACTTTAACTTTGTAATTAATGTCTTGAAAATTAGGGAGTAACCCATCAAGCATCTAATGCAGTGATACATCAAACTTTCTTTCTATGAATATCAAATGTGGGCACAATTATCTGTCCAGAAATGTTAGGTCTGAGGGTGAAAGCCCGTACATGCCACTAGCATTTTGCTCTTTATTCTGTTGTTCACTTCCAATGATGTCCCCTGATTTGCTTTTCCATCTGAATTTACTTTCCTGGGTGTCAAACTACTTCTACTTCCATTAATCTCCCAGACTAAAAGACAACTATGACTACATAAATGAACCTCCTCTCCATCTGAACTTACTTTCCTGGGTGTTAAACCACTTCTGTTTCCAATTATCTCCCTTCTGAACACTAACAGACAGCTATGACTACATAAATGGACCTCCTCTCGTTCTGAACTTACTTTCCTGGGTGCCAAACCACTTGTTTTTCCATTTATCTCCCATCTGAACACTAACACACAACTATGACTGCATAGATGGACCTCCTCTTCTCCTGCGTGTATGCTCAACCAGTCCTATTTCACTTAAAGAACATACAGCTGTGTAACTTGTTTACGGGATGAAATTGTTCTCACTGATGAAATTCAAAACAGCTTCTCCTCTCCTGCACCTGCCTCGTGTACTGAAATATATGGAATCTAGCCATTTTATATATGTTCCTATGTTAGGCTGAAGAATATCAAAACAGCAGCATAACAGCTAGTGACTAATGTATACAAATCTCAGTAGTTACTAATTTACAAGGGTAGTTAATCAACAGTAAAGCAAAAACGTGCATACTACAACACAATGCATTAACTATAGGTAAAAAGAGTAGTCTTGCTTTAATTTCTATCACTGGAGCACTTGTAAATGAAAACGTCTTTTCTTTTAAATAGTACTTAATGCTGAGGTTAGCTTGTTTCTAGGTAATTTCTAGTGATACACTGAACGCAATGTGCTCCCATCTGATTTAAAATAAATGTAAAGGTAACGCATGAAGCACCACTCTCCCTTAGTCTATCACTTACTCAGTTCCGTACACTTGTCACTGCACCAGTACTTCAGTCCCTCACACTGCTCCCATCTCTAGTCCACAACCACCTGTAGCGCTGATCACTGGGCCACTGTGGGACTCAAGCATCTCCGAACCTCTCTTCCCCACGACACTCCTTTTATCGCTAAACCTGCTCTCTCTAGTCCTTCCCTAGTCTAATCCTACTTCTTTCTCTAGTAAGAATCCCACTTTCCCCTCTAGTGAGGCCAACCTCCAATTCTAGTTCCCATGCTGCTTGTCTACTCCCATCGCACTCCATGCTCTAGTTCTCACTCTTCTGTTGACTAAACTCTGCTCTGATCTTTCTTCTACATCCAATTTTATTCTCTCATCTAAATCCAATACAGCACTTTTCTGTAATTTTATACTTTTCCCCTCCACTTTACCACCCTCAAAGTGCCTGCCTCACTGCTTCCTCTAGTCTGCACCCACCTTTCTCCTCTAGTCACTTCGACATCCCTCAACTCACCCACTCCATACGTGCCACAGGTTGATGCCCATGTATGTGAGCCATCTCCTTCATATATTATGTGCCTCACTACCAATTCAAAGGGCTGATTGAGTTTCTAGTACATTACCATCTAAAACACATCAACACATTCCATTTAAGGAACACAATTATTCAGACGGTGTTAATGACTAACCAAATACCTTGAAGCTACTTTATGGTAGCTTACTTTTGAACCTGCAAGTAAGAAGACAGTAACTTCTTTTTTTCCATGAAGCACCTCAGGCTGACAAGGGCTAACCTTTGGCATTCCTCAGATGGTGTGATAGCATAGTACCACTGACAAATCTGCTTTTCTGGCCAACAGCAGTCAAATGTATGGCTGGTGGAGAGATGCTAGGTTATTTTACAAGCAGGCCTCTTCTTTCAAGACATCCATTCTTTAGGAAATTCCATCTGTAGCTTTGTTTGTTTTTACCTGTGTGATGATATATTTTCTTTTGTAAAAAATGCAGTGTCAGCTGGTATTTTTTCACATTTTGTGTGACTAATCTATAAACTGGGGTGGTGTGGTGAGCAAAAGAATGATGGATTTAACCCAGACCCTTGTGACTGGGGGTGAATGTTTGCATTGTCCGGCATTCCGTCCATCAATTGTTTCTTTTGCATAATCTATAAACCTAGCATTTATTGTGTTAGCAAACGTGCCCCTATCAGTCAGTTATGTGCCAGTAACCATGCCCCCAACAAGGCATTAAAACATTTTCCAAGCACTATTTCTAATATGAATATAAGACTGTTTAGTTGAATAAGACACTTTTAGGAAGCTTTTAGGAAGCTACAGCCTATGTGAAATTTCTATACATTTGTGTGGCGGTTTCATCTAACAAATTTAATGCTATAAAAAGCGAAGGCTTACAACTGATGCATCTCCTAATGAGTTCCTGGTCACTGCATATTTGGGTGACAATGACAAGTGACCCTTCATTACCTGCTTTAAGACAAAGGAGATTTTGAACTCTACTGCACCTAATATTCCTTAACGTCTCAATTAAATATAAACAAATGCATTTTTCAGAGGTACCCAAATAAGTGTTGTGAAGTGTTGGTGATCATGAGAATTCTAAAGCACACCAAAGGCTGCAAGAAGCTCGTCCAACAATTGCAATAATACTCTGAACATTCCCATCCAAGGTCCAGATTGGAACCACTGCAACTAGAAGTCAAAGGCTCATAACACAGTGCCGACTCGTGTTAAGCCATCACGGCCATTGATATGTTCTCTGATGATGCAGTGAGAAACAATTGGGGTGGCCTAAGCAATAATCTCAAAAGTTTTTTTGTTCTTACTTTTAGATCAATTTATAATTTCTCCTGGATTTGAATTTGCTCAATATGACAATGAAGCACCTTTGATAACCACATTCATTTTGCATTATTGCAGTAAAAGTTGCATCTAGGCACAGAAAAAATTACACTAGCTAGTACATCTACGTTGTCCTAGTGCCTTCGAAACAGCTTGCAATAACACCCACAGAACTGGGCGTCGAAAGAGCGCCTCATGCTTCATATTTTAAATAATAGATTTCTTATCAATATTATCCTGAGACTTTAAAGTTTTGTGTGAGAGCAGCTCTTGATACACAGAGCTAACGACTGCACCTTGACAGAAGGGAGTACAGCTCTGCCTACAGTCTTAAGCGTTCGAGACGCTAACACGTTCCACCTTTGCGGGAGAGGAGTACGCTGTTAGGATATACTGCTTCTCCTTCTCTCCTGAACTGGCGTCCTTCTCGCGAAGTCTTCCTCGTCACTTTCACAGTTTCGCTGAAACTAGAAATGCAAAGCAGTTAAACACATGCACAAATTAAGAGACCAGAAAAGAGAACGGAGTGACAATTTTGCCCAAAAAATAAACATACTGATAAGTAATAATTAATTGCCTTATTACTCTATAAAAGTGTTCTATTAAGGCCTTTATTTACAATTAATTATGTTTGCAATTGAGAAAAAAGTGAGACAGATATATTTCAATCTATTTTTTGGTCGAGCCTATGCAGCGCACATGCGCTATCTTCGAGATATGCTGTATCCTCTCTTTGGGCTTCAAGCACGCCTATCGATTTCCATTTGTTCTTTTATTTGACGTTCAGAAATGTGGCTTTTTATTGGTGCATTGGTTGTATTTGTCCATTCTTTGGGTGCTTGATTCCCTCTATGGCGACTGGCCCTATTACATGTAGAAGTTCGCCTCTGTCCTTTTCTGTTACATTCTGTGCACTTTTTTTATCCAGCTTGAGCCGCGTGTGTAAAGAAAGATTTTGTAATGTTATGCTTTTGTAGCCCACTAGGCTTTTGTTTGATCAAGACAACGCCTTGCTTCATGTATCATATTTTTTTTTCTGAGGAGGTAGCGTGTCATGTGTGATTTTGGAGTCGTGCTGATTTTATTGGCCCATGCATTTTTAAAAAAGCCCTTTCAAAAATATAACTGCCTGGGTGCTGCTAACAGAAACTGCTTGCCACTGCCATCCCCCCAACTCCGACCCACTTTAAGTGCTGTCAGTTTTATGTTTTGTTAAAGCTTTTGCTTTTCATTCAGGGTTCCTGCTGGTCGTCCCGCCCGCAATCACTTCCGATTCACTGACATGCTCCCTTTCCCAGCATGCCTCGTGCACCCGCCTCCCCCTGTCTGTGATGGCACTCCGCTAGACACAGATAGCCCGCTCCATCTCCTCCCAGCGTCCCCACTCTCTCTGCTCCTACCGCGGCCTGATGAACAACTTCCATGACAAGCCCCAGCAGCAGGGGCAGCAACAGATGCATGGCCGGGTAAAGCCAGCAGAGGAGTTGCGCAGAAGATTTGCGAGTGTCCTATTCGTTAAACTTAGAGGTGGTCAAGCAATTAATCACTACTCATTGGTAGAGTTATAGTCTGCTGACAAGCTCACTTTCCCAGCATTCTTTGTGCGCCCCCCGTGTGTGTTGGCATTCTGCTAGACACATCCCCTGGTAGTGAGTACCTACAATTCTTTAATTTGAAAAGGGGAGAACATACACTTATTTGCACTTCTGCAATACATTAAATAGGAGAGAATTTGGCACTTCTCAAGAGCAAACTGGTACTCTAGATAGTGAGTACCATTACTTATATATTTCAGTCTAAAGCATTGGATATGTTACTGGAATTTGCACAGTGTTCAGTAGCATTATTATGGCATAGCAGCGCATTCCAAACAGGGGTACTTTCGACCAGTGAATGCCAGTTTGCAGATGATTTTTTCCTGTATAGAGAGGGGTACGTGGTTCAACTGAAGTGAATTAAGATTATAGCTCCTAGAATGCACTGTGACACTAAGCGAAATGCAGAGATCGTGCATGGATCCTGGTGTGTACATCTGGCTTGGGCCTTCAGTTACAGTACAGTTGAAAGAGTAACATGTTGGGCTTTGTTTTGTTTCAATGTCAACCTTTTAAACTCTTACTTAGTTTTTTGGTTCAGAAAAAAAGACTTTATAATTTCTGGTCATTTGTTCAAAATACAAATATAATTCAATTTATCTCTCATACGCCTAGGCTTCTGCATTTAGTTACACAGATTTTGTCATTAATATAGCGGCACATAATAGTTGCTTCAGAGATCTTTCCACATTCATGTAATTGAATGGAATATTTGAAAATACAGATGATACTTCTGTAGCAATACTACTTGTTAGCTTTATTTGTATGCCTGTGAATATTAGTGAAAATATTAGCGCCGCTTTACACCGCGTACTGAACGATCTCTAGGCATTCAATGCTGAATATTATATTATTTCTGCATGGTATTAGTTCCTGGAGTTTGACCTGTTTAATAGCACTCCCAGTTGTAACATAAAAGGCAGCTGACGGACAGTGAGACAAAGTGATTTGTCCAAGATCACATGTTTCTGTTCAGATGGGGGAAAGCAGAATTAGGACCCAGTTGCATAGTTCTAGATTTGGCAATGTGGGCACTAGACCACATCCTGTCGTTGTTTTATGTCCGTTTTCCCTCAATGTACACATAATGAATGGCTTGTGCCACTTTGAACGTGGTATTTTATTATTGTATTTATATAGTATCCTTATAAGGCATTGAAGCACTTTAAAAATGTGTTGCTTGAGTGCATTGCTTGCGAGTTCCAACTGGTGTTTCAAGTATAGGGCATTGTGTAAGGCTGAATGAGAACAGCAGATGTTGTAGCACCCAGGATAATGTGCTGCATGGCTAAATACTTATAAGGTCCCAAAGACAGAACTTATTGGCTATGCCAATGCTTGTTTAACTTGCAGTTTCCAAAGTATACCCCATGGTAAATATTAGATTTTAGAATTACAAAGGGAGTTATAGGTTCTATATTCCACTCCATAAACCATACATTGGCAGAGAATGGATGAGAACAAACTGAATTCGCCAAAAGTTATTCAAACGCTTGCTTTTGAAACTTTTGCTTTTGAAGTGGGACACAATTTCTAAGCTCTATTCCCCGTTACGTATACAGCAAAAATACATGAACAAATATTTTGCTGCATGCTGTGCTATAAAAAAATTACTGCCCTGATTAGGTATCTGGGTGGTCTGTACACCGTGCTGCAGGCCTGCTGATGACCAGTGGTATGAAATGCCCATATTGTGATGTCTGCAGGCAGCAGGTAGTTAGCCAAGATGGCTTCTTACCTGCATGGCCGTCTCCTCATGCAAAAAGTGCCTCAGCCTTCATAATACTGGCAACCAATATAAATTTTCGAATTGCAGTTCAGAATCTATCAAAACTAAGACCAGGGGGCTGGTATAGTACCCTTTGGGTCTCCCACAGTCCCGCTGGAGTGTGGCAGGATTTTGTGGGACTACCTCTGTCATTGGAGAGAGGGACTCAGAGACCCCCATCCCTGAGTGCAATACTATACTGCAGGAAAACAGCACCGGCATTTTCCATTTTCTTTACCCCCTCCCCGATGGAGAGGGAGTTTGTTTATGTAACCGATGGACCTATGGTAAGAATTATGTCATTTGCAAATTTTACTTAATACCGGCATATGTTACATGGCGTTCAATAGCAAAACCTGTTTTTTCATTACTTATTACAAAAGCAGAAAAACTGGTCCAGAATAGAATTGATACATTCATGGCCTCCACGAATGTATCTGCTGGTAAGTTACAAAAAGTTTTCATTCGGCCAAGAATGACGCATATCAATTCTGCTAAGTGAAGGCACACTTTAAAGAAGCTTTCAGTGGTCAATGTGAAGGTTGTGCTACAGGAAGCCACATTGCTTTATCTATGTCTTGCACACCTCTGGTTACTAAACAGGACCTTGATATCGGGTGAAGATGTCTGAATGGCAATTGGTACGGCAGGAATGGAGGCATTTGTTCTGTATCGGGAGATTATAGAAAGAACATTTTTCTTTTCATGCAAAGTGGTTTCCCACCCACGTGGACCTGTCCTAGAGCTGTTTGTTCATAGGTGTAGCTTTAGAACTGCCAAAGCAAATGTGTAAGAGTCAATGTTTACTCATTCAGTGTTGCTTGCACATTCACATCACCGGGAAGGTAAGCTCCAGTGAGGGCAAAGCGAAGTCCGCATTCCACATTTTTTGGTCTGGCTTGACAGCGCAGCTGTCTGCGTGACCTGTTGTTACCAATTCTAAAAATGGGCAAACCCAGTGGCGGGTCTGTCTATTTTACATTTCAAAAGTACACTGAATCATCAGACCTTAAAGTTTTTATTTAATAGATTTTTCATACAGAAAGCAATAATTTTCCTGTTTTCTTTTCACCACAGCAGGCTTTTTAAAAATATTTTATTCCGGAAGTAAAATCCAAGCCAGACCTATTGGCTTTGACAACACTCGCTACCAATGCAAATTACAATCCATGAGCAATGTTACAACCACAAGGTAACATTATTACTGCTACTGGCTTAATGAGCAACAGTGGGGGATATTTTCAAGAACGTGCGATAAACATCGCCAAAATAGGTTAACGCAAGTTTACATATCGCGGGAAAATAACCCTGTGTTAACGTGGCAGTCACAACACAGCGGTAACATGCGATAGTACCCCGATAACGCGTCAAATGTCCGCGATAACACTACCGGGACGGCGATGAAAATCCAAACCTGAACGCGAAAAAAGTTGCGATGGGCCCAACCGCGATAAGACAATCAGCGAACAGCAGCGCCAGGCCTGCAAATCACACACGTCTGGCGGGAAAAATCACTACAAAAGCAGAAAAAAAAATAAACAAACAAAAACCGAACTACAGCGAAGCACAATGGAGGCAGCAGGAGCAGGTACAGAGGACGGCCAGAACCCACAAGCCCCACGGAGGACCAGCCTGGGACCTTGGGGACAGGGAAGGGCAAGAAGAAGAGGAAGACGAGGTTCAGTCCGCAGGAAAACAGGATCCTGATCACGGAGGTGGTAGAACACCATCAACAACTGTTCGTCACCTCCACTGTGTCATTGGCAACAAAAAATGGAATATGGCAGTCCATCCTGGATAAGGTGAATGCAGTCGGAGTGCTGAGGAGGACAATGGAAAAGCTCAAGAGGCGCTGGAATGATGTGAAGCACAAAACCAAGCTAAAACTAGGCAACAACCAGAAGGCAGCAATGCAGACTGGAGGTGGGAGTCCAGCGCCACAGGAGGAGCTGGATGAGATGGAGGAAATGGTGTCCACAGTCATCAGTGTGGAGACGGTGGCAGGAGTTGGGGCACCGGACACTGCTCAACATGACCTGACACAACAGCAACAGGGTGAGTAACCACCTGGGACTGGGGGGACGGGGGGAGATGGGCACAATGGCACACATGCACAATCAAGCAGAGCACAGTGCACACCCACAATGACTCTGGATCATGTCCCTGATCTCCTTGGCATACTGCAGCACACATAGAAAAAGCAAGTAGGCCCCCGTCGACAATGTGCACAGAGGGGGCTCTCCCCACACATCACTAATCTCACAACAAACCCATGCACATGCGCTGAACCCAGCAAAGCAGCGTGTCTGTGAGCCACACTGACAATGCAAGTGACACTGCATGATGAATAGCATGGCTGCAGTCAATATATCATGACATGTTGCACGCCACGACACTGAGGTGGCTGAGTGTGGACCACATCCGTAAAGGAGCAGGTCACACTCTGACACATCCACGTGCACAAACAACCCCTGACCTCAACAACACAACTGCGGACAAACCATGCCCCAGAGTCCCAAGTCCCACCAAGAGCCCAATTTCCCTAAGAATGCAACATCTCAGCACTGTAGAAGCACAGAAGTCAAAGGCACACCGCCTGAAAGCGATAAGGGCCAGCCAAATCAGAGCTGCAGGGGCGACTCTCCCAAAATGCAGCACACACACATAATATTCAGAGCACATCAACATTGACAACAATGTGGTATAAACTGCAACACGTTCACAACAGAACAGAGGACACAACTGGTGCCGCTTGTGTGTAGAAACTGGTCAATCACATTTGGCATAGCAGGGAAATGTGAGATGATAATGTACAAGTACAAACACACATCCGTGATGTCGTCGAAATGTCCACTGTCCCGCATCAAATAGGCAGCTCCTCCCAAACAGTCACAATGTACATTGTCATGCAGTTTGTATGTAAACCTGTACAATGCGTCAACATACATGTGAACACAATGTTAAACTGCATCTCCCCATCACATTGCAGAGGGAGAACCAACACCTCCTGCAGAGCAGACCCAACAGCTCTTCACTGATGACGAAGAGGACCTCCACACCTTCGACACCGACGCCCTCCAAGAGTTCATGGACAGCTACGGCACCTTACCTCCAAGAGCAGGGCAGCCTAGCTGCATTGAGGAGACCCCACCCCCTGCACAGACCACACAGCAGGAAGCACCCACCACCACGGCTGTCTCCCAGGACCCCCACGACCAACACATGGCCTTTCAACGCCGTGTGTTAGAGGTCCAGGAGAAGATGGCTGATCAGGTGCGGGTGGGGTTCGACCTCATGGCAGCCAAACTTGATGGCATACATGGGTGTCTGAGTACCATCAGGGACCACTTACAGTCCCTAACGGACACCCACAGTCCCCTCCATGCTCTCCAACGATCCATGGCTGACATCGCTGGAGTCATGATACTGAGACAAGAACAACTGTCCAGTCAGAGTGGCTCCAGCGATGTCAGCCGGGAGTTGGGACACATGCAGGGGCTCATGGAGAACATGGAGCGGATGACGGCGGAAAGAATGGCTGCCATGGCTGCACACCAGTGAGATGTGGCTGGGACCTTCCATGCCCTGCAGCACATCGTCATGGCATTGCTGCCTCAAGGCCTTGCGCAGATGAATGCTGCTGCTGCTTCTACATCCACATCTCCGCCCCCTGATGTGTCAGTGCCTCACAGTGAGGCAGGCAATCCACCACCACCCACGTGTGAGGCACATGTGACATCAGAGGACGAAGATGCGGGTGAATCAACCTTACTGGTAAGGAGGAGGCAGTAGCATTCATCTCCGCCATATGGGCTGTTTCTGCTTGGTTCTGCCCTTTGCATCATCACCTTCCACTGTCCCCTGATACACTCTACGACACTCACCTTGGACCTCGACATGGATTGCCTTTTTCTGTTTGGTTACCAATGACACAGCGATCAGACTGCGGACTGAACTCTTCCCCTTCTGATGTACTTGTCATTCCCTAAAGGACTCTGGCTGGCCCTTCACGGGTCAATAATGTGAAGTGGAGTTTGCATGGCCCTGTACTGCTCCAGCTGCAACACTCCACTGGATGTGAATTAAACATTCAGAATCGCACAGGTGTGTCATGCCTTTGATCATTCAAGTATGAGAGTATGGATGAATGTAGGGTCAGTGATTCCCCTCACGTCCATGTTGCTCATGTCGTGGGACTTGAGTCACAGGGTGCAACAGTGCCGATTGCGGTCCGGGTGGCGTAGACACTACAACAGAGACACAAGCATCAGTTACTTCCATGTCCAGCCCAGAACTGAAGCACGCCCAGAGCCCTGGGCTCATTGTTCCCACCCCTACGCTGGCCTACCATACGCCAGGCCAGGCCAGTCCACTCCGCTTACGCTCAGGGGGGACGACGACAAAGCTACATGTCCCAGGTCTTCCCTGTAGTGATCTGCTGATCACTGGTCTAGTCGTCAGCATGCCACAGCCACTCCCTGAGGGCTGGTTCACACCCACACCACACCCATCCAGCACAGGCATCACAGGACATGTGACCCTGCCAATAAAAAGGGCCTAGCACGTCACATACCCCACTGCCGGAGATGACATGATGGCGTCCGCACCACGCGACCCAATCATGAAGGGCCCATGACTTGTGGCACACTGAGTTGGTGGCACCCGCTGCACTGCGGCCCGCACGGGCCTACCGCCACGGGACGATGACTTGCGGTGCACAGGTTTAGTGGCACCCGCTGCACTGCGGCTGGCAGGGGCCTACCGCCACGTGACGATGACTTGTGTTGCACAGGGTCAGTGGCACCCGCTGCACTGCGGCTGGCAGGGGCCTACCACCACGTCATGATGACTTGAGTTGCACAGGGTCAGTGGCACCCGCTGCACTGCGGCTGGCAGGGGCCTACCGCCATGTGACGATGACTTGCGTTGCACAGGGTTAGTGGCACCTGAAGAGCTGAGCGGGTGTGCAGCCTGCGATGATGCGTTGGCCTCGATACGGCGTCCAGCGAATCAAGACTCAAATTGAACAGTGTGCCCTGCTGGACCGCAGTGTACGTGCAGGCAGCAGTCAGCACACACATGACTCCGCTGTGCGGTGCCGCAGGGTGCGCTGGGGGCCTGTGGCGCAGAATCCAGCGATCGGCTGAGGAGGATGGACCGGCACGTGGTGGGCCCTCTTGGAGACACGCCGGTGGCAACAGGTGAGCATTGAGGCCTGGGTGCGCAGGGGCGGCCAGTCATCGCTGGGCGGAGGACCGGTCTGGGGATCTGGGCTGGGATGCATCAGGCGCACAGGATCGCGCAGGCACCACAGGTCACGGCGGCGGACTCGTGGCTGGGTGGGGGGCGCCGCCCTTGCTGACACGGCCCTGCATGCGATGTTCGTGATGTGCACGGGTTGGTTTGTGACGTAGCCACCTCGTCTCCAGTGTGAATGTGCCCGTTGAAGGTGGTCGGCCACGTGTGTGTAGGCCTATGGGCAGGTTGTGGCGGAGACTGAGACACACGCAGTAGTCACTTTGGTGGTGGATTGGTGACGTGTGCATTCCCACAGTTGTGAGTTGGGGGATTGTGGAGTTGAGGTGTGTGGTGTGTTCAGTTGGTACTTGCCGATGGGCAGTGCATTTCCATGAAGGCCATCCTGAAAGCGCTGGTTGGTGGCGGACTTGCGGACATGTGGGGATCATGCACACTGCCTGTGGAGTTTGCGACGACATTGGTGGACAGGCCACGGTGGTCCACTTTTGTATGCACAGTGATGGCATGCGTGTGGTTGCTGTTGCGGTGATTATGTGCAGTGTCGGCAGGGGGCACAAGTCATACACGTGTGTTGTGAATTGCCCCCAACACGTGCGTGACGCCAGCTATGGTGTAGTTCCCTTGCGTGGTCTCAAGATGTTCCTGCGCAGTGTGGGGTTGTGAGGGGCAGGGGGATCGAGCTGACACACACCGTGATGCTTTCAGGTGTGATGAGTCCTGCATGATGTGACCGTAGCAGCAGTTCGTGTGGTCGTTACCTTCCTCTTCATTCCTACGACGGTTACGGCCAAACGTAGTTCTGTTACGGTCTTCTCATGCATGGTTTATCATGCCTGTGAGCATTCCGGTTTGTCCAAGTGCAGTACACTGTACCAGATTAGGCATGTGACTAAACGGAAGTTTGACCATTGTCACCATTTCTCCCACAGGTTTCTGAAGACACGTTGCCCTGTTGGAGTTCCCTGTTGGGAATGGAATGCGTTGGCTGAGCTTTTCGTTTTGTTGATTTATGTATTCGTAATAAAGTTCTGTTTTTCCACTACCGTTGACTACTGGACTTCATGACCTTGGGGGGAGGATCCGGGAGGGGGGGGGGGTGCCTGCGGGTGGTGGCGTTGGGTGTTGTGGCCCTCTTGGGTCTCCGAGCTGCATGATCAGTGTCTCCATGGCATCTGTTGGTCTTCAGATGTGGCTCTGGGCTGGGCTCCCTTTCTACTGCAGTTGGTCGTCCTGCTTAACACCAGTAAAAGGCAGGTGTTAAATCCCTGCTGCTAACGTGCCTTATCGCCTGTTCTTGGTTCACATCGCAGATCTGACTGGTCGTTGTGAATCTGGCAAAGTGGTGTTTTCGTGTGTTTTTGCACGGGAACGCCTACTCTGCATATCATTAGCGTTAGTTGTCGCACTCATCCGTGGCGATGTTTTTTGCGGCAGCTATCGCTGGAAAACAGGCGATATCGGCAGTTTGCACCAGCTTGAGAATAGGGCGATAAATCTATCGCCACTTTTGCGGCACTAAAGTGCCGATAAATCGGCAATGAGTCCTTGAGAATATGCCCCAGTGTGTTTTACAAATGTTATCAACTTTACAAACACTGAGATAGTTTGGACTTAGCCACCCATCGTCTAATTTCCTTCATGTCCTTTTTACTAGTTTCCTACTGAAGTGAGATTACACCTCAGATCACCTCTTCGTGATCCTTGCTCTGGTCATCGAGTATGGGGTGCTCTAAAAAAAGGACCGGAATACCAGACTCTTCCCTTGTTATAGCATCTCCCTCAGGAGATGGGAATCTGAGGTGGTCTCTGCTGGGCTATGACCTGTTTGACTACCTCTTGATGCCTTCTTGAGGACAGTTGTGATACGGGTGTATGAAGTGGGATAATCCGGTTACGGGGAGCAATGGTAAACAACCTGTTGTTTGTAAGGCTGCACTTGGCTCTCGGAATCTGCAAGTGTTCAAGTACTTGGAAGAAGTAGTGGGGAGTAATAGCAGAGAGATCTTCTCACACACATGCTTGTTGTGAAGGCAAGGGGTGATGTCCAGTGATTGCGAGGGGGCTGCAATGGTTAGGGAACTGCACTTTTAATAGCATGACAGGCTAGGGCAGGCTGCACCACATGCGCTGGTCCTGGAAATAGATTGTGTTGTGGATTGGTGGTCAACTTGTTGATTAATATTGTTCCGCCAAGGAAGGGTGTCCCATGGAGAGTAGAAGGAGCATACATGCCAGGTCAGCGGAGAGACGCAATATAATTAGTACACATGCACAGGTTACCACTTCTGGTTTCAACAGACAGGTGCCAGGAAAACCATAAATCTCAGCACATGGAGTTAAAAGTGACAGTGTTCTAATACACCATAGCGGTTTCTGAGAACAAATCCCGACAAAGGGCAGTTCTTGGGGAAGCATACTGACTAAAATCATTTGTACAATAAGTTTCTTTCATCCAATAATGACCTCTCTTCGCCTCACGTGGCGTTTAGAAGCAGGAGGCATGGGAAGCCTGGTAGTTCAGAAGCAATGATCAAGGTTCAGACTGCAGAGACCCTTCCCAGTCACCCAGCTTGCAAGAATAAGTCTGGGACTCATCACGTGAAAAAGGGAGATTATGATGATGGTGAAGAATCATTCCTCTGAGCCAAGATGTAAATATATTCCCAAGGCTTTTCTCAGCTCTATCCTGACCAAAGTGCTCTAGACTCAGCCATGTTGTGCTAGTTCTAACAAAAGAGACAATTGGGGGTCCCACTCCATAAACTCATCCTGGACTAGACTCTGAGGGAATTGGAAGGCACCTATAGAATTTCATTACCTTGATCCATGGCAGGCCTGTACTCCCTGCTCAAGCTTGAGAAGTAGCTAGACATGGTTTACATAAATTCACGGGTGTTCTGTTGTCTATGTCTATTTAAGGGGAAGTATTGAAGATCCACACAGACAAGAAGAAAGATGTAACCCTGAAAATGTTCTATAATACAATAAACTTTGTCCTCCTGGTAAATACTTATATACAGCCTATTCAACACAATCCCTCAGAGCCAATTCCAAATCTCTATTTCAGAAGTAGAGGACAAGTGTTTGATGCAGGGTAGTGGCATTAGCACTGGTATCAGGGGTATTTGTGGCAGTCTGCACACAGATTCTCCCTTATGCCTAATTTAAATCCCCAATTCGTTTTATTAGCTGCGCGCTCAGCTCTGCATCTTCCTAGGCAATGTCTCAGCTACCCCGTTTTCTCTATCAAAATCTCTGCTGTCCTAAAATGTTTCTGTGAAATCAATTTGAGATCTGCAGATTCAGACAATCGACATGTTTAAGAATTCCTGTGACCACAAGCTCTGTGACAAAAATCATAATCCCGAAATGATACGTAACCCCAGGATTTCCAACAGGCACACAATAAACTTCACAAAAACAAGGATTTTGTAAATCAGTTGCCATCACAACTGAAAAGTGTTAATTTCAGCCTAGTCCCCTTTAAAGTAGTACCATATTGATGTTTAGACTATGTAGTTTGAATAGTCAAGTCAAAGTAATAATTAATTCTAAAGGGTCTATACATCTGAAAATATAATGATTTCAGTATAATGGCTGCTAGTGCCAGCTGTGGTAGACATCATGCACTATATAATGGACTCTGTCTTTGAATTTTAATCCTAGGGATGTGTTGGTGTCCTGCTCAGCAGGTATGTTGGTCTTTTAGCAGCTCCAAGGCAACCTTGCTCTGTGGCATTGTAGGTCACAGTGTCCACACTCCTTTGAGCAAACTGTGTTACCACATATCTGTGTGCGTAACCTTTAGTACTTTGGCTCACAGGTCAATTACTCTCTTACAAAATCACCCTTTTGGTGGACATTACTTACTAGATGGTCGCCAAGTGGTCCGA
The DNA here is from genome assembly GCA_963921515.1 of Calotriton arnoldi. Lineage (NCBI taxonomy): Eukaryota > Metazoa > Chordata > Amphibia > Caudata > Salamandridae > Calotriton > Calotriton arnoldi. Next base: position 1,599,967 of record CAWUFW010001319.1, on the reverse strand, counting down.
AGGTCTTTTTCCTCAACGAACGACTGAGGTGATTGCACAATGCGACAATACTGATGGTCAGCTGAAATAAAAAAAATAGTTTTTATGTTATCGCATGACCGGGATACTGTGGGGACCATGTAATACAACTATTCTGGAATGAACCATACCTTCCATCTTCTTCTGGCGTATTGTTTTTTGAAATTTTCCAGATTTATCAAAGATTCCCTCCTCACCATTGCTTGACGTTTATCTACTGGCTAGAAAAAAAGAAAAGCCAAGCTCAATATTGGTGCTTTCTTTCACTTATTAATAGAAGACAAAATGGAACAACTTATTGTACAGTTTCATGTTTATACTTCATAAATCTAAATATACATGTGTGAACAGCGAGGCAGAAAAGAATTGTGGTATTTGATTAAAATAATCTAGTACGTGTTTGCACATCTAAAACCTGGAATTCTTACACAAGAGCTGAATCGTGCCGAGAGGGCGTTTTACTAGAATAGATTTTACGCAGACGATTGAAATATTTACGCAAGCAATGTAGGGACCACGCTAACAGGAGAGCATGTGGTGGAAAATACATTGGGCCATGGAGATCAGAAAACAACTGGTTAAATACCATGAGTTCAGAATTACTAACTCAGTAAAATGTGGATTTTTGCTGAGGTAAAGACACTGTTCAGGCAATGGGAGCAATTGCATCTGACACGAATTTGAAGGTTTAATGCACTTCCAAAGTTATAATTTTTATGTTTCAAGCTTTATGCTGCCGCATAGATACCGGGTTACTGGGAAAGGACTAGTTTGCCTCTGTTAGGCTTATCTGGGTTTCCAAGGCCCCTTGATTTGCAAGGAACTATTATTTAGGTCCTTGAAGAAAGGGCAGTTAATCATTGCTGTATACAACGTTCTCTTACTGGGCCTTACAAACCATTGAAACGTATTCAGCCATGAGTATCAGGTTATGGAATTTTGTGGGATTAATAGGGTTGTCCACATTCATGTGCCACTGGGTTTCTTTATAGGTTTTCGTGCATTAGTTTTAAGAAAATACAGCCTAAAGTGGTAAAGGGATTGGTCACGATACAATCAGACATACTTCAATATTTCTCTGCTATCTAGATTGGGAACTTTGTGGGACTCAGGGCTCCATGTTGCAGACAGCAGGGATATTTTGTGTTTCACATAAAGCTCTTCGGAGGAATTGATCGTGGAAGGTGCAAGCAGACTATGCAGCTTTGTTTGAAGGCTACCACTAGCTAAGAGAGAAGATTACCTCAGAGAGAGCAGAACATTAAGGGAACTCCCATGACCAATGGTGAGCATCACTGAGATATCAAGCAAGACACAAATCTCCAAAGGATTTTTAATACATCACAGCAGATATGAAGACTGAATATGTCAGTTCTGCATGCTCTGTTTGCCAAATACTTCCAGCTTAACATTTACAATTGTTAGAACGTACTTCAATACAAGAAATACTGTACGTGTTTTACAAATTCATATGTTCACTTGATCAGAGCACATACTATGTAAGCTTACGATGCTACAAACATCCTCATAAACCTATTACTGCACTTACACTTTTATGGGTGTTAATATACATTCATGAACAATGTTATATAAGAGGAAGTAAGGTCTTCCAGTGGTTTTGGCAGTGTGACAAGTAGGCCCTTATTTTACACAAAGGATCACTTGTTATGTCTCTTTACCTTTATTAGTAAACCAAGGATCTATAAGTGACATAGGCAGAGAGGATCAAGCTTGAATTGTTTTCCAATGTATTTGGACAGTGAATTTGGTAAGATCCCCATCCTCATCTCTGATGATTTGTCCTATTTCCAACTCGGGAAATCAGCTTAAGTGTATAAGCCCAGAACAAAATAATATTGGAATTGCACCATCTGTAGCAGACATCTTCTCTTTCCGAGCACATCTAGAACAATTGGGAGAGCTAGCGTGAATCATGTTGTGCCCTATAGTAGGCACTATATATGCTCTCACCAGACATTTTACTGAATCAATTTAAATCTATTATTGCCTGATACTTATTTATGTCCACACGCTCTTATCAATTAAGGAAAGGATGTAGCCTTAGGGCTAGAGCGGTCGACCTCGAAGCCGGGGAACCGGGTTCGAGTCTAGGCAACGACGTTCAACATCCTGTGATTCTGGGCAAATCACTTAATCTCCCCGTGCCTAACAAAAATGAATGTGTCCTTCTGTAACGAAACTGGTGCTCATGTAAAGTGCTCTGATACCCGAATTCTCGGGTCTAGTTCGCGCTATATAAAACAAAACAAAAAAATCCTGAGTCTGTGATCTGCATTTCCAGTTCTTCCTACAACTTTTCCTTTACTTTAAATAATTGAAAGTTCAGTCTTTGGTCTGACCTCTATGTACAAGTAGTTAAGCACTTACCTTCTGATATTAACGATCAAATAGCTAGGTTTACCCTATGCATTTCTAAATTCTTGGGAAAAGACCTCCAAGTTTTCTGAGCTCCTGCTGCAAGGCCATCAAGTGTAAAAAACCAACCCAATGCCACAAACCAATTTCTAAAATCTGCAAGTTATAACCATATCTCCTTCATACAGCTGTCCTTCCATTTCAAGTTTATGCCTGCCCGCTGGCCAAGGCTGTGGTCTCTTGGTATGCAATGATTATCTTGTTTCTGGGAATTCCACCATATATACAACCTAGGACCATCCACCCCAGCCCCACCTGGTCAAAGATGTGGCACTCTGTATTTTTGATACCATATCTACTGGTCCCTTTTGCTAATAACAGTGGCGTGGATAACATTTGTTTTCACCTTCAGGGCAATCTTGGTCATTCCTGAAACAGGATCCAAGACGTCAGCTCCAAATTAATTTACCACATTTTGTAACAGTGCTGCATAACAGTATAACTCAAAATTTGGCGGTTCCAGGCCACCCCTGGAGTAAGATAGTCACAATTGATGCAGTGCTGTTTTACAGGGCCTTTATTCCAGTACAAGGATGAAAATTTGTTATGTATTTGCTTAAAATAGGTTATGGATATGTACATAGGAGTGATCTGGAAAATGGACAGCGATCTGGAGAGTAGAATCATTTTAGCCAGCAAAATTCTTCCCATGAATGAAATAGGAAAACCGACTCCTTTTAACAATGCTGTTAACAAGTTTCCTGATCTCACCATGTCTGCTAGAGAGAAGCATGACCAAGTCATCGACCTCCTTTAATTCACTCTTAACAATGATGGCCACTTCCCTTTTAGCAACCCCTCTGGTGGCTTCCATGCATACTGCCCCGTGTGGCCCTGTCTCAAGGCTTTCTATCCCCAAGTAGAACAGAAGCATTGTTGGAACTAGCCTAGGTGGCCTTCTCCATGGATAGCATAGTTGAGCATAAATACATCCGCAATGTCCAGGATCTTAAAGGGCTAGGGGCAACACTACTAGGCTAGGTCCCAGTATACACACCTACAGGTGATCCATGCTAGTTACAACACACTCACATGTTTGTTTAATTTGTAAATAAATATGTATAGTAGTCCAAAGGCTTTCTTAGAAGCCTGCCACTGGCTCTGCCAAATGCCCAGGGTCGCTGAATATCAAGGTTGTATAGTTTTGATTCCACCTCATGCCTCTTTCTTACACAACCCTTATTCTCGCTCTTGCAGGATCTTTATTCATCCCTGCTTTCACCCTTTGTCACTTTTCCTATTGTTCTCTAGCTCCTCGTTTTTCCATTTTCTGAATTTCTCTCGCTTACTCTAAATCAAAGTCCGATGATGAGACTTTGACCCAAAACTAAATGCTGGTGCCCACCACCTGCAACAATTAAGCACTGCCTATACGACTTCCTCTAACCACCTACAGTCTTCATCTCTCTGACCGACAAATACATTATTGTGACTGTAAAAGGTGTGGGTCACCTTGGTTTACCTTGTACTGGTCTGAATGCCACGGGGTTTAATCTAATTCTGCTCTGCACTTCTTGAAGTCCTGACTTAAGGGTATCATACCAAAAGATTGAGCTTTACATGTCGTGCTATAAATAATGTTGTAGCGGAAAAATAGAGAACCGCAATATCATGAAGGCAAGTTTATATAGGTAAGTATAGGTTTGCTATAATTAACTCCACATGTACGTACCTTGATAATATATATATCCTAAAATCACGCAGAAGTCCCATGGGTCACAATGAGTGATGGCCTACAAACCCAAATAGTACCTCTGCGTACATAGAAGCCCAACTATTTTTCAGTTTCCTTCATGATGGAGAGCAGTGTTTTAGATGGAACTCCAACATGACCCCAGACAGAGTCAAAGACTAATGTCTGCAAACTGTATAATGTGTGTTAAAGGAAGAACGCTTTGCCTCTTGTGACTACTAGTATGCTCGTGTTGATAGGGCAAGGCCCATTTTCACCACTGTTGAAATTGACCAAATCAAGTAATAAACATGACTTTTAAACACATTAACATCACAGTACACTGCACTGGCAAAATGGGAGTGTCTAACAGGCTGATTAATTTCTAGCTATGGCAACTTCAGGGTTCATAACAGCAATTTTCCTCTCCCTTTCTCTGGAAGATCACTCAAAGGGCAAAGCTTCTTAGGGAGTCTAAGATGAAAAATCTCTAACTAACTCTGAACCCAAGCACATAGATGGACACAAGCAGAAGGTACCTAGGCATGAGCCACCGCCCACATGCTTTCCATTCGACCGTATTATCTCAAACTTCCATGAGCAACCTCTCTGTACACTACTGTTTCTGCCAACATACACCGATTAAAGTTACTTTTCCATACTGGAATGTTCAGGCCATTCTGCTGCCCCACACCTTAGCCACATACCTTCCTGCCACTATGAGGCTGATGTCAAAAAACATTCTTTTGTACTTAGGAGGTGGAGTACTGCCCAGTATACCAAGTAAAGTGATACTAGGAGAACACTCCAAAGAACCACCCCATACCAAAACCAAGGGCCAGAAAGGCCATATGAAAGGGCACTGTCTAATTATCTGGAAAAAAAGATCCTTCTGTGTCACATCACCTTAGACAAAAAGAGTCTGCAGCTCTCACAAACCTCATTAGCTATTTTCTGGAGTAAGGTATGCAATAAAATATTTTTACTTGGACCAACTGAAATCCAGCACGCATTTCCACTACATGTGCATAGTCACACAAGTCTTCCCGGTTTGTATCGCATTCAAAACGCCCCGTTCCCATTCCCATCTGTCTCTCAATTTATCTAGAATATCCACTCAAGTGTTTTCAATATTTTATAAGTAAGTAAAAGCCCCTCTTTCTGGAGTAGGGTTGACAGTACCCTATTCTCAAGAGGAGGGCAATCCTGAAAGTCTGGAATGCACAGTCAGGGCATGCTTAAACTGTCAGTATTTAAACCAATGAGATTCAGCCAGGCTAATTTCACCCTGAAGGGTCTGAAAGGCTTTCATTCCCTCTGGTTCCCACTCATCCTACACTCTAGGGTTTCTGATTATATCCCATTTTTTAAATTCAGTCAGTCCAGACACCTCACACAGAATCGCACTATGTGGTTTCATGCATTATGATCCCTCGTGCCGATCAATGAGAGGGTCTTTCGTTACAGTCAGCACTACCTCCATAGGGTTGGGTAAATGTTATGTCTTTTTTTGGGCGTATAAAACCTCGACAAAACCACCAACTCCCAGAGCATGCTTGTCTTTATTAATAGAAGGTCCTTTCTGTGGGTCGAAGGCCCAGTTGTTTCCTGTTAAGTTAGATGTCCAATAATTTGCTCGCTGGTCAGGGAGAGCAATCACTCCAACATACACCCCCAATATCCTGGATGACCCACCATCCTAGAGCAGAGTCCAGTCTAGTGAAGAAATCACCTGGAATTTAGAAATGTGCCTACTGCAGAAGGCAGAGGAAAATAGTGCAACTGTTGAACTCTCTTTGTAGGATGAGTTGCAAACTACAAATTCATCAACACTATTTACTTGAACTTGATTTGCTTTGAACATATGACCATTATATTTTTGAGAAAGCTCAACTTTTCGTAATGAAGAATGGGCCAATGGATGAATCTAGAAGTGCTGTTCACTGCTACTGGATTCAATATATTCTGTCCTGGCAAATAGATGCCACAGTTGGGGAACTAAAAGGTTCAGTTACAGTTTTGGAATGCCGGCTTCCATATCTGTTAGTACATATTTGTTTCCATGAGGTTTTTTTTGCTTCTAATTAAAAATCTGTTAAACAATTATAAAATCTACATTGCGGTGACTTGTCTTCTTTCTTACAATCAAATATATCAGCATAGGGCTGACATTTAGGCCATCGGTCATCAATGGACAACTAGCACTGGCATAACAAGAGGACCTGAAGAACTAGTACCCCATTAAATCACAGCTGGGGAATGCTCAGTATAAGAGAAAATGAGAAGTTACAATTCTTTCGCAAAAATAGTGACCTTATGATGCCACGCACATAACAGTTGAAACGGTATGGTTTCATTAGGCAGTGGCGCACAGGTCACCGTGAACCTATCATCTGAATTATTTGCTTTAGGTAGATGTTCCCTACACAAACACAAGGTATGAGCAGCAACAAATGCATTATATGTAAGATGTCCTTCACTTGATCTCCTCCTACCTTTCCAAACAACAACAGTTTGTTCACATGGGCACCTCCAGGTCTCGAAAGATCCCTTTGCCCTGCTTAGTCCCCCAGGTTTCCATACTGTAACCTGCCATCTTCCATCTCTACATGGAACAGCTTTGTGCTCGACTCATTAGGAGTCACCAATATATTGATGATATACGACTCTCCTTGAAAATCCTCTGCTTTAGACACACAACACCTCAAAGGCTGCCTGCACATCATCCAGACCTGGATATCTGATGTCTAACTGAAGCTCAACCCAACCAACACAGAATTCCTTTTATTTGCTAAGAACAAGAAACAGTACAAACCTGGTTCAATTGCATGAACCTTGAAAGATTTGAACCCCAACTTTCACTAAATACGAAGTTGCATGGATTCACCCTGGGCACCGACCTCACCCTCAAGAAACACACTGGAAAAAAACAGACAGCCTTGTCCCAGCTCTCTCTTCTAAAAAAAGTGAAATGGTTTCTTCCAGAGAGCGACTTCAGAACAGCTGTTCAGGCCCTTGTACTCTTGTATCTGGATGGTGGGAACACCCTGCTGCATGGCCTCCAGACTCCATACTGGCACCCCTTAAGGGCATCCTACACGCCATAGCATGTCTCATCCAGGGCCTGAATACATATGATCCCATAACCCACAGCCTGACTGATGGACCTCAATTAGCACCTGTTGCGGAATCACACCATCTTCAATCCCAGCTGCATTATTTACAAAGTCTTCAGGAGCTCTGCTTATCTTGCGGGCGAGCTCCCCATCTCCGATTCTTGGCACACCCACACCCAGGACACCAACAGACTGCAGACTAAAAAGTGTAAAAAAGAAATAAAACAAGGCAGCAGGCCTTTTCTATCTATGTATCCAAGGTCTGGAACAACTTTCCTGTATCCATCAGGACTGAACACTACATCACAATGCATAAAAAGTCCATGAACCACCCACCGCTAAGCTGCCTTTTGGCTAGGTTCGTGCTATAGAAATGCCACATACATATACACATACATACAGCGCTGGGACGCCCCCTTGCTGGGGCAGCCATGCGCTTTATAAGTACACATAACAATTAGATATGTCATGGGCACAGATGGAGTAAGTAAAAAAAGTATCCTCAGCGATGGGGCCCACTGGCACGCTTGCTAACTTCTAGTGGAGTGCGTTGTATGTTCCTACATTCTGTAATAGAAGAAGCTGCAACAATAAAGGTTGAATGCATGGTTGGTGCATTACTGATGTACAATTGCACCCTTCTGGGAATAAACATGCTGGTGCTTGGCTTTCAGGGGGCTGACAAATGATGGCCCTTCACAGCTGGAGTCTGTACAGCACAGTATAGGCAGTAAAACATGTAAAGCTCAGTACACAACACCTTTGGTTGATGGTGATTTGGTAACTCAGACCATGCTAATGGAAAAGAGAATGGACCCTGTGATGTTGGAGGAAAGCGCCGTCATGGTCCCAACAGACCATAAATGCTGACTGAAAAATTAGGTGGTTTGCTGGATGTCAGTCTTTGGCTTTAATAGCAACTTACAGGGTCCAGTAAATAACAGTCCCAAAAGAGATTCCTACCCGGTCTTGATGACTTGCATACAGTACATAGGAATTAAAACAAGTTCCCATAAACAACTGTAAAAAAATGTCTTTAGGAGCAAGATGCCTCTCCTCAGCCACTCTCCCTGCCAGACACAAAATGCAGGCTAGGTTGGAGAAGCAGACTCCCACTAGCAGGCTTAGGATGAGCCAGTCCCTCCTCTGGCCCCCTCCAGTTCAATGGCAGCCAGTTGAGAGGCCTATACTACTCTGGAACACGTTCTCACCAACAAGCCCTTAGAAAAGCCAGGATCGCTGCTAGAGGCTTCCTAATATGCCCTCTCCTCCTGAGGGTGACCAAAAGACAGGGGTGGATGAGGTTTGGAGGGTATGAAGGTGGCTGGAAGGACATCTCTAACCTTATAAAAGTTGTTCAGCTCTCCTCCTTTCTATGGACTGATGATGTTACACAAAAGACTGACTCTGAAGAATGATGGTGAACAGGGGAGCACAGAGCACACACCAGTGCCTACCATAGACCGACCCCTAGCTCGAGCTAGCTTTGAGTCAGGACTAAATGACTGAAGCAAGCAGCTAAGGAGCATACTGTGGTGGCTCCTGTGTTCCTCATCCTTCAGGGGGACCATCAACTCAATCAGAGAAGGTCCTATATACCATGAGTACACTGATACAAGAGTTAAATAACTGCAGTTGAGCCCCTGGATCATTGGTGAACTGTCACTTAGGAGCAGATTTATGAAGAATTCGCACAACAAGCTGCGCTACGTTGCGTGAAAGGAAGAGAACTGTAAAGAGCTATATCAACTAAGATATATTTGTCAACTCTCTTGCTGCACTAGCGCACTTGAGGCTGCCTAGCGTCAAAGCAGGCACCTTTGCACCATGGTGCAAGGCTGCCTGTGTTACGGACAGGATTATTTTTGTGCAGGAAGAGATAAGAATCCAAAGAAGTATTTTCCTTTTTCTATGCGTGATATAAAATTCAGGACAATCGAGTCCATCGCAAAACGTGAAGCATTGCTGCTAGAACTCCAAATCTTTAAAAAGAAACGACTCTTGGCACATTCTGTCTCAGGTAGCATAACCAGAATTTGGCACTCACTACCTCCAAACCTACACACTAACTCCACGCTGACTCCAAAACTGAACTGAAGGCCCTCCTCCTTCAACGATATTTCAGATTTTAGCCAAGACACTGCAACTAATCCTCTCCAGTGAGAAAATGTTCACTCACCTCTTGTCACAGCATGACACCCTCCATTTCATCAGGCGCTTTCAACTTTTTCACTGCTGTTTACATAGTTCTTGTACAAATGACTGTTCTATAATGATTTACCTTTATGTAATTCTTGACATATGTAACTATTTTTGGTAATATTTGGTATTTATGAACCCTCTATAATTATCTATGTAAATACTACAAAATGCTCTAGCACATTTGGTGTCCACGTTTTATAAAAATGCATACATAAATAAATAATGACCCAGCGGCGGCTCCTCCATTAGGGCGGAGGAGCGCCACCCCACTGCTTTCTCGCAGTGCGAGAAGCAGAAACATAAAATGGTATTTTTAATACCATTTTATGTTTCCGCTTCTTGCGCTGCGAGAAAGCAGAAGACAGGGGTATGCCTGGTTGGGGGCGGGCGGGAGGGTATGCCTGGTTGGGGGCGGGCGGGCGGGTCGGGGAGGAGTGGCTTACACCACTTTGAGTACCCTGACTGCTTTGGTCAGCCCTGGGGCCGACCAAAGCAGTCATGCGCACTCTACATTTTCTCTATGTAGGCTGCATGCAGCCTACATAGAGAAAATGGCTTCCCTACAGGTGCCCGGCTGGGCGCTGTCCGGGACTCTGCACCAATCACAACGCTGCCATTGCAGCGTTGTGATTGGCTTACAGGAGGGGAGGGAGCATGCCTGTTCCTGTTTCTGAACTTCAGCGGAACTCGGGACCCGGCCGAGGAGCAGAGGCGGCGCGGGACCCGGTCAGGTAGGTTTTCTTCTTTTATTTTAACCCCCCCTGCACAAACCCCCGCGCGAACCACCCCCCACCCGCGAGTATTGCGAGCTGCGACTATAATGACCACGTGGCATGTCCCTTACAAACTAGGCTCTGTTTTAAACAGATCGACCCATGAGGTAAGGAGAAGCAACTTTTACAGCAGATCTGACAATAGACTGCTCACACTCCCAATGTCAAGAACCATCGGGAAGCAGCAGCTTGCATGTTGTCCTTCTCTTGTAATTAATTACCTGTTCTTTCTCATATGAAACGGAGTCAGCTGTCAGATATAAAGCATTTTGCATCCAAAACTGTGCAGCATGCACACTGCCCTGCTGAGCTACCTTAGTTGCTCATTTACTTTGACAGGGAGCTGGTGCCAGTGCAAAACGTGTCATGCACCATGCGCGGGCGCCTCTAAATGACTATAACTGCTTCTTTAACTCCTTCGGTGCGTCGGACGGCCGGGGGCCGTCCGACGCACCAGTGCTCATGTGCGTAGGACGGCCCTCGGCCGTCCGATCACATGGCACTAGAAATCCCTGGATTTCTTTCCACCCCCAACAGCCTCGGGAGCTGGGGAAGAGCTTCCCCAGCTCCCGCGGCTGTGTACATGGTTTCCCTGAAATGACGATCAGTGTGCACGTCGCGCTGACGTCATTTCAGTGAAACAGAAACTGAAATGAGCCTTGAGGCTCATTTCAGTTTCACTTTCTATGTCCTCAGGGGGCTATCTCAGCCCCCCGAGCACGTAGAAAGACGGAAGAAGTATCATTGGAAAGGGGAGAATCTTCCCTTTCAAATGCTACCTCTCCCTAGTGGCTCCCTGCTTGGGGATTGCCCCAGGAGGACGATCCCCAAGCAGGGATCCACTGGGCGATCCCCAAGCAGGGATCTACCCACTAGGCACTAGGGAGGGGGTGCGGCCCCTTGGGCAAGGGCCTTTGCTCCCCCCATAATTTTTTGGGTGAATTCCACACACAGATTACAGAACTTTCCACCACAGAAATGTGAGGAAAATATGTTTTTTTTTTACAAAGTTTGAGGTTTGCAAGGGATTCTGGGTAACATAACCTGGTGAGAGCCAGACAAGTCACCCCATCCTGGATTCCCTTGGGTGTCTAGTTTTCAAAAATGTATAGGTTTGCTAGGTTTCCCTAGGTGCCGGCAGAGCTAGGGTTCAAAATCTACAGCTAGGCACTTTGCAAAAAAAGGGTCAGTTTTCACTGTGAAAATGTGGTGTGTCCACATTGCGTTTTGGGCCGTTTCCTGTTGCGGGCACTAGGCCTACCCACACAAGTGAGGTACCATTTTTCTCGGACGACTTTGGGGAATGCGGGTTGGGTGGAATTTTGTGGATCCACACAGATTCCAGAACTTTCCACCACAGAAATGTGAGGAAAATGTTTTTTTTTTTTTACAACGTTTGAGGTTTGCAAGAGATTCTGGGTAACAGAACCAGGTGAGAGCCAGACAAGTCACCCCATCCTGTATTCCCCTGGGAGTCTAGTTTTCGAAAATGTACAGGTTTGCTAGGTTTCCCTAGGTGCCGGCAGAGCACCTAGGTTCAAAATCTACAGCTAGGCACTTTGCAAAAAAAGGGTCCGTTTTCACTGTGAAAATGTGGTGTGTCCACATTGCGTTTTGGGCCGTTTCCTGTCGCAGCCACTAGGCCTACCCACACAAGTGAGGTACCATTTTTATCGGGAGACTTAGGGTAACACAGAATTGTAGAGCAACTGTTATTACCTATTGACTTTCGATGCATTTCTGCCTTCCAAATGAAAGACAATGTGTAAAAAAGAAGTCACTTTGAAAAATGTCCTATAATTCTCATGCTAGTATGGGTACTCACAATTTCGGAAAAAATAGCTACTGTTTCTAAACTCTATATTTTGTTTCCAATTTCAGAAATACATAGGTGTCTTTCATCACCGATTTTCCACTGTATATATTTTCCCAAATTAATTGCTATATACCCGGTACATAAAAAAAAACATTGCAAGACGCTGCTCAGTTATTGGCTCTGGGTTCGTCGGGTTCTTGGTGAACCTATAAGTCCTATATATCCCCACAACCAGAAAGGTCCAGCGGATGTAACGGTATATTGCTTTCAAACATCTGTCATAATTAGAAGAAGTTACAGGTGAAAACGTTGGCACAAATGGCAGTTTTTTTCAACTCATTTTCAATTTTTCCTATATTCAACTGTTAGTTTCTATAAAGAAACGTTGAAGGATCTACACAAAATTCAGAATTTTGTCTACTTTTCTAAAATGTATAGCTTTCCAGGATCCATTACTGCTTTCATACCCATGTCTACCATTAACTGGAAGAAGGTTGAAAGCACAAAAAATAGCAAAATGTCCCAGTAAAATGCCAAAACTGTGTAAAAAATGTTGGTTTTCTGACAAAAGTCTGTCAGTCCCTGAAAGCTGGGAAAATGGTGATTTCAGCCCCACAAACCCTTTGTTGATACCATTTGCAGGGAAAAAAACAGACGCTTTCATTTGCAGCACTTTTTTCCCCCCAAAAAAACTAAATTTAGCTGTATTTTGGCTACTTTCTGGGTCCCCTCCAGGGGAATCCACAAACCCTGGGTACCTTTAGAATCCCCATGATGTTGGAAGAAAAGGACGCACATTTGGCATGGATATCTTATGTGTCAAAAAGTTACAGGGGCCTAAGTGCGAACTACCCCAAATAGCCAAAAAACAGGCTTAGCACAGGGGGTGAAAAGGCCTAGCAGCGAAGGGGTTAAAGAGGCGGAAGATCTTGAGTATTAGTTTTGAACACTTGTAAACACTATAGAAGCAAAAAAACTGTTTTGTTATTATTGTAACTCTTCTGTGGCATTAAAAGAAGTCGGGTTTCAAAAGACAATGGACTTTTGGAAACAAAGAAATGGTAAATGGAGCGTGAATCATCAGTAGTTTAGTATTGTAATAAAAGGTTTTTGTGATAGTATTTTTAACTAAGTTATATTTGTGAGAGAATAGGTCACACATGTACATGACAAGGATATTGTGGTGTAAAAGGTGTTTTTTTCTCATGGAATTCTACAGACCCTTCTTTTAGATAATTTTATGCACAAGCCCCTTCAGATCACTCCAAGTACACCTGCCAAAGAACACCTCTAACGATCTTTAAAGACTACATTAAGCATGCCTAGCAATGCCCCCATAGATAACACCCAAGCCACTATTATGTACCACCCGAGCATCCTCAACCTCAGGCCTACAGCAGAACACTTTTCACAGAACACCCTCCACAAACATTCCATTCAGAACCCCACAGCATCTCCCAGGAGGCCACAATAAGTTCCACGTACAAAACTTTATGCCTTCAGACCACCTTGAAATATTCGACACAGATCACCAGACACTACCCAAACTCTCCCTTCATACTCTACATAAGACTCCCTCAAACGTCCTCGACATGCTGAACCTACTGCCATAATCTCTTCTTAAGATCTCCAAAAATCTATACGCATCCCCCACCCTCAAGAATAACCACTGCTAATCATCGAGGAGCTTTGGATCAGTCCTCTCCATCCATTTGTCTATTCAACTGTCATTCACATCTTGCTTCTTCCCATCAATACATCTCGCATGGAACAGTGGGTCAGCTCTCCCTCAACCGGTGGCTTTCTTGAAGTATGAATGAAAACATTTTGTCTGATTACCTGTGCCCATTCGACTAACCAGGAGTTTATTTCAGTCCCAGTAGTAGTGGGCTGAAATTATACTTTGCCAATTTGTTTTAGCCTACTTTCTTTTTTTGGCTGATACTTGTGTATTTGAACAATGTGTTAAGGTTCCAGAAATTCAAAGCCAATAGTACTATTTATTTGTGTCATTAAGAATCATACTGGAGGCGGGTCCTCGAGGGAGGGGGAGAGAAGCGCAGCAGAGTTTAACTCACACTGAGCCAGACGGTGAGCCGAGCTCGCAGTCGCAACCAGAGGAGAGGCTGACTAGATGAGAGGGGCGAAAGAACAGAAGGACCGGAAATGCACGTTTCCGGGGACAAGAAGTACGCCAAATACTTGGTGTTCATCTTTAACTTCTTGTTTTGGATCACTAGCATTGCCCTCATTGGCCTGGTGATCTATGTGCAGATACAACTCAACAAGACCATCGTCATCCAGAACACGTCCTCGTCCGGAGCCCACATCGTCCTCATCATTGTTGGTGCAGTTATCGTCGTGGTATCATTCTTCGACTGCTGCCCTGCCTGGAAGGAGAACTACTGCATGGTGACAACGTTCGCCATCATACTGACACTGATACTCCTGATGGAGGTCGCTGCTGCCATCGCTGGATACATCTTCAAGGATAAGTTTAAATCTGTCATTGATGAGGCCTTCCGCAACAGCATGGCACAGTACAGCAGCAACAACGACATGCGTCTCGCCCTGGACACACTCCAGCAAGATTTCAAATGCTGTGGAGCCAACGGGACCAACTACTAGAGAAACTATTGATAGAGCACGATTGTGCTCTTCGATTTGTTGGGGTGCATTATAATCACGAGTAGTTTGCACCTGCATATATTCTTTTGTTGTGTTAACATTTGGTCATTAGAATATGAAATGTAATAACGTGTAAATTAATGTGATAGAGGGATTTCATGCATTGTGAAGAAATTAATATTGTAATTGTGTTCTAAATGGTGAAGCCTTAATATTCGTTTTACAAGTGACTAACACAGCACAGAGACCGCCCTACACGCCGCCACAGACGACATCCGCACCCTCCTGGACCAAGGCCACTCCGCAGCCCTCATCCTACTCGACCTATCAGCGGCCTTCGACACAGTCTCCCACCACACACTAGTCGCCAGACTACACGACGCAGGCATACAAGGAACAGCCCTGGAATGGATCCGATCATTCCTCACCGGAAGAAGCCAAAGGATCAGACTCCCACCCTTCCTCTCCGACCCCACGAAAATCACCTGCGGAGTCCCACAGGGTTCATCACTGAGCCCCACCCTCTTCAACATCTACATGGCCCCCCTCGCAGCCATCGTCCAACAACACGGCCTCAACATCATATCCTAAGCCGACGACACCCAGCTCATCCTCTCCCTCACCAAAGACCCCACCACTGCCAAACTCAACTTCCAGAAAGGAATGCAAGACATCGCAGATGACCAACAGCTGCCTGAAGCTCAACGCCGAGAAGACAGAAGTCCTCGTCCTCGGTACCACCCCTTCTGCATGGGACAGCACCTGGTGGCCGACCGCCCTCGGAATCCCACCTACCCCCTTAGACCACGCCAAGAACCTCGGCATCGTACTCGACTCATCACTCACCATGAACCGACAGGTCAACGCCGTCACCTCCAGCTGCTTCAACACCCTCCACATCCTCCGCAAGACCTTCAAGTGGATCCCCCCTGAGTCAAGGAAGACAGTCACCCACGCACTCATCACCAGCAGACTGGACTATGGAAACGCACTCTACGCCGGCATCAACAAGTCCCTACTCCGCAAACTCCAGACAATACAGAACACCGCCACCAGACTCGTCCTCGGCATCCCCCGACACGAACACATCAGCCAACACCTACGAAGTCTCCACTGGCTCCCCGTGGAGAAAAGAGTCACTTTCAAAATCCTCACTCACGCCTACAAATGCCTACACAACAACGGACCCAAATACCTCAACGATAGAATCAACTTCCACGTACCCAAAAGAAACCTCCGATCTTCCAACCTCGCACTGGCCGAAACCCCGCGCATCCACAGAGCCAGAGCAGGTGGAAGATCCTTCTCTCACATTGCAGCCAAGACCTGGAATGAGCTACCGGCAGACATCAGACACGCCCCCTCCCTGAACACCTTCAGGAAGAAATGAAATGAAAAAATGAAAATGAAATTTGTACTTGTAAAGCGCACTTATACCCCCAAAGGGGTGTCCTGGCGCTGTACGCATACCGCTGTGGAACCCTTCCTGGCTTTTCCCTGTGAAATGTCCACTCCTGGGCACCCCCAAGGTGAAGCCAGGCATCCCAGCGCTGTTGGGGCCGTTGTGGAGATTAAGCAAGCTATTGCCCAGAGTTGCAGAGTGGGACCCATGATTAGAATAGGCACCGAGGCGAGAATTATCAGGTCCGAGGAAATTGAGCCCAAGACCTGCCGAGGCGGGAATTGAACCCTGGTCCCGGGCCAGATCTCTGCATCAGGGTCTGCCGCTCTAACCATTGAGCCACACTTCTCCACCCTCAAGACCTGGCTCTTTGGCTAAACAGATCTGCGGACCCCCTCCCCCCCACCCCCTCAGCGCCTTGAGACCCTCACGGGTGAGTAGCACGCTTACAATTCCCTGATTGATTGATGGGAATCTAATTCACTGACATGTAACACGCTGATTTAAACGTGCACAGTAATAATGTTCATGTATATGCGTGTTTAACGAAGTTTCATGGAAATTCTTATGTTGGCCGATTTTCTGTAGACCTCATGTGTATTTTTCCCTGGCTCTTATAGTTGAAGTATTCATAATATTCATGTGCATGTAGAATCTTTTCTTTCTCACTTTTCTGTTGCAGGTGAAGAAATTCAGGAGTTAGGCTTAGGGAGGAGAAGATACATTCGAACAAGTGGTGCTGATAATGTGGTACGGTGTTCATTCTCACTGGAGAAGGCCTGGGATTCAAGGTCATCGAGCCAGAGGCTGGGAGCATCGAAGCCACCTGGAAAGTTACCTACAAGGAGGTGTCCAGCTGGATGGGAGGATCGCGTGATGAGAAGATGGGTGTGTCCTAAGATTTTGATGTTGGAATTAGTGACAGTGCCCCGGGGATTGAGTTAGGAGAGGAGATCTGATGGAGAGACAAGCAGCATCTTAGAACGAGCTCTGTAGCTTTATGCTACGTGACCCATTCAACGTGAGTGCACTTTTTAGAAGTCTTCACGTGCTGACACCTTTTCCTAAACTTGCCTGGGGAAATGCTAAGTAGGGATGTCACATTAGTGGTAGCGTAGGGATAGACTAATGCTTTAAACTAATGAACTGCAAACGAAGAATACCCTTGATGTTGGCGCACTGATCATCTGTGTCCTGATTCTGGAACTGGTCATACTCTGTATGCTTCATAGATTGAATTTTGCCCGTAGGTTTGGCTTTGTATTAGTTCCAACGTATTTCTACACCCTCATTCTGAGGTGTTTGTATGCCCAATTGTTTCTGGCTTTGTAATAAACTAACTAAACTTAGAACCTGGACTCAGTGATTCTTCGGAGTCATGGTTACTGAGACTGAGAGATCTAATTGGACAAGATATTTCTCCCCTCTACACTTTTAAGCAGGAACCAACGGTCCGTCACCCAACGGGTTCCCGAGTAAACCTAGAGCGTGGAACCCGGCCGCATCACTATGAACCGTTAAAAAACGGAAGCCTACCGGATTCCTGCTGTATTATAGAATGCGCACAGGTTGTGGGAGGAATCCAGAGAAAACAAACATATTTCCAAATGGCTGTGTGACTGGGATCAGGGACTGGCTTGAGAAAAACCTGAAGGGGATTGCTGGTGTGGCCCTCAGCTTTTGAGCTCCTAGACATCATCTTCACCTGCAGCCTGATGAAGGGCATCCGCAGTGGATATGAAATCATGTAGCACCTGCTGACAAGGCGGATCGCAAGGTAATGGACTCCAAACTGCCTTTCTTGCACTCCTACCACACTGTGCTGCTGGGTATCTCGGACGTTCTGTTTCACACCGTCCTGTTGGAAGTACTCCTTTGCCCCCTCCCTCGTCACCCTTCCCTACTCTCCGAGACCAATCACTCTGTAATCTTGCTTTCTTTCGTCTGTTACCAGGCGTGGGGCAGAGGGACTTTTTGAAGCTTTCTTTAGTGACTCTGCTTTTGGGGTCCTCTTCCTGCATTCCTCTTCTTACTGCCCCTTGTATAAAGACCTATTCTCATTTTAAATATTTAAAACGTTATAAGAATATATATATATTTTGGCTGGGTTGCGCCGGGAGCCCAAACTTGCCTTAGGCTGGTTTGGTGCCTTGCTTTCTGAACTGCCCTTGCCAAAAAAATGTGTGGGTGGGACAGGAATGATTACTGTATGCATTACACACTCGTCTCGTTTGTATTAATATGGCCTATTTTTTGTATTTGCTTCCTACCGAAATGGAGTTACGTGTAAATGTGACTGAATTAAAACGAGCGCCCCCTCAAAAAAATCATACTATCTTCCTGTGAGTCGCATTAAAATTAAAAAGGGGTTGTATACCAGTTCCAAACATGTGCCTGCTGCTAGGCGGCATCCTTACTGTTCTGGTAAAATTACATGCAATTGTTAATTTTCTAAATTTAACCTTTTAATTGTAAGCACAAGGCTGAAATATTTAGGTGGCGGCATACTTTCATTTTTTTTCTTTTCCTTTTGTGGCATGTGCTTGCAATAAAAAATAACCATTGCATCTGCTTGCAAACACCTCACCGTGCCAGTCCACAGATCCAACCACGGCCTCCAAACAAATCTAACCACTGCCTCCACACATCCTCCAGAGGCTGATGCAGACACCCCAAACAGTTTTACAAATCACCACAGAGCCACCCCCAACGTCCCATCACAAACCCCTCCAAATGACTGCCCACAACAAATAACAGCAAGGGGTCTTAGTCTACCACAGAAAATTGTTGGAAAAGACACAGATTACGGAAGACATTCACACACTTTAAAGCCCCACTCAGACCAGGCCTTCCCATACCTCAGGGACCTCCCTCCACATATCCATCACACAGACCAACTGACATGGACCATATTCACAAACACCACATATGTAGAGACAGCCTCCAGTGCTTTGCTTTCTCACAGCTTTCATTCACATAAAGCCATACATGAAGAATTCCTTAAACAACAAGCTGCCAACTTCCTTCACAACCCCACACAAACCCAGGCCTGTAGACAGATCATTCAACTACACACAGCCCACCACAAATAAAAACAGACGAAACACTACACCACACCTTCTCAAATTCTACAAACACGCCCACTCTCCACATTTCACTGTACCTGTTATATGATGCTCAGGGCCTCACTCACACACAAGCCCAACAGTGCAGGCTGAGTTTTGAAAAGTTGGGTGGCACCTGTATCCAATCAGAGGCAGTATTGTAAATATCTGAACATTTAGCATGCACATATTCTGTTTGTCCCAGTTGTTATATATGAACAGGAAGGTAAATGCTGAATTGATATTTCATGAACGAGGGAATCATTCATGCGATGTCCGGTATGACAATTTCAATGTTTATAGAGGCATCCACATCCACCCTCATGGATTCACCTATGTATCCACATGCAGGCACCCTACTCAAGCGCCCATTCATCCATCCACCTATGTATCCACATGCAGGCACACTACTCAAGCGCCCATTCATCCATCCACCTATGTATCCACATGCAGGCACACTACTCAAGCGCCCATTCATCCATCCACCTATGTATCCACATGCAGGCACACTACTCAAGCGTCCATTCATCTTATCAACATGCAGTCACCCTACTCAAGCGCCCATTCATCTTATCAACATGCAGGCACCCTACTCAAGCGCCCATTCATCCATCCACCTATGTATCCACATGCAGGCACACTACTCAAGCGCCCATTCATCCATCCACCTATGTATCCACATGCAGGCACACTACTCAAGCGCCCATTCATCTT
This sequence comes from Calotriton arnoldi, assembly GCA_963921515.1. Taxonomy (NCBI): domain Eukaryota; kingdom Metazoa; phylum Chordata; class Amphibia; order Caudata; family Salamandridae; genus Calotriton; species Calotriton arnoldi. The sequence continues at coordinate 1,580,086 of CAWUFW010001319.1, read as the reverse complement.
ATCAACATGCAGGCACCCTACTCAAGCGCCCATTCATCTTATCAACATGCAGGCACCCTACTCAAGCGCCCATTCATCCATCCACCTATGTATCCACATGCAGGCACACTACTCAAGCGCCCATTCATCCATCCACCTATGTATCCACGTGCAGGCACACTACTCAAGCGCCCATTCATCCATCCACCTATGTATCCACATGCAGGCACACTACTCAAGCGCCCATTCATCCATCCACCTATGTATCCACATGCAGGCACACTACTCAAGCGCCCATTCATCCATCCACCTATGTATCCACATGCAGGCACACTACTCAAGCGCCCATTCATCCATCCACCTATGTATCCACATGCAGGCACACTACTCAAGCGCCCATTCATCTTATCAACATGCAGGCACCCTACTCAAGCGCCCATTCATTTTATCAACATGCAGGCACCCTACTCAAGCGCCCATTCATCTTATCAACATGCAGGCACCCTACTCAAGCGCCCATTCATCCATCCACCTATGTATCCACATGCAGGCACACTACTCAAGCGCCCATTCATCCATCCACCTATGTATCCACATGCAGGCACACTACTCAAGCGCCCATTCATCTTATCAACATGCAGGCACCCTACTCAAGCGCCCATTCATCTAATCAACATGCAGGCACCCTACTCAAGCGCCCATTCATCCATCCACCTATGTATCCACATGCAGGCACACTACTCAAGCGCCCATTCATCCATCCACCTATGTATCCACATGCAGGCACACTACTCAAGCGCCCATTCATCCATCCACCTATGTATCCACATGCAGGCACACTACTCAAGCGCCCATTCATCCATCCACCTATGTATCCACATGCAGGCACACTACTCAAGCGCCCATTCATCCATCCACCTATGTATCCACATGCAGGCACACTACTCAAGCGCTCAGTTATCCAGAGACGCAGAGTCATCTGTCCATCCACCCTTGTACCTACACTTATTCACCAACTCACTGAGCCATATGCATCTACGCATTCATCCATCTACTAAAGGCCACATTTTCATCGTTATATCCACACATGTATTGAGCTAGCTACATGACGACACCGATCCCCACCTATGCATGTACAGCCATCTAATCATCTGTTTATCCATTGATTTACCCCGATAGCCATCAGTAAATCCATGTGGCACTCACCTGTGTCTGAATGTTGCATTTCTGTTTTGATGTAGTACTTGGGTCTCTCAAGAGTTTTCTTTGTGTGTATCTATACCTCTAAGTCTAATGAGTGAGTATATGTCTACACATATGTATGTTTTCTGTTTGGAGTAATGGCTTTATATTGTTGTTTTGAAATACAAACATATGCAATAATTTTGGTTTTACCAGGGCATCTATTTTAACTTTAAGGCAGTAGTGGGCAACTACTCATGAGTACTTTGGAGCTTTCACACTTAGGAGCATACTTATCAAAGAGTTGCGTCACTCTTGCGCCACGCAACGGGGTGCAAGAGTGATGAAATTCTTAAGTTAGGTTTATCAAGCCACGCAAGACCACCTTGCGTGGGCCTGAGTGGCTTGATAAATCTAGAATAATGCAATGCAATGCAATTATCTGCATTGGATTACGCTGCCCCAGGGAGGCGTTCCATGGGTGGAGCGTGGGTGTTCCCACAAATCCACCCATGGATTTTGGCGCATTCCCAGATTTACCATTAGTGGTAGGCCTGAGAATTCGTCAAAATGCTACGCCTCCCCAGAGGAGGCGTAACAAGGAACTATCTTTATTTCTCCTCATTTCCTCCTCTTTCTATGTTTGCTGCATTCTGCAGACACACAAAGATTGAGGAAAACGCCTCGGGGGATTGTTTTTGTGCATTATGTTGTCCCTTCCTGCACAAAAACAATCTTGCTTACAACTCAGACACCTTTGCACCATGGTGCAAGGGTGGCTGCGTTGGCGTTAGGCAGCACATTGTGCACCAGCGCAGGGAAAAGACAGGAATGCGCTGTATAATGTTAAATATGGCACATTCTTGCCCTTTCCCTATCACAAGGTGGCTTGCTGGGCTGCGTGAATTTTTAATAGCTATACCCATTTTTGTACACTATATTATTCTGCGCCTAATATCATGGAGGTTGCTAGGTCCAATGTATGGAAAATGTAGGATGAAATAACAGCATAATAAATATTACGTACACCAAAACAAACTACACTAAAGTAACTACATTCAGCAAATATGTATCAGATGTAATCGAGGTAAAATTTAAAATAAGATTTTGTGTTATCTAGAATGACAGGTATTAGAAACAGCAGCTGCAGGTATGAGAAATATCAGCTGTTCTACCAATTAATCAATGATTATATAATGAATTTAGTGTGTCAGTTAATGCAATGTATATTTGTTTTAAAATATGCGTTTGTTCAATTAATAAAATCTATAAAATATGGTAAGATATATAATTAATTCAGACAATGTGCAGAAGGTTTAAAAACCAGCATAAAAATGTTAATACGGCTCAGTACATGAAAACACTAATCTAGTACACAGAATCCTAAATATAAATGATATGCACATTAATCAGCGCAGCTCTTCAAGTGAAGTCTCCACATTGCAGCACATGAGGCAGACTCAGTTTCGGTCAATCTACATGGCCTTCTACATTTATGTAAACATAGGCACGCACTGTTGATTTCTTATTTTAGGATCTAATGCAGGCGAAATAGCCCAGGACTTCATCTGACGTCACAGATGGAATCTTAAAGACTCAGTCTTGCTGACAGTGCATCAATATTCATGTTACTCAATGAGATGGCTCAGTGAGTTAAACAATGGTCCATGCCATTTGCATTGAGCAGGTCACAGGTTCGAGGTTGACTAAGCTTTCAGTCCTTCTGATGACTGTACATTGAGGGGCATATTTATCAAAGTTGTACATCACCCTTGCGCCATGCAAGGCAACGCAAGGGCGATGCAAAACCCAGATGAGAGTTACCAAGCCACACAAGGCCACCTTGCGCTGCCCTCCGTTGCTTGGTACATCTGGAATAACACAAGGCAGCACTAGTCGCTGCCTTGCATTACTCTGCCCCAGGGAGACGTTCCATGGGTTCAGCGTGGGTCTTCCCATTCATCCACCCATGGATTTTGGCGCATTCCCAGGTTTACCATGCGTGGAAGACCTGAGAATGCGTCAAAATGCTACACCTTCGGGGTCTGGTATTGGAGGTCGTAAGGATCCCGCTGCTTCCACTAACAAGCGCGTCAAGAAGGACCCGTCTTCTCCATCGAAATCGCCTCTACCTCTGACACTGGAGGATATTATGGAGGAACTACGCCATATCAGACCTTTCATGTCAGACACTACTGCTACCCTTCAGAGAATAGAGGAGAAATGGTCTGGACTTGATTCGAGACTTTCGGATGTGGAACAAAAAATAAGCGATGCTCAGGATGTTGTCGCCAGAGTCGAGTCCCTCAATAAAGAAGTTACTCAATTAAAGAAGACTACAGAGGATTTAGAAAATCGCAATAGGCGCAACAACCTTCGTATTTATGGTATTCCGGAAGGATCTGAAGGCTCAGACATGATCTCCTTTTTGAAGTCCCAAGTTCTGCAGATAGTTGGCCTTCCGAAGTCCATGGACTTCAATATTCAAAGGGCACACAGATTGGGCTCTCAGAGTGCTTCTTCTCCGTCTAGACCTAGAGGTATTATCGCCTACTTCCTCCTTTATTCTGATCTCATTGCTATTCTTAATGCTGCCAAGCGACACAAGCAGATGCTCTGGTCCGGTCACAAAGTCTTTTTTTCCCAAGATGTCTCTAAGCCAACTTCAAGTCGACGAAAGGAATTTCTCGACCTCAGACCTTCTTTGAGGTCCATGAATGCCCGATACGGTCTAATACATCCCTGCTTTTTTAAGGTGACTTACAAGGACAGAACTTTCTCTTTTGATGATCCAGCTGACCTTCGGAAGTTCATTCATGCTCACAAGGGAGAAGATATGGAACTAAGCAAACCTTAAAAAAAAAAATTCTCTGGTTACTCTCCTGTTCCTCCCTTGATGCTTCTGATGCAGGTGTACTTATCTGGTGTCCTATATGTTTCTCTCCGTTAGTTAGTTTCCTTAATGTTTGATGCATACCCTAATGGTTTCCTCTGTTGGTTGGTTTATTTCTTATATTTTAGGTCTTCCTGGCGCTGTTCCTGATGCAAGTTTTCCTTTCCCCACTCTCTCCGTGTCTTGTCATATATGAACTACCACGTAATACAGTTCCCTTAATGCTTGGTAAGTTTCCCTCCACTTTGTTTCATATGTTTGCCAATTTGTCTTATCTCTTTACTTTTTCCTGGCTGTTCTTATGGTAATCCTTTCCTATCTCGGTGCCCTTCCCTCGTTTCTTGTGGTGGTTGTCTGTTTCCGCCCCCTCTCCCACATTATTGTTCTTCTTGTCTTGTTTACCATGACTAAAGCCTGCTGGCTTTTTGTCATCTCCGATGTGCTAACCTTTTCTGGGTTGCTAAGCTCCCTCTTCTCTCTTCTCTTTCCCTCTTCCTCCTTCTCTCCCTCCTTCATTACTTTGTCTCTTGGTTCTATTTTACTCCATATTTCCATATTGTTATTCTTCTTCTATGGTACTTAATTGTTCGTGTATTCTCTTTCCTATAAGCCCAACTCACATGATTAATGATATTCCATCTCTTCTCTGCCATCTCTTAACTTTAATGCCTTCCGCAAGTATATATTTTCTTTTCTTCTGTGTCCTTAACTTTCTTTCACCCATATGTCTATCACTTTCTAGTTTTTGTTGATGACTGGGCTCCGTGTAATTTCATGGAATGTTAAAGGTATTCGAAACCCTGTTAAAAAACAGCGTGTGTTATCTCATCTCGCAAGATTGAAATGTCATATTGCATTGTTACAAGAAACGCACCTCAAGCTACAAGATATATCTTCACTGCGTAAACAGTGGGTAGGAGTAATTTCCTGCTCCCCTGCTGTGAACAATAAGAATGGTGTGATCATTCTGTTTCACAAATCTTTAAATGTTCAGTTACAAAATGAAATTCATGATACCAATGGTAGATGGCTGCTTTCAAATGTTAAAGTTAATAATATTCAATTTTCCTTTTGCAATGTTTATGGCCCAAATGGCATTGACTTAACTTTTTGGAATGAATTTTCCACTCTATTATCCTCCCAGGTTGCAGACAATTTGATTGTGGGTGGCGATTGTAATCAACTTATGGATCCCTTCCTTGACCGACGATCCCAAACTAAATACATCCCTAATAAGATGCAGAAAACCTTCCACAAAGCCATCACCTCGAGAGGTTTGGTCGACTCATGGAGAATCTTTCATCCTGACACAATAGAATTTTCTTTTTTTTCCTCTGTACATAAATCTCACTCTCGTATAGATTACATTTTCCTTACTACACACGCTCTTCAATTTATGAGTAATTCAGAAATTTGCTCCATTCTTATTTCAGATCACGCCCCCATCATTCTAGACATGGACTATCCCACTCCTTCCCCTACATCCCGTCGCTGGCGTTTTAACAATTCTCTACTCCTGGATCCCCAATTTGTTGAACAATTCACACTTTTCACTCAGGAATTTTTTCACAATAATCTCTCCTCTGATTCTGAAGTTCATTATATTTGGGATGCTTTCAAAGCCACTGCTAGAGGCTTTATTATTGAATTTGTTTCTCGGAAGAAGAAAAAAGGCCCTTATGGAGTCCTCTCTTGTTTTAAAACAAATAAAAGCTCTTGAACATCAATACTTCACTTCCAATTGCCCTGATGTTTTGTCCTCTCTTATTAAAGCTAAACTGCAATACAACAAACACTCTTGGGATTCCGCCTGCAATAATCTTCTTAAATTTAATGCAAAAATGTATGGTGGACGGAATAAAGCAGGCAAATCCTTGGCTAATTATCTTAAAATCAAAAAGCAAAAATCTAAAATCGTTGCTATCACAGATAGTTCCGGAACACGTCATATTACAGATGCGGAGATTCTTGAATGTTTTACTCAATACTATGTTACTTTATACACTCCAGAATCCGTCCCTTCGCCTGAACAAATTGACTCCTTTTTTCAAACGATCCCTAAATCCCTTGATAACTCCATAGATTTTTCGTCCTTAGACACACCTATCCTGGAAAGTTAAATTTCTAGTGCTATGAATTTATTACCCAAGGACAAAACGCCTGGCCCGGATGGTTTCACCGTTAGATTTTTTCTACACTTTAAACAATTTCTAGTCCCCCAATTACTCACATTGATTAACCACTTCCTCACTACTGGCGAGTCGAGAGGATCATTTACTCAAGCTATGTTGTGTCTGATTCCTAAAAAGGATAAAGACCCCTCCCTTTGCAAGAACTATAGGCCCATTTCCATCATCAATACAGACTGTAAAATATTTGCTAAATTATTAGCCATTCGTCTTAATAAGGTAATCCCTGACCTCATTAACGTTTATCAATCAGGGTTTGTTAAAGGCAGATCTATTACGGATAACTCTAGAACCTTCCTTAATATTATTCACCTTGCCTCCAAGATGGACTCTCCAGTCGCTGCCATCACATTAGATGCGGAGAAAGCATTTGATAGGGTCAACTGGGACTTTATTTTTGGTGCGTTGAGATGGCATGGCTTTAGCCCCTCTATTATTAAGTATATCCAATTGTTATACTCTGCCCCCTCTACTTCTATATGGATTAATGGTTGTCAGTCTAAATATTTTCCACTCCTTAGGGGCACTAGACAAGGATGTCCCCTTTCCCCACTTCTATTTATTCTTGCATTGGAACCCTTTTTAGAGAAAATTAGACGATCTTCACAGTACACTGGTTTTCAATTTAAAAATATTGATATTAAATTTACCGCTTATGCGGATGACATTTTATTATATATTTCCAATCCGTCTACTTCTTTGCCTGCTCTTTTCTCTTTATTACAGGAATACTCAATAGTTTCTGGATATAGATTGAACATTGAAAAGTCTGAAGTTTTACCCCTGAACAAGTTCTGCTTTTCTCATATGTTCCATGGATCTGGTTTTGAGTGGAATCCCAAGAGCATCAAATGCTTGGGTATTTTATATGCCAACAACATCAAAGAGACTATTAAAATTAACCTTGAGGAAATACTCAAAAAACTTTCCAACCTTATTGAAAGCTGGTCTCCTCTCTTCATATCCTGGTGGGGTAGATTGGCTACAATTAAAATGATGCTCCTACCCATTATAAATTTTTATCTCTCAATGCTCCCGGTATCTCTTCCGCTCTCCTTTTTTAGCAATATCAATCGCTCCTTAACCAAATTTCTTTGGAACAATCGTAAAGCCAGAATTTCACTCTCTCGTCTTCAACAACCCAAGGCCTTAGGTGGAGTTAACTTTCCTAACCTCAGATGTTATCACTCCTCATTTACCTTGAAGCAAATCTGGACTTTTTTAAAGGATTCGCCTCTCACTCCTATAACGGCTTGGAGTTCATTAGAACAAGCTCAAATCAAACCTTTTACACTCTGTACGGCTTTTCGTTTATCTCAACCTCCGAAGCGCTTTTCCACTCCTATTTTTTCCCATTCTAAAGCCCTTGCATCTTCTCTGTTTCGAAGTCACTTACCCTTCGAGGATCAAATTTCTCATACTCCTATTTGGTATAATAAATTTTTGAAGATCAACAACAGAGCGTTATTCTGGAAGGAATGGATTGATAAAGGTATTATCACTTTAGATCAGTTGTTGAAGGACGGAACCCCTAGGGACTTTACTGATATTTGCACATCTTTTGACACCACTTCCACGCATGCCTCTCAGTATCCCCTACTGAAGGCTTCACTGACTCACTTCCTTTCTCAGACTATTTCCCCTAAGACACCTGAACAGGTCTCCTCTTCCCCACCTGATTTTTTGATCCCGTCTAAAGCAGCGACTATATACAAACATTTATCCCGCTCTATGGCTGTTAGAACAAAATCTAAATTGGAACTTCTATGGGAGAAAGAGTTGGCCCAAGATTTTTCCTTTCAAACTTGGGACTCTATTTGGTCAAAAATACATATGTCTTCTCGCTCGGCCAGCACTACACAAACTCTATATTTCTTCTATAACAGACTTTTTTTCACTCCCTCTGATATGCACAAATTTAATCTGTTAGACTCCAAGAAATGCTGGTCCTGCCCGTGTGAGAATAGTGATTTTATCCATATGTTTTTCCAATGCCCTTTAGTTAAATCCTTTTGGTCCCGTATCTGGTTAAAGCTCAATGAAATTCTATCTACAAATTTTTCTTTTGAAATTGTTCATGTATTTTTGGGCAGTTTCTCGCCCCTATGGGATGTGCAGAGCAATGTTGGTAAATTTATAGACTTGTACTTAGCTATTTCTTTTCAGATCATTACCACCAACTGGAAAGATACCTCACAAATTTCATATCAGGCCTGGTGGAACTTGCTATGTCATCACCACAGGTTGGATCGTGCTTTTGCAAATTCAGTACCTCTGTTAATCAAAAAGATTTGTTGTGGTCACCATTAACCTCTTTCCTCTCTAGAATTAATTCCTGATTGTTTTCAGTTTTAAAGTACCACTGTTGTTATTATCACCTTAAACAGAGTTAGTTGTTCTTTAGAATCTTCTCTAATTACTGTTTATATTTTGTATTTTCCTATATCTTACTTTTCCCCCTTCTTTCCTTCTTCTCCTTTCTCCCCCTCTTTCTTTTTCAAAATGTGAAAAATGCATTTTTCTTCTAAGTATATATATTCCCTTTCGAGGGTTAAGGATTTTATTTTGTCATTTGCACTTTTAATGCTAATTTTTCCTTTTCTGTATCCACAATATGACCTTGTAATGATGTTTTACTTTGTTTTATTATCTAAATAAAGCATTCTAAACAGTAAAATGCTACACCTTCCCAGGGGAGGCGTAACGAGGAGAATCATCTTTATTTCTCCTTATTTTTTCCCCTTTCTACGAGTGTTGCATTCTGCAGCACACATAGAAAGAGAAAAAACCTCAAAGGATTGTTTTTGTGCAGGAAGGTATGCCTTCCTGCCTAAAAATAATCCTGCCTGCAACGCAGGTATCCTTGCACATCTGTGCAGAGGTGCTTGTGTTAACGCTAGGCAGCAAAAGTGCGTTAGCACAAGGAGAGAGCAGGAATGCACCATGTCTTGATAGATATGGTGCATTCCTGCCCTCTCCCTTTCACGCAGCCCAATGCAGCATGGTGTCTTGCTGCGTTGCGTGAAAAATTAATATGACCCTAAGTATCATTAGCTGGTACTAGCAAAACGTGTTATATTTAGTGCCTCAATTTCAGAAGTGTCCATTGACAGCTATGAAGGGGGAACGAAAACAAGATTCTAAACGATCAAAATGTAGCATGGAAATGCAGATAATGTTCTTGTCCTCAAGCAAGCAAGGTTCTTTGCTAATATCAAACAGGGGTGTAGCTTCCATTGGTGCTGCAGGTGCAGTGGCACCGGGGCCAACGGAACCGTGAATATTGGTGTATTTTACTATCCAAACAGCAGCCAGGGGCAGACTTGCTTGCTAACATTAGGGCCCATATAACACTGGCTACGACACTGATTTGAAGCTTATCCCGCTCCATTGCATGGCTCTCGGATGTGAGGTAAAGAAGCCCAGACAGAAGGGTGGACACCAGACAGAAATATACAAATTTGCTAACATTTCAGCAAAGACTGGCATCCCATTCATTTTTTTTTGTTACAATTGCGCGCAGCACACAAGGTTCTAAGATGGCATGGTAGCTCAGTAAGTTGAACATTCACCAGCCATGCAATCAACTCTAACTTCCCTAAATCTCCGTCAGAGGCCTTAGCAACAAGCTCAGTTGATGTGGAGGATAAGGAAAGCCCTCTAGGTGGTTTACCCTGTCTTAGGCCAATTTTCTTTAAATTTGCCCCTATTTCTGAAGAATGCTCTTTGAATGAGCTATTAAAATGCAAGTTCGGTTCCCCAGAGGATATCTGCCCCCACATATCTTTAGACTTATGGCTCAGCACTTTAACCCCCCCCGCTCAATGTAGTATGGAATACCCCTCTAATGTCTGGAATTTTTCCCTCTTGTTGGAAATAGGTATTTTTTCTACCACTGCTAAAAAAGCCTAATGAAGACATTAGCGTGATAAGCAATTATAGCCCATATCTCTCCTCCCAGCTCCTGCAAAAAGCCTGGAGGAAGTGGCCAATTAACAACTGTCCACTTTTGTGGAGGCTAACTCTATTCTCCATGACTCGCAGTGTGGCTTCCGGACAGGTTTTAGTACAGAGACAGCCTTTTTGGAGGTGGCTGAGTTTGTTAGGGATAATTTGGACAAGAGCACACCTGTCATGGTGTTGCTCCTTCATTTGTTGGCAGCGTTTGCCACTGTTCTGCACACAATTTTGTTGAACAGACTTAGCAGTCTTGGCATTCAGGGCAAAGCCCTTTTATGACTCAAATATTTCTTTGAAGGCAGATCCCAACGGGTTCTTCATCTTCTAAACCATTGGTATGTGGTGTTCCACAGGGATCTGCTTTGTGCCCCCTTTTGTTCAATTTATACCTTTCTCCTTTGCCGAATTTCATTGAAGCGTGGGATCTTAATGTAGTGGTTTACGCTGTTGACACCCAATTGCTTTTTTCCATCCAAGATAATACAGAGGCAGCTTTTCACAATTTTAAAGAATGTCTTAGAGGTGTCGCAACTTGGATGGATGCAAATTGTTTAAAACTAAATTTCGACAAAACATAAGTTCTGGTTTTACAGCCAAAATATAGACCTCCGCCACCTTCCTTTTGGGGCCTGCTGAACTTGATACTCCTCCTAAGCTTACCTCGTCCGCGAGAAATCTGGGTATTATCTTTGGCTCCACCCTCTCCTTTATGGTGCAAATTAAACATATTTCGTCTGTCTTCTGAAGATGAAAACTATAAAGAAGGTTCTTGATCAGGTTCCTGAAAAGACTGGGAAAACAGTAGTTCATTCGTTAATCAAGTCCCGTCTGGACTACTCTAACAGTCTCTTCCTCGGTCTTCTTGCATATTTGATTTGCAGACTTCAGCTAATTCAAAATGCAGCGGCACGACTAATCAGGAGAGTGCCGAGGAGCCATCATATCTCTCCACATTTGAGATATCTGCACGGGCTTCCGGTGGAACAGCGTATCAATTTTAAAGCTCTTACGTTGGCTTTCAGAGCTTATTATGGTGAGGCCCCACTTTATCTGTTGAATAGTCTGACTCAATATACTCAAGAGGGCACTTAGATTAAAAAATAACCTCCTTCTGCGGATTCCAAAATTTCTGAAGTCTCGTTGTGGTGGCAACTCCTTTACTGTACACACGGCAAAACTTTGAAACAGTCTTCCTTTGAAGTTATGGCAACTTGAGCCTGTGTCTGCTTTTAAAAGGCAACTTAAAACTTGGCTATTTGACTCTGTCTAGTTTTCCACTACTATGGCCTGCCTATACTGTCTGCTAGAGCACTGGGACGCTTCTTTGAAGTGGCTGTGCGCTTTAACAAGTGTCATTTGATTGACTGATTAAAAAAAATCATATATAAAAAATACATGTATACCCGTAAAGAGAGCCTTTGGTGATCTGCAGGTTATGTTTCAAATTTTGGAAAGGCTGACTTGGCCTTTCCTTCTTCTAGGTTGGGTATAGTGAGAGCCATTTAATTGGGTATTAATAACGTCCGTTCTTTACATCGCTTAGAAATGACAGAAGTGTGGTGTGAAGCACTACATAAAACAAGTAATTATTGTTATAGCACGCCTGATAGGGCTGGTACCCGGACATCTCTGGAATGTTTACTTTAGTTTTAGTAGTTACAAACTGGGGATAGAGAGTCAAAAGGGCTGTCCTAGCAAACAAAAGTATGATAAGAACATTTTTCATACCAGCCTGACTGCATGGAGTGTGAATCTGTACTGCATGGAGTATTAATCCGTACTGCATGCAGTGTGAATCTGTAGTAACCAAGGCCAGCCTTCTCAACCTTTTTTCGTCTATAAGTTTTAAAAAATGGCGCCAAACGGTGCATTTAATAGCCACATTTAAAAAAAATAATGCATACAAGTAATAGTTCTGTAGAGGAACTCAATTTTTTAACACTTCAGAGTCTAGCACAGTACTCAGAACCATTACCTATGGAGACCAACAAATCAGGTGTGCCTATATGAAAACGAACTCCTACTTCTTCAGGGATGCTCTTCAGCCTGGATGGACTCAGTATCACGAAGACCACTCAGCCCTTAATCCAGTCCTCTGTTCTTTAGCGCTAGGGAATTTTCCTGTGTCCTATGTGGTCCGTCTAACCGGAGTCTGAGCAGACAGCATGCCCAATGCATATGTCAGCGACACATTTTCCGAATTTGACACCCCGACCGGCCTTATTTTTGCTACTTTCTCAGAAAAGGGGTGTGCAAAGCTGGCATAAAGTGATAGGCACTGAAGAGGTATGAGTGAGGGCTGCACAGGTGGGACTCGAGGAAAGGCACTGACTTGTGGCCACCCTCCCCAGAAAACCTGAGATTGCCTGATTTTGTCTCTAGCAAATCATCTGATTAGTCAGTCCATCTGAAGTGGCGGGAATCACATGACATGTGTCTGGCAATAAGATTTGACTTCTTTTTTTCTGTCATATGATGTTCTACTATAATACACTGTACACTTCAAAAGGCCATGGGATGGCTCTAACCAGTTTGCTTGGTCCCTGACCCTCCCACTTGTATTAGACAGATTGGATTTGCTCTTTACCTTAATGCCCTTCCCTGGATGTCCATGCTCGGACACCTACAGCAAAAGGTGGACGGATTAGGGATAAAATCAGCAAGAGGCAAATCCTGCTGTCTGTATCCCTGTGAAGTACATGGTGTGTTTTAATAAGGGAAGGTACTGAAATACATAGCAGCACATACTCAGGGAATGCTCTGAATGTTGTATTTACCTGCCTAGGTACTGATAAACTGAAAATAAAATGATAGAATTTCTTTAATTGTAAAATGCATTAAAATCCATGTTAAATGTACATAAAACAATTTCACTTGGGTCTGATGAAATAATGCACGGTCCTAGAAATATTATGCTTCATTTCTCATCATGTAAGAACAGGCCTCTCTATGCTTCTGTATTTTCCACAATTGGATGATGCCAGCTGTATTGGTGAGATGGTATTTCAGCTCTTTGTTTAGACATAGGAAGTTCTTTTCAGGTCTTGTTACAGACTGCTTTAGCTGGCTGATGTATGAGCCCCCAATTTCGGCAGCAGTGGCCAAAAATTTGGGGGTCAAATTTGGCAAGTACCTATCTTTTAAGCCGCAAGTACGACTTGCTTTTCAGGGCTAAAATCTTTAAAAAAAAGACTATCAAATCAGACGTCGTTCCCGCTCTTATTACAGCCAGACTAGACTATGCCAATGTTCTGTATCTGGGGTCACAGGCGGAACTGCTGCATAAGCTCCAACTGGTGCAGAATGCTGCAGCACGCTTAATCATGAACATCCCTAAAAGGCAGTCCATCCACAGAGGTTTGAAGGTACTGCATTGGCTTCCTAACAGGCAAAGAGTTAAATGTAAAGCCTAATGGATTACTCTCAAAGCACTACACAATAAAGGCCCCATTTACCTACAGAAAAGAGTCAAAGTTTATGCATTCCGATCAGCTAACCAGTGCCCTTATATGTGTTCCTAAATTCCGCAAAGGCAGAGCATGGGGGAAGATCTTTCTGTGTGGGCGGCTAGTCTGTGGAATTCCATGCCAAAACATTTATGGGAGAGCGAAATGGAATCTGCTTTTAAATCTGGCCTGAAGACTTTGCTTGGGAGGTTGAGTATGAGGCTGGCCTTATGGGTGTGGAAACAGGATGTTGTTACTGCTTTCACCTGGGCGGACATATCCACTTTCTGTCGATAATGGTCCCTAGGTTCCTGACATGTGACCTGGGGTTAGGTTCTAGGTCAGCTGGCCACCAGATGGAGTCCCATGAAAAGGTGTTTTATCCGAAGATCACTACTTCTGTTTTGTCTGTGTTTGAGACCGTTGGACTTCATCGAAGAGGATACTTCCATAATGTATTTGGCAAACTTATTCCTTGTGTTGGGGCTTTTGTCCAAGAAGGACGGTGTGAGTTGTGTGTCATCCGCATAAGAAAGGATTTCGATGTCATGGGTGCAGATGACGTAGGACAGAGGGGTTATGTAGGTGATGAAGAGAGTTAGGCTAAAGGAGGAGCCTTGACGTACTCCAGAGATGAGTTTTCGGGTTTCAGAGGAGTATGGCGTCAGGTTGACTGACATGGTTCTGTCCTACAAGAAAGAGCAGATCTATTGGAGGGCAGTTCCTTGAAAGCTGGTCTTGTGTAGGCGCCTAATGAGAATTGGGTGAAATACTGTGTAAAATGCCACCTCTGATAGGTCCAGAAGGATGAGGGACACTGGTTCTCCTCTATCCAGGATCATGCAGGTGTCGTCAGTGGCTGCAATGAGTGCTGTTTCCGTGCTGTGGTTGGGTCTGTAACTGGACTGCGTCGGGTCGAGGAGCTGATGGTCAGCAAGGTGTTCAGTAAGCGGTCTGTTGATGGCTTTCTCTAGGGCATTGGCCAGGTAAGGAAGGAGGGAGATCGGTCGGTAGTTGGTGAGATACGCTGGGGGCGCAGAGGGCAGTGGCATCGGCATGCTTCCAGGCTACCTAGAAGGTGCCTGCGTCACATTCAGGATGAGAGTAAGTACTTGGCTAATAGGGGTCACTCTTGACAAAGGTGTGGTGGAGTAAGGGTCTGTAGGTGCCTGGAGTGTATGGACTTTATGATCGCGGAGGTTTCATCTGTGGTGATGGCGTACTACGTGGTCTGTGTACCAGCTGGCTTGTGTTTGTGTTCTTCTTGTTTTATTGCGTATAAAGGGGGCCATGTTGTCGGCAAAGATGGCAGTCCAGTTGCTGAAGTTCTTGATATCATATGTTAAGTTGCTGGGATAGCTCGGAGTGGCTTGTGAAGAAGGCGGAAGCCCAGTCTTCCTCTGAGACGTTTCTCCATCAGTGGCGGCCGGTCCTGATATGTTAGGGCTTTTATGGTCCAGAATGGTGATGCTGAAGCTGATGAGGGTGTGGTCAGCCCAGGTGCTAGGCATTGCTTTGCTGACTGTGATGTTACCGAGGGTGGAGAAGATAGAGTCAAGGAGGTGTCTGGCGGTGTTGGTGAACCTGTGATGTCCTGGCTGAGGCCAAGGTTTCTAAGGCTTTCAAGGAAGGTAGTCAACTTGGGGTTAGTGCAGTCTTCTGAATGAAAGCTCAGGCCTCCAAGAAGGTATTATGTACTCGAGTCGATGATGAGGGGCACAATGAAGTCCGTGAGGTAGCAGACAAAGTTGGGTGAGGTCCTGATGGACTGCATATTATTGTTCCGCAGAGGGTAAGGCTGGCTGTGATTTGTAGCTCGAAGGTGAGGTGCTTCATGTAGTTAGCTGCAGTGTCTGCGGAAGTGATGCAGCTGAAGGTGCCTTGAGAATAATGGCAAATTCTCTTCCAGGCTTGAGTTGCCGATCTTGCCTGATGATCTTCCAGCCATTGGGAATAGCTGAGACAATGTTTGGTGCAGAGGCTGGGTTCAGCCATGATTCAGTGAGGAAGGGAAGTTCTGGTGTTCAGTCGTGCTGTCAGGTCCCAGACTTTCGTGGTTTGGTTGCTAAGTAATCAGGTTTTGAGGAGCATGCACGGGAGAGTGTATGGGTGTCTGGGTGGCGGTTGAAGTGCACTTGAGAGGTGCTGGGTGCTGTGGGTGCAGGAGTGGTGAGAACTCAAGAAGGCTGTGTGCAACAGAATATGCAGGAGGTACAGGTGAACGCTCCTTCCATTTTGTGCGGCATGATGCAGCAGCATTGCAGCGAGCAGCACCTGGGGTTGAGGGCATGGAGGGATGAGGCTAGGTAGCAGTGGGTCGGTGTAGGCTCCCATGGTCCTGACACTGGGAGCGGTCCAGGCATGGACGGGTGTGGAGAGGCTTGCAGTTGGCACGTCCATTGCAAATCACGCTTCAGCCGACATTACGTATTACCTGAGAGATGATGTGGAGAGCACCTGGCAGGTTTGTGGGAGTGTGGAAGGCAGGAAATGGACAAACGCAAAGGAGCTGGAGGAGTGATGAGGAGGGGGGAAAGGAGCAGTAAAGGGAATAAAGAAGGACATCAGACAGAGGCAGAATGAACAAGGCAGAATAAAGACAGTGGACAATACAAACAATGAAGGGCAAACAAAGGGCAGAACGGACAAACAGTGACAGGGCAGTATGGACAAACGATAAAAGGGCAAACAGTGAAAGGGCACAGTGGACAATCAATGAAGGGGTACACACTGAAAGGACAAAATGGCCAAACACTGAAAGAGTAAAATGGACAGAGGTAAAACGAACAG
Organism: Calotriton arnoldi; assembly: GCA_963921515.1. Taxonomy (NCBI): domain Eukaryota; kingdom Metazoa; phylum Chordata; class Amphibia; order Caudata; family Salamandridae; genus Calotriton; species Calotriton arnoldi. Next base: position 1,563,647 of record CAWUFW010001319.1, on the reverse strand, counting down.
AGGCAAATAGAATCAAGTCAAAACGAGCAAAGCAGGATGAACTGTGGCAAAACAATGGTAAAAACAAGTGATACAAACAATGAAAGGAGCAGAATGGATAAACCTATGTGAGAAAGAAAGAGAGACAGAGTGACAGGCGAGAGAGGAGCGAGGCAAGAGCCTCAACGCAGCTAAACAGGGTCCGCAAGGACCTTGTCTGGTCGGATGACCATATACAGATAAGTCCCAGGTGCTAGGACTGTTTACCTGCTAGAGAGAAAATGGTCTGTGAGTCGGCTATCTTCAGCCACTGGCTTTCATGTGTTTTCAATGGTTTGAAACTGCCCGGAAGAGCTGTCGGTCAAGGCCATGCCATTGTGATTGCTGATTACATTGTTCTATTTGTGTTTCCAGTAGATTTTGGTAAGGAAATCAAGTAGTCCATTTGTGAAAATTCAGATGCAGTATGGCATGCAGCTTGAAACGAAGACCAATGTGTGTTATTTGATGTATTTACTTTGCTAGCACAATGACATTTTAATTGCTAATTCATGACTTTACATGGATTCCGAAGCCTGCCATAAATTAACGTACAGTGCTAGTCACTAATCACCCATGAGCATTAATGTTTTACTTTGCTGTCATGTTGTTGAATTGACAGCCTTTTGCTTCACAAAATAAAGCTGTGCTGGTATATTTTCCTAATCAACAAAAATACCAACCCTTTGTCAAAATATCTACTGTGCGATATTTCCTGTGTATGCCCTATAAGTTAATGTCTTTCAACACAAACCACATCTTCTGTCTCGATTTCATAACTCTCATCTTTGAGGTTGCTGCTTAACTCTGCTAATGCAGTGTCCGCAGGGGGTCCTTTTTAATTATCGTCATTATTATTATTAGAAGTAGTAGTAGCGAGGAAACCATCTAACTGTATTAAAAAAAATAGTTCATGGTCTTCTCCTCTGGGTCTGGATTGTTTCATGTTTCCTGCTGTGGATTGTAAGCAACAAGTATAAATGTATAGCATCAAATATAATAAACCACTCATCTATAGGCAAAAGGTGTGCATTATTAATAGTACTTATTTATTCTTTTCATTAAGAATGTGGATTTAAAGGCAAGAAGTCTGGAAAAAGCTGGAATAGTACAAACATTTAAAATTACAATAGTGCTATTTCCTACAATACATAACCTATTATACCACAGCTAACCATATCTAACTTACGCATGCCCATTAGGAGAGCGAGGGTTGAGCAAAGGCTCAAACCTCGGTCTCCTAATGGGCAGGCGGGCGAGAGGTAACCGTGCCCTAAGCCAATCCTCAGGGTGAGGTAGGATTTTCTCTTTTTATTTAAAAAATCCCCCGGCACAACACCCCCCCCCCGCGAGCCGCGTCTGGCAGAAATGAAGTGCTTTGTCCAAGATCACACGAGTCGACTTGGGGGGCAGAGATAAGAACTCAAGCCTCCTGCTTCAACGACCAAGGGTGTGCGAAATCGCAATTTGTTTGCACAGTTCTATGACAGTTTTGCAAAACTAAGCTGTCGGAAGGAAATGCGGTTGCTGATCTCACATGACTTGTATTACGTGACTGCACCTCCCTTAAAAAAGTCTCAATAGATCCTAGCAGGAGAGTCGAACAGAAAATGTCGCTAGGTAAGAAATGTTCTCAATGGAGCTGATAACTAATGCGCGAGGGGAGGGGCACGCTTGAAAAAGTCAGGCGAAAATGCATAATACGATATTTTGACAAAAATATGTGAGTTTCACATAACATACGACTAGGGAATATCGCTTATTTTTGTAGTGTAATTTAAATTTCCCCCAGTTTGCAGTCAACCCTTTACACGCTAGGACCCATCTCCTGCCCCCACTGCAAGTAGTTTGGTGGATTTAACTCTCAGTTGACCCCTTTTGTGTCCGCTCGTATCTACATACACCCGGAACCATAATTACATTTTAGCGGTTTTGTACAGACTGCACGAGGGGACGTGACGGGCTGCTCAGGGGTTACATATTGCACCCTCTGATTCACCACTCACGTGAGACAAGGAGGGGTGCTCTTATCGAGTTCACAGCACGCTTGTCATGTGAAGGGGACATTGGTTGTGAGGATTTTATTTCCCAAATGTGGTACATTCACCCAATTATCCGGGGTGACCTGCTTTTAAAACCAAAAAAGAAGCATATCTTTCAAGCTTTCCAGGTCAAGGCGCGCGTAATTCATTCAGATCCCAGAATCCAAAAACAAAAAAACCTGGACTGAACGAATTACGGAACTGGGAAACAAAACATTAATGTGAATTTTTATGGTGATACTTCCCTCCACTCTACAGTTCGTTTGCAGTGGGTCCGTGATCTGCTGAGCGCGTAAACCGAAATGCACTGCAGAAGGCTTACATTTCGGCACGCATGTCACATGGTCGGTAAGGTAAGAGCTAGACACGCCTGCAGCAGTGCAGCTACATGTCAAGGGCCGGAGCTTCCAAGGGGCTAGCGGACAATGTCTCTCATTGTAGCGCGTGCCCAGGGATCACTGACTGCTCAGGAGGGGGCAGAGGGCCAGGTGACGTGACCGAAGGAGGTGGTGAAGTGAACAAAGTACTGGTTTGGGCCAGGGATTATGCTGACAGGTGTTGTGCGGGATTCTTCCAGGAATCGAATCCCCAAGCCCCTGATTATTCTTGGCCTCTGAGCACAGAGAGCCATTGTACGGAGCTACTTGCAAGGAGCCGTCATCCGGACATGGGTTCGTCAAGAGGGGTTAGATCGACATCCAGCCTTTCCCAAAAAGTACCTTGTTTCAGCTTAGCGTGTCACCGAAGGTGATAATGCTCCGCGAGGTTCACAGTTCCTTATCTGTGACTGTTTGACCTAGGCTAAGAAGCCAAGACGGTCTAATAACAAAAGAGCTCCAGCTGGCGCGAGGCAGTAAATTACTCCCTGGAGCAGGCTGGCGCTCCTTAACAAAATGGATCAGCGTGTTACAAAAATAAGTCTGCCCGGCTTAAAAATATCTTGGATGGAATGAATGCCTTCTCAAATACCCAGTGAAAAGGTCTGCTGTGGTCAGTTTGGGTGAGATTCAGGCTATTACTAAAAATACTGCCGACTGCATGAATATTCATCATATTAATGAGTTCCTCTAGCTGGCTTATTATAGGCTTCATAAATAATCACGGGCGCCAAGGGCTGGAACTTTCAGAATTCTGATTTGAAGTAAACATGCTAAACATAGCTGACAGGGAGCAAGAATATTCTTCTGTTTATTCTGTTCAAGTGTGGTGGCACTCTTGCTGCCTAAATGTCTACTGCTCACTTCCCTCTCATGGGATCCGGGGAAGGTGGCAAACCCAGTTGTCGCCACCTACTATAGGGAAGTGCTAAGTACACGACTGGCATGTGCCGTGGCAGCCAGCACGAATATATTTTTGCCACTGCGAGAGGCAAGCCTAGGAATGCAAATGATGAACTTGTGGCAGACTGGCAGAACCCTTTTGTAGCCTGCTCTCACAGTAATCTTTTATGCGGGCTAGCGCTCAGTGCATGTTACAATGATTGCAAGTGACTGTGCACACATCTCTAGCTCTTATTTAAATGAGGGTGCTTTTACCTTGGAAAAAAGCAACCATGCTTAGCCCTAAACTACGGCCCAGTTTCTTGGATGCAACGACCAACTTCTCTTATGTTATATTAAAGTATATTTTCGAGTGCACTTTTACTCCTCTGTGTTTCTTTGCTCTAAAGGGGACAAGAACAGAGAGCCCAAGAGTCCTATCTTTGCTTAAAGAGATTTCGACATCTAATTTGATATGCTATGGTCCATGACAAGTCATAAAAGGGACTGGAGATTCGAGTGGGGGAGGTCAAAGGAACACGAATCTCCACCTACTAATCCTGCTTCATTTGAACAAGCAACCAATAAGAGGCCAGAGTTTCAAATATGATTACCTCTGCAGATGGGAACTCAAAAATCGAGTTGCAATCTGGTTGGATAGCCAATTACATTTTTACGCAATAGTTTAGCATGGCCAAACGTCGGGACCATAGCAACAAGTCAGGCTGCATCGTTTTAAACCCACTGTAAATAGGATTACTCTGTAATCAGACACAAACCTGTAATCAAATCACAAACTTACTTAGCTGACGTGGTTAGTTGTCTACCTTGTGCGGTAAGAAAGGCATGATATTACTTACACTACATAGGAGGTAGGAGTAAACAGAGACCACTGACAAGTCATACAGTGACAGATTTAAAATGCGGGTTTTTGACATGCACCCTTGGTGGTGGGCCAGTAGGTTTTCATTGAGAGGTCCTTGCTGCTACCCACCATCATGATGTCGGTGTTAGCAGAGTTTATATTGAGGCATTGGTTGTCAACTTACTGCCTTTTCTTTCAAACAAAATTGGAAGGACTCTGCTGAAGTTCTTCAGACAACCCGAGAAGACGCTGGATGCCTGACCCAGTTTCGAATGGGTGCAGGTTCCTGTTCTGGGGTTTATAAGTTAAGAATTTCCAGGTCAGGATTTACATTACAATAAATCACATGGTATTTTCTTCTTTTGCTTTGTTTCTGTACTAGATTTCCGGAGCCTGCAGGCTTTAGTTATTGTATGACAGATTGGCTTTTTGATTATACTTAATAGCATGTGAGGATATGCTGCTAAACTCTTGCTATTGTTGTCGGGATTGAGTAGATTGTGCGGAGTTTCATGGATTTAGTTACATTTTACCTGCAGGTATCTGCTAGGCCTCCCTCCCTCAGTCACTGCGCCTACCACGCCACTCTACTCTTGGGTTAGGGAGGTCATGAGGCTCCTGGAATGTGGGTAAAGTTGGAGGAGCTGGGGCTCAGCGTGGGCTTTTATTCTCACATGGGTTGTGAGGCAGGGATATGTGCATAGCACATGTACGCTGCAGTCAAACTTCCAATTTATTTTCATGGTGGTGGGGTAGATTTTGCTCTCTTTTCCTTTCAAACGGGCTATGTGCATGCTGCAGGGCACAATGAATATAAGTCTTAGCATGTTACAAGATAGATTGAGAGGCGAATGTGTGCTTAATTCCAATTAAATCTGAAACAATTGTTCGAAGGTGGTGCAGCGCAAAAGCTGTCCACTCTTTACACGTCACGAGTTATGATAGATGACATGAGAAAATGTTCATAGAGAGGTGACATGAACGTGCACCTTGCAGGCGTTTCTTATTTAAAGCAATGAGTTATGAGAAAAGGTTCACTTGATATTAGTGAAGAGTGCATTTATTGTAGAATTAGAGAATCAACTCACAAGAATATGTTTAACCATCATGATTAAGATGTTTTAATGAAGCTTGACTAATACGAATGAAACCATCGTGGTGCAATAGCAATGTGCTTTCACTGATGAAGAAAACCCAATTTTCCGAAACATGTGCTATATTGTCGGTTTAACTCCTGGTGACTTCATTTTAATAGACAATCATCCATAAATATGCAGAAACCTAGTTCATGTTAAACGATAATAGAAATGTAATGTATGCATGAATGTTACACATATGTACTTGGATGTCATATCATGGGAACTACCTTTCAAAGACACAGCCCTAGCGCGCAGAGCAGCTCACCAGGGACCGGCAATGCAGGACTCGTGCGCGCTCCAAAGTAAGTTCACTAACTTCAGGTCTCCCCGCTTCACGCGCTTTTAGCAACACGTCCTTCCCGCGCTTGTGTTGTTGTTGTTGTTATTGTTGTGCTCCCTTTGGGGCAAACGCTTTGATTCGCGATGCCTGTGAAGAAAGTGATGCGCATCGCAGGGCTTTTTTTTTTGTTTGTTTCAAGTGCGTTGCAGCTTGCAGAGTGCGTATGTTTTCAAACTGAAATGCAGAAAAGCCTTAGTTACATTTTAGCAAAAGAAACCTCTTTCTTTAACGCATTTGGTGCTTTTGAGGGCTGGGGGGCGCTGGGTGAGTGAATGATGGTTTTGTTTCTGCATCTGCGCTAGAACGCTTTGAAAACGAAAGGTCAGAGTGTAATTGCTTTTCCAATGCATCAGCTAAGCTTTTGTGATTCTGAATTTAAGATGTGGTAATTTGCAAACCAGGATATTTGATTTGCGCGTTCATCGGAGACATGTTTGAATTTGTTGGCAAACTTACTGAACTTAAATGGCGCTCTTCTACCGACTCGGTTGGATTGTATTTTTAGACGTTTTGTGTTTAGGTAATGTTTATTTCTTGATCTTTAAGGACGCTAAATGCTTGTGCTTTTGTGAATGCCACGTGTGTGTGCATACACATGTTGCATACATATACATACATATTTAGATCAGGTGTGTGGGTCTGGCATGTTTGAAAGGCTCTGCTGGGCGGGATTTATAAACAAAGGATAGTGTGGGGCAATATTTTGGTGTTTTCTGCCTCCCGCTGCCAAGTTTGAGGGAGGCTTGCGTGGGCTCTAATGCTGTCGCCATGCTCCCTCCACCATTAAATGGAACGGAGAATTAAGCAACCTATTTGCGCTGGTTATTTTTGCTGGCATTTCAGTTTGTTACCTATCCTCTTTTAAGGATTCATTATTTGTGTTCACTTTTATATCCTTTCACTTTGTCACTCTATCAGACTCAACTATGTCATTCTGTGTTTGACTGATCCCGGTTTAAAAGAACCAGGGGTGGTGTTGGCGATTAAGAGGCTGAGGCCGTTTCAGAGAACAGTTTGTGTTGCCAGCATTAGCTTTATGATATGAACATATTTGTTTCGGCCGCATTGTAGTTTGTTAGCAGTAAATTGGACAGTGTTTGTTCCTTTTTATGACTTGCCATTGTTGTCCGTGGTATTTCAATGTATTTTAATTATTTAAAGGTTTTGTCTAACGCTTTCAAAAGCCCTTGGGTGTCAGAGGTTTTACAGGTAAGAATATAGCAACTTATTCAGGGATCGAATGAGATGCTGTAGAAATTAGTCGTCAGATATATTTACATTACCTGATAAAATAAGAAAGGGAAACTACTATGTTATATGACATCTCTTTATTAATGTAATAACTGCACTTTCACAATTGCTTTATTAACCATCCTGCTTTCTCAAATTTGCTTGAAAATGCACCATTTGTCCACTCTTTTTTCAAAATTTTCTCGGGGGGAAAACCCCCCGAACCCCCATTAGGTTGTTCGGGCTCGCTCGCTACGCTCGCTCGCTGCGGTGCAGTATGCCAATAATTTTACGCCCCACCACTTTCAAATGTCACCAGCCACCACTGCCCACCATATCTACCCTCTACCATAACTAGTTACTATACCTATTTACAATACCTAACCAACGATAACTTACCTATCTACCTAATATACATATCCTGCTACACCTTTCCTACCATACCTAACCTACCTAATCTACCATACCCAACATTACTCTTCCACTGCAGTGCACACATTTTGCAGCTGCCCTGATGTGGTGGTTTTGTGAAACAACGGCTGTTTTTGCCACCTTAAGGTGCTGCGCCCTGCCACAGAAAGCAATGTCTAACCTCCAGCATTGAGCAATGGTAAGGCAGCCTGCACCAGGAAAGCGCGGGTTGCAGTTTTTGAAGGGCATAAAAATGTCAATGTCATTGCCTCTTTAAAAATAGCAAGGTCTAATTGGCTTTGCCAATGCTTGTTTCCCATTGAAGTGTTGCGGGGGGAGGCGGGGGCAGGGGGAGTTGACTGCCACTTGGAGGGATCAATACCTCCAGTCATATCAGCTTTCTGCAGAATTTAATTTGCCGTCTCAGCCTGGAAGCTCTGGTAACTGTGCAATTACTTGTGCAAATGTGTCAGGTTCATCAGAAGCTGTTCTTGGACATTTTAAGAGGAAGACAGAAGCCGACCTCTGGCTCCTTATCAAAGGGGAACTGAACAGAAATAAGGATCTTTCAGTGCTGTTTCGCTAGATCAGATAAGCTTATGTGTGAACCTGAGGGCTGGCTGCTGCTTGCTTGAATGACATTTTGAAATGACTGGATATTTACAGTTCTGCTGTAGCGAATACCGTTCAAGTATCTGTTCTGATGCGTTAAATTAGAAGTGGACCCCGCAGACTGCCACAGGTGTTCTGTGCCTCAGTTGCCGCTGTCATTTCAATGTAATGCCAAGTACAATTTTGCATGCATGCCTGTGGTCTTACCACATATGTTTCTTATGCTCTAACTTTTTTAAGGGTGTGTCTTAATTTTTACCCTTAATGCCCAAAGGCATTGCTTAGGGTGTTCACCAACGCAAAAAAAGTGCAGTTCTTTCTGCACTAAAGCATTTCATATCCAACTCCTTAATTCGGCACATGGGTACGATTTGGAAACTCTGTTGTTCGTCCATCTTTGCTGTTTTAAAAGTGTGCGGATACTACAATTTGAGTGAAATGGGGAAGTAAATATGGTGGATTCCTAACAGGGAAATAATGCAGCCAGAGTTAATGATTCTTGTTGGTATCTCCCCATTATGTTATGTTAAGCTGATTTATAAAGCGAGCGGCTGCCCCAGCAAAGGGGCGTCCCAGCGCTGAAACCAGATTAGCGCAACAGAACACCTTATAGCGAAGGGAACAGAAACATTTTAATAGCTTTACGGAAGGGCAGATAAAGCTTTAGGCTGCGGATGGAAATAGGAAGGGAATTCCAGAGTCTAGAAGCCAGCACCCGGAAGGATCGGCCACCAGCACGAGCCCTCCTCACCCTGGGGACAACCACAAAATTCTGTCCCATAGAGCGAAGTTGGCGGGAGGGGGTGTAGAAAGAGTGCAGGTTTGACAGAATACTAGGCGATGAAGAGTTGAGGATTTTAAAGGTAATGCAGAGGGCCTTGAATTCCACACACCTGGCAACAGGCAGCCAATGAAGGCGGCGTATTGCATTCGAGATAGATCACCGCCTTGGCAAGCCAAGGAGCGCTCGGGCCGCTGCGTTCTGGACCCTTTGTAGTCTGACAATCTCAGCCTGATTGGCCCCGATGTAAAGGGAGCTGGCATAGTCCAGTCTGGACAGAATCAAGGCCTGGACGACAACCTGCCTGACTGAAGGGTCGAAGAAGCCCAGCAGGGTTTAAGCCCCCGCAGTAGCCCGAAGCACGTCCCTGCCACCTTCTTAGTTTGAGTTCTGAAGTTAAGGGCAGTGTCAAGCCAGACCCCCAGGTTTTTTACCGCCTGTTTAGGAACGGGTGCCGACCCCAGTGCGGCGGGCCACCAGTGCTCACACCACAGCTCTGAGTCTCTCCCCACTAACAAAACCTCAGACTTACTAGCATTGAGCTGTAGACAGTTGGCATTCATCCACCCCGAGACAGCCTTGAGATCGCTGCGAAACTTGCACGCGTCTCGAGTAGTGTCATCGGTGAGAGTGACTATCAACTGGGTATCGTCTGCAAACGACACCACTGTGAGCCCTCTGTTTTTTGCCACCGTTACCAGTGGTTGCACATACAGGTTGAACAGGGTGGGGCTCAAAGCCGAACCCTGAGGAACCCCCTGCTTGATGGCATAGACTCTGGACGAAAAAGGAGGGGCGGTCAACTGGAAGGTCCTCCTAGAAAGAAAGGAGGCAAACCAATCCAGGGCGCCATCCGCTATGCCTACCTCCTCCAAGCGCCTGAGCAGAATCTGGTGGGAGACCGTGTCGAACGCGGCACTGAGATCAAGCAGAATCAGTGCCGACGTACGACGTACGACCGGCGTCTAGGGCTCATCTCAGATGTTCGGTGACAGCAAGAAGAGCAGATTCCGTGCTGTGACCAGGACGGAATCCATTCTGAGATGGGTCTAGAAGATTGTTTGCCTCCAGATACTCCGTCAGGATAGTATTAACGTGAACCTCAGAGATTTTTGAGACCCTGGGCAGGAGGGAGATGGGGCGGAAACTCTCCAGCTGAGTAGCGTCCAGGTTAGGTTTCTTTAGTAGGGGGACCACTTTAGCATGCTTCCAAGTGCATGGCACAGTCGCCGAAGAAAGGAAAAGATTGATCACATGGCACAAAGGAGGGATGAGCACAGGTAGAATTCTCATCGCATAGGCCGGCTTCAGTGGGTCAGACGGAGAACCGGACTTGACCTTCCTACATATCACCGATAGTTTCTCCTGAGAGATGGCGGGGAGAGTAGTCAGCGTGTACGAAGTGGGGGACCGGGCCATGGGGACGGAAACTGATGCAACCTGGGGGAAGGATTGATAAATCTTTTCCACCTTCTCCACAAAGAAGGAGGCCAGGGCATCGCATTGATCATTAGATAACAGCGGGGTGGCAGTCAGGGCTGTAGATGATTGCAGCACTTTCAGTATCGAGAAGATGCTTTTAGATGGATTAGTGCTGCTCTTGATCTCCTCCGCATAATTCCTGCCATTCTGAGAATCTGTCCAAAGAATGGGGAATAACCACGCAGACCTGGAAGTACTGGATCCTTTTCCCATGGTCATCCATGATAAATTCCAGGGACAAATTTGAAACATTTCCCTCCTGCTCTGAGCAGTGGGGTGCAAGGCATGGTGGAAGGGGCGGGAGAGAGTGGGAGATAGTTCAGTTGTGAGCTGTCTGGAGAGAGCCTTTTGTGCTCCCCCGGTGGTGGAGGAGAGAAGTTAGATGGAGACAGCCCAGACCAGAGGTCCCTGAGGTTTTCTGGGGTGCAGACTTGCAAGACCTGGTCTGGAGTCCCCACACAGGATAATTTCTGGCGGGGAAACACTGGGCCATTTGTGATCCGCTGACGGGGTATCCTCCACTGAGGACACTGCTCCACCAGACCTTCTGGGATATGCCTATATTGTCAAGGCTTTACATTAGGGGAGTAACAGTTAAATTACTGTGAGGAATTAAAGGAGAACATATTTTAAAATCCTAAAATGGAAACTAGAGAGTCTGGAAGGGATTGATAACATAAAATGCATAACACTTTAGAAGTCATTCGAGTTTTTGGAAGTCGAAATAATTCCATGGCTAAAATGTTGAGAATAAATGGGGTCCATGACAAAAAAATTAAATAATAATTAGGAGACGAGGCATTCCAATTTGTGCTTTTTAATTCTGAGAGAAAAGTAGAAGAGCAGTTATTGGTATTTGTCAGAATTGCAATACTGGTGCAGGTATTAGTGCTGCAAATCTGTAAATCATCTTTTAAACACAATACAAGCTAAGAAGACCTTACAATTTGTGACTCCTTTTTGGGAAGTACATGTGAAAAAATTTAGGTTGCTGTAGGAGAGGAAACATATGGTCCCTCATGTACAAAGATTCCTGTTAAGGAATCGTAAATTGCAACATTCAACGATTCCCAATTTGCGATTCCTTGACCGGAATGTACAAAGAAGGATTCGGTAAAAGCACACCAACCTTTACCAAACACAATTGTATTTTGCGAACCGACCTATGTACTAATAGGTCGGTTCTCAAAATACAGAATCGTAGTGGGTCGCAATTCGACCTACTTCATTAATATGCTTGAGGTAGGTAGTACATTGTGTCCTACCATTGGCTACATTCACAGGCATGGTGGCCTTATGGGGTCAGCAGACCCCCATGACTGTGATTGCTTTTAAATAAAGTAATCTTTTTTTTTTTTAATGCAGCCCATTTGCCTTAAAGGAAAACTGGATGCTTTTACAAAGAAAAAAAGAAAAATTACACAAACTTTTTTAAGAGCAGGCAGTGGTCTCATGGACCACTGCCTGCTCATAAAAAAACATTTTTGTGAACATTCAGAAAGGGGAAGGGGGGCTCACATGGACACCTTCCCATTTGCGAATGCCTTACCACCTCCTTTGAGGAGGTGGTAAAATATTAATAGCCGGATTTCAGTTGCAAAATATTAATACATACCTTAAAGATTCAGTATCTGGAAGGAATGACCTTATCACGCCCCTTCCAAATACCGAATCGTTATTTATTCCCAAAGCCAATTAGCGATTCAGTAAGATTCAATAACATCTTACCGAATCACTATTTGGCGAATTTACAAAATGGCATTTTGCGGTCGGAAAGTCTCTAATTTTATGAATCGGAGCCTTACCAACCATTAAATGGCATGATACATGAGGGTCTTAGGTTATAATATAAGAAAAAAAATGCAAAGTGACGTGGAGCTGTAAATATTGTCTTGATCGAACCACACCACAAGTCTGAATTTCTGTAGGAAAGGAATACAGTGCATCATTACTTAGCATTCTAACAAGAAGCTTTACTACAAAAGACCTGGGGAATCCCTGAGATTTCACCAGCGATGCATGCATCGGACTTTCCTGGCCAAAAGGACGTAAGATATTCCTTGGGCCACCCATACTCAGGTGCATTAGTCCTCACCCCAGAAAAGAGAGAACTGAAGGGATTCTTCAAGCACAACCACTCATGTGCGGTACTGGCCTCAGATGCAAGAGGTGAATACACACACCTGAGGCAGAGTAAACCAAGGAAATACCTGGTTGCAGAGTCATGGGAAACCACGTCCCATGTTTGAGGCAGATAATTAGCAATCCCATGGGACTTCTCGAAGCTCAGCAAGGAGGATACATGAGAGGACATTGAGAGGAGGTGGCTACCAAAGGCGCTGAGCTGGTAGCGCCTCCCGACTAATCACCTACTATTCTCTCTTCCTTGCCCAATTTCAGAATGAGGCAGAAAGCACCTTATCCTAATATGGTGTTTACCAGAGTGCCAAGGGACAAGGAATCTACTACTCTTGTGGCAGAATCCCCACATACCTATAAGTTGATCAGGTGGTAGCGGTGGAGCTCGAGTTTTGTGGCAGACAGCATAACCAGCTGTCATCCGACTCTAAAAAAACCCCAAAGCGGTTCTGTTCAAGGAAAATGTTTCAGGCCTCTCATAGCTTGAAGTGTAAGCTGGCTTTAAACCAAAAGCACACATGCCCACACATAATGCAAAGGTCAGCGGGTGCTAAGGTCAATGCATACTCCAAATTACCAAACATGCATTCTGCTTGGCTGTCATACCTCAACAATATGATCTGTTAGACCAGAAAAATCTCCTAAAATTAATTATATTATTTTTTAATGATGCATGTTTCAGTATTACATTTTAACAGAGTATTGAAGAAGCTTTAAGAAATATACAACACTTTAATAAGAGTGTAAATATCGAGGTGGCATTGAGTAATAAAGTAATAACTGTACTGGGATCATAAAGTCATCAAAAGCTTCCATACGTACTCAGTACTACACTCCTATTAAGGTTCTGTGTCATATTTGATTTTGAGATGTACATGGGGCAAAAAGCAAGGCTGAAACATGAGGAAATGAGTGACATCTTGGCGCTGAAACAACAAAAGGGGAGCTAGCAACTGCAAGAAAATGAACAAGCATTGGTAATGCCAACAGGTCTGGCTTTAAAGTAATGCTATATGGTAATGGAAAGCATTACACGTACACAGCATGGGAATAGATATGTATTTGTGTGGAAGCAAAGAGCTGTAGAATAATATTGGAATAGGTAAAAAGGTCTGGTGACAGTTGCACTGTCAAACCAATTGTAAAAATCCATGCATGTTAAAGACTGCCCTGCTACCGTCTGTGCTGCTGCCAGAGAAAAACAACACAAGTTATCTAGCACACTTTAGTAGCATTCCAGTGTCATGTGTGTGCCCCTGAGAGCTCAAGCTTAGGCAGCTGGATAAATAAACAAAACGATCACAGCTGCGTGGAGGGCAAGCACTTTTTTGTGGAAGCACACAATTTCTGCTCAATCAAAACGAGCTCCATGCTCCCAACATGTGGTCGGAGTAAAGTCCCTCTCTAGTGATGCTCACATAATTGTCAGGCACCAGCTGTGCTGTCAAGCCAGACCATAAAAAGGCGGAGAGAGCATAGCAGGTACTAATTTTATAGCTTCTCTGAACATAAGCTGCACTAGATTCACAAACACCAGTCAAAAATATCCTCCAGTAAATTTCCAACTACCCTGGGATTCAAAAATGATTCCACAACTCAATCTGGGCATCTGTGATAGTCACAAGTTCCCAGGATTAGTTGTGGAAATCGTTTGTCAAATTCCATGTTTCTCACCTGTGTTACTGTTTTTGCAATTCCCTTTTAAAAGGGTTGTTTTTTTTATTTTACCCATAAGAAAAATATTTTTCCTATGGACTTTCTCATTCCCCTGAACCCTAACCAATGTTCAAAGCATTCTCTCCCCGTCCCAATCTTGAGGCAGATTTAGTGAGTTCCTCGACAGGGATGTGCCGTGAGTATTCCAGACAGGGCATGGTAAAAGGGGGTGAACATCCAGAGACTCCTAGGATTGTAGCTATCTGCAAGAAAGCTACCATACTGAAAAGGGTCAGAAACCTACTCCTCTGAGGTAGAGGAGAATTTCCTTTTTAGGTCTGTCTTGACAGCCCACCTGTAGCTATACCATATGGGATGAACAGAAAAAGCTTTAAAAAAAAAAAAGTACTGAGGCAAGTTTTGGCTCCGCCCACATGCTGATACCATTGAGTACAGTATTTGACTGGGCAGAGGTTGTGTGCTTCTGCAGAAAAAAAGTGCTTGTGTTGCAGTTTTTCAAATGTGGGAAACTTATGCTCAATACAGCAGGAATAAGTTGGTTATGGAGATAGGCTAAGATTCATAGCTATCGGTCTGATCTATTGATTATGAAAGATTACAACAAAGGCAGTAGGCCTGACCAATTTATTATTAAAAAAAGCATTTGCTATAGAAAATAGGCATCTTTGGGTAAATTGTTATTAAACCTAACCTAATTGGGCACACAGAATCCCTAAGATATTTTCAGCTCAAGTTATTTTGCTTCATTTGAGGCAGAACATACTTATCAAACATGCAATCCAAATGTTTACAATACATGGATTTGATAACATGTTTCATAGTGGCCTAAAGTATCAGGCTGTTCACGAACAACTCTAAAAAAATGTGTACTTTTCAGAATCAAACTTTTCAAAATGTTTACTTGTCTTTTATGCAATATTAGCAAACTTTATGCTACTGGCAGCATATAGGTCGAGAATAATGAACTAAAAAAATAACAACAAATCTTAACGTAATGACTGAGTAATGGACCATATTTTTGCAGGTTTGGTACAAGAATGTTGTGGACTAAATATCATCTGACAGAAATATCATATCCTAAATATTGTGTCCAAAAATATCACCTCGTTGGAGTTAATAATGTAGCTTTACACCCAACGGGACTGTTGCAAAGCAAGTTCCTTTGTAGGCACGAGGTAGGACTTACCAGTTCATGTAGTATCCTTCTATATTCTTTATTCCGTATAGTTACACATACGCTGCATGAGGAAGTAGTATGTATGACGTAGACGTGAATGCAACACTCCATCAGGAGCAAGAAATTGTCTGCTCAGCCTCAGGACCTCTATTGACTCACTCAGCCAACATCCCACACTTAACTCAATTCACGCATCATCACTCCAACAGGCTTGTGATATTGAACATAGTGCATAGTGCAACACATCCCCTTTTCTTATAAGGGCAGCAAAGATGCAGATGTAACAGGGATGATAATTTTGTAAACAATAATTATATCAGATTCTTTTTGACATACGACTCTGCCATGAAATGAGAGCGAGCACATGAAATATGGGAGAAATCCTGGGGGGATGTCTGTGTCTAAAAACTAAGCTGGGATTGCCTAGGTGATCAACTTGGTTTGAGTGGTGTCATCAAAGTAAAGCACCGTGAACCCATTTTGCTGCATTGTAACTGTTCAATACTGCACAAAACAACTGCCATGTTTATCAACCTGCAGCCATTTCGCATGCCTATGATATATTAAGATGTTTGAGTTCTGTCATATCTGGTGTACACAGGCTTCATTTTCGTGTTTGGCAAGGCAGTGTGAAAATCCTTAATTAACCTAGCTTAGCGTCTGAGATCTTCACTCTTGTATGATTCCTTAAGGTCTTTTTGCACTCTTCTGATAAAAAACTCTACACCTGTTAGTATCTTTATCTAAAGTTTCAGTTTCTGCCTTGTGTATACTGCTTTAGCTGTCTATGTATAGAAAAGTGTAAAAGTTGGGAAAATTCAGGAAGGGATTAGCATAAATAAGATGTTAAATTGCTTGGTGAAGTGAAGCTCAGGCTGTCTGGGCTGCAAGAGTGCTATTTTTACTTACTGTTGCATAATAAACATGTTTTAGATTTTAATAAGACTCGCAGCTATTGTTTTCTTTCACAGAACCTTTATTGGAGAGGAGACACCAGGCAACTGATGAGAAACAGGCCCTTTTCTTCATAAATTCTTACTTCTAATGGTAATTTGTTAACATACTATTACCAACTTGGGATTGTAAAGATTTGATAAGTGCACAGACTGTACATCAAGAGTACGAACTTACCAGTGGAAATATTTTAATGCTGTGCTCCCTACAAAATGGTTTGTTTGCATGCCTTATATCTTGCCCCATCACTAGTATTTTTCTTGCGTTTGCTGTTATATGGGGGTCCTTATGTCCACTAAAATGAAACAATTTAATGAAAGAAAACAAAATAAATGAAGCTGAGCATGGCTAAAAGATTAAGAGAGAAGGTCGCCTGTGGAGAATTTAGGATGAATTCCTGTGGAAAAAAGTGACCCTTACAACTTGGGTGCAATATACACAGGTGAGTATATAGCATGAAGAATGTTCCTTTTGCTGTGGTCTGATCTATTTTTGAGAATTGCGATCTCATACACTCATATCAATGCCCAGCAGCAGGATAACAATATCTTTATTTGACTGATCATTCCAAAGCCATAGATATTTTAGTAACCAATCCGTAATGCTTGTGAATTTATTAACGTCACGTCAGTCACACACACATTCCAGAGAGTTGTAGTAATAATCATGTATAATATCATGTGTTCCCATCTTCTGAATATCTAGCATCTTCAGTATGAGGGCAAAGTGTACTTTGTGCATGTGACATAATAGTTAATCTTGTGTATCCAACTTCCAACCCTAGACATGAGGTACTCTTTGATGCTAGTGTACCCCAATATCACAGAAAATCGACAGTCTGAGATAATACGCCAACATAGTGATGCTTGACACAACATCAAAAGATGTACTGCCATATGATCACATTTTGTTGATGCCAAGTGATCACTAAACACGCACCCCGCCCGAAGAGTATACACAGTATATGTAACTCAACAGATATTGTTTGTATATTTTCATTGCATTCAGCATTCACCCTGTGTGAGGACATGTATGATACTCTCCAAAGCACTGACAGTAGTGACTCATGTAGCCTCCCCCTGATGGATCTCTCCACAGCCTTTAACAAGGTGAATCATCAAACCCTTCTCAACATGCTGACTTCAAAAAAGGGCTTTTATGCATTTCCTCTCTATGGCATGAACAATGAATCCCAGCCCAATCAGATGAGACCTCCAGATCAGACTCTATGCCTGTGTTATATGGAGCCCATCAAGAATCCATTCCAAGTCCAGTAATCTCCATATAAACCCCTGAGAGCCTATGTAGTTGACAAGACCATCATGACCCATCAGTAGGAAGAGGACAGCTATTACTACTGTGAAATCACATCAGGAAATGGCAACACCCAGTTCAAATATTGACTCACCTCCATCCGTGCCTGGATCTCTAAGGAATATCAAAGTTTAACACCTTGAAGAGTTTGTGCAAATCGTTAGTGACAACCAACAGGAACATGTGCATGACCGGTACTCAGCAATGTACACTGATGGCTTCATTCCACAACAGGCTAACTACAACAAACCCCCAGGATTCCACATCAGTATCACTTTCAGCTACAGAATGCACATCTTAAAAAACATAAAAGCCTCATCATGCTCCATAATGTGACAACCTTTCTTCCTGGTGTTGACTTCAGAATACCCCTACAGGCCCCGGTCCTATCTCACCTCAATGGAGGCAAGACTTTGCTCATTGGCATCCCAAAACCATATCCCCATTCCATGCAGTGAAATGTCCTTCAAGCAGCTATCTGAGTAACCAAGGGTCTCAGAAAGGTTGGCAAAATCTCACCCTCCCTCTGAACTCCATTGGCTCCATCTATCAGCCTACATCAACTTCAAAGTATGCTGCATCACCCACAAAATGGTAAATTAAAACCCTACACCGTATTTGGAAAGCAAGATCAAGATCTATGGAGGGATATGTAAGACCTACAGCAGCAACATCCTCAGGCTCATGAAAATACAATGCAGGCAGAAGAAGAGAAGATGCCGAGCCTTCTCTTGCTAGATTCTCTTGCTAGATTCCCAGGATCTGCATGAAGCATGCTTCAGTGTGGGTTGCCACTGGACCGATTTAATTGTTCCTTACCATCTTTCTAACTTTATCTGTGACATGTAGGTATCGAGCAGAAGCTAATAAATAAGGAGGAAATGAAACAACATATTTTAAAAGAATGGACAGAAGGAAATAAAGCATGGAGGAACATAAAGACGGTCAAAAATATGAAAAGGAATGAACGAATGAAAGGAAAGAATGAAAAAAGAATGCAATAGATGAACAAGGGAATATGAAAAGAAAGAAATAATCAATGACCAAGAATGAAGGCTTCTCATATCTTTCTGGTATGAATCTTTCTCCTTTTGCTTTTCCTCCAATGGTGCTTGTCATTGGTCTCCTCCCACTTTGACTCTATCTCTTCACTCTCTCAATCATATCTCAGTCTCTCATTTTGTGCCTACCCTGGTTTCTTTTTTTCTGTTCAGGAG
This sequence comes from Calotriton arnoldi, assembly GCA_963921515.1. NCBI lineage: Eukaryota > Metazoa > Chordata > Amphibia > Caudata > Salamandridae > Calotriton > Calotriton arnoldi. The sequence continues at coordinate 1,544,990 of CAWUFW010001319.1, read as the reverse complement.
CTGTGGGATAGCAGAAAGAGTTTGTGGGGTGAGAAGGGCGATAAATGTGAAACAGGGAGATAAAGGTAGGATTGAAGAAGAGATTCAGATAAGAGAGTGCATGGGGAAATGGAGGGGAGAGAAACTAGGAAATAGAGTAGATTGAATGTGACAAAGGTGGAGATGAGAGGAAAATAGACTGAACTTCAAATTATATTGGAAAAAATTGGGACGGGCATTCTATACATTATGTTGGCATCTCCAGAGGGTGACTCTTGTGGGATACTGACAGCACTCTTGGCAGTATGGTGGCCAACCTTTACATATTCTAGCACTTCTATAAATTCTGGTGGCACTGGCGTAAAGCGATAGTCCACGGGATATTTCGGGCAATTTAGGGCATTATTGGTGTCTAGGCATAACATGACTTTGATTGGCATATTGTGGAAATCCTTGCCGTCATGTTGGCCACTGTATCAGATGGCTATGATTTGCACACTGCCAACATCTTTGCCGTTATTGTTGCTATGGTTGATACAGTGAACGCCATTGCTTTTACATGGACATTTTAGTCAGGTTCTATCCAAGTGGGGCAGTAGCACACATGAGTAATTTATGAAAACACCAAGCTGGTATTGTAGGGAAAAAATTGTGGATTTATTAAAAATAAAAAGCTGGTACTTTGGTGAGAAAACGTTATTTTAAAAATGTGTATATGGTTTTGTTTTGTGTGGTATATTTACCCAATAGGAAATGTTTGCATCTGAGAACTGTGTATTCTTTCAGACAATATCCGGCTGACATTTGTAGGCAGAAGTATTGCTTTATCTATTATATTTAAAGTGTATATTGAAAGAATGTTCCATGCTGAGCTGAGGACACTTTTTTTAAATTTGGTTTACTGAGTATCTTAATAAATGACATCAACCAATACACATACAATAAACAAGAAAAAGTACATGCGTAATACATTAGACATTACAAAAGTAATTTTAACTTCCTAAAAAATAAAATCAGAGAATTATGAATATCTAAACACGTAGAGTTCAATAGAAAAGACAGCATTTGATTATCATTCGCTGAATCCAACAGTGATTTCATTAAACGCTCACAGAGAAAATAGAAAGAACATTACAATAAACAAGATTATGAATTCAAGATCCAGTAACCTTAGCACAAAATCAACAGGAGAGACTCTAAACAGACATATCCCTCTTTACTGATTTTATTTTTTTAGCATGGGAATATTATCAAAATAAATTCACGTTAACAAATAATTGCCAATATAGAAACTATAAAATAGGGTTTCTTAGCAGAGGCTTTTGAGGTCACCTTAAAATAAAAGATTCTTAACAAAATTGATCATTTTCCACTTGAAATAGAGTGGACTGATAGAAGATTGATAGATTGTCAACAAAATCAGATGTAAGTTGCAATGTTGACAACCAACAAGAGCGAGGGCAATTGAGGTGAGCTCAGCCCCCAGATCTATACGTCCCTCTCTCATTGGATAACTCATCAAAGGGTCAGCCAGTGAGAACATCTGTTAGACAGACAGAGCATGAATCAGCCACACGCGCCTCTGCTATCACCACGGCCTGCCTCCTCCTGTCTTTTCTAGCTGTGCCTAGCCTTCCATCTAACCCCTGGGGTGTTAGCTCTCTGCGTTCGCCCTCTGAGCCCTGGCACACTCCATGTAGTTGATACGCCTTCTCAAGTCTCAAAGGCAGAGAGATGCAGCCGGCAGCTCCCCGTCTCCTGAACACTCAGTAGTCCTTGCACCATGTGGCTGCCTGGTCCTGAGGTATGCAGCTCCTTGCTCCTGTCATCTGCATCACTGCCATGGGCACAGAAGGAAGAAAACACTGAACCAGGAGCAAAGGGCACCGAGCTGGGATCACTGCTGCCATCCAGGAGGTAAGCTGGGAGGATGACACAGTCTGTGAGACAGAATCTGTGCATGTGTGAATGTGCTTCCCTGCGTGTACCTGCTTGCTTATTGCTGGAAGGGTCTGGCTGGAAGCTTAATGGAAATTCTGTGCAACAATATTTTGGCAACTCCTGGCATATCAGTGGCCACACTAGGTGTATCGTCGGGATTCTTGGCAACATACTGGCTCTCTCTGGCAAAATGGTGACACATCCTTGACATATATTGAGCATCCTTGCTGACATTCTGATCATCCTTAACATAACATTGACCTATCCTTTACATACAGTGGAAACCCTTGGAAACATGCTGGCCATACCTGGCATAACAGTGTCCCATACCGGACATATAGATGGCTCTCTTGGCAACATTCTGGCTATCTCTGCCATAACAATGGACGGTTCTTGACATACAGTTGGCATGACTGGTAACATTCTGGTTATCCCTGGAATACTAGTGACTCACTCTATGTCACTTGACATAAAGCGAGCCTTCTTAGAAACATTCTCGCTGTCCCTGGTGTAAATAGCGGATCACCCTTGACACTAAGTGTGACAGCATTGCTATCCATGGCACACCAATAGCACATGCGTGACAAATTTTTATCCTTCTTGGCAACATTTTTACTGTACTTGGCATAATGGTGGCCCATCTCCGCGATACAGTGGGCATCTCAGCAAACATTCGGAGTATCCCCGACAAATTAATGGTCCATCCGTGATATAATGTGGGCACTCTTGACCACATCCTCTGGCATAATAGTGGCCCTTCCGTAACATATTGTGGGTATTCTTGATATAATTGTTGCTGTACGCTACGTAACGGTGACACTCTCACAGTAGTGCTCATCCTCGACTTAGTTGAGGCCATTCTTAACATCATTCTAATTATCCCTGTATAGTGGAGGTTAAAATGCTACCACATGATGCACATACCTAGTATGTTATGGTAAACTTACATGACATGAAAGACAGACTCTCTCTATGTGTGAGAGTAATACAAGGGTGATTGGTGAAAATGACAAGCTACTGTTTGGGGAGCAAACATGTATGTACTAATAATGAAACTGGCGTTTCGGACAAAAAAAATAGATTTTTTTTAAGAAAAGGGCAGGATTCTATTCCAGGGAATTGTGCTTATATGTCCAAACTTCCACTTTTTGTTGCAGGGCATAATATTTCAGAAAATTATGTTTTGGAAAAAAATACTTAATTTGGAGAAAGTATTTAAGGTTGATAACGGAGTTTAGTATGGTTTAAAGGACCCCCTAGAGCAATTGTTCGGCCTTTAGATAGTTTAAAATAAGGGATATTCACCTTTAGTTTAAAGTAAGGGATCTTGGTGGACAAAAGTGCTCCAGGTAAGATAAGGTCGACTGCATACATATCTACTACAGGGACTATTGGCACAGATATGTTATCACTGCCTTATCCTGACACTGATCCCATGCCTACAGAAACAAAGAGAAATTTATGAAAATCATTATGTTTTGCTGGTTTTAGCACCATTTCTAAATGAAGATTTGGTACAGCTGTTTTATTTTTACCTTCTCCAGGCATGTTACCTTAAATATACCCCTAGTTGCGAAGCACAGGTGACACACATGATGAATGTGCTTCTGTAGCCAGTCCCTGCTCTTAAGGGCTTGCTTCGGTCACCTCGAGGTTCAAGCCTGCAAGAAATTCCTCACTGCAGGATCTATTTAGAAGATCCATGATAGACTGACTGCCATCCTTGTTAAATACGGATGCAAAGCTTCCTTTCAGGCCTCCCCCTTGCTCGTCCTCCACATGGAAGCCATTCATGACATCCTGGACAAACTTGAGTTCTTCAGCGATCTCTTTACCTAGAGATTCGAACTGGGAATTCAGCTCTGTGTACTTTGCAGTAACATTTGTGACGTTCGAACCCACAGTCTTGATGTCATCTTGCAGATGTTTCTTCATTGACTCCACTTTACGGTATTCATACCGGAGTTGCGACAACTCATGCCGGACGTTCTCATTCTCCTCTTTGTACCAGGCTTCCTTCTCGTTATATATTGAAATCAAAGCATCGATATCTTCCTGCAAGGAGTCGTGAGACACGGCAAGCCTCCCGAAGCTTGATTCCATCTGGGTTATGTCTTCCACCACCTGGGCAAACCGTTCAAAGTTGATGTAGGTGTTGTTGGGTGGCATGCTCGAGTGGGATTTGATGGTGTACTCCTTCAAACGCTTGATCTTCAGCTGTCTTTGCACAAACCTTTTACTTTCAGTGACTTTGGTTTCTTCTTTCGACTGATGAGTCTTCAGACAGAAGAATAGGTCATTAGTCACAGTGTCGGTAAGCGATCGCGTTAGCATAAACTCAACTCCATGCTTGGACAGGGGTGCAGAGCGAGCTGCTGTTTAAAGGATCCGGCACCGCTTTGCTTCTCTGTCGCTGTATTCATGCATTGTTATCCAAAGTAACGGGATCAGCAGGGAACGCTTACATATGGCAAATGGCAGTAAAAGCTGCGACTACAAGCTGCTTATCCTCCCAATGCCAATCGTAAGCGTGTAAGTTAGTGCGCACTCCAAACTTCCATTTAAGTGTTTACCTACAGTGTTGCTGTAGGTAAAACCAGTTATTGTTAATACAATTGGATCCATCCCACAATGTCACATGAACATTTTGTATACACTCGCTCCAAAATCCCTTATTAGACATGCCAAGTATATCAAAATGTGATTATTAATAGGAGGGTAGTATAAAACAGCATGTGAATCAAACACACGTCAACAAAAAATGTTTACATTTAAAATGGTCGCCAACAAGGCGTTAGTGCAACACAGATTAAAATATGTTCTGGTAGTAGTTCAAAGTTATAATACGAGTTTGGATTTGCGAATGTCTTGTTCCTAGTGTAATGCACACCCCACAGCATGCATTTATTTAAAGCAAACAAAGAGAAACAGCAAAAACAATGGCAAGACAGAAATCAGAATGTAGCAGGTTTTCGTCCTCATAATAACGCTTACCGTGATCCATGGGTGAGAAAGGGCTTCCCGGATTGAGAGTCGTTTTCTGCAGAGGAAAAAAAAATAAGCCTTTATCAAGGTCTAAGTCTTTGCGGTTCTGTGAGACAAATACAAAAAACCCTAACGTGGTCCGTGCACACCTGTAAACTGTGAATGGCTGTTTGGTCTGTGTGCTGAGAATGGCGCAGCACAAGGTGAAGTTTGTATGTGACACACCAGAGGTACAGAACATTTCTCACACTTGATCCATCAGCCCAAGAAAGCTTCCATTTCAGAGTTGTCATCCTTAAGTTAGTGCAATGAGTGTGTATAATACATTGGGACTCCCCTGCCCCCTACCTCCCTTATCCCGTTCCACCTGATGTCTGGTGGAAAAGTCATCGCTTTCAATACCACAGGCAGAAAGTCGGGGATTTTTGCCACTTCAATGGCAATATAAAACACCAAGAGGCAATTTCTAAGGCATGCAGATCTGATATAACTGGAACCACTGATTCAAACAGCATGACAATCAATTTGGACACAAAGCAGACATTCCCGCCTGAAGAAAGATACAACTTCGGACAAGATGTGCCCAAAAAGAACTACATGATGGATACTGATAAGACACGACTCCCACTCAACTATGAATCACTATATCAATGTAGCTGAAAAACAGTAGGAACCTTATGCGGAGAGAATGAGTTTTAACTGGAAACAGTAGTATGGTTGGATAGCTGCAGAGCAACACTTGTTAGACTTCACTAAGTCACAAGATGCAAATTTGCACTTGTAAATGGATCCTCCCACATAGAAAATTGTTTAATGAGTACGCATGGGCTTACAGAACGAAGACCTTACATCGCTGGCAAACGGGGTTGTGGATATTCGTAAACCCTTTGCAGGTAGATTCTCATCCTGAAAAGAGTCAGAGATTTACTCCTGTAAAGGGTAGGAATAAATCTTCCTTCAGGTGGAAATATTGTGAACCTGGTCCTAAAAGAATTGTCTCTCCTACTCTTACTCTTGCTTCCCTCTGGCTGTCTTTCAGTCACTTTCTTTAATATTTCTCTCTTTTCCTCTCACCCCCTCCTTGTCACCTCCATTTCATCTACCTCTCGTATTCTTGCCCCAGACCCTGCCCCTTTCTTATTTCTCTCTTTCTTTCTCTATTTTCCCTGCGTTTCACTTTCTCCCTCCCTTTCTCTATTCCTCCTCACACCTCTGCTTCTCCCTCCATCTTTCTCTGTTTTCTCCCTCCACTGCACTGCTCATTTGCCTGTTTCTTCCACCTCGCTTTAGGAGTTCACCCAATCTCTCCTTCCTCCACCATTGCTCTGCTTTTTGGGGTTCGCTTCTAAACTAGAAGGCGGCTGGTGTACAGGTCTTTGATGGAACCATCAGAGAGCACCATCATTAGAAAAGGGAACTGGCTGTACGCTTTGGGCTACTTAGACACTAAGACTAAGAACCAGCTCTTAAAGATTTCTCTGTGACTGTGTCTTCCTCAAGAAAAGTTGTAACTTACACTTCCAGAACTTACAGGCGAGTCACCACTCAAGCATGGGGAAACTAATGGCTAGCTTATTCAAGCACTGTGTAATTTACTGAGTTGCATGTACGTTTAAAGGACGGGCATTAAAAAGCATAAAACATGAAGTGTGAGAGGAGTGGCCAAGGACTTTCAATACTAATTTTGCTAATTCATAATTATTTTGGGGGTATTCTCAACAGTTTTAACAGTAGACTTGGAACACTTTTTTAAAATATATCTTTATTAACATTTTTACTTCAGCATTACATTGCCAACCGCATGCTGAGACAAATAAGTGTCTGATGTCGGTGTCCTATTCAGACAAAGAAAGAACATTGTGTTACATTAAGGCACTATGTACAGCGTAGTTCAGCAGGCCCAAGAGTGGGCCTCCTCATCTTTCCTCAAAGCCAACCGCCCTATATGTCCTTACAGCAGGACGCATCCACATCCGTCACCATCCATTCCACCATTCTTTCCAACGGGTCTTCGGCAGTCGACATATCCTCCCGTGTCCCTCCTTAGCAGGTTCCAGTGCCTCTCACTTTTCCCCTGCCCACAGGTCCCATACAAGGTGCTCCCTCTGTTCACAGGGAGCACTCATCCGTATTAGGATCTAGTTTGTCTAAATAGCCGTTCCAGAGTCCCATGGAGTCCGTCCAGACTTCCCTGTACTGTAGATCAGTGTAAACAGCCATCTCCGCCCTAGTCTACTTGGCCATTTCAGTGCACCATCGGTTCAAGGGCGGCACCTCATAAGATTTCCAATTCATGGCTATGCATCTTTTCACCAGAATCAAGACTTTGGAAGCGTGTGACCCTTTGTCTTTTTATTAACAGGGCTCACATCTAACAAGCACTGGAGGAGGTCCATCGGAAGGATGTAGATGGTCACTGATGATGTGCGTTGTACTCCCTGTGACAAAACTGGGATATCGTCAGACAGGACAACACCATTTGCAGTCTGAGGTGTCTGCCATGCATCAAGGGCATTAACTTCTTGCTCCCAGATACATCCTCCCAATTCTTTCTTGGGTCAGATAAGTGTGATGGAAGTAATTAAATTGGACAAGTCTAAACCTTCTATTCCTCAAAATCTGTTTAACGGAGTGTAAGCAGCCCAGGTCTTACCCTATATGTCAGTGTCCAGCGATCGGCCTCATCACTCCTTGTGTCCTGAAGTCCCTTTAAAATATTGTTGCCACAATGCCCTGTAAATATACATTATGGCCTTCCTAGTTCCCCCATTGTCAACTCTTGTGGTGCCACCATGGGGGGCACATTCTGATCCGTTCCCTAAAGGACACCATCACTTTTCAGAACTGAGTAAAAAATAAATTGTCCTGGCCCCAGGTCTTATGTGATTGTCAAGTCGTCAAAGGTTCTCTGTTTACCGTTCGTCATCAGATCTGCCCGGACCTGTACCCCCGCCTCCAGCCAGTCTCCTGTCCGATACACTGTGCAAATGGAAGTACATTTTGGAAACATCCAAATAGGAGGGTCTCGGGCATTAGGAGTTGTCCTATTTGTCCTGTGAAGTTACTGCCTCCAGCACCACGCAGCCACTCGTAGTAGTATGCTGCCCACACCGCCAGGTGGAGTAGTGACCAGTAGCCATTGCAGAAGGGGTTGCAAAGCTAGTTCCTCCAATATCTCACCACGATCCAGGGCTGCATCTGGCACAACCAGCGCATCGGCCGTTGCAGTTGTGCTACAGCATAATACATCTCATAGTTAGGGGCCTCCAGGCCACCCTCCTCGAGCAGAGAACATAACTTACTGAGTGCAAACTGATACCTACCGTCGCCCCCACACAAGCACAGTAAGTAATTGCTGCAGGTAACTGAAGAAAGATTTGTTCAGGACCACCAGAATGGCCATGAAGTATTAAAGATGCCGAGGGAGTATCAGCATTTTCGAGATAGAAATCCTTCCTGTCGAGGACAATAGTAACCGGGTCTAAAAGGGAAGCGACCGGCGAACAGAGTTCATGGTCCGGCACGCATTGCCTTCTATTGACGTAGACTTGGAACACTTTTGGTAATTCCCAACTACACCTAAATCATTAAGGTATAAACGGGGTGGAAAGTATGGTAAAGTGGATCAATCAACTAGTGGCTTACATGGGAAACATGATTTATTTGAGGAAAAGAATATCGAAAGAGAAATAAAGTCATTGTTTAAAACATTCTAGCACTATGGATAACTAAGGTACACATAAGTAATGGTAACATGAGTGGGGTTCCATAAATTGGTGGTAGCCCCTTTGTGAATTAACAAAATGTTAAACTAACATACATGAGAAGTCATGATTTTTTTGTCAAGACCATAGTATTTGTGTTTCTGTGCAATTTTTGGCATATGCGGTAAGCAATTTGTTCCCAAATTTAGGCACATCCTATTATTATAATTATTATTGTTATTCTCATTATTATTACTATTAAAGGAGCTCTTCGGCAATTAACATAAAATTGCCTCTAATACTGGAGAAGAAGTCCTTTAGGATTAGTGCTCAATTTGTGTCCACCGTGGGATAACTATAATACCGCTGCCTTCAATGATTGGGTAATCCACAATCTTAAATTTGGTGATCACAACCACTGATGACTCGAGCACTGCCTTATAAATGTGACCTTTGCACCATCGATGGGATAAATTACACTGGAGTGTCAGTCAAACAGTCATAATAACTTTATTTTGCCAGTACATAAAAACGGCATAAAAAGTATTGTATACGAATAGGACACTTTACCCCGCACACTTTTACTCCGCGTGCCATTACCCCGCAGTTCTTACACCGCAAAATCTTTTACAACGCAGGGCTTAACAACGCAATCCATTACAACGCATTCCTCATTCCAACCCAATTTACTATTCTAACTCCACCGGGGCGTTACTTTGGGGAATGCGTTGGAATAGTTTGCGCTGTAAAGCCCTGCACTGTAAAAGATTTCGCGGTGTAAATAATGCGGTGTAATGGCACGCAGAGTAACGCATGCGGGGTAAAGGATGTTTCCCATTCTATACACAATAAAAAATCATACTATACATTAAAACAGTAGTGATTAAAAGATTCATGATAAGAACACTCGTAAAGCTAAAAATGAAACAGTAAAAAGAGTCAGAACTTGTTTACATTGTCTCACATTATGGGTGTTGTTTTCGCCTTTTTAATAGCACACCGAAAGAACGAGGCCAGACAATAACAAATAAAAGGATCAGAGAATTGCTTTAAAAAATATAGAGCTGGGCGACATTGCCTAAAGTTGAGCCTACGCTTGACTGGATGAATATACACATGACTTGAGTGTCATGTGTAAGGATATTGCAAGTCACAAAGGAGTTCCATGATCTAAACCAGGACATTGGTGCCTGTAAGTTATATGCGATTCTAAGGGGTTTTTCAGTTAAAAAAACGATACAATCTCTGAAATAGAGTATGTGAGACTATTGTTGAACTGTTCAAATCGGTAGTTTACAAACTAGTATCATTTAAGATTATCGAAATCTAAGGAGGTTATTTAAGTGAACATTTTTTTTACTATTAAATTGTAGTCATTACAGTATTGCAGTCATGCAAACAGGCTTGTAATAAAAATGCAATTTAGGTGAATCTGTTGTTATAACGCAAACAAAAGTATCTGTAAGTATAATTTACAGAGCCTAAAAGGTGCTCCTAAACATTCAACACAAATCTGCCCAAAAAAGACAGTACATCACAAGACTGAATCCTGGACATGGTGGTAATATTTAGAGAACTCCATGTCCCAGGAGTGCATATTGGAGAGAATTTGAGGTTGTGATCAGGAAAGAGTTGGTGCATATAGACCTCTGCCTATGTCCAAAGAAACTACTAGAGCCAGAACGTCACAGTGGGTCTCTTCAATTCAATGTGGTCCTGTTGGTCTCAAGTTGTGGTGTTGTATCTGGAGATATCTGCCTTTTGTGGAAGAGTTTGGAGATTGAAAATGGGATTGCTCACAAACCTGATTAATGATGCATTGCACCACAAGACGTGGTAGTGTGAGCTGTGGTCAAGAAAAGGATGTAAGGGGAATATGAATGGTTTATAAACAAACTGAATATTTGTGAACAAAGAGAGTGCCCTGTTGCCAAAGGTGGTCAGAATCTTAAATCCGGACATCATCACTAAAGAGATAATCATTTTGGCTTATTTTTTCTTTTTATCAAAGGGGAAAGTGCTCAAACCGGCTTTGCCTTACAATGGGGAAGCATTTGAGAAGAGCCGGTGCAATTCTGATGGTGAAGGCTTTAGCCATCACCTGTAGTGTTTCCCATTTACAGAAGAGTTTTGTAGGGTTTTATGCACCAAAGCCACTTTTGAGGCTCCTTTAGAGTAAGACCGGCAAATAGGCTAATTTTACTGCTCACTCCAGGCAAGTGTGCATGTACTTCTGGCACTATAATATTGTATGCCTATGTACGAATCTGTCATTGTAATCTGCCCTACTTGCATTGCCCTTGTAATGTTCTAACTTCAGATCAATAAAATATCATTACCAAAAATGGGGAGCTGGAATTACACAGCTATTATTCGTTCACAAGGGCTCTGCAGTCACACATAATGACAACATCTTTATCATTAAGCATCACTGCACAGATTGTGTGGATCATACGCTTCAAAATATTCCCTAAACTTTATTCCCCCCAGTGTCCCCCAGTCTGGAACAGTCGTTTTGCTGTGCCTCAGTACCGAGACCCTGCCAGCTCTTAAAAAAGCCCAGCAGTGGGTACCCTCTCCCCACTGTGATTTTCACTGGTCTATATCCTGCCTACTCACATCTCCAAAAAAGCCTGCAACATCACATGATGTAAATAAACAGGAAAATGAACTATGCACGCAACCCCCACCTATCCGTTTCTCACCTTAGACCATCCAAGACTATTTCTTTCTCACAGACTCGCTCTAGAAAAACTCTTATGCATCTCAGTTTCACCTTATCATATCCCGTCCTAGTGCCTTCACCCACTCACCCTTCCTCGCCAACTTCCATTTCACAAAAGAAAGTATAGTTAATTAAAGTGCAAACCTCCTAAGCCCCAGCATTGATGTGGTTCCCTCCTCCACCAAGTACACTGGGATGTGACTACTTCACAAACTCTGGTCTGCAGCCTTCTTGTTCACGCCTCCACCCTTGTAACCCCAAATGCCTCTTTCCTTCCTGCCTTTCCTACTAACAAAGTCTGGTTCATTATGGTGCTCCCATGTCCACCATACTTCTTATAATAAAATCATTTTAAACATATAGACAATCTGCATTACATGGTGAAATCTATTGGAGTCGTAATTGTGTATTAAGTTAACGTATGCTTGGGACAGATTTGCAAGGCTATTATATTTCCTATAAAGAGAAATGAGGTAGTAGGTTGAATACCATGAGAACTTCTTTGAATTTTTTTACTAAACAAATTTTCCCTTTGCTAATCTGAACGTTTTGAATGGCCGGCTAACGGAGAATGTTCAACTCAGTGGCACGCTGGTAGTAACTAAACACATTGCGGCTATTGTGTGACAGAAGTGCATTCAGCATCACCATACTTTAAAACCTCTTCTGGGAACAGTCAGTCAGAGTAAGAACATATTGCATTACTTAATGTGTATAAGGATGTAATGGTATATGCGCTCAGCACTTTACAATTAAGATTTTAATGTCAAAACAAGACCCTATCATGAAGCAAAATGCAATTCAAAGTGTTACAAACAGTCCCACAGCAGGTGCAGTATGAAAAACTCTTATTATCTTGCTTTTGGTTATTCCTGTACCCTCAGCCTTCAGAACCTCTGTCGGGAACCTCCCATTCTCACCCTGTTTTCTCTAAAGGACACTGTCTCCGGCAGTAACGTAGAAAGGATGCAATAGGCCCTGGTACAAGCAGAGAAAATAGCCCCTTTAACTGCAGTTGGGGTAGTAAAATACAGCAATTATCAGGGATCCATGGGCCCCTCGGGGCTCTGGGCCCCGGTGCTACTGCACCTGCTACACAAATTGTGGCTTCACCCTGGTCTCTGACCATTTTCCCTGGGTCTCCCAACCCCTCCCGCTTTCTATTTGCAGCCACAACTATGATTAGTGGAAAAAAACATCATTAATAAGCCCCCATTTCTATTATGTCATTATAATAGGGCATTGGGATGTCTGCCAGATCATAACTTCTCTTTACAACAATCTTAGGTTGTTGTTTTTTTAATTTTCTGATATTCAGAGGAATAATAGAATAAACATTCTTTGAAAACTGGAGAGGAAGTATGGCACAGCCTTTTGATCTGGGTGTTCACTGGAACACATGCAACTGGAACCTGCACCTTTGAGATTCCCTGATGCTTTGATGTGAAATACCCTGAAGCCAGAAGCACTGTACCAGGCTTAATGAAACTAAAGAGTTGGACTCTGCACTTGCAGTATTTCCAGAGCAAGGTGAGGCAGCATCACATTTTTAACTCACAAAATAGATAGTTATCCGATCATGCACACATTATATATTTATCATTGCATGGTTTTGGTCTTACAAGTTACAAATTACTATATAGCTTTTCCAAAGGGAAACAGCTGACAATGATATCCAGCACTATATGAAAATAAATTTGTGCAATTTTATTTTAACAACCATATTTATGCACGTTTTAATCCAATAGCACAGCTATAGGCACATTTTTTTCTGTTGATTATCTTCAGAAACAGTGGCGGTTTCCACATAGGGGCGTAAGGGCGTCGAACCCATGACTGCAGCCATTACATTACTTACATGCAATGCATCACACCATACATACAAACTGTACGTATGCCACCACACGGAGCGGCCTCTCCCGGCAGACAGTACTAGGCATGGCTTTATTACAGACCAACAGCCAGAGCTGTTTGACTGAACTGCAAGTCAGGTTGGCCAGTATTTTGCTTATGGCCAACCTGACATGCACAGTTTATGGTTTCCCTAGACATAGCTGTCAGCGAACTGGACAAACAACACAGCCCCTTTAGTCTCAAATGGAGCACTGTTTTCACCTGTCCCAGCCAATCCTCGCACTGCTCTCATGCTGTTTACTATTATAAACAGCAAGAGAACAATGCTTTCATTGGCTGAGATGCATGGTGTTTTGGTTTGGCTTTGCCCGCCCAACATGCAGTGCTCAGCTCTTCAGAAAGCGTGTGGATTTCAAAGAGTCGGGCCGCAAGTTTCGAAGATCGACTTCTGGCACCAACCTGTTGAGGCTGGGACAGGTAAGAGCTGCCAACTCCAGCACCAACAGAGGAGGCAACGCTCCGGATATATGGACATTTTATATGGTGCCCACCGCAAACTGAATTTTGATTTGCTCCTTTTATCATGGGTGCTACTAGCAAGCAAATTAAATTCTCTATTGGCCCTGTCCATGTTGAAATCTGACTGACAGATGTCTGCACCCTGCACTGGACATACCAGGCTATCTTTCTGCATTGAATTTAGCCCAAAGCTATGCTTATTTCTGACTCATTAAGTTATCCAGTGTTGCTCATACAAATGCTCCTGGTGAACCAAATCTGTAGATACAACTCAATAGTGCACTGTGACGGAGTTATACTATTTTAAGTATTGTGGTAAAAGTGGAATGTTGATTTTCCCAACGGGGGTAATTTTGTAAAACCACACAGTACTAATGGGTAGGATTTCGAGCTCATGTCAGTGTTGTTAAGCATCACATCCTTTCCCCTGACAACAAAGAGGGTGGTTGACTATTTGTATAAATAGTGCAAGCTGCACAATGGATCATGTCCAGAAAGTCATGTGAATTTTGCCGCTGGTGAAAGTTGGACACTGGAATCTGACTTCGTCAACACCAGTACTGGCCAATGAACCAGGCTTGAGGTGGAGTCAGACTCCATGCTCTTTCAATCTTTACCTTCTTTTCTGAGACTGCAGCAAGGGTGCCACTGTGAAACAGTTGCCATTGTGGGTTTTTTCCCGAAATTAGTAACCAGCCAGCATTGTACTGTGGCGTTTGTACAGCGCGCACGCCATACCCTTAAACTAGGCTCACTATGCACTTCTGAGACAGAAACTTGCTGCACATTGACTGTGAGCACATCAAAAAGACAGGAGTGAATGTTGGCAATCTCGAGGTGAAAAGTACTGTGTTCGTCACTAGCCCGCAGAGACACAAGGCATTCACCATATATTAGCAACTTCTTACTAATCTCCAGTTCTCGTTGTTCAGACTAAAATTCTGGAATGAGCCTGGGGGTTCCCAAAGCAGTGGAAGTCTTTCACTGGCACACCCTGGAGTCTGTGCGGCAGGTGGACAATGATTCCATCCTTCTGTGCAGCACACTAAATATGTATGCCTTCCTTTTGCGAAGCCTCTTCCTGTCCACGTGATATATGCTGAATGGCAATAAAACTGGCTCTATCTTCATGCCCTTAACATTAATCCCAAAAACATGGATTGATTTACAGACAATGAATGTTAAAAATGTTAAGGTAATGCATGTCAGCGATTTAGTTCCTCTCTTATTTCACATGTTTTACCTAATCTTGCATTCCCCAAGAATGTTAGCTGTTTTTTTGGATCTTTATTGGCATTTTGTTTATACATCTTGTGTTACACAATAATTGTCTTGCATTTAGTCATTACATCTCTTTGAAGCAAGTAATACAGAAATTGAGGTTAGTACATAACATTATTAATAACTGCATACCTATTGGGGAGAGAGTGCAACATACCGGTTGTTAGCCTACCAGACTCTGTCCACTCCACCCATTGTATTTATTAGTATTTCAAATCGTACTTCCTATATAAGTCCCTCCAGCAATGTGATGCGCTTCCCCTTTATACTGGGGTAACTGCGTTTGGACGGAAAGTGTTACGTCGCCATCTGAGAGCCATATATAACAGAAAATAGATTCAGAAATGATAGTAAAAACAAATAAACTACTTGGCTTAACTGGTGCAGGGGTAGAGTGCAAGTGAGTGTTGGAGAAGCTTGTGATGGTGGGGAGTTCATTCATCTTTTAGCCCGCACCATGGCAGGCATGGTCCATAGGCGGGTCCCTCCAGTCTATATGGCACTAACATTCCCCTATTGCAGGGGTGGAAAGGTAGGGGGGTCGCCATCACCCACCAGGTCCGACGAGTTCAGTCAAGTATGTCCCCACTGTTCTCCCTATCCTAACCTGTGGAAGACTCACCGTCTTCAGTCGCACTACTGGGAGTGCTTGGGTGTTCCCAGGTCTGCAATGTATCCTTCCAGTGCTCCGCAATTGGGTGTTGTCTTAGCCCCCTCAACTCCGCTCTACGCAGCGATCTCCCCTCGGACCCAGCCCAATTGGTCTCCTCCTGGCTCCAAATGTTTAGCTGTGGTCCAGTGGCTAATTTCCACGTCATCGCTATTCGCCTTTTGGCGAGTGCCAGAGCCAGTTCTATAAGCCTGTTTCCCACTTTGCGTTTGGGTGGGCGGGGGAAGAGTTCCAGTAGGCAGACCTCTGCGGTGGGACCGAGTGTGCGCCCCAGGGCAATATTAATCTTGAACAGCACTTCGTGCCAAAAGGTGCGTAGGTTCGCGCAGTGCCAGGTCATATGCATGAAGTCTGCATCTTCCTGATTGCATCTCGAACAGTTTCTCGGTTCCCCCACCGAAGGCAGCAAAAATACGATGCGGTGTCAAGTAAGTCATATGTATGTAGTTAAATTGGACATATTTCAACCGCGTATTGCACAATATTTTCTTGGGAGACTCCAGCACTCTACCCCACTCCTTGTCAGTAAGTTCCCTGTTCACAATCCTCTCCCATTTCCCCCCCAGCTTCTGTAGCGGGGTCATGGAGGCCTCAAGTAGTGATGCATAGAACCATTTAACTTGGTGTCTAGCTGTTCCCAGAGTGATCAATGAATGTAGCACCACATGAATTCCGGCTCTTCTCTACCCAGGCCCTACAACTGCCCAAACACCGCACCAATATCTCATATGTAAGGAACTGACCCGGTGGTAGACCATACCCATCCACCAGTTCCGCAAAAGGGAGTAGTGTTTTCTCCTGGTAGCAGTCCCCTACTGTCTTGATTCCTGCCTCTGTCCAAGGTATCATTTGTTCGGCTGCAATGATCGATTGCGGTTCTCCGTGTGGTAGCCCCACCAGGGGTAGCACCGGTGAATACTTCGGGATATCTGGCAATTTTTTCATGCAGGGTTTCCAGCATTGCAGTGCTGTAGACTGCAGCGTCAAATCGTAGGGAACCTGGGTAGTGTGGTCTAAGAGTTTTGCCAACAAGAGTCGAGGGCTTTGGTGGGTTCCATCAGGAAAGTCCAATCCGTGTTCACTCCCACTAGCCATTCGGCCAACCATTGTAGTTAGACAGCCAGCTGGTAGAGCTCAAAATCCGGTACCCCTAATCCTCACTTTGTCATGGGGCGTCGCAGAGCTTTTAGCAATATTCTACGTCTCCCATCGCCCCAGATTAGGTCTCGCACCAATGAGTCTAAGTGTCGGAACTATCCTGCAGGCATTAACACTGGTAGGTTGGCAAAATAATACAAAAGGCGGGGGAGCATGACCATTTTAGTTAGGGAGACTCTAGCCATTATGGGGAGCCGCAATGTGCCCCAGAACGTCACATTGAACCCGATCGATCTAAGTGCTTTATCTAGGTTTCCTTCCCTCAAGTCCTCTAGCGAATGGAAAACCTGGATACCTAGGTATCTAAACATGTCTGATGCCCGATTGAGGTCCGCAGGCAAGACCGGGGGCCTGGGCAGAGGTCCAGCTACAGGGAACAGGTACGTTTTGCGCTTATTGACCCGCAGGCACGACAGTCTCCCAAAAACATCCAGGAACCGTAGGGCAGGGGTGTTAGCTGTTTCATCATGTTGTGTTTCTGTATTTTTCTCAGACATCTCATTACTCCTCCTGCATAGTGCATACTTGGAGCCGTACCAGATGTTTATGAGGGGCTTTGATTGAGATCTCTGACGCCGAGGATGAGGCCAAAGCAAAGTGTCTGTCAGTGGTTTGACTTCTCTGCACAGCACACAGAACAATGGTTATGTATTCCAGTTGCAATTGAAATTCTGTGGAAATGTGTGTGAAAGGGGTACATAGATGTCAAAATATTTACAAGGCAGAAGGAATGGCTGTGGGTGCTTCCCGAAGCCTGGTTGGGGCATTTTCTTTCAAAGTTGATGACGCATGCAGTGCAAGACACTGGGCAAGAACACACTTTAAAGGACTGAAGTTGTTGCGCGGTACATTTGCACATTATGGTATATGCAGTATGATATAGGATAGTTTTTAATGTGCTTAATATTTTAAGACTATACGTTACCACTGCTTTATAATCCTGGCTTTATCACAAAATTAATTTGCTTTAGAATGCACTATTTGCCAATATTTATTCTATTTTTTCTCAGGCGGAGGACCCACCCTGGACACCACGTTTGTCCATTGAGCTTGCTCGCGTCGCTTGCTACATAAAAGTTATACCCAACTTTTACGGCCTACCACTTTCAAATGTCACCAGCCACCACTGTTCAGAAACATTATGGTTACAGAAAGTGAAAAGCACAATAATTGTAAATTTTCATCATATTTGAATATAGTATGGCATCAAGTGAATTCAACATAACCACAGTATTGTTACAGCCAGCGAATAACTACTATTTGATAGCGTCAGTCTTTGTTTGTAGCTCTAGTGTTAAATACTAGTTTTCTACTCTTTCTCAAAAAATTGCTGCCGAAATTGTTTCTGCCAAATTCAAGCAAGATCTGATCCCTTAGCCTTTCAGTTGGACAACTAAATGTTTGATTCTCGCAATTGAGCCATGGATCCTACATTGCTTTGGATGTTTGTAACCACAACCCCGACGTTGTTGGGTAACAAGGCGTCGGGGTTTAATGCACTACATAATTTAACGCTTACAAGGGTCTAATTATTTGAGAGTTTTCTTGCCATCATCCATAAGCTGTCATGGCAGGGTCTGTTTTATTGTGCCCTTTGTATTTTGAGGTTGCGGGGCAGTGGGAGGAAACTACAGCCAACTTTCTACACAATTAACCTAATGATAGTTGACAAAGCTCCTGCTGAAAGGCTGAAAACACATGTAGTTTCAGTGGGCCTGGTAAGGATTTGTACAGTGAGCTGGTGCATTAAAGTTGATTTAAATGGCGTTGTTTATATTTTCTATCTTTATATATGAAGATCATTGAAACATGGACATCTCTTAGCGGTAGCCAAGGGTAGCAAGTTCTGTTCTTGGCTTCTCCTTGGTACCACCTGCACTGTCCTTCCTAATTCTGGGTGGGATAAGGGGGTCAACCCTGTGATGTCACTGCGGGCTAAATGGTGTGCGAAGTCTCTTCTGCAACCCTCTCGCATTTTGGCAAATCAACGTCCTTATGATGCTTCTTGCCACTCAAAAATTGATGGCGCTTACAGTCCACTTTTTCCGTGGTTCCCTGGACTCCTTGCCAGAGGCACCAGGGAGCATGGCTCCTGGTCAGAGCAACTCTCGAACAGAGTATGCTCTATTACTGTATTCACAGAAACCGCACAAGTATTTAATTCTGTGTTTCCTTCTGCAGTCTGTTTTGGCTTTCTGATGCCCTCCAAGACAGCTGTGATTTGGTCTTTTGTTTTGGCTTGGCATAGCTCCAAAGCTGAAGGCTGCATTTTGGGGTTTACCACCAAACAACGTTAGTTTCATGTACACTAAAGTTTGCCTGCTTTCCTGTTCTAGAGAGTGCACATTCTGATTATGTGATAAACACTGAACAATCCATGCAGATTATCTGTGATTTCCTACTTCTGGATTCCTTGAGTCCTTAAACTCGAGAATAGTTTTAGCTGTGTTTAGTAAGGTCTGTACATTCCCTATAGGAAATCCTTAATTTGTAAAATGAACTAAGTGCCAGGGCCCTCGTGAGGAGACCGCTGCAGCTTACACCACCCATTGCCCCTGCCAGCATTGCAAATGAGAGTACCATCACAACTACTAGCCATCATGCTCCCACGAGTGTGACAGTACTGACTACTCCAGGTCCCTAAAGCTATAAGAATGGTGTTGGGCAGCAGGTATTAGTCATTTTTATTGTATGTTTAATTAATAAATAACTGTTGGTGTGCTCATCTCTAAACTAAACAAACAGTGCCACCATGTGGCAGGCTGTCATAATTGCCGGTGTTCACAATTAACTGCTGGTGCCGAGCGCCGGAAACCACAGGCTCAAATTAAGCACTCTCTATAGGTTCCTTGTGAATCTCCTGTTATGTACTTGGTTCCAACCGGCTTTATAGTTTCAGGCTGGTTTCACTTTACTATCTCTGTGTGGTAGCTTGGTACAACTGTCTAGATGCGAGTCCTGCTTCTGTATTGTTGTGATGACATCTTTTCATGCTCTGTTGTGTTGCAGGGCCTCAACATTCAGAGTTATCTCTGTCAGTTAATGCTCAGGTTCCTAATTTCTGCTCAGATTGCACCGGTATAAGCGTTGTGCTTCTGTGAGTACATCTTTTCTGCGTGGCATCATCACTTGCAAGTTAAACAAAGATGTCAATGTTGTACACTCTCTTCCTCATAGAAACTGGGATTGAAGGAAATTGTAGAATTTTTGCCTTGTAAAATTAGCATAATTTTTGCAAACTTTACTTGAATGTGTGTATTATGCAAAAAGCACTTAGAAAGTTTCAGGTGTAAAAACTGAGTGCGATGGCATACCTCGTAGGAGTCTTGTTTGAGCAAAAACTGCATTTTCTACCCAAACCATTTGTGTGTGGGTGAAAAAGATATGGAAAAAACTAAAACTGCTCAAAAAAATATGTGAAATACATAAAACAATGCAGTAATGCAGTAGGGAGATTAGACTTGTGTAATATAAATTGGTGCTTTGCGTAACAGCGACATTGAGGTAATGGCATAGTACAGTCAGTGACAACATACTTGCCTACTTATCACTTTGTGTTGCAGGGTGACTCCTACAGACCAACCAGGGCCTTCCAGCTGTTATCCAATGAAGAGGGTTGACACCTTACTTTATTGTTACTATAGCGCCTGAGAGTGACCTTTTAAACACATTCATCACACATTCAGGCTGGATCTGACATACGAGATACGTATGGTTTTTCTGTAACTTTTATTACTTACCAATTAAGATATGCGGTATAATATTCTTCAATTCAGATCAGAGCAATTGAAGAATGAAGGCAACACTGTGGCTCTGGATTGTGGGGAGGAGGAGGGCATGGTGGTGATTTTAGAAGGATCACCACTCGGCTGTCCTGCTGAACTACAAAGTATGAGGTAGGGCAAACAAAAACTTGCTGGCAAGAGGTGATGGAGCACTGGTTGAACTCGCTGAGCCGAGACTTGCATTTGGGTAAAATACCAAAAAGACTCTGTCTGAAAAACTTCAATAAAACTTACAACCCTTATTACTGATTTTAGCAGGAAGTAAAAAAACCTGCACATAATATATATTTTGCGCAGTGGTGGCTGGTGACATTTGAAAGTGGTGAGGCGTAAAAGTTGGGTATGACTTTATGTAGCAAGCGACGCGAGCAAGCTCAATGGACATATGTGGGGTCCAGGGTAGGTCCGCCTCACGCAAAAAAAATAAAAAAAATATTGCCAAATTGTGCATTTTAAATCAAATTAATTTCATGATAAATCAGGCTTATAAAGCAGTGGGAACGTATAGTCTTGAAATATTAAACACATTAAAATCTGTCCCATATCGTACTGCATTAATATGTTCAACAGATACTGTAATGTGCAAATTGTACAGCGCGACAACGTAAGTCATTTAAAGCAAGTGCTTGCCCAGTGTCTTGCACTGCATGTGGCATCAACTTTGGAAGAAAATGCTCTAACCAGGCTTTGGGAAACACCCACAGCCTTTCCTTCTGCCTTGTAAATATTTTGACATCTGTGTACCCCCTTCATGCACATTTTCACAGAATTTCAATTGCAACTGGAATACATGACCATTGTTCTGTGTGCTCTTCAGAGAAGCCAACCCACTGGCAGGCACTTTGCTTTGGCGTCAGCCTCAGAGCTCTCAATCAAAGCGCCCCATAAACATCTTGCACGGCTCCAAGTATGCACTATGCAGGAAGATGTATGGAAAAAAATACAGAAACACAACATGATGAAATAGCTAACACTCTTGGGGAATGCAAGGTTAGGTAAAACATGTGAAATAGGAGAGGAACTAAATCGCTGACATGCATAGCCTTAACGTTTTTAACATTCATTGTTTGTAAATCAATCCATGTTTTTGGCATTAATGTTAAGGGCATGAAGAGGGCCAGTTTTATCACCATACTGAAGATATTCCTT
The DNA here is from genome assembly GCA_963921515.1 of Calotriton arnoldi. Taxonomy (NCBI): domain Eukaryota; kingdom Metazoa; phylum Chordata; class Amphibia; order Caudata; family Salamandridae; genus Calotriton; species Calotriton arnoldi. The sequence goes on along the minus strand of CAWUFW010001319.1, from coordinate 1,523,240 downwards.
GGGACAAGAAGAGGCTTTGCAAAAGGAAGGCATACATATTTAGTGTGCTGCACCGAAGGGTACGATCATCTTCCACCTGCCGCACAGACTCCAGCGTGCGTCAGTGAAAGACTTGCACAGCTTTGGGAACCCCCAGGCTTGTTCCAAAATTTTAGTCCCCACAACAAGAACTGGGGATTAGAAAGAAATTGCTAATATACAGTGAATTCCTCCTGTCTCGTGGACTAGCGATGAACACAACACTTTTCCCCTCGAGGTTGCAAACATTAGCTCCTAACTTTTTGATGTGCTGGCAGGTCTATGTGCAGCAAGTTTCTGTCTCAGAAGTCCCTATTAGGCCTAGTTTAAAGGTATGGTGCGCGCGGTACAAACGCCGTACAGCAAAGAAGGCAAAGATTGAAAGTGAACTCTAGAAAGGAGGAGCGCCAGGCTGATTTAAAAAGTGGAGATTGATCCAAATAATGGAATATTATTCGGCTACTGGAAATGCAAATTTAATTTGTTCGAAATAAACTTTTGTGGAATGATCAATAAAGAAGAAGAATTTTTCAATTGAATCTACTGCCTGAGGACTTGTCATTAGAAAGATAACAATAATTGATTGTGATTTGAATTGATATTGGCGCTCCTCCTTTCTAGAGTTCATTTTTCAAAAAGGGTGGTTACTGTGCGGTGGACCACGAGGAGTGAGCACTAACATTCTTTGAATATATTCTTTAAAATATTAATCAACTAGTGCGCTGTGGTTCTAAGCCCTCATCGCTGGAATTGGAGAAAGAGTATCAAAGATTGAAAGTGCATGGAGTCTGACTCCACCTCAAGCCTGGTTCAGTGGGCAGTGCTGGTGTGGGCGAACTCGGGTTCCAGTGTCCAACTTTCACCAGCAACAAAATTTACACACCCTTCTAGACATGATCCATTTTGCAGCTTGCACTATTTACACAAAAAGTCAACTGCCCTCTTTGTTGTCAGTGAAAAGGATGTGATGCTTAAAAGCACTGAAATAAGCTCAAAATCCTACGTGGTTTTACGAAATTGCCCCGTGTGGGGAAATCACCATTCCACTGAGACCACAATGCTTTAAATAGTATACCTGAGTAACAGTGCACAATCGAGTTGTATCTCCAGATATCGCTCACCAGAAGCATTTTATGAGCAACACTGGATGGTTTAATGAGTCAGAAATAAGCATATCTCTGGGCTAAATTCAACGCAGAAAGATAGCCTCCTGAACAGCTGAGCAATGCATGCTGGGCGGACAAATTTAAACTAAAACACCATGCATCTCAGCCAATGAAAGCACTGCTCTCATGCTGTTTATAATAGTAAACAGCATAAGAGCAGTGCAAGGATTGGCTGGGACAGGAGACCACAGCGCTTCATCTGAGACCGATGGGACTGTGTTGCTTGTCCAGCTCGCTAACAACTATGTCTAGGGAAACCATAAACTAAGCATGTTGGGTTGGCCATAATCAAATACCGGCCATCCTAAGCTGCGCAGTTGAGTCAAATAGCCCTAGCTGCCAGTCGGCAATAAAGCCACACCTGCTACTGTCTGCCGGGAGAGGCAGCTCCATGTGGTGGCATACATACAGTTTGTATGCATGGTGTAATGCATTGCATTTAAATAATGTAATGGATGCAGTCAGGGGGTCAACGCCCCTATGCCCTTATGTAGAAACCGCCACAGATTTTGTGTTTTCATCTGGTGCTCAAATTCTGTGGAATCCAAGCCGTAGAGTATGCAGCGAAAAGTTTCAATGGGGTGGCAGGGAGACAGAGACAATGAAACAGAAATACTGGATGCCTTTTTTATGGTTTAGTTGGTATATAAACTAACTTGCCACCAGGAGGCAACAAACAGTTTAGGCCACTGGCACCCAGGTGGACTGTTTATGTGGTTGATGTATTGTAATTATGACCCTGATGTCCAACTAATTTATTTTTGAAATATTTGTCAGTTAAACTCTCTGATAAGCAACATTCAATGATCTGCATACGTCCCACCCTAAGCCTGGACTTGGTGGTGTGGCCACAGCCATTACTGCTCATCCTCACGCAAACTAAAGGCAAAAGTGAGCAAAGTAATGTTGGAACCGGAACCCCCAGCCAGAAGCAAAGTTGGTTTAAGTAACTTCAGTATTCTTCAACATATGGGTTTGTTTTCTAAACGTTATGGCCACCTTTAGCTCATTTAAAGGTAGTTTCCTCACAACTTTAAATAAATGAGCTATGTGCAACAATGCTCAAGTAATTCCTGAACTTTTGGGAAACCATGATTTTAGTACTATGCTTAATATACATTTAGTGTCACTGATTGCCTGTGGTGTCAGATTGTGGGATGGTTCTAATATATCTTGAAATGCATCTTCCTTGGTCGCCCCTACGTACTGGCTGGTTCGCGTTTATAGCGCTGTCCCGTGATTTGCAGATTCCCTCTCTCTCCTAGAGTTAGGGCTCTCAGGACAGGGAGCCAGAGGGGCATCATTCCCAGGCCCCATGCTCTTTCAGGGCCCTGTCCTGCCATTTCTTTGAAGCAATCCTGCCCCAGTAATTAATTGTAGTGCAGCTAATACAGGTATAAAGCTAGAAGGTACCAGATGCTGGAGATTCATCTTTTCTTTTTCCCTGAAAGATATTTTCTGAACTTATCAATAGGTGTTTGTGCTATGTGGGGCCCTGCAGGTAATCTTCGACCCACGTCCCACAAGAACGTCTGAAATACCTGTCTACAGTAGGTCTGTGAATGGGAGACACAAGTTCGTGGTCGGGATGGAAGTGAGTGAAACAACTTCAAGAAGTCTGTACAGTCAATATTCGCAAAACTGAAAACCTGAAATCGAATGAGCAAAATCTGAAATGGAGATAGAAACCTCCCTCCCTGCCCCAAACACCAATAAAATCAAATACACAAGCAGGATGTGGAACGCAAATGGATAGAATGCATAGAGACCATGTACAATGGCTTGCATTGAAGCTTCCCTTGTCCCTCTTTCCACCATGTGCTGGAGAAAAGTGCAGATGATACTCTCTTTGCATAAGCAAGACATTGGTTTATACCTGATTCTTCCAGGGGAAGAAATTGTTCATGTTTAGGCATGAATAAACATTGCATCTTTTTTGGGCATATTTTTCTTGACATCAATACAAATATTTCTGAAGCAAAATATGTACACACACGCACAAAATACAAAGGCAGGGAACATTACACCTTATCTGGGCTGATTCGCACCACCCACATTTCAGTTATGACAATACAGCAGTTCTCTAGAGGCTCAAGGGCCACAACACTGCAACCTCCAACACCATGATGTAATATCCTCTCACCTGGTGTCCTTTACCAGCAGTTTTCGAATGAAATCTTTAGCCAGGTCGCTGGTATGACTGAAGAACTCTTCGTCAAATTCATAGCTGACCGCAGTGATGTTTGCCAGAGTTTCCTGTTTGGTGTCACCAAGAAAAGGAGAGGCTCCGCTTAACCTAAAGGAGAAAAACAGAATGCATGGAGGCTTAGGGTACCAGAGAAGGCAATGCCTGATAGCAAGTGGACAATTATTAGCAACTACCACCTAACTCACCTAAAACAGGCAAACAGGCCAACCATTCCTGTTTTATGTATGTCCCTTCTTCAGTCAAATAAAAGAAACTTGTGCCAGTGGTCTATTGCATTCTGATTAGTTGACCAGCTCTCAGCATTCCGTACAGGGTGCAAATTAAGCAATTTCTTGCAGGGGGAGGGCACTCCCAGATGGGAAACATCCTTTACCACGAAACCATTACAACGCGGTATGGTTACATCGTGGTTTTCACAACGAAAGTCGTTACATCGACTTGCACTGGAGGGCGCTCTAGACTAAGGAATAGTGTGAATTACTATTCCAACACCTTCCCTACTGTACGTAGACTGGAGTTGGAATAGTAATTCACACTAATCCGAAATCCAGCGCCCTCCAGCCCAAGTCAATGTAACAACTTGCGTTGTTAAGACCGCAATGTAAGATACCGCGTTGTGATGGTACGCGTTGTATCATCATACATTCCCAGATAGATATTGACTGCGGTGGAGTACAAGGGCGTTGGGCGCAGATTAACAGTGAAAACTTAACCATACACAAACAAAACTGCTTTTGGACAGTTGGTCAATGTGGGTAAATCATTTTCAATAGGTATGGTGGCACTTTTTTTAAAATATCTATTAGCATCCGGGGGGCGGAGCTTGCTCGCGACCAAGATGGCCGCTTGAGCGCGTAGCTCCGTAACACCACCACACTATCCGTCGAATATTTGCACCCTGAGGTGTGGAGTGGACACCGTAGTGAAAGATTCGGTGGCCGGAACCGGCGAGGAGCAGAACGCTGTTGCCCCGACTGCTGTGCGGCGCTGGACGGCGAGTGGGACCCGGCTCACTGCGGTGAGGGCGGCTAGGCCTGAATCCCCGGGCTATCGTAAATGTCATGGCCGCTCTCCCACCCACATCATTGCGGCTAAGAGCGGTGCCCTGCGACCTGCGAAGAGACTCGTTCCTCCCCCCTCCTGACTGAGTCTGGACGTTGGCCCTCTCTATACGGGCTGCTGGCAAACACCTCCGCTGGCTGACTGAGTTGTATGTTGAGCGTGGGGCTCTGGTGGCGCCCGCCGGCCCGCGCCCTGGCCTACATCAACATCGCTGTTGTGACTGAGGGTGAGGCGGCTTGGTGGGCCCGACGGAGCTTTACAGTCGCTGCGGGCTCTTGAGGGTATTGTATCTGTGGCTGCAGAATTGGCACACGACACACCCGAGGCCAGATTGACGGCCGGCCGTGTGAGGCCCCGGATCCCCGCTGGTGCTGGCGCCCAGCCGCCATTTTGATTTGCCCTCACCCTACGTCACCCCTATGGTCATCTGGCTGATGGAGACAGGTATGTGAAGCTGCTCTTGCAGGGACTATAAGCAGGACCGGTCGGTGTGGTAAAGACCGTGGCCCTCTCTGAGACTGCCCAAACTCTCCTTCCTAGGACGTGCCAGAGGAGAGTACTGGTCCGGGCTGCCCCATCGGCGGATTGTTGCTTACGACTGTTGGCGCTCTTGATCTCCACTTCCTTTCTGTCCCACGACCAGCTCTGCTGGGGGATGGCATGCACCCTCCTCCTTTGGTAGACCGCTGCTGGTGAGACGTTGCTCTGCTACTACGGTCCCGGATTGAGCGGCGGTATACCTGTTGGGAGCCACAGCTTATGACGTCTCTACTGCGGGGAAGCCTCATCTGCTGGCAGCCTGGGGTCCTGGCCCTCCTCCGACCTCTGGCATTTGCGGCGGGAGCTGGGGGGCGTCTTTGCTGCCCCCCCCCCTGGCTTCTTGACGGCCGTCCACGTAGCGGTTTGTGAGACCACTGTGCGTTGCCCAGTTCTGGCCTGTCTCTGTCCTATCGGCAGGCTTCCACGCTCAGTAAGCCGCTTGTGGAGCTCGGCTGCCCTTGCCTTAATCCAGGGTGAGGGAAAACACCAAACATGGGCAAAGTCGATAGAACGCAACCGAAGATCACCTTTGACCAGAGGGCTAAAGGGCGTGAAGCAGTGGTAGAGGAGGGTGAGAACACGCAGGATCTGCCCCAGGAAGAGCCAGTTGGAGACATTCGCACTATGCTGGCGGCAATGGAGAAGGGCCTACAGAGTAGTCTATCAGTGCTGGGCTCCAAGATGGACTCTCTCTCCTACCGTATGGACAGAATGTCCGAAAGACTGGACAAGCACGCACAGCGATTGGATATGGCAGAACGCCGTGTCATGGAGGTGGAAGAGGCACAATCAACACTAGATGTGGGCCACAAGCAGTTGGGGAAAGTTATGCAAGTCCTGCAGGACAAGACAGAGGACTTAGAAGCGCGCTCGAGGCGTAGCAATCTTAGAATCACAGGCCCTCCGGAGTCCACCCCAACTGGAAACATGGAACAGTTCATTGAAAAGTTGCTAGTTACACTCCTTGGGCAGGAGATCTTCTCATCCATGTTCGTTGTCGAGCGGGCACACCGCTCTCTGGGCCCGCGTCCGTTGCGCCCCCGAGGCCCATCATCGCGAAGCTCCTCAACTACCGTGACAGAGATTCTGCACTTCGAGCGGCCAGAGACAAACAACCACTTCAATTTGAGGGCTCTACTATTTCGCTGTTCCCTGACTTTACTTTCAAGGTTCAAGAAGCACGTCGACAATTTGCTCCCTTGAAGAAGCAACTAAGAGAAAACAATATTGACTACGCAATGCTCTACCCCGCCAGACTCCGGATTAATCGCCAGGGTCAGTCGCACATCTTTACAGACCCGAGTGCTCTACAGAGGGCCATGAAAGACTGGGCTAGAGACAAACGACGCAGCACGGAAAGGCCCCTGCTGGATGAGGCATCGGGAGGAGTTCTGGATGAATAGGACTGATGGTGCATCTCTGTTCCACGCAGATAAGATGATTGTTGCTGGGGTTTGAGCGGGATGTTATAGGGCATCAGAGACGATTTCTCTCTGAAAAGTTTTTTTTTTTTTTACGCTTTATATACGTGGTACTGTTACTATGCAGGATAGGCGTGCGCTGTGAAGGGTTGCGGGAGAGGGAGTTTAACAGTTTACGCCTTTTTGTTGTCATGATTAGTCCACTACTACGTTGTCAGGAGGGGGGGATTTTATTGTATGATTCCTGCCTCAGAAGTTCTTAATCCGTAGGTGGTGTGGGGGGCGGAGACCAGGCGGGGTCTCTTTCAGTTTATGTATAGGGAGCGTGCCACCTCTGCCCACAAGTGTTATGCACCATTGGGGTATTGTTCCAGGAGGGTTGGGGGGATGGGTCCTCTTTGCGATGTATTGCAACTTCTGTATTTGTTGTTATCCTATGATGCTACGCAGGAGGTCTGTCTGCCAGTTAATCGTCCAGGCCGTGTTGGGGTTGGCCTGACGTGGGTGGAGGGTGGAGAGGGATGGGGCTTTAAGATGCGCAGCACTGCTTGGAGACACTACACACATTGTACAGTTACTATGCATGTATCAGGATCTTATGGCTGACACTGGCGTGACTGGTGCGACGGGGTCTGTCGCTACTGACCACACTTCCCGCAAGGTTGTTACACAGGGCGCTCTACGTGCTCTTATATGGAATGTGCGTGGCCTTAATGACCACAGGAAACTACGAAAAGTATTGGCATACCTAACTAGACATGACATCGATATCGCACTTTTGCAGGAAACCCACCTACCTCTCTCTAGCCCGCTACTTCGTAGCAGAGGTTTGCAAGGGAATACGCATGCAGCGGGCTTCACAACACACTCCCGGGGGGTACTCACATGGGTTCGCCCTAAGTCTGCCTACACACTGAAGCCCTTACATACTGATGTTAATGGTAGATTTGTGGTCTCTAGCTGTCGGGGTAAGGGTCTGGACCTACTGGTCATCAATGTGTACGGGCCCAACTATGACAACCCAGACTTTTATATAAACTTGTTCAGTAGAGTGCAGTCTCTTGAGAGGGAGCAGCAACTATGGGGCGGGGACTTCAATTTAGTTATGAACCCGGAATGTGACCGCTCAGGGGGACCGATTAGACGTGTCACCGCCTCGGCTCATACACTCGCTGCGTCTATGATACGTACAGACCTTCGTGATGTATGGAGACAGCGATTCCCTGACAAAGGGGGATTTACACACTATTCGGCATTCCATGACTTGCATACAGGTATTGATTACTGGTTAGCCTCCAGACAGCTGTACAATCAGGTGCGAACTTGTGAGGTGCTTGCACGTACGCTTTCGGACCATTCCCCGGTTTTGGTCGTAATTAACACTCCTTCAAAGACAATTCCTCCTTACACCTGGAGGTTTCCTCCATATTCCCTAATGGACGAGGTATTCAAGGCTGAACTAGCAGAGGCAATTGAAACATATTTTGACAAAAATGTGGGCTCGGTAGAGAGCTTCCAGGTGGTGTGGGAGGCGTTTAAAGTATACATCCGAGGGGTCACGATGTCCAAGCACTCGGGAGTTCTTAAAGCACTGCGCAGAAGGTTGACTGACTTAGAGGCCACGTTGGCCGACCTATAGACACGACTGCAACACGGTTTTGATGATGGGGTGATGGCAGAATTCAAGACCCAACTGACGGAATTTCAAGAAACGGCTGATGCAGAAATTAAACATCTCGGCAAATATGCCACTGCACGTATTTACGGTGAGGGTGAAAGACCGGGTAGGGTACTTGCACAGCTACTACGGAACCGTCGCGACCGATCTGGGGTCACTGTTCTGAACTCTGCAGAGGGGGTTGCACTAATAGAGGATCGAGCCATAGCAGAGAGGTTTCGGCAATTCTATTCGTTGCTGTACTCTTCGCGTAGCACAGGCTCTGAGGCTGAAATATTAGACTACTTATCACATATTAAGCTGCCATGGCTGACTGATACACACCGCAAATTTTTGATGCGGCCGATAGAGAGAGAGGAAATACTCCTCGCACTATCTACCATGAGAGCGGGTGGCGCCCCGGGGATAGATGGCCTAACGGTGGCATTTTACAAGGCGTTCCTGGACCTCTTACAGCCGCACCTGACCGCTTTATTTGATGATATGTGTGTATCGGGCTCAATGCCGCCCTCCATGAGAGAGGCAGTAATTGTGGCCATTTTAAAACCGGGGAAACCGCCTGAGGAATGTTCGTCATATCGTCCCCTCTTACTGCTCAACGTTGATACCAAAATCTTTGCAAAGATTCTGGCCAACCGACTGGTGCCTCTGGTCCCCATGCTAGTCACGCCGGAGCAGGCTGGGTTTTTCCCGGAACGTAACATCACTTATAATCTACGCACAGTGTTTGGTGCTTTACAACACACCATTCCGGAGACGCGCGCAGTTGCGGTGTTTCTTGATATGGAGAAGGCATTCGACTCTGTTGAATGGTCCTTCATGAGGCAGGTACTGTTGCGAATGGGCTTGGGACCGGTCTTTTTGCAGTTGTTGGGGATACTCTATTGCTCGCCCTCGGCACGCATTAAAATTGGAGACTTGGTAACAGATTCGATATTTATATCACGGGGCACGAGGCAGGGCTGTCCGCTCTCTCCGATTCTCTATGCGTTAGTAGCGGAACCCTTAGCCTGCGCGCTGCGAGAGTATCATAGATATAAGGGCATTCGCATCCCAGGATATGAACTCATAGTCTCGGCCTATGCTGATGACACGCTTCTTTATGTGCGTGATCCTGAACGGCATCTCTCCTCGGTTTTGCGGGAAGTGGTACTTTTTGGGGGGGTCTCGGGTCTGCGGGTCAATTGGTCCAAATCCATTATATTCCCTCTCACGCCGTCTACGACACACTTTGACCTGGACTACCCACTACAATGGACGACGGACTCAGTGAGGTATCTTGGTATACAAGTGCACTCAGACTCGGACGTGGTTTTTAGAGAAAATTATGGTGTACTAGTGAGTAAACTGGAAGATGATGTGGATCGTTGGATTCGATTACCATTGACGCTTCTAGGTAGAATTTCAATAATGAAAATGGTAATACTCCCTCGATTCCTGTTCCTTTTTACAAACATCTCGATGGTCCTCCCCGGTATATTTTTTAAGAAACTCACATCTCTGTTGGTGAAATTAGCTTGGGCGGGCAAACAGCCGCGAGTCAAATGGCAAATACTCACCCTACCTTACCACATGGGTGGGTTGGGGGCACCGGACTTTGATCTTTGTTATAGAGCTGCGCAGTGCGCCCACGCTCATCTCTGGGTACACGGCTCGCCGGATATTCCTCACCTACGCATTGAGCGGGAGGTGGCTGCCCCGAAACCGCTACCCATGTTGCTCTTCGCACCCCCGGATCGTAGAACTGGCATTCTAGACTCGATTACCGCAACTAATCACGCCTGGCATCACCTGCTGAAGTTGCAAGCTGGTGCTCTGCTGTATTCACCTTTAGCGCCCCTGGATTGGTGTCACTGGCTGTCGCCATGTAGAGATAGGGGTGTGGTTCGTGCGCTTAACTCCATTGGGGTCAATACTATGGGTGACTTGTTTGAAAGCGGAACCATGAAGGATTGGGACTACGTGGCTGGTGAGGGAAATGCACCCTCACTCCTAACCAAGTTTCAATATCATAGGACAAGACATGCATTTCTGCAACTGTTAGGCACTGACCTGACTGAGCCGCCGGAAGTGTCTGCACTCTCCCTGATCATAAAAACACAAGCCCCGACGGGAATGGTCTCTAAAATTTACAAACAAGCTATGTCATATAGAGCGAACCACTACACTAAAGCTCGCTTAGCCTGGCAGATTGACCTGAATAAGGAAATAGATGATGACATGTGGTTATACTGCTGCCTTAACACAAAACGAGTTTCCCTTAATGGTAAGCACCGCCTAATACACTTTAAATTCCTCAATAGAGTCTATTATACCCCAGAAAGACTTTGCAGATATGGATTGCGGGAAAACTCGCGATGCAGTGAGCAAGTAGCTGACTTTGCACATCTAGCTTGGCTCTGCCCTGGGGTGGCTAATTTTTAGAGACAGGTGTTCTTGGAACTGACAGCTATAACAGGGGGGAAGCTTACACCAGACCCCGCTCTGGCGCTGATGGGCTTCTCGAAACCTTTACCTAAGGGACTGCGCAGGTTAGTTGATATGGGACTACTGATGGCGAGGCGTAGGGTGGCCATTTGCTGGTCGAGAGGCCCCCTACCCACGTTGACCCAATGGGCCTCTGACATGTTATATTGCTCTACACAAACGGAAAATTTCAGTGACCTCGTGCCCCCCGCAATAGACCTAAGAATTTTTGGGCACTGTATAATACATATAGGGCCACTAAAAGCAACGGGGGTGGGGGCTCTCAGAGAACGGTACAGATATGATTGTTTTGCCTCAGACACGTTGTTCCTATGCTATATTACGGAGGGAGTAAGCTGTCCTTGGTAAAATGCTGTGAGGGCGAGAATTGGAGTGGGTTATAGTTTTTATGTAAGTTACCTTATGACTATTCATGGACTGTCCTCCTGTTGCCTGCCTGAGGGTATGTTACTCTCGTATTGAGTACGTTGTGATATCTTGCTAGTATATTACTCTGTTGCACTTCGAACTTCCAGTGAATTTTTTACTAATTTGTCACTGTGATGCCATGATAACTGAAATGTGTCTGCAACTTATTGTACAGCTCGCATCTGGAGCTCCTTTGTTCTTGTTAAAGCGCAATAAAATAATTAATTAAAAAAAAATATATATATATGTATTAGCATCCGGCTCTGTGGCCTTTAAATGCAAAAAATTACAGGTGAATTAATAATTAAATACATCAAAATAAGCTTCCTTACATGCCAAAGGCACTTTTCCTTTCCATGTATCGCGCAGTGTTTTTTAATTGCAGTCAAGCCACAGCAGAGTGGTTCTCCTGGCAGCCATATCGTCACATATTTATGTGGTATAAATACACACTGCAGCTCACATATGAAATTTAACTTCCATGCCACTGGTGTGTTTTCTGCCCCATCTACCAGAACCTTATAGGAAAGTTAAATAGCCCAATGGGGTGGAACCAATTTTAACAGCACAATATTAGGGCCCGGTCAAAACAGTGGCACAAAGTAACCTTGTCACTGTGCACAGAGTCCTAATAGCTGAAAAAATAGTGTCCTGCAAAAGGTAAAAAATCTGCAATGACTATGAAGAACACGTAAATTTCCTCCACAATACTATAGTAACCAAAATATGCTTTAGGAGAGCAGACTGAAGGTGAAATCAAAGCTACAACCCTTTAGGCAAGAAGCATCTGTGCCGCACCCAAAACATTACCTATTAGTTCTAGTGTTTAATAAACATATTTTTCATATGAATACCAAACTCTAACACCTCCCTTGTCCAAGCACGTTGACTCAGTACCAAGAAGTGACATAATGCAAGTGAGAGGTGAACTAGAAATGCTGAATCAATGATGGTTGACAATAGGTCTGAGAAAATGGTGCAGGCAAAACGCTACAGGCATGAAACATGGCAGAGTATCTTAGCCTCTTTTATTCTTTCACGGGCAACAAATGGGTCCTAGATTGAATAGGGCACAATCATTTATAAACCAAGGCTGGGGCCTTGCCTGCTGAACAATCTACAAAACAGGGTTTGAATCATGATTGTTAGCGCAAAATCTACATCTGCTTAGAAAGCTTTTATTGCAAATTTACAAATGGCATTTTGTCTCTTAACCATTGAAAGGTAGAATTTAACCCGCAGGTAGGACTTTGTGTATTTTTCCCATCATTGACTGAAACTACTAGTTGTTTCTTTTCGCCCATTCTATCCGGCACGGAGATCTCAGTAGATAAACTTATTAATACCAACTCTGCCAATAAATATGTGAGATCGTCTGTTACCTGGTGTACCTCTTCTGTAATAGTGCCTTCCCAGTAAACAGAAGCACAATTTACCTGCAGCGGGTGGGGCGTCTAGATGCAAACCCCTGAGGTCATAAATAGGGGACAGTAATAAAATTATGGGCACAACTGAGGAAGAAAAACTTAAAAATACGGGCAGAGATCTACATTGCTGCTTGAACATACTTTTATGGCTTTTTCCTATTCACTAATATTCTCAGTGGTATGTCTTGAAAGAAGAGTCACATGCAGATTTTCAGGCGTAATACTGAGAATGTCATGTGACAATTCCTGCGAGGCTCGATTCCCACTATGCGGAGTTCCGCACAGCGTAGAAGTCCGCACGGGGGCATGGAGAGCACTGTGAAAAATGCATGTTTTTTTTTATCTCTGGGGAAATCATTTTCCCCATGGAGAAAGCTCTTATCCCAACCCTTCCACCAAACTTTGGGGTGAACTGTTCCCCTTCCCATCCTGGAAAGGGAGTTACTGAAGCTCTTGGCTGGAGCACATTTCCGACCATCTCCATAGTGGAAAGGGATGGGAGGGGAAATGGAAAATCCGCACAAATGTACATTTTTGTGGGCATTCCCAAACTTAAAAGACAAATCATGCCTTGGAATGCTCACTTCTCACCTCTTGAGTGGGATTGACTATTGCAGATTTCTGCGCACTTGTGGCAAGGAAGCCCACCATAGTAAATGTATTTATGCCCACCAGAAATCTCTTTGTATATTCCTGGCATGCATAAAATAAGTATTTTTTGCCATAAACTTAATTTTGTAGCCGAAAATATTCTTTATGAATAAGCCCCTACATTGGTACAAGTGGATGTAGAGGAACTTTTTTTTATCCCTGACATGTTGAATTAAAAGGATTAAACAATGAAAAGGAAAAAGCACTGACAAAGTAATATTGGCCCACCAGCCGTAGCCCTAACTCTTTTTAGACTGATGTGTACATATGATCACACAGAATGGCGTCTATCACAGTGCAAGAAAGCCAGTGACTACACTGGGCTGGCCCATTATCATATGTTGCATGGTACGGTGGGCAGAAGCAAAATATGAATGTGACCAATGGAAGAAGGGGGCTGACCCAAAGTCCGTCTATGTTTGGATTCAAGTATGTATTTTTTATTAATGAATGTTTGTGATTACATGAGCCCAGACCTAAAAAGTAGTACATGTACAGGTGAATGCCAAACATAGTCTTGTAAATGCTGACTTGCCAGGTCTGTAGTTCAGGAAACACTGTGGAGACTTTTTAGAAATAACGATGGTATGTGATGCAATATGTACTCACTCCACCATTATTTTTATCAATACTGGATGAACCGCTAAGTGGGACATCAGCAGAAGAACGATTTTGACAACTACGTAGCCTGCTGTGTGGGTAGTAGAATTCAGAACAGAAATATAACATAATCAATTGTATTACACTGTTTATGCACAAGAGGGCCAAAGTATATTTGGGAATTTAGGGCCAGATGTACGACCATTGATGTTTGCGACTCGCAAATTGCATTAAATTGCGAGTCGCAATTTGCGAGTTGCAAACATCAATGTACAACAGTGTCAGAGACACTGTTAGCGATTCCTAATGGGGTCGCAAATTGCATGCCTCATGCATATAAATGAGGCACTCGCAATTTGCGACCCCATTAGGAATGGCTGGCCCAGGCCCTCCCAGGTATAGTGGCCTGCTGGGCTCAGCAGACCTCCATGTCTGGGACTGCTTTTCAATAAAGCAGTATTTTTATTAAATGCAGCTCGTTTTCCTTAAAGGAAAACGGGCTGCATTTTTTTTTTTTTAAACAGAAACATTTTCGTTTCATTTTTTAAGGGCAGGCAGTGGTCCCTGTGGTCCCTGGGACCACTGCCTGCCCCTAAAAAATATTTTCCCCTGCATTCACAAAGGGGAAGGGGTCCCCTGGGGACCCCTTCCCGTTTGCGAGTGCTTTACCACCCTTCTGAGAAGGGTGGAAAACTGCGACTGTTTTGCGACCGCAATTGCGGTCGCAAAACAGTCTTACATAGGGCTCAGACTCGCTATTAGGCAGGGACGCCCTTGGAAAGCCCCTTACTAACAGCGAGTGGCTAATCCTATTTAGCGAGTCGCAAATAATTTGCGACTTGCTAAATAGAGTTAGTACATGGCCCATTTGTATTTTGCATGCGCAAACGGGTCGCAGACCCGTTTGCGCATGCAAAATAGGGTTGTACATCTGGCCCTAGATACCTATGTATGAAGAGGAAGAAAACGCAAATGAGTGCGGGTGGTTCATAAATGATTAGTTGCGTACTACAAAGGGAGTGTAGGCATTGAACAACACTTGGGAGTGAGTGTAGCGAGTGCAGAAAATGTAGAGGGCTATACCACAGGACTGATTATGGGTCTGGTTCTTACAGATCGCTAATAATTCCAGGGGCCTGAAGACATATGGATCAAGGGAGATCCGTCATTATGAGGTGTTGATTATTGTGAAATAAGTGGAACAGACATTTGATTGTGGCAAGAGGTTGAAATAAAGATTCCAAAGAGAAAGAGGGGTGAGGAAGAGACTGCTTAATGTACATCAAGTATGAATAAGGATGGGAGTGGTGTGAACAAGAGGACCGATTGCGAGAAAAGCACCTTGGTGTGTTTATACTACAGGAAAGAAGAGGGCAGATTGCTAAAGCTGCTCGATTTACTCCTGAGTTCAGACACAGTGAGGAAATAGGAGAGTTTTATGAAGGTTTAGGTTGTAAAGGTTAGTAGTGGTAGAAGGAAGAAGACTCTAGGACCTGGTATTGCAGAGTGGTATATGCGGTAAGAGGTTGATGGAGTAAGGGTCCAAGCTGTTAGAATGTTTTTAGGTGATGTGAAGCTGGACTGAGGTGAAGTTCCAGCCCATCAATTGTGATCTTATTTGCTGGTTTGAGGTCTAGAGTTTGGAAAACCATTGGGAGAGTTCACATCGCAGTCAAGGCTAAGGAGGTGCTAATGCAGATTTATTAAAAAAGATTTGTAAATTAAGTATGACCCCACTAGTCATTGCCAGGTGATGCTATATGATGATGTTGAGAAAGGACTGGGGTAGATCATGGCAATTTCAGAGAAAAATGCACTTACCATGACGTTTTTGTGAAGAAGGTAGGATTTTAAAAAGTTTTTCTACATCACACAAGAGACAAATAGGGTCGCAATCCTGTGGTTCACCAAATATGTAATATACCTGTGAGTTTATCACTGAGGGACTTTAAAACCTGGTTTGGCAAGTGACTGACTGGCTGGCTGGCTGTCTTGCTCAGACGTCTTTAGGTTATATCCAGTTGTGTATCAAACGCTTTAGGGATGTTGGTGAAAAACATTCCCTCCCACACATTTGGGAGATAGTAAAACCAAAGTAGCCCCAGTGTTTTACCACACTTTGGTGATCATCACTGTACAGCAGGATGAGGGTTCATCGCAGATGTCTGAGCTACGCAGCCTTCATCACCACAAAGGAGTTTCATGTTTTGGAGATTGTCATTGTGGGGTTCAGAGGGACTGAATCCCATCGGGAAATGGACAGTGGCGGCTCGCAGAGGGAGTGCTGCGGGGCAGTGGGGCGGGGGAGGGGCAGGTTGGGGGGGTAGTGGACTCGGACATACGACGGGAACGGACTAAAGGAAGTAAATAAATAAATAAAACTATTTACCTTGCGTGCGCTGAAAACCACCTCGACTAGGATCTAAGTAACATCTTTCCTTTAAGTGTAAAAATTCTACTGACAAGTTTAATGGATTGTGGGATGGCTTCCATTTAATACATAGGCACTGGAAGTAGGGCAGTGCTGGAGTTCTGAAGGTGAATGAGCATTAAAGATGGCTTTCAATCTTGAGTGTATCTTTGCACATTTGCTTTGTGTTCATAGACAGGTCAAATGCTAGGCTAGTCTTCTAACAAATTGCTGCTTATTCTTTTGACATGGAGATCTTTTTTACTTTTCTTTCTCTGACTGCAAAGTGAGAGGTTTTTGTACAGTGAACTGTGACATTCTTGAGGTGTAAAAGAAAAGGCTGTAGGATGTAACTTTTTTTGTAACACACAACAAAATTTAAATACCTAAAAATGAACTGTATAAATATTTCATAATAAATAAGCAGTAAGGAAAGCACAAATCAAGTGCTTTTTTGTGATTCTGAAGAGTGATGGAGACAAAGATTTTAATGGGATGAAACAAATGAAGACTTACTAGATCATCTTGAAAGTATTCCCTATTTCTTTCCCCCATCCATTGCCTCTTATTTTATTTTAGCATTGTAAAATTCTAGGCCCGGAATTAGCTGTTTTTTATTGATGGTTTCTCTTTATAAATGACTAGACGGTAGATAGTGTTTCCCTTGTTATTTTAGGTTATACTTCTTTTAAATTCTGTACGCATTGACTGCTGTACTGAGAATGCATCTACGCATTTGCGCAACAAAGACAATAAGGACATAAGAAAAAATATTAACCTGTTTTTTTTATAAGACTGACAAAAACTCTCTAATGTTTATTCATGTCTAGTATTCTTCCACTGGGTTTCCCATTCAAAATGGCGCTGCCACGAATGATGCTCACGTCTGGGGCTACAATGAGAAGACCAACTTTCACCATAAAGATGGCTCCTTTCACAAGACTGTTGAAGCTGCTCCCAAAGTCCTTAGCCTCTCACCAGATGGGTCACAGGAGCCCAAGTCTGCACTTTACAGTTATCTTAGTCAGTGGTTAATTTGTAAAAAAATAAGTGCCATGGCTCTCATCAGGAGACAGCTTGTACCAGCCCATTTCTCCTGTTAGCGCCGCATAAAACAAAACCAACTACTACCCATGAAAGTGGGGAGATGATGTGGCGTAATGGCCAGAGCTGCCTACCTTGGAGCTGGGGAACCTGGTTTGAGTCTCGGCATCGGCTGAACATCATGTGATTCTGGGTAAATCACTTAATTTCTCCCTGCCTACCATAAATTAATGTGTCCTTAACTGGTGCTCACGGAAAGCGCTGGTGTGGCTGATTAAGTGCTGGTGCTGAGCACTGGAAACCACCGGCTCAAATGTAACCTATGTATCACAGCTTTGAATCCTGGCAGGATGATCTCACTTCTAAGGTAGATAACATAAGTACTGTTGAATAACACTTGTGACTGCAACTCGGGTACCCCAGGAAGTGATGGCTAATTCTTATTAGCTATCTCTTTCATTATATCATATGTCTCAATGGTGCCAATTCTATATCAGTGAAAATGCCTCTCATCAACTACTTGTTGTGTCTGGCTGGTCTTTCCAAGTCGCAATGTACAATTCACAAAAGAGGTGTTAAATACACAAATATTGAGTCCATTGCTGTGTACATAAGAGGATAGACAGGTGTGGTACTCACAGTATGTAAGTGATGACACCGATGCTCCTGCAAATAAAGGAATAAACAGTAAAGAAAACGTTTTACAAATTCACCTAATTCATCCATTCTTAGCCACATATTGTATCACTTACATGAGTTAAACAGATTTAATGCAGGAATGCTGCCAAATCAATACGTTCAAGTATTTAGCAAAAGGCTGACATT
The DNA here is from genome assembly GCA_963921515.1 of Calotriton arnoldi. Classification (NCBI taxonomy): domain Eukaryota; kingdom Metazoa; phylum Chordata; class Amphibia; order Caudata; family Salamandridae; genus Calotriton; species Calotriton arnoldi. Next base: position 1,505,294 of record CAWUFW010001319.1, on the reverse strand, counting down.
CACTGCTGTCATCCTTGCATAACAGGAAGTCAAACAAAATATGTTTCTGCAGAAACAGATTATCTATTCTATTGTATTTGCAAATTCCACCCGTCTCAGTATCTCAGCAAACCTGTCTCTCTACACCCACAAGGGGTGGACATACCGGTTCTAAACAATCAGGGGCTGCTGAAATGCTGGCTCATAAGTCCAAACAAACACCAAAGTGCAAAAAATGAATTTGTGGGAGGAAAATTTTGTCACTACTTTCATCTAGATACAGGTGTATAGATCTTCATTAAAAGTGAATTCAGAAAACACTGCACATTCAAGCTCTTAAATGTGGATTTTGAAGTAACCATCCATATAAAACACAAAGGTACAGTTCTTCTGACACAATCCTACGTTACAGGAAATGACCAACAATATGCCACGTCTCAGAGGGATCATCTACGCATAAAGTTACCCCCCACTGCCAGGACCAACCGTAAATGATTCCAGATACAACACAGAAGTCAGAAAAGGGGTTAAACTTACTCACCTCATGGAAAAATCTAGCAGAGGAAAGGGAGAGCTCAATTTGCTAGGAGATATGATTCACATCAAAAGTTGCTTACTGGGGCTTAATGTTTATGAGGAGATAGACTACGGAGACATGTGCTCTTTCACTTTAAGTAGGTTTCTGGGTCATAAAGGCCGGTGGCAGTATTCCCTTTGGACTGTGCCCCGGAAACTTCCGGTGTTTGCTGTTATTTGTTGTATTAGTTTGCACCCGACAACTACACTCCCCTTACTTTGATATTTTCCCCTTTCCGGTTCCACCTGACGTGCTTATTACATGATTGTTCTTTTTCTTCCCACACTGTGCGGTGTTGGAGACACTCCTCTTCCAGGATCAAGTTTGGTTTCTGGTCTTCTTTAAGCTTGTCAGGGTTCGGGTAGGCAGACAAGATATTGCACCAGTAAATCACAGAGGTCCTTATAGTTGAACTCTTGATATTTCATTGTGATAGTCATTGTATGTTCATCTCTTGTAGAGGTGTTGTATGTATCTTTGACAAACTCTATCACCGCTCCAGCCAAGAACCACGCATCAGGCATTAGACTAACGCAGTTCAGTGTGGTGGTCAGCATCACTGCACTGAAATGCAATGTCACGCATTATAATAGCGCCCTTTTCAGCTGTCAGCCGGAACGCTGCTATAATAATGCACCATAGAAGCTGCAGTGGCAGCGCAAGGTGCGCGCTGCTCCCGGCAGGCTTTGGGGCTCTGGCTCAGCTCAGCCTGCACAGTGCTACAATGTAACGACACCGGCGCTGTATTTGCAATCACACTGACGACAGGACAGGTGGGAGTCACACTAATAGGTGGGTCAGTCCGCTCCTGCTGCCTCCTGCAGCGTGAGCGTGCGGCCCGCAGCAGTTCTCATAAAGTTTAGGCTGCTGCTGCACAGTGCAGGTTTTGTACTTGGACTTTAAGATCTTCTTAGAGTTTCTAGTGGCTCAAATAGGTGTAATTTCTGATATCTGTATGTTTCCCTCATCTTCATTGCTTGATTTTGCTCACGAAAATGAGTCACTCATAGTTGTTGAAATGTCACCCATAATTACTCTGAAATTATGAAAATGTCACACATAAGCAATCTGAAACCTTGGCAGCTGTGCTAACATGAAACTGATAACCTAATACTAGTCTTTCTCTTTAAGATTGAGTCTCAGGCACACCAACCGGCATCTTTAGTCCAAGTTATACGGGGTGCTTTATGCACTTCGGCACACTGATTCTGGAGCAGCAGGAATGTGCTCACTGACACAGGCCTGCGTGCGATGTAACAACTATGAGGTCAGATTGAGACCAGGGTGTTCTTCGATCGGGTAGTTGTGGACAAAACTGATCCTGAAAGCAGGCCTAATAAACATCTGTTGCAGCACTTGAAGGTATGGGTACAGAGGGGCAGGTCTATCAAAAAAGTGGCCAGTCTCTAAGCCAATCATGTGATAGGCACCTCGCCCTGAAGAGTTACAAAGAGTGACGTAATACACTCATGGCCCTCAAGACCATGGTTGTTGATTCACCAAAATGCCAGCACCGTAGCAGCCTTTTAAGCCAATGACGTCACAGAATTGTCACATTTCCACTGTTAGACCCTGAACTGCCTGCTACCTCACTGTGAAAGCCTAAGGGAGGTAAGCGCACTGTTCACCCCAGTGCTAGGGGCACCAGTGGACAATTCTAGGACAGCAGCTGGTACCCTAATTAAGTCCATGCTCAGGTGTGAGTGAAGGGCCTGCCCACAACACAGTGTTCAGAAGCTGAGATAAAGTCTTAAGTTAATTAAGAATCTGCAAGCCTAACATGAAGACTTCACCATTATGTTGAGTGACGAGAGGAGCATCATGCCTCCATGAGCTTTGGCTTTTGTCAATCAATGCCCCTCCTCTTTTCAACAATGTAAATATATTTTGACAAATGATTAGAAGACGAACAAACACTTTAAGGCTGTACCTTTACAAACACTTTAAGGCCGTACCTTCAGTGTGCACGCTGCTGAAACGTGGAGCACCATTCCAATGAGCATTTATTCTGAACCAATACTACTCAGATTCAAGAAAAGGTTGAAAACCTGACTATTCTCATATTAGGGTAAAGAGTGCAGGGCATCTGTTCTGTCTATAATAAGGTTGGCCAATTTTCCCTTAGGCCATGCCAAAAACCCCAGGAGAGTGTATAAGTGCTGTATAAATAAATATAAAATAAATAAATTTAATAAACTATACCAATCAAAGAACGGAAAGAACTTGTTGTGATCCAAAATGTTGTTTATTTCAGCCTATTTATTAACATAATTTACACAAACGATATCTCCAAGGATATCCAGAAATCCAACTCTTAGGAATTTCCCCTAACTTATAGTTCTGCTTGTTGATTCTGCAAGGATATGCCCCATCACAATTCTGTTTTGGATGTGTTGATCTTAAACCTGGTAAATGTACCAAAGTGAGATGGAATCAATAAATCATCAATAAAAGTTTAGCTTCTCGAAGGACGGTCCTACCTGCAATCCCTTTATTCCACGATTGACCTGTTGGAAGCTGCTAAGTGCTCAATAAATTTCATTAACAGCAGCGGAGAAAGAGGACACGACTATATCAATCTTCTCTTAAATTCTTAAATTAGAATTATGCTGTTGTCCATTACCTATAACAGCCACAACAGGCAGGTGATACTGAGGTTTAACTTTGTAAACAAATGCCAAAGAGAAATTGTGCATCATTACACTCCATAAATAATGAAAAGCTTTTCCATCGTCCAATGAGCAGCTATTAGAAGACGAAAGAACATGATGGCTCAAAGTAAGCCATGAACTCTGAGATATTCTTCCCGAACTGTCACCTTGCCAAGAATCCCGGTGATCTGTGTGAATAAGACGGGAGAGAATCCTTTGGAGGGAAGATGCTAAAGCTTTGAAATATAATTAACTATAAATGTTCAAAAAGTAGATTGGTCTGAATGTTGTGGAGTCGGAAGGATCCTATGCTGGCTTACACAACAGCACATGATCAGTCCCTCTTGCCAAGAGAGTGGGGTAGAGCCTCGATCAAAGACTACCTGGCAGAGCATCGTGAGTGGCTTAGCAATTTGCAGGACCAAGATTTGAGCTGGGATTCCACTGGGGCTCAGCGCTTTATCAATCTATAGGTTATTCAGAACTTCAAGTCCTCCAAAACATCATAAAGCCAGAATGTTGCTTGAGACAGAAGGTCCAAAAAGTAATTCCCATACAAGCTTGTGGCAAATGGTATACTGCTGAAAAATTATTCAACAAATTCCTGTTTTATCACATCTTTAGATGTATATGTCAACCTCGTGTTTGATCTCTAGAATTATTTAATGATTCTTTACACTTTATGAACTAGTGACACTTTTCATTGAATACGTAGAGAACTTCCAGAAGAATGGCCAACTTTGTACGGCCTTTTGTTATAAAAGCTATTCTTTCTGAGTACGCAGAAGTTAACTTTCTAGTGCATATTATCTAATCTCCTTTGTTTTAGCCAGATATTCCTTCTGGAGTTCTTAAATCTTTAAGATATACCTGTCTTTCCTGCTTACTCGTTTCAGTTAATGTATATTGTAATTACAAAATGCGTTTAATATATTGCAGCCTTGTAAAACTGTTCCAGAATGAGTATTCAACAAAAACAAATACTACGATGTCTGCCTCTAAGTTTTAATAGAATTCCACACTGTTAAATAGTGCTTGAACTATTATAAAACATATGTGCTTGTCAAACTGCTTTAGGGCATAAAACTACAAGCATATCATAGTGTGTTAAAAAATATATCTGGGTGCAACAGTGTAAAGGCCAACGGAAAGTCATGCTATGAGGCAACTGCGATTTTTCTAGTTCTTAAATTTAAATTTCCTACACTTCACTGCAATATTATCAGAAACGATTGTCACTAGCAGGGTGAAGACTTCTCCAGTTTACCCCATTTAGCCTCATCTGCCTATCCTGGGTCCCAGCATCATTCCCCATGCCAGTGTGCAGTACTGGTGGAAAAAGCAAGGGATTATGGTGAAGTGGGAATGGCTGTACACCACCAATTTTGCCCATGAGAGCAAACTCTAATCAGAATTACCTGTTTCTATCCGTTTGAAGAGATCATTAAAATGTATTGAAAAAAGTGTACTGAAGAAAAGAGTGCCCAAGAGTAAAATGTGTTCATATAATGTGCTAACTAAATTCTATATATATTTTGTGTAGCTTTAAAAACAGATACATTCCATTCAATCACCATATGTGTAAATAGTAATGGGTATTTATGTAGTGCGCACGGCGTCTGATAGCCACAGGGCGCTGAATGGAATTCATCCAACGGAGGCCGATACTAGCTTGAGTGTAACTAACTTTGATTTTCATTGTGTTGATTGTGCTTTCTGACACACAGTTCTCTGTCTCTTTTAGACACCCGGGCAGATACAAAGCGATAAGTTGTTAGCCATGCACATAAAGAACAGTTTTTCATGTGCATACTACACTAAAATACATATCCCGGCCCTCAGAGGTCACCAAAAGGCTTCACAATTATGGTTGTGCACTTTAAACAGAGAAAATGGAAAACAGGATGTAGAGATAAATAACCCCTCAGTACTACTATGTCATTGAAGAGATTGCAATTTCAATGATATTCGAATCATTCACTCAGAAGTGGTGTGGTCCAGTTCAGTGTCCTCTCCCAACAGTCCTAGCACAGACAGTAGTAGAGACATCAAGAAGCAACACAAAGTCATTCCACAGTCTCCTAGTGAGTGGTACTTAAGGCTTATGAAGTTTCATGACTTGGCCTGATGCCAAGATGGTGGCAATCTATCTAGGTCTTCATGCCCTTCTGACTGGGAACCACACTGACATGTCTTTCTGTTGTCTCATTGTGCCATTATACAGCCTGCGGGTTCATGGTGCATTGGATGCACACACCTATGCGTGAAGGCTGGCTCACACTGAAGCGTCAGTTCTTTTGACCAACATTTGGGGTGCCCTACTTATGAGATGTGCATTTATGGCGACAAATGCATAGTTTGGGAACCCCAACCAGACCATCGTAATTGGCAAGAAATGTCATACCTCCTTTAGAACTTGTAAGATAATATTTTTCAGGGCTAGGGGTGCACAGGTTTCGGAAGCATAAACCTAGAGGTGTTTCAGCTCTGCGCGCAGACCCTGTTTGACAGGATAATCGTCTTTCTACCCCTGAACTCCTACAATACAAAAAGCTTCAAATGCAATAAATGGTTCTAGGTTTGTGAACATAAGGGAGATGTCACACGGTTATTGAAATGACAAACGATTCTTAGTTTCACTGTATAGATATAATGCATAAATTATTGGCAGCTAAAACATCACACAAATTCCACCATATATGTGGTGTTTTTATAGTTCTGGTGTATACAAAAAAAAAGATGTCTCATACACAAATAATGAATTCCTCCCAAAATGTACATTATTTCCATGACTACCTTTTTTCGATTTACAAACAGATCATACATACTGACAGATCATTTTCTGCAAATACATAAATCTGTTAGTCAGGAGACCTAGATCCAATCTGAAAAAAACAAGTCAGTGCTTTCATTAAACCACTTGTATCATAAATATCAAATTGCAAAGACTAATGCTTTATGTTTCCACTGTATCATTCCAACTTCAACAAAGGTGGGGAAACTATGGGAATTTGCCGTATGACTTAATACATTATAACCATGACAGGGAAGCAATTAAAAAAAAGATTAATTTGACAGCTCCGCGAGATGAGTGGAGACGCCAGTCGTTGGTTTTCATTTGTTGCAGCTTCTTGCAGTCTAGCTGAGGGCCCCTGCGGCATCGCTTGTTTACGTTCCAACAGGAGCAAAGATACAGTAAGGTGTGGCCCTTCCTGCAGGCTTCTGACTGTTAATGTATGCTGAAAGAGCACAGAAACTAGCAGCAAAGGCCACCACTTGCTGGAGATTTCCACACTAGAACAACAAAACCACCAGTTGTTTCCGTAGCAACAAGACCGCCACATACTTCCACACTAGAGCAACAAGGCCACCTCTTGCTAGAGTTACCCACACTAGAACAGCAAGGCTACCACTTGCTAGAGATGCCTACACTGAAGCAACAAGGCCTCCTCCTGCTACAGATACCCACACTAGAACAGCAAGTCTATCACTTACTAGAGATTGCCACACTGGAGCAACAAGGCCACCTTTTGCTAGAGTTATCCACACTAAAACAGCAAGGCTACCAACTGCTAGAGATTGCTGCACTGGAGCAACAAGGCCATCCCTTGCTAGAGATACCCACACTAGAGCAGCAAGCCTACCACTTGCTAGAGATTTCCACACTGGAGCAACAAGGTTGTCACCTGCTAAAGGTTTCTACACTGGATCAACAAGGCCACCTCTTGTAGAGAAACCCACACTAGAACAGCAAGGCTACCACTGGCTAGGGATTCCCACACTGGAGCAACAAGACAAGCTCTTTCTAGAGATACCCACACTAGAGCAGCAAGCCTACCACTTGCTAGAGATTTCCACACTGGAGCAACAAGGTTGTCACCTGCTAAAGATTTCTACACTGGAGCAACAAGGCCACCTCTTGCCAGAGACTCCCACACAAAAGCAGCATGGTCTCCTCTTGCTAGACATACCTGCACTAGAGCAGCGAGGCTACCACTTACTAGGGATTTCCACACTGGAGCAACAAGGCCTCCCACTGCTAGAGATTCCCACACTGGTTTACAGAGGCTACCTCTAACTAGAGATTCTCACACTGGAGCAACAAGGCCACTACATGCTACAGATTCCGACACTGAAACAACAAGGCCACCTCTTGCTATAGATTCCCACACTAGAAATGTCGTCTGAGCTGCCCACAGCTGTGATATGAACACTAATATAACAAAGCATCTCTCTGAAGAACAGAGTCCACTGGGCTACTTGGATTTTGATAGAAAGGTGATTTAATTATATCTTCTGATTCTAAATATTATCCGTATTGAGATTTAATGCACATCAGTATTCTACACCATTCTGAGATCAACATTAAAAGTTGCTTTACTTAGTGTTAAAAGTCTTTCCTCAATGATTTTGAAGAATTCAAGCATTCAGGAAGTTCATGCAACTTGAAGCAGAACAAAAACCAAAGAACATAACCAGAAGTACTGTTTTTTTAACTATGATTTTATTATAGCAGATGCTGTGAAATGCAAACACACGTACTAATGGATTTCATTTGGCAGTAGAGAACAGCAAAGTCCATTGGAGAAACCAGTTCCCTACGCTAACCGGAAACCTGATTGCGCTGAATAACAAAGAATACAGAGATGCATAATTAGAAAGATAACCCGTCAACTTTCTTTAAAATGTAGCAGGTATCTGCGCCAAGAGACCTTATGGTGAACATGCGCTCTACAAGTGACCTATAACATAACATAACTTAAAATAACATAACAACATAACATAACATCTGATAGAAAGGGGAAAGGAAGAACATTTTGAGTAGGACGCCATGAATGTAAGGAGGGCGATTCAGATCTACATAACCTGAGGCCTTTCAGTGTTACTGCAAATTGTCGCTTCCTTGAATGTGTTCAATTGATTCTTAGCTGACGTCCCGATTGATCAGGGACAATCCAGGTGGGACACCGTGACCTCCAACATGGAGTCAGATCAGCCTGTGGTTCTCAGACATGGTGGCCAGAGATGGAGTCCTCCTGCCTTACTGTACAGGAAAGCCTTTACGGAGAAACTAAACTGCAAGGAGAGGCATGAAAGTCTGACTGATGTGTTGTTAAAAACATCCTTCAAGAGAAATTATTTATTGTGTCCGACTGTGCGTAAAAATGGACTAACGGCAAATTATGCATGCATGCCGTCTTCCAGTGCAAGCTCAAGAGCATTACAAGTGAACCTCCTTTTCATGTACATTAGAGTAGATATGAATATTCACAAGCAGGAAAAAGAGTATCTTTTGGTGGTGCCGAGGGTCTACAGGAACTAGTGCCGCACTCTTGCACCTCACCCCGCCCCCGCAGAACGCCCCTACACACAGTATTGGTCACTCCGTTGCTAGGTTGCTTGAGTGAGTGAATGTACTAGAGGAATGGATCTGAAACAGTGGGACTTTGGAAAGAGGTCCAGCCATGACCAGTTAAATTCATCAGGGCTTCAACTAAGATAGCTAATGTGCCCACAAGCTAGGCCATACCACTATAGAAGGAACCAGTTTTAACATGCAGTATTTTTATCCTACTGCAATACAAGAACACGTTTACAAGATAACAGTGCTGATTTCCCTTGTAAAAAATATTCTAGAGATGAAAAAAATGTGTTTACACTTAATGATGTATGCACCCATCAATATGAGGAACCAGATAGAAAACAGACAACAAAACCATAAACAGCGACAATTACCACAAATCTGCAGGCAGTCCAAGCGGCTCGTAGTTTATAATCTCTGGAGCTGAAGGGAAAATGTGTAATACATGAGAGACAGAACACAGTTTATGTTAAAGCATCATTGCGGCACACAACTTCAAAACAGAAATGGTTTATGCTCATTTTTTAATATATAAGTACACTTTCAAATCCCCCACACTTTTACAAATCCATGCAGAGTGGTCTTTACCGAGAACAGTCAGAGATCCTTCTTTTAACACATTGACACAACATGGAGACTTATTGTATTCCTTTTATGTCTTTCTATAAAGGCCGTTCGCTAAACCTATTTACATATTCACAAAGGAGAATGCTTGCCTTTGCACAAGTGAATGACATTTAGAACTGAAAAACACTTGGCAAGAATCTAAGGAGGAGGAAAGAGAGCAGGGAGGCAATTGAGAACACAGAGATCTGGGATAACTGAGTACAGTCAGTGATGAAGAGTTTTAAAGGTCGTTTGAGGGAAAGGCCTTCCAAGGTTAGGACCGGGATGTCCAAAGTCGATCCACAAGTCCCAGACTGGTTAAAGAATTTAAGGATAAGAACAAAAGGTTAGGAAAGAGGTGCCCAGCATTGCTCTGTAAGTCCCAGGCTGATTCCAGAATTTAAGGATAAGTACGAAAGGTTAGGAAAGGAGTGCCCAACGTTGGCCCATAAGTTCCAGGCTGATTCCAGAATCAAAGCATAACTGGAATACAAAAGAGTTCCGTTTAAAATAAATATATGCAATTTTCTCCTATGTGAATTGGAAATGTGGCAAGGATCGAGCTTTGGTGGACCACGGTTGGACATTGCTGGATTAGGTAATTTAATTTTTTTTTTTAAATAGAACCAAGAAGTGAAACAGGGAGGGGAGAGGGGCATTAGTAGAATTTGGAAAGCTGTGGTGAGGAAGAAGTTTTAAACTCTAGGGTATTACTAGAAAAGCTGATGTTATAAAACATTATATCAAGACTGAACATTACGCAAAAGACACTAACATGATTGTCCTGCACTTTCAAATCATTCCACTGCCAAGTACTGAAACTATGAGTCCGATTCCTGAAAAAACAGTAAAGTCCAGATACCTGAACCTACTTCTTTGGGTTTTTTCAACTCACAAACATTTCTTGAGGTGCGCCTGGAAAGTTGCGCCAGGCGCATGTTTCAAAGTGTACTTCTGGGAATATCATATGACACCTTACCCAAGTCCCAATTCCCACTGTGTGGAATTCTACACAATTCTAGAATTACGCACAGGTGGAATGGAGACGGCTGTACAAATGCACGATTTTTTTTCTCAGTGGAGAAAACATTTTTCCTCATCGAAAAAAGCCCTTTCCCTACAACCCCATAAAACGTAGGGGAGACCTTTCGCTCTTCCCATCATGGAAGGGGAGGTAACTCCAGCCTGTAACAAGAGTAACTTTACAACTATTTCCAGAGTGGTAAGAGGTCGGATCAGCGTTTGTGAATGCCTACAAACAGACATATTTGTGGATGTTCACACACTTACAAAGCAATCATGTTTTCTCATGCCCACTTAGCACTCCTTGTGTACAATTTACTACTGAGAATTGCTCAACATTATTGACTGTGTAATCTCCAGTAGTAAATGCATTTACACTAGCCAGGAAAATGTTTGTGAATTTCTGGCAGGCGTAAATGAGGTGTTTTCGGAGACAATTATACATTTATGGCTGCAAATACCTTTGTGATAGGACTCACTAAGACTCTCATCACCAGCAGCCCATAAAATTCCATTACATGGTTTAAATCCTATTAATGCACATACCGGAATTCCGAGATTCGGCACAGCCTCAATAAAAGTGAATAGAAAGTACTTGGGCATGCAAATTGCGATGCACCAAAATTGGCGTCTCATGCCCAGTTTTGCAGGGGTGAACTTGGAATAGGCGATTATTGCAGCTGTTAAATTCCTATCCCCGGGATATCAGATTTTTATTGCATCTGGGCCGAGCCACCCTTAATGTGTACAGGAGAACAAATTGTTCTTGAGTACTTCAAAGGACTAGCCTCCATTGTTTTTGATTGGAATCATTTTTAAGTACCCGTTTCTAAGTGGTTAAATATTTCTCCATAAGTAGGGAAGACTGTTAGGTGAATAACCAAGGGCCTGATTCATGGCAAAAAATTGAAAGTGCAGGGGGAGAATTTATTCAGAGCAGTTAGTAAATGTATGAGATACACTGCATGGAATAGCTTGTGGTTTACTTGCCAGAAATGCAGTAATTTCCTGTTCCACCTGGTTTTACTCATAATTGCATGGCACTGGGGTAATTTTACCACATAAAAACGGTAAAAAGCCTGTGCTATTTTACCATGTAGTAAAATCGCCCCAGTACTGTGCAACTCTAATTAAGGCCATAGGGTACACAACTGCATAACAGGAATGGGCCGTTGTACAAATGCATACCTTTTATGTATTTATTTATTTGAGCTTTCCCTGCACCCCATCAAATTTGGGAGGAGGGGATTCATTCCCCTTCATATTCTGGAGTGCACTATACGCCCATTTCCAGAGCGCGAAAAGATTAGATGGCAATTCGTGAATGTCCAGAAATGTCCACCTTGTGGGCATTCGCAAAGTTACAAGCCAAACCAGGCCTTGAAATGCCCACTTCCCACCACTTGTCTGGGATTTACTCCTGCGGAATAATCCGCACTCTTAGCAGCAAAATCCGCAGTAGTAAATGCATTTGTGTGTGTCTGGAACCCGTTTGTGAACTGGCAGGTGTAAATGATGTATTTTCAGTTGTAAACATAAGTTTACCATTGAATTTACGTTTGCGAAGAGGGTCACGTGTATTTATTTATTCATGAAACAAGAGATGGCACAGGAGTGGCATAGGTTATCAGAAAGGTCTGAAAAAAGCCCTCACAGCTGTCCACGTCTTCTTGAATGCAGGTGCTTGAAAAGATGCCCTTTCAGTCGCTCAAATACATCTAGTAGGCCAAAGCGGTGTTATTTCTTGGAACACCCAGTGTGCAACCCACAGAGCTGGCAACTTAATTTGTTTGGCCCCAGAGAGCTTGGACAAGGACAATGAAAGAGCTGTATTGAACCAATTTGGAATTAAAATCGCGCTTCCCACGCTCCCGGCGAGACCTAAGGCCCTCTCTTGATTGTTTAGCAATTAGCTACTCCGTATGTATCATTCATGGCTTACATCTCGGCCCATAATATTAAAGAGAACATCGAGTAACAATGCAGGGGCTGCTAGGAAGAAACTCTTTAGGCTAAAAATGAAATGATCAAAAATTAAAAATGAAGATTTCTTTTCATTTTGAATAAAAATGAAGAAAATCGATTAATGATTAACAATTTCAGTAATTCACCAAAACGATATCGGGTTTGTGTTAAGTATATATAAATATATAATTAAGGTAAGGGTAATTGATGGAGGGAGTTAGGGATACTAGGCTTAGGGCTGTGATTATGGTCCGGGTTTGAGAAGGGCAAAGTTACAAGCTGGAATTATGTATAAATTATTTACACTCTTTAAAAATCAATGAAAAAGACTGAACAACAAGAAATTATGGTTAGCATGGGGGTTCGAGGTAGGGTTTGTGATTGGTTCTGCATTAGTATTAAGTTAATAACTGAGGTTTTGTAAGGGATTGTCTTCACTGAGGAATTTCAGAGATTGTCTATTTTGCATATTTGTAAATGCAAAATACAAAGTTTTTTTCATGAATAGTTCTTGATATACATATATCTTCCTTTTAGCATTTTTCATTTTTATAATGTCACAGAAAACACTCTCTGTGCAATCGGCACCTAATACCATGTCATCTGTATAGGGTGTGTATATATATATATTTCTCAACGTATTGCAACAAAGATGCCTTGCTCCCTGCCTCGTGGTGACGGTTGCAGCACCTGTCAAATATACAAAAGTAATCCAATTCCGAAGGGAACAAAGGAAAGTGGCACACCAGCTGATGCACACCTGTGTGTGTGTATATATATGTATATGTGTGTATATATATATATATATATATATATATATATATATATACACACATATATATATACACACATATATATATATACACACATATACACTCATATATATATATACACACATATACACACATATATATATATATATATACACACACACACACAAAGGCTGCACCTTTAAAACGTGGAATTACCCGATACTAATGGGTGTCGCGCCCCGTGCAAACAATCCAAGAGGTGGTCTACGTTTTGTGCGGCCTGGCCAAGGACTTTGAAGGAGTAAAGGTTACATTATTAAGGCTCATTTAATGCATGTCCCCTGGCGAAAAGACATCTGATTACACAAAACTCACCCACGAATTCCGGAGTTCCAAAAATATTTTTAAATTCAACGCCATCTTCTATTTTATGTGCCAAACCAAAATCAATGAGTTTTATGTGCGGTATTGGAATATTCTTGTCCAACAGCATAATATTTTCTGGCTGAAAGAAAAAAGATATATAATAAAAATATAAAACTTTGCTATTTACATCAAGTCAGTTCAATATATTGACATGGATTCAACTATTCACATATATTACAACACAAAAATACAGCAGAGTAGAGGTCATATGGCAGGTATCAGATACCACTGAAGCTTTGTATATCGACTCTGTTATCGCCAGTCTAAGGGTTAAGTCGATATGCCTTTGTATTTTCAACCTGAACCAAACAATTAAAATTTTAGCCTTTGGAAGAATTACAATTTTTCTTCTAGTGTCGAAAGAATTTGACACCTACAAGTGATAGCAACAGCAACTTCTCAAAAGTTCAAAATAAATTATTTTTGTGTATCCCATCTGTAATGAGTTTTCAGGAGAACAGACATTAAAAAGTTGAACTACAGAAAACATAGTGGATACTACTAAGAAGGTACACCAAGGATCAACCTTCTTTAATCCAGCGACACTAACTACATCACAGTTTGTAATACCTGCTTATAGGTAGTGGACAAAGATTACAGGAGTCCAGCTGGATTGGGGACTCATGTCATAATAAGCGGATGAAGGGAACTTGCATTACAGGCAAGTAAACGTCCTCTCATCCAATCCCTTCCACAAAGCACCACAAGTCGGACATAGTGCTAATAAAGCTGAAATCACAGAATTACTGAGTAAGGAGAGAGTTACTGGCTGGCTGCATGGCCGTGATTCTTCTTATATCCATTATAGATAAATTACAAATGCAAGTAAAAACTGCCCGAAGCTTAATCCTGTAGATCGCTGATATGCAATGATGAGTAAAGGCCTACGGATAGCTACTGTTAGAGACCTCGGTCCTGGACTCTTCGTCACAAGAGGGACTCAAATGACATCAAGAGTGAGGCGCATTGTTCACATAAAACATGGCTGACTCTGCCACAAGCCAATTGGAATGTGGGTGCTTTTGAGCCAGAGGGCATGGTTTTTCAAAGGGGTTATATATCCTGTGTCTTGTGTAAATGCCACACGCGATGTGGTCTTTAAAGTCCTTTGGTTCACCTGTGACTAGTAAACATGCCAGGGTGTACGCTTTCTTCCCCCTGTGCAACACACACAATATAGAGCAAAGGACACTCTTGTTACATCGATTGTCCATGCCTCCCTTTCCACCCACACAGCAGAAGACATCTGAAAAAAGAATGATGAATTAAGCTCCTACTATAAACTTAAAACCATGCATACCTTAACTGGCGCAAAGGAACACAATATTGCAGAGAGCTTTAGGGCCTGATTCACTAAATACCTCTGGCTTAATGGGGCAGCTATAGCCAGGCATGATCTGATAAAAAAAGAGCTTTCAGGAGTGCTACAGAGAGCCACTGTGTTTCGCCCAGATGTTGGCTCACCCGAGTACTGCTTTTGATTTGGCCAAAGTTGTGTGCTTCCACAGGAAGAGTTCCTAGTCTCCAAGCATCTGTGATCATTTGTTAATCAAGCTACGTGAGCCAGGGCTCTTTATCTAGTAAAGTTATTGTGTTATGATGGAGCTTGACCTTTAGGTCACACACATGCCACTGGGATGCTATATGTCTCCTAGATAATTAGATAATTACATGTTTGTTCTTCTTTGGCAGCAGCAATGCTGAGGAGGGGAGTCAGGAGGAATCTGTTGCTGTATTGCATTACCAGCCCTCTCCCCCTTACAATACCAACGTCATCTTCAGAGATACCTAAACATGGAACCACTTTAAAGAATGGTATTTTTTCTTTCTAACTGATAGTTTGAAGGGTTATGCGCATGAGAGACGCACATATAGAGGCTTTTTTTTAAAGGTCTTCCGCTCTTGTTCGCTTATTCCTCTCTCAGGATTCCTGCCCACGGTCTTGCCAGTTATTACTTCATCAACGTTTACACAAGGAGGTATTACATCAAGATAAGTACATCGGGAGTACCTTTACATTCCCTTTTTTCCATTTTCTTTTTACATCTATGGTGCCTTTACTTTGCAGGTAAATTTATATATATAAAAATCCCCAAAAATGTAATTTAATTATAATTTTGTTAGTTATTAATTAATTTGTATTAATTGCAATACTTACATTATATTACATTTATTTCAAATTTAATATTTGGATATGTTACATTAAATGTATTTAATATACTGTAAATTTACATTTCTCTTTCCTGGACCTTAAATATCCCCATGCTATCTCTTATTGCTTCCCTTCCCTGAACCCTAAAACCCATTACAACTGCTTATCCCTAGTATTTCCTTATAACCTGTTAATGCTACCTTCCTTGAATCCAAAAAACCCTTAAAGCTACCCTTCTCTGAACCCTATAAACCTTTAATACCCCTAAATGCTACCCTTCCCTGAACTCGTACTACCCTTTCATGCTACCCATTCCAAAACCATAAAAACTCCTTACTACCTCTTAACGCTAGCCTTCCATGAACCATAAAAACTCATTACTACACCGGCAACTCTTCCCTGAACCCAACAAACTCCTTACAAATCCGTAACGCTCACTTAGGGACCCTGTCTGCTGAAAGCCAGTGAAGCCTAAGGTTGAAATACTGGGAAAAATTGGGAACCAAATTCCTGATTTCCTCTGGTAATTCCTCATTTCTAAGGGGACTCTCAGGGTCCCACTGGATGATCCCTTTTATTTCTCTTGCCACCTCCCTTCCTGTAGTTATCAACTCCCTCTGGTATCAGTAACTCTCGTGAGGTGATACCAGATGATATTGGGGACGTCGTTATGAGGCCCTGAGTAGTGTTGAGCAATCTGAAAAAATCTGACTGCTTTACCGAGTGTTAGAAGAACGTTTTAGGGCATCAGTGGATGCACTTTCATGACTCCGATGGAATACATTCCGCAGCAGGTTTCTCCAATGAGTAGTTTCTGAGCTACTGGTAGCTCTCCAGCTACTTGTAAGTAAAACTCCTGTGTGCAGTCCAGTGAACAAAATTAGAAGCTTTTCATTTGTTATATTAATGTATGTATACCAAAATTAAAAAGCGTGTATTTCAAGACGAAAATGTGTATATTTTCAGAATTCATAAGTTGATGTTTGGGGAAAAATGGTTGAATTTCCAAAATATATTTAAAGCTGATATTGTATTGATAAAAATCAAATGGTGTTGGAGAGACTTATAACTAATATTATTAACTAGGTGCTATGGGCAATGCAGCTATGGCTATTATATGCTACCCATGCAGAGGCAAAGAATTTTTACATCACTGCTGTCAACAGTACCTGATGTACTGAGTTGATCACTGTTGGTAATCTAGCATATGGTGTCCACTAATGTAATCTTGTCTTGTGTGGTTAATATTACATCTCTAACAATATTAGTAGCTCAGGGGGATTTTATTGAAAGTAATAGCTCTTAGTACAGAAAAGGTTGGAGACCCCTGTTCTATTGTTTACGTACAGTGGAAGTAATGAGAATCACTTGACTAGGGAGTCTCTTGCAGAATGTTGGATTTTTTCCTGGTGTTCCACAATTCAGTAGCAGCGTTACCACAACCTGTGATCACGACAGCCCCCAAAATTAGAGGGAAATGAGCAAGCCTTGTGTCAGTCTGTTTTTCTACAACTATTGGGGTCAAATTAGCACCAACTTTAAGCTTGAGCTCTGGGACTAATAGATACAGATTGCAGTACTTTTCTGTAAAAGTAAAAATAGCATTAAATGCACTGAAAACCACTCTCCACACATTTCACCAGATTTTACAGCTCTCTTCATACTGTAAATAAGTCTCGAAATATTATATCCATGAATGAAAAAATAAAACAAGTACTAATCCATGACTACTCGAAATTGTTCGTAATAGTGACCTATCTGTGTAAGGTAAACTTCCGTCGTTCGGTCTTTTTTGATGGCTCAGCTGTCTGGGTGACATATTTTTACCAATTCTTTAAAATATGGATAGAGTGTGCTTTGGCTTGGCTGTACCCAGAGGAGAATTACTCTTTAAGCTTGTGCTATCATTTGGCTCATTCCACCTTCCAGGAGGTTCTTCCATTAGAGGCACTTTTCTAATTTTGAAAAACTAGTTTAACAATGAGGTTTGTCACATGAATTATTTTTTCTTCTATATGCATTCTATATAGAAAGCAATACTTTTCACTATTTTTTCCCAGCATTGGCAGAGCCAGTAGGGCAGGCTTTAGTGTTATAAACAACAGTAATGTCTACGAAAGCATGCAAATAGAATTTGTGAAAATCGGTGTGTACGATTATTGATACATTAAATCAGACCCATTGGCTTTGTCAATACATATGTTTCTTAATTACGGGGAAAACATTTTGTTCCCATGTAGGAACCTCTTTCCCAAAATCCCAACGATATTTGGGGCCAATCCTTTCCACTTAGCTCCTCGGAAGGGCAGTAACTCCTGCCCCTTGCTGGAATTTCCAGGGTGAGATGGGGTCGTAGAGGAGTTTGTGAATGGCAACAAACTCACACAAGTTTGGGGGCATTGACACGCTTTCAATGCAAGCCATTTTTTATTCCTCCTAATCTGCAACCCATTGTGTGGGGCTTACCACTACATCATTGTACAAAGCCATGGTGTACAACGGTGTTCAATTATGCAGAAATAAAATCATTAACATCTGCCATATGCTGTTTTGTGGACACCTGACAGGTGTAAGTGAAACCATTTTGGACATAGGTTTATAGATATAAATAGCTTCAGAATCACACAGTATGTAACTCAACTGGCAATAATATATCAATATTCAATGTCACAAACATATGAAGGCTCAAGTCATGGCTAATTGTACATGTAAAACCCAGGGTCACATTCTAATATGAGAATGTCCGCGAGATCTATATTTATTAGTTAAATGTTTCACAAATCACAACCTACGCTACCTGGCAGGTAAGCAAACACTGAACAGCAAACATTATCTTTCATTCAACAATCAAAATGAAAACAAATCGAAAAACTTGGAACTATCCCCAGCAAAATCATTAAAAAAAAAATATACGTCGGGTCAAAAATAGCACTTTATGACCTGAAAATATGCCACATGTCCAAGACCAAAATGGAGGCCGATGACTAGCAATAACACTGAAATAGATCACTCTCTGGTCCTAAACTTGCGGGTGGGTCCGTCTTTTTTTACTGGTCATAAACTGAAAATGTAAAGGAATTGGCACTTTTGCAGTAGAAAATAGTAAACATTACTGACTAGACCTCTTATTTAAAGACCGCTTGAACAATTTCCAATTACATCAGAAATACCGTGAACTTTGAAGGTTGAGCATGGGCTGACCAGGGTCAAATTTCTTCACTTTTCTGGGACAACAGGAGTACGACCTGCCTCGCAGTGGTGCAATGGCCTTTACTGCACCAACGCGACCAGGTCATGCCTCCGGACAGAAAGCACAACATCTGGCTCTGCTGCGTCTGGTGGTACGACTGCTAGTGACACACAAATCATTGATTATCTGTATGTCCCTGATATGGGTGTCCTGTTGAACAGTGTCTTCCTGCACCCAGATTAAACCATGAGCATTATTCAATGTTTGTACAGCTCACTTGCCAGTTTACAGGGCCAATGTAAAGATCCGGGGTAAACTTCAAGGGTTATGTTCCTCATACCTGCAGAGCAAGCTGCCAATCTTCATTACTCAAAGTCAAGCCTTCATCAGCACAGTCTTCAGGTGTAGCACAAAAATATCATTGTTTGAATGCTGTCTGCCATAACTTTGGTGTCCGAAATATTGTCTAAAAAAGTATCACTCCGCTGGAGTTAATAATAGAGGTTCCCCTTGCAATGGCCGAAAATTCTGTAAACAATATTAATGTCAGACGATATTTCTATATAAAATATTCTGATAAACCACCTACAAATTAAAGTAGTAAGCGTAGACGCACTGAGAAACGTCATAAGATAAACTACTACAGCTTTAAGGTGGGCGGCTGTGATACAGTAGGCCCTACTGGGCCAATTAACATATTCATTCAATGTATGAGTATGTGAAGAAGTATTACAGGCGTACAACTTCATGCACTCGTAAGTGCCATAGTGACCTGCCCACAAATGTTCAAATCCCTATCAATTAAACAGCATGGAGGGCCCAGTCCTTTCTATTAGTTCTAAATGTATATTAATATTTCCGGAATATTACTCTTTTAGATGTTTAGTAGCCAACTCACAAAGGCATTCAGGAATAGGTTATGTAGAACTGCATGGTATGGTACCACTTCACGTGCTCACGTTCCTTAGTAAATGGAGTCCCAGGGGTGCAGTGATCACCACCAGCTGCCCCCTCAAGCCAATGGAGAGAATTACACCCCTTTTAGAGATCAAAAAAAAGGGCAGAGCAGACTATTGCATCTTTCTATACATGGGCATCTGAAAAATTAATACCGGGAGGCTGCATGTTCTACAGAGCTCAAGGCCCTGACACTGGTTTTCAAAGCTGTTACAGAAACAATGCCAGAATACCTGAAAGTGAGGTGAGAGGGCTACGATCAAGGGGCAAAATGTATTCAAAACAAACGAAACTGCAAAAAGCAGCAGCACAAGGAAGACGTTTAGGGAACATCATCCCAACAAGAGTGTACTCCTGCACCAACCTGCTGCCCTTCAGCACAGTGTAGAAAACCCACCCATTCTACCTTCATCTGAAAACTACGCGCTTGGATGCCTTCGTTGTATAAGTGGTTTATGAACGTAAAATAATGATGATGATGATGATACAGCTAGCATTGGTGGCTTTCCCCTTCTTGTACAATAGAATCTATCACTCAACTTCAAGTTAATCTTTGAGTATAAGATAGCAATATTATTATCCACAGATGTCGCACTCACATCAAACCACCCCCGAAAGTGCTGCACTCACTCCCCATACAGATATGAGCACAATTCAGACCCCTCACCCAGACTTTCAAGGCACTATATAACACTGGCCCAGCATACCTCAACAATTGCATCTTCTTTTACAAACCTTCCAGACGCCGCTGCTCGTCCGAACTCCTACTTGCACACATCTCACACATCCAGAAAACCAGATCTAGCGGTGGAGCCTTCTCCTACATTACTCCTAAACTGTGCTATGACCTACCGCTAAAGATAAGAGCCTTCTCCTCACTTCTTTAATTTCGCAAGTAGTTGAACACCTGGTTTTTCGACTAGTCCCTCTAGGTCCTGGGTTTGGCTAGACTCTCACCTGCTCAGCGCCGAGATACCCTCCACTGGAGCCAATCTGAGAATCAGCATACTCAGTGAAGAAGGACATGTAAATGTTGCGTGCTACGTGTGACACAATGCACCATGCTGCATCTCGAGAGGATCGGTCAGCAAGCACGTTGAGCCTCATCTCCAGCCTCCCAACCGCCCGATCTGGCCTTCTTCGAACCAGTGAATACTGCCCCCAAGCCTCCAGACCTCCTTGGCTCTCCAGCTTGCAGCTCGTCGCCCGGGCCAGACTTTCAGATTGACCGGGCAGGCGGGGTCTCTGCTGCCAAGCGGTCACACAGCTGCACGGGCTGCACGGCTGTGTCAGAAGCTTCATTTCGCCTCCGGACATGGTGTTCAACGCCCGTGGAGTGGGGAGTGGAGAGCGCTCTGGGGCAGCATTTGGAGACCCTTCAGCAGACCGTGGAGTGGGTGACTGCAAAGAGCGCCCAGAATCAGGCCTGTGAGTGGTACGGATTAGCCTTGGAGCTGCGGTAAGTGGCGGTAGGATGGTTGCTTAGTGGCACCACACAGGGTTGAGCCCGGCCACACGGAAGCGGCCTGCTAGGTTGGAGTGTGGATTGTGTAGCCGGTGCATACTCCCCCCTTACACTCTTTTGCCCCCATTTACCTGCTCTCTTCCTTTACCTCCCGGGTGATAGTGAGCTCTACAAATCAACATAACATAGCATAACAGCAAGTCATGTTCACAGCTGTTGGCACTTTACCGCCAGACCTACTGGCTTTGCTAATGCATATTGTATTGGCTTACAGGGTTGTTCGTCACTTTATTAACATTTTATAGCATTTCACAGATGTATACTTTTAGACCTATATGGAAAAGTAATCCTATTAGGTGTTTTTCAAGTTCTAAGATTTATTTTTTCCTCTAATGACTGCAGTAAAGAATCAGATGTGAGAATTTCCGCGGCTTCTGTAGCTATCTCCCTCCTCATAGCGGCAATCAGAAATTGTCTTGGAGTTATTAATGCAACCATGTGCCTAGTGACAGCTGCATCTATCTTTGATTATAACTTCTAAAGAAATTATAAAAGCACTATCTTTTGCACTGCTTATACCATTTTATTTAAACTAGAGAAGAAATGGCACAGTGATAAGACACCGGACAGCCACGCAGCCCACAAAGACGCCATCCGTAACCACCACCACCTCATCAGGTCCGCCAAGAGAATCTCCTTCAAAGAGCGCCTCGACAACAACGCACACAACAGCAAGGAGCTCTTCAACATCGTGAAGGAACTCTCCAACCCCAGCTCCAACACCAACGACATCCCGCCGTCGCAAGCCCTGTGCGATTCCCTCGCCACCTTCTTCCACCGCAAGATCGCCGACATCCATGACAGCTTCAACACCCAGACAGCCCCAACTAAGATCGATGCACCAGACCCGCCGCACACCATCGACCACGACCCCTTGCCAGCCTGGGCCAGCGTGAACATCGATGACACCATCAAGACCATGAGCACAATACACTCCGGCTCCCCGTCAGACCCTTTCCCGCACCACATCTTCAACAAGGCCAGCAGCTCCATCGCACCCCACCTGTGCAACGTTATCAATCTCTCCTTCGAGACCGCGACTTTCCCAGAGAGCTGGAAACACGCAGAGATCAACGCCCTACTCAAAAAACCCAAGGCGGACCCGAGAGACCTCAAGAACTTCCGGCCCATCTCCCTGCTTCCGTTCCCAGCCAAGGTCATCGAGAAGATCGTCAACAAACAGCTAACCCGATACCTCGAAGAAAACAGCATCCTGGACCCATCCCAATCAGGGTTCCGCAGCAACCACAGCACTGAGACTGCCCTCATCGCCGCCACCGACGACATCAGGACCCTGCTGGACAACGGTGAGACCGCAGCCCTCATCCTGCTGGACCTCTCCGCCGCCTTCGACACTGTCTGCCACCACACTCTACGCGCACGCCTCCACGACGCAGGGATCCGAGACAAGGCCCTGGAATGGGCCACCTCCTTCCTCGCCGGCAGAACCCAGAGAGTCCGCCTCCCACCATTCCGATCCGAAGCCTCCGAGATCATCTGCGGCGTACCCCAGGGATCATCCCTCAGCCCAACACTGTTCAACATCTACATGGCCCGCTCGCACGCATCGCCAGACAGCACGACCTCAACATAATCTCCTACGCCGACACTCAACTGATCCTCTCCCTCACCAAGGACCCCCTCGCCGCCAAATCCAACCTCCATGAAGGAATGAAGGCCGTCGCCGATTGGATGAAGATCAGCCGACTAAAGCTGAACACGGACAAGACAGAGGTCCTCATCCTCTGCTCCAACCCCTCAGCCTGGGACGACTCCTGGTGGCCAACGACACTGGGAGCAGCCCCGAAACCCACCGACCACGCACGCAACCTGGGAGTCATCCTCGACTCAACGCTCTCCATGGCCAAGCAAGTCAACGCAGTCTCCTCCTCCTGCTTCAACACCCTCCGCATGCTTCTCAAGATCTACAGGTGGATCCCGACAGATACAAGAAGAACAGTCACCCAGGCCCTCGTCAGTAGCAGACTTGACTATGGGAACGCCCTCTACGCGGGAGCCCCAGCCAAGCTCATCAAGCAACTGCAACGCATACAAAACGCCTCCGCACGCCTGATCCTCAACGTACCACGCCACAGCCACATCACCCCCCACCTGAGGAACCTGCACTGGCTCCCCATCGACAGGAGAATCTCCTTCAAACTCCTCATCCACGCACACAAGGCACTCCACAAGACCGGCCCAGCCTACCTCAACAGACGACTCTTCTTCTACGTCCCCAACCGCCAGCTCCGCTCCGCCGACCTCTCCCTCGCCAGCGTCCCTCGCATTTGAAGAACAACCACCGGCGGCAGATCCTTCTCACACCTCGCCGCCAAGACCTGGAACACCCTTCCACTAAGCCTACGACAGACCCAAGACCTGCTGACCTTCAGGAGGCTACTCAAGACCTGGCTGTTCGACCAGTAGCAGCAACCCCCCGCCCCTTATTTTCTCCCCAGCGCCTTGAGACCCTCGCGGGTAAGTAGTGCGCTCTACAAATTCTGTGATTGATTGATTGATTTACTCTGCAACTAATGGAAGAAACACAGTGCAAAGCACATGCACACGATAAAACATTTCAATAAAAAAATACCTGATTTTATGGCAAGACAAGCGGCTAGCATTATCCATTATCCTTTTATTCGCCACCTCTGAGCAGAAACACTTTAAAGAACCTTAGAATAGAACTTTAAACACCAAACAATTGTTTGTTTGCTGCTACTGAAGCAGATAAGTATTCTCTACTCTTTATTAACTAGCATATTTGAATGATTGGTGTGGTTTTGTAAAACATAGGTCCAATTTTTGGACCAGTATGCTAATGAAGGACTGTGAATATGAATATAAAGTAATTTGTTAATTAGTGTATGTTATAATAAGAAGGCTGTTGTAACTCTTTTATATCAGATAGATTTCAGAATCTAACCAAAATTTACATTGACAATATATTTTTTTAATAAGAGTAAAACTTTTCAGCAGAAATTTGATTTGGATGTGAAACATTTGTTTTTAGTAATCGGAACGAGGCTTGCGCTTACTGTTGATGGCGCAGCTTTGGATTTAAGAAATGCGGCATGTGAGGCACGCGGCCATTTTAGAAATAGTGCGGAAGCACAATGAGTCTCAAAGTTGTAAACGCGCCTCATGACCTTTTCAGATAAATTCATGCATGTGCATTGGAGGTGCAGAGTCAAATCAGACTAGTGCAAGAGCCGTGTTAGATTGGGCATTTGTTACAAATAGACAATATTGAAGGTGCCATTTTAAACTGGGCGCTCGACGCACTGTAAGCGTTTAGTTTCAAAAGGAATTTAGGAATATTATGCTGACGGATAGGAGATGGTTGCTAGGCAAAGTGCTTTGCCGTTGCTAGCAACAGACTCTCTGTGAAGAAGTCGTATCAGCGGAGAGAGATTACAAGCAGTTGTGTGACAGTAAGAAGCAATATTTGATAAAGAAAGTGTTTATAACAGAAGTTTAGTTTAATTGTGGTGTTAGTAAAAAATTACAGTTTGTCTGCATTTTTATTGTGGTGTAGTACAGATTGTTTACATAATTTTGTTAGAAGTAAGAATCGGGCTGAATAAATATGGCTGAGCAAATAAATTCCAAGAGGGGATACTCAGGAGGATATGCTAAAGAAAATGTTTACACAGGAAATTAAACATTTGGTCCAGGAATCGGTAAAGTCAGCTATGAGTGATAGAAAGAGGAGTCTAGTTGATGAGGATGATGAGTATTGGCATCGATGAATATATATTTGGCCTTAATAATAAAGATGGTCTGGATGATGAGTTTAGTGATAGTACCAATAGCAAGATAAAAAGTGTGAGATCTGTAGTTTTTCTATTTGGTCAAAAACTGTTTGACCCAAAAGATATTAGACATCTGTGGGGGTCTGACTGGTGGCCTTTGAGTCATATAGCAAAGTACTCAAAGTACTGGATCAGAAGACCCCTGGAAAAGGAGGAAAGAAACATAATGAGGACTGAATGCTCTCACCCAGTTATTGGGAAAAGATTCAATGACTCCTAACTTCGATTCGGAGTTGATCACTTATATGTTTAAGTTAGGTAGGGATCCTAGGAAAGGATTAGAGAGATCGCTTAAGCAGTGCGAGGATAAACTGTTAGACAACCTGGGACCCCTTGCCAGGATGTTTGACATGATTGGGGAGACGTACTTGAAAGGTACTGATTTAGACATCAATTTATTGAGGGGATGGTGCCAACATACACTCTGCTCTTTAGGTAATGCCAACACAGGGTTAATAGCAAAAAGATGCAAAGCTGTCCTGCTATGGATAAATCCAAAGTTGGGAGAGTTGCTAAATAAGGCCCTAGTGAAGATGCTAAGGGCTTGTTGTTTGGTGAAGGTAAGATTAAGGCCTTAGGGAAGTATGTCCATACCTTTATATTTGTTGACCTCGTAGCCAACTAATAGATATTTGGAGTTGAAAAGATTGACTATGAAATTCGTCCCTCTGTTATGTTTAATTTCATGTCGCAGAGTGGAAAAGCGCAATTTTCAATGTGTAAAGTTTTCGGCTGAGCTAATAGTTTTTATGGCAGAGCTGGGAGGAGAGAGGGCAATCTCCCGGCCTTACTTACTATAAGTCCCAAGGATCTGGTAGAGGATTTTATAGAAGATCCCAAAGTTGGTATGGATTTTACCCCCAAGAGGAAGGGGGTCCAGAACAAGAACAACAAGAGGACGAGTTCATACTCACTTCACAGGAACTGGGGAGTTTGAATTTGAGGATTACTTCTGGTTTTATCCAGGAAAAAGTGGGAGGAAGACTGAAGTTCCATATAGATCAATAGAAAAAGCTCCTGAATGATCCTTGGGTGCTGGATAAGGTCTTAGGTTACCAAATAGAATTCAATTCGGAACCCCATCATTTGCAGAAACCAAGAGAACTTTGTTTCACAAAAGATTTGGAGGAAGTGGTTAAGAAGGAACTGAAAAGTACGCTAGAAAGTGCACAGTTATAAAAATACGCAACAGTCAGATTGGGTTTGCAAGCACATTGTTTCTTGTGGAGAAGAAGGACAAGGGGTGGCGGCTTGTGATAAATTTGAGGGAACTGAATAATTATGTGACATACAGATATACAGATATTTCAAAATGGAGGTAGTGCTTCTTTTGAGAGATGTGTTACAGGAATTGGATTGGCTTTGTTGTGGACACAGTGACAGGGCAACTGTTGTTACAAGAAAAGAAAGAAAATAAGGCAGGAAATAAAATAAGTTCTGAAGAAAGAAGAGGTAAAGTTGAGAGATTTGGCCTCAGTGATAGGTTTTTATCATCATCAATTCAAGCAATGTTCCTAGGTACTTTACATTACAGAGCTTTGCAGCGTTGAAGACCTCAGGTCTTGCAAAAGGATTGTGGTATGGAGATTAAATGAAAATGTAAAAAGAAGCAAAAGAGGAATTGATGTGGTAGTTGGAGAACTTGAAGGCCTGGAATGGTTGAGCGATTTTTGGATCAAAACCAGATTTGTAATAGAAATAGATGCAAGCAATTAAGGATGGGGAGCAATGTGTTCAATAGAAGAGACAAGTAGTGTTTGGAGGAACGGATGCAACATATAAACTGTTTAGAGATGAAAGCCGGGAGTTTTGCATTGTTTAGTTTCAGATCTCATTTCCAAGGATGCTGGGTTCTTTTGAAGATGGACAATATTTCAGCAGTAAAACATATAAACACATTGTTAGACAGCAGATCCAAGAAGTTCACAGAGTTAGCAAAAGAGATTTGGGAATTTTGTCTAGATCACAAAATTGGTCTGCAGGCCCAAAACTTAGCAGGGACAAAAAAATTTGTAGTGGACTGGAATTCAAAAAACATACTAGATTACAGCGATCAGATGTAAGACAAGGCAATTGTTCCGGAAATTCAGGATTGTCTGGGCCCTTGGAAGGTAGATTTATTTGCCTTGAGGTTGAATCAATTAAGAATTACATCAGTTGGACGCCAGCGACCCCAACTCCACCATCCTTCGTGACAACCTCGCCAACATCGGACTTAAGCAACTCGTCACCACACCTACCCACAGAGCAGGATACACCCTCGACCCCCATCTTCGCCGCAGGAAACAGCGTTCACTTCAGCCACACAACGCAACCACCATGGACCGACCACCAATGCGTACACTTCACCGTCGACAAACCCACCAAGGCACCCAAAGCACCCCCACACCCACCACGGAGGAACTGGAGCAAGGTTACCGACGAGCAACTCATCTCCACCCTCCCCCGAGACAACCACACCGGCGCAACCGACGCTAACGCCGCAGCCAGAGGACTCCACACTTGGATCTCCAACTGCGCAGACGAACTCGCCCCGCTACACAACCCCGACAAACAGCGCCCCAGGAAGGCCGCCTTGTTCACTACCGCCCTCCAAGAAGCCAGATGCACCTGCAGATGCCTGGAAAAGAACTGGAGAAACACCAAGACAACCGAAAACTACACCGCCTACAAAGACGCCATGACGGACTACCACAACCAAATCAGAACCTCCAAGAGGAACTTCATCCACAACAAAATCCTCGCCAACTCCACCAACTCCAAAGAACTCTTCAGTGTCATACAGGAATTCACCAACCCACGCAGCGAAGCCACAGACATCACCCCATCCCAAGACCTCTGCAATAAACTTGGAACCTACTTCCACCTCAAGATCAAAAACCTCTACGACAACTTTGTCGACCACCCACCAGACGCCACAGCCGGACCCCCGCCCCCCAGAGACACCAGCCAGCCCACCATCACCAACTGGACACCGGTCACGTCCAAAGACACCGTCTCGACCATGAAAGGCATCCACTCGGGGGCCCCCACCGACCCCTGCCCTCCTCACATCTACCACAGAGCCACGGCCGCCATCGCACCCGAACTACAACACACCATCAACACCACCCTCAAAACAGGCACATTCCCAGATGACTGGAAGCGCGCAGAAGTCAGGCCCCTGCTAAAGAAGCCCTCAGCTGACCCCACCGACCTCAAGAACTACCGGCCCATCTCGCTCCTCCCCTTCGCAGCCAAGGTTGCAGAGAAAACAGTCAACAGGGAACTAACGCGATTCATCGAAGAGAACGCCATCCTCGACCCGTCCCAATCCGGATTCCGAAGCAACCACAGCACTGAGACCGCCCTACTCGCCACCACAGACGACATCCGCACCCTCCTGGACCAAGGCCACTCCGCAGCCCTCATCCTGCTCGACCTATCAGCGGCTTTCGACACCGTCTCCCACCGCACACTAATCACCAGACTACACGACACCGGCATACCAGGAACAGCCCTGGACTGGATCTGATCATTCCTCACCGGAAGAAGCCAAAGGATCAGACTGCCACCCTACCTCTCCGATCCCACGAAAATCACCTGCGGAGTCCCACAGGGGTCATCACTGAGCCCGACCCTCTTCAACATCTACATGGCCCCCCTCGCTGCCATCGTCCAACAACACGGCCTCAACATCGTATCCTACGCGGACGACACCCAGCTCATCCTCTCCCTCACCAAAGACCCCACCGCCGACAAACTCAACTTCCAGAAAGGAATGCAAGACGTTGCAGTTTGGATGACCAACAGCTGCCTAAAGCTCAACGCCGAGAAGACAGAAGTCCTCGTCCTTGGAACCACCCCTTCAGCATGGGACACCACCTGGTGGCCGACCGCCCTCGGGAGCCCACCCACCCCCTCAGACCAGGACAAAAACCTCGGCATCGTGCTCGACTCATCACTCACCATGAACCGACAGGTCAACGCCGTCACCTCCAGCTGCTTCAAGACCTTCAAATGGATCCCCCCAGAGTCAAGGAAGACAGTCACCCACGCACTCATCACCAGCAGACTAGACTATGGAAACGCACTCTACGCCGGCATCAACAAGTCCCTACTCCGCAAACTACAGACAATACAGAACACCGCCGCCAGACTCGTCCTTGGCATCCCCCGGCACGAACACATCAGCCAACACCTACGAAGACTTCACTGGCTCCCCGTGGAGAAAAGAGTCACCTTCAAGATCCTCACTCACGCCTACAAATGCCTACACAACAACGGACCCAAATACCTCAACGACAGAATCAACTTCCACGTACCCAAAAGAAACCTCCGATCTTCCAACCTCGCACTGGCCGAAACTCCGCGCATCCACAGAGACAGAGCAGGCGGAAGATCCTTCTCTCACATTGCGGCCAAGACCTGGAACGAACTACCGGCGGACATCAGACACGCCCCCTCCCTGAACACCTTTAGGAAGACCCTCAAGACCTGGCTCTTCGGCTAGACAGAACTGCGTACCCCCGCCCCCCTCAGCGCCTTGAGACCCTCACGGGTGAGTAGCGCGCTTTCAATTCCCCTGATTGAGATCCAGGGCCCATGGCATTTAATCAGAATTGGAAGGAGATGAAAGGTTACGCATTTCCTCCTTTTGCTATGATCCAGAGAGTGTGGATTCGTGTGAGGAGGCAGGTCTGGCAGATAGTGTTGGTGTCACCGTTTTGGACTACACAAGCATTGTTCCCTTCATTGATGGAGATGGTGATAGAGATTGCTTATTTAATAGGAGCTTACAAAGGGTTGTTGAGAAGAGAATAAGGGATGGAGCATACTCTGGTAGAGGCAGGTTAACTCAACCTACTGGTTTGGAGAATATCAGGAGATCCAACAGATTCTCAGACCTTTCTGGAGCAACTTCAGAATTGCTGAATGAGTCATGGGCTCCAGGAACACAAACAAGATGTAGGAGTGCATGGAGTATCTGTTTACATTTGTGCATGGCAAAGGATTTGGATCCCGAGGATGCTCATGAGATAATGGTAGCTAATTTTTGTGCGGACTTATTTCCAAAAGGTTTTTGATACAGAACAGTAAATTGCTACAGATGAGCTATTGCAGCTGGACATTCTTTGGTTCAAGGGTTGTCAATAGGCAATAGTCTAGTGTGTAGAGTGCTGAAAGGAATTAGGTTGAAAAGACCTCCTTAGGCAAGATATATCTCTGTTTGGGATGTAAATTTAGTTTTTAAATTATTTGAGAGATGGCCTGCAAACAAGTATCTGGGTATAAAGGAACTGACATGGAAGTTGGCAACTTTGTTGTGCAAAGTATCCTTTAAGAGGGTTTCGGATATTAGAACTCTTGATATTAGTGGCAGATTTTATCAACCACAAGGAGTTCTGTGTGCGGTCTGAAGGAGAACTAAGACTAAGTCAGAGGCTGTTTTTTATAAAAAATGTGATACTTGTCCTACATTATGTATAGTCAGATGTCTGAAAGAATATGACTCTAGAGTAACGGAGAATAGGAAAGATGGAGGGGGACATTTGTTGATTATATATGTAAATCCATTCAGGAGTGTTTCGTTGGCTACTATAGCAAGATAGGTGAGATCTGTGATGGAGGAAGCTGGTGTGGATTTAACGCAATTTGCAGCGCCTTCAGTCAGAGGTCCTATGGCTAGTGAGGTTTGCATACATGGAGGAAGACTTGTGGAATTGGTCTAATGCAGAAGTGTTTAGAAAATTTTATTTCAATCCAACAGAGCCTGTTTCAAACAGAGTGTTAAAAAGCTTTGAACATGCATTATATTATTAAAATGTCAATTTTCATAGGTTCAACTGCATCCAGAATCGAAATTTTATTAAAGACAAGAAGGCTCGCAGGCCCACCCTGAAAGTAGGGGAAGAGGAAATTTGATTTATTAAACATTAATAGTGTTTAAACGATAAAAAATGAAGGATGGGAATATTGATCAATATAAATTTTAATTAAGGTTTTTTAAAAATCTTTGCAGAGAATAAGGAATCGGATTTGGACATGATTAATAAAGATGAAAGTTGTAAGAAGGTGGCAACAAAAGAGGAAGAAGAATGCAGACACAAGGCTCACAAAGGACTTTGGCGTTTTATTTCAATTGTTTGGTGTTTAAAGTTCTATTCTAAGGTTCGTTAAAGTGTTGCTGCTCAGAGGTGGCAAATAAAAGGATAATGCATAATGCTAGCCTCCTTGTCTTTAATAAAATCACAACTCTCTATGCAGTTGAACCTATGAAAATCGACATTTTTACTACATCATGATGAGGTGCGTCTTCGGTGCCTTCCTGCACTGAAGCAGGGTTGGGTTTTCCTGATGGGTATGGGATGTTGTTCCAAATCCTGGGCGCTTATAGGGAAGAGGTCTGTTGCCTTGTTTTCTTCTTTTTCATACTTCTTTTGTCCAGTCTGATATAAATGAACACACTCTATAGAATGTTGAGATTATCTCAGCCAACTTGAATACTTAAAATTCAGGCATTAACTACGGTTTGTCTGCATTTTAATCCTGCCTGAGTTCTGAAACTATAGAAGAATGGTCCTGAAATACATGGGGACAGAAGCTGCCTTTTTGCTACAGTCTGCCTGGCGTTCAAGGTTGTTGAATGGCCTGCCAACCTTGTATGCCCTTTTGCTTCATGTTATGCCCTCACCTTTGGTCTTGGCCAAAAATTGTGAGACGTGTAATTAGAAGCCATCTACGCCCTCTACACAGGGTAATAACACTTAATTATGGGGTGAACCTTGGCGATCAACAACTGTTTCAAAGTTGTAGTGGATGTAAGCGATAGTGCAACAAGTTTAGTAGCCATAGGAATCAGTCTGCAAAGGTATATTTTACTCAGTGTTCACTAAGCGTGTGTTGCGTTCCACTGGTGGTTTCGGAAAAGAGTTTTGGTGGGTCGCGATAGTCCGAGCAATAAATAAAGTTGCCTTTAAATTCTGTGTTTATCTTGTCATATTTGAGGTCCAATGTAAGGCTATATCTTCTAACAAATACATATGTTTGATATTGGCATTGGTGTTTACAAACTACTCTCACTTTGAGGTCAGAAAAGAAAAGTTAAGTGAATTAGGTGACAATCTTGCTGGGGTACAGAGAGTGTGAAAAGAAAGGCTTTAGGATTTCATTTTTGTAACACACAACAGAGTGCAAATACCTGTAAATGAACAGCAAACATGCAGCAGTTATGAAAGCAAAAATGAAGCACATTTTTGTAATTCTAAATTGTGATGGAAACAAAGATTTTAATAGGATCAAAACAAATCAAGACACTTTACTTGGTGAGGCACAAATAATAAATATTCAAAGAAACCTTAGTCCCACACATTAACATTTGTGTGTAATATGGTTTTATCTATAAAACTGTATGTCTGTGCAAATTTGGTGGCCATTTCAATGTAAAATGTGCTGTCTGTAAATAACAGTGCGCTACCACATGATGCTATAGCTACATTAAAAAAGATTGTCTGCCTCATGTCCAATAAAGCTAGGTGGATCACAAACGTGTGTCCTTATAATTGGGTCCTGCTTCTAAAAAGGTTTGGGAACCGCAGTTTTACTGGATTTTTATAACCTTTTAAAACTCTTCTGTACTATTCAGGATCCAGCCACTAGATGGCAGGTATATATCAATGTAAAATAGATTAATGGTGCAAAAATGTTTTTGCCCTTATTTTTCTAATATCTAAAAGCAGGCTTGTACTATATGCTCCTGATAGAACTAGGAGATAAAATTAAAGTCAGTGTATTTAAGTCGGAGACATTTACATTATCACCACTTAGCCAGAAAATCTGGCCTGTATCCATCCAGCCCTTACAGACCAAAGTTGGAAACTCTGGTGTCTGTTTCTTTTCAGACGCCTATTTCCGGCTTATTTTCGCAGTTATTCTGGGTATTGTTGTGCAGAACGCAGACATACCCTCCGGCCTCGAGAGACATGCAACACCTCTGCAAATGACAGGTTAGTCACGAACAGGCATGCGAGTTTCATGCGAGGCCTTCTTACACAAATACAAACTCACAGGAGTGTGACATCACATTATATCAGATTGGGGTCCCATCTTATAACGCGAAGAATGCAGCATTTTCACAGTGACTCACAATAGCACATTCCTATTACAGCACGTCACGTGAGCATCCTCGGTTCCTACAAGCCCCTTTGAATACAGGGATGGGGGACCATGTTCAATTTGTTTTCTTAAACTAAAAAAAAATGATGAATATTACCTCAAATATTAGTTGAAGTTAAAGTGGGTCCTCCTTTACCTTACAGTATGTAACACCAATGGACGTGCAGCCTCAAAAGGCCAGACTGGCTTACTAGCTGCCCACCTCCGACACCCACAGATAACAATTCAAGAACACCATTGTCAGGTTCTATGCTTCATAACATGGCCATGAGTGCAGAGGACCCTGGGAACGTTTATGCAAAGTAGCTGGTTAATAATGACCTTTCCCTTTTATTTCCACTTCTCTTTAGTTGTAATACAGTTGGCTTATATTTAGGTATGGGAAAACAATATCGTTGTCAGAATATCGTAATTATTTGTCCTAAATATCGCTTACAAAAATATCGCTCTGCTGCAATGTGTATGGTTTTGACCAGTGGCGGCTGGAGACTCTTCAAAGTGGAGAGGCATAAAATATGTTATCGACTTTCAAGGTGTGAGCGACACTGACTGACACAAAAATGCTTGGAATTTGTGTGGGGTTCCCCTCCAAGAATATTTTGCTTAAAAATCTGAAGCTTGAGAAGGCAAATCAGATTAGAGAAAATAAAGGCCTGTGGCACTGACAAATTCAGTAAGATAAGTAAATGTTAGACCGTGGGACCAAGCAGTGATGGTGCAGAGGAGCGAGAAATTAATTTTAATCAGGTTCCAATAAGTGTGCTTGATTTGTGATAATATATAAGTAGGACCAATAGATTGATGTTGGAGCATAACAGGCAGGCAAATGTTTGAAAAGTGGCTTTATATTAGCATAAATCCACTAGAGGAGTCTGTCTGTATGTAAGCTGATAGTTGGATATGTGGGAAGTCAAAATATCAGTGCTATATTAAACACTATAAATTAAATAATGGGATAAATTTAGACTTATACGCTAATTCACCAAAATTCTACATGCTATACACAGTAGTTTAGACAGATTACAAGACTGATTCAGGTGTGCGTTACAAAAGTATGTGAGTGGTTAACAAGCTTTGTTGGAAAAGGTTTTTTTTGTTTGTTTTTAAACAGAAAATTCCAGATTACAACCTCCTTGAGGAGTGATGCAACTATTTCAGATAGTGATGCAAAGATAGAAGAGGGTACGGTCTCTGCAGTCACTGAGCATAGCTCCTTTACATGCTGCTTTCAAGGTGGTAGTTATTTTTTTCCAATCTGGTATTATTATTATTAGGTTTTTTTCTTAAACAGGATGGACATGCACAGATTAAATTTCTACTGATAGCAATCACTGAATGAGTACAATGACATCAGTTATACATCAAGGCAGTTATAAGCAAGGTAAATTCCCATTTGCTACTGCAGTGCGTATACATGACTTTTGTTTGTATATATGTCTTGAATGATATTCCTTGGTGTTTATATGGACTCTGGAGTTTATGCATGCGCACTGTATGGCGATTCAATTCGTTTTTAGGTCTCGCCTACGCAGCGCGCATGCGCTGCGTAGGAGGGCCTTCAGCCGTCGCTCTGCTCATTTTTCAAGCACTGCACTCGTGCTTGTGGCGGCATCCACCTTGCGGGAGCGAGCAGGGGCGCGCCACAAGCACGAGTGCAGTGCTTAAAAAGTGAAGACTCTCCCAAGCGCACGCGCGCACCACTCGTGGGCTCACCTCCTGCTCCCCTCTCTCTTACAACAATTAACTTTCGCGGGCAGCGCTTGTGTTTTAGCGCTTGTTATCTTGTTCCGTCCTGCAACTCCAGCATTTTTCTTTTCTTTCCCTCTGTTTTTGTGCATTTAACTTCCTTTATCTCTCTGAGCTTTTATGAACCGCTGGTTCCATCCTCTTTTCTTCTGACTGGGACAGAACTGATCTCTGGAGGAGTTCGTTATTTTTTTTCTTCAGAGGATGGAATGCCCTGCAGTATGAGAGGAGGGCTGCTTCCTTTACCTCCGATCAGTTAATTCTCAGAGTAGAGCTGGGACCGTTTATCATGATGCGCCCGCAGTTGATTCTTTAGTGCCGATTCGGCTCTTTGAGGTTACAGGCAGGTCACACCAGAATTAATAAAGCAAAGGGCCAACGCCACTTAAGCCTCTAAGGATGAAAACACTACCGTTGGTTAACGCTAGTAAGCTGTTCGACCGCCCTTAAACAACAGGATCCGGCACCAAGGTGGACATATTTTAAAGTGACTGTTCCGCTTCAGTTATATAAAAATACTAGGGAGCATATTTCCCCATGAAACAACTTACGTTGAATTACTAGGGCATATGAATTTTCAAAACCTAGAAATGTGAGGTATGACACTAGTTTAATCAAGTTCAGCCGCTGGGGCGTGTTTGAGGGTATGCTCATGATGTACGGCTTGACCTTTACCTCCAAGATACCAACACAGTCTAGATGCCATTAAAATACTTTACATCAGGTAAATAGGGGTTAAAGGAACGAGACCTCCTTCTTTTCTATACTGAGTTGCGGTTTTCAATAAAATTGGGATTTGAAGGCCATTTACCGCGCTGTTTTGACTTCAGGAGCGCGCCTGCAGTTTTCAGGAAGTGACAAATCTCAATTTATGAAATTGCCTTACAGCTTCTTTATCTGATCAGTTACTTTGTGCCGACATGTACTGCAGCGCAACTGTGGCCGTAGCTGATAAACACTGCGGGAGAAGGCAGCGCTCTTCATTAAGGGCCAAAGCGCTCTATGCTCATTATTCAATTAATAAATCAATGGCTTGCCTTCCAGTCTAAATACACATGGATGTTAACGAAAAAGCATACACTTAGCGATGAATACGAGAGCTATCTCAGGCACTCACTTATATAGACACAAACAAGCATTGACTAAGCCAATAAGTCTGGCTTTTTGGTATGATGGTGCCCAATGGTTATTCTCTAAACATTTTTATTGCAAATATATGGATAAAAATTGAATTTGAAAAAAAAAACGTGCTGGCACCTAAATGTGCAAGGGGGAGTTGAACGGGCACCAGTGTCTGGCAGAGGATTAAAGAGGCGTGAGGTGGATTTAAGACTATCAGCATTGGTATTCAGCGCGCCGACAATTAATAGCGCCAGCCGCGGGCTTCTGAGCAGCGATTTGGGCACCAGCACTCATTCTTTTATAAATGAAGTTTAGGTCTGCTTCACTTGAAGCAGAGAAGGGGTGCCACTTGAAGAAGCTATCTGCTGGTAAACGGTCAGGAAAGGTTGGTGTTCGAGAGTTCTTAGGTTCAATTATACTCATTGCTAGAATATAAATTAATATGGTCATGAGGAGAGCAAATAGCCACAGTGAAATGTAATTTTCTGTGTTTTAAACTTCCTTGTAAAGAATTTGTCTGAGGACCTCAAATATTGCTCATCCTGACCTTATATATTTATTGGAATCCAGGAGCACCTCCTCAGTGCCGTTTAAACAGCACACGCTTTATAAATGCTTTACAATGCACACTGTGTAATGTTTAACACAAACAATTTAAAGTAAAAGCTACTCAGTGTTCTGCTACTGGACACCACATTTCAGCGACACTGAGAGTAAAGCGGGTAAGTCAGTCCCTGGCAGGTGCATCCATTACTGTTTTCGGGTCTGGTCTAGAGACAGCTGGGAAATATATATATTCACTGAAAACAAGCATTTGCAATGCAATAGGTCTCGCATTTACACGAGTTTCAGCTATTGACATTGCTAATAACAATGCCTTTTTATTTTTGTTTTTGTTTTTAAAACACAAATAAAAGGCATTGTAATTTACAATGCCAATAGCTTAAACTCGCGTAAATGCGAGACCTATTGCATTGCAAATGCTTGTTTTCTGTGCAGTGGTCTAGAAACTGGGGAGGTGGGTGCTAATGCAACAGGGGCAACTGAAAACATAACAGGTAATAGTATGGTAATGGATCGGAGCGTTCTTTGGTCCCGCCACTTAGTGTGCCTTCTGGAATGTCGCACATTCAATAGAGATTATCTTGTGTCTAAGGGGAAAAATTAAGGAGTGTACACCCACATGTGTTTCCTGCTTTCTTAGAACAACCTTTCAGTGATCAATACCCTCATCTTGTAGTACGTACCTCTAGGCAGTGGGGCGCACAGGAGGTGAATCTTCAGTATCATTGCAGTGTATGTTTTGTAACTCGGTTAATACTACATCCGGGCTAGCAGCGAGTGGAGTTTTGCGGATACCCATGGTGTCTTCCCGATGTAGCGCAATGCTTTTAGCCTTAGCCCACGTCAGCATGGAGCCGCTCCATGCTAGTATGTGTGGAGGATCCGGAGCCTTCCATCTCCGGGGGATTAGTCTTTTACGCTACCGCTATGCCCAGATCAGTGAACCTTGAAGTCACCTTGTATGCCTGGCCTCTACGATACAAGTGCAGTATGTATACTGACCATTCAAATGGGAGGGAGCGGTCTGTACACAAGGTAAAGGTATCTGCCACCTCTGTCCAGTACCTGCGGAGGTTGGAGCATTCCCATAGCACATGTAGTAGATCAGCTTCTATGAGGGCGCAGCGGGGACAGGCGGCGTTCACACGGCTAAAATATTGTTTCATTTTAGCGGATGTGAGGTATGCTTTCTGTGTGATGTAATATTGTATTTGGCATAGGCGTGCATTTCTGGGGATACGTACTGGGCTTTCCAATACGGAAGCCCACTCGGGGTCTGTGAATGGGCGTCGCATGTCTTCCTTCCAGTGACGACGAAGCGGTGCCAGTGTGACTGCTGTGTGTTGTCTCAGTGATGCAGCGAACCATCGGGTGAGGTGCCCACCGTGTCCCATTATGTGTAGATACTGTATGGTGAGGTGAGTTTGGGATTCATTGGTTAAATCCCTCCATTTAGAAGCCAGGGCCCACAGTAGTGAACGGTGAAGCAAGAATTGACCTAGGTGTAATCCGTCATCTTCTATTGATATGTCATATGGGATGAACCCTCCCGGTATAAATCTCCCATATCCTAGATCCCCGCCTCTCACCAGCCCCGTATTTCGGCTGCTGTGGTCATCAGTTGTCTTCTGGGCATTCCCTCTAGTGGCATTGTGGGCGCGTATAGCGTGACATGTCTAGTAATGTATAGGCTCCTGCGGTAACATCTGTGTGCAACACCAAGTAGTAGTGAATCTGGGGGTCTTCACGTAAGGGTGAAATAGCCTAAGAGAGCAGCTAAGGAGCAGGGCGGTTGAGTGGTCGCTGTATCACAGAGTTGGCACCCACCAGCCGTCTCGACACCCATTACAATTGTGCCACCAGGTAATACTGTTCTAGGTTTGGAACAGCGAGACCCCCATGGTCCATGGGCAAGTAGAGCTTCCTCATCGTCACTAGGTGACAGGAGTTGCCCCAAATGAAATCTATGACCAATTTCTCTATTGGAAGAAAGAAAGAGGGGGGAATATATAGTGGCAAGTTAACAAAATAACAGAGAAACCTTGGGAGAATCACCATTTTGGTAAGGGCCGCGTGGCCTGTTACCGACAGTGAAAGTGTTCCCCAGAAAGTCATCTGAGAGCGGACAGCAGTCAACGCTCTTCCCAGGTTACCATCTAGCAAGTCAGTTGGCCGTCTATATATTCTTATAGCTAGATAGTGGAATGCATCTACCTGCCATTTTATGTGCACCCTATTAGGGACAAATATTGTATCTTGGCACTTCTCATCAAAGGGGTATAAGGACGATTTAGATGCGTTAACTTTTAGTCCCGATAGGGAAGCAAAGTCCCCCAGTATTTGTGCCAATCTCGTGGGATCAAGTGCATGTTTTTGATATATATTAGAAGATCATCAACATATAATGATATCGTGTGTATGCCATCCCCAAGTGGGATGCCCTCGCCTACCTTGGTGCGTATGATTTCTGCTAGTGGTTCTATGGCTAGCAAAAATAGGAGAGGAGATAGCGGGCATCCCTGCCTTGTTCCTCTTTTAAACGAAATGGAGTCGGTTATTCACAGTGATAGTTATAGTCCCATTTCACTTTATACTTTTCCCAGCAGTATTATTTAAAAATTGTTGTATTCATTTACGCCTGTTCATGGGTTTCAGGCAGTGCATTTATTTTTTTTCTACATGTTGCTAGAGGACTTGTTTTAGTTTCAAGAATAGGTTTATTGAAGAAAATGAATAAACATCAATACTTCGTACAAGCAAACATTAAAGATTACATAGGAAATAGCACTGATATTTCAAATTCTGTCCAGAAGAAAAATATAAAATATTTTTAAAAATACGGAGAGCTGGTTGTCAGAAACGCAATAAAAGAAGAAAAAGAAAAAAAACATAAATAAATAACATTCTAAACATTGTTATTATCAATAGAAGGGAAGTCAGGGAGGCTGAGCAACTTCTTGTAGCAAGGGGATAGGAGCAAAAGACTGTTTTGCGCAATTATCTAAAAATAGTGTGATAGGAGACCATAGCTGTAAACGTTTCTTAGCAAGAGATAGGGGATATACAAAAGTTGTATCTAGTCTGTGGTTATGACATACAGCGCACCACCTATGTTAAATATGACAGTTTAGATCTATCCTTCCAATTCTTTGTTATCTGTTGAAAAGCGACTGCTAACAACAAGTCTATAATTTGTACTTGTGATTGACCCATATTCAAATCATCAGATAAGCTTCCCCCAAAAATATTATTGAATGAGAAAGAGGCTGTAGTATGAAAAATAGCGTTAATCTGAGACCAGATTTGTTTCCAAAATTCGTGTACATATGGACATGTAAAAAGTAGATGTTTTAAATCAGCGCGCTCAAGGGATCATGACCAACAAATGTCAGAAAGATCGGTGTGCATTCTGTGTAATGTCATGGGTGTTATAAATGAAAAAAGAGTTTGTGTAGTGCTCGCTGCTCTAGATGATTTTTAGATTTTTATCCAAATCTTATTCCATGGGGAGATGGGCCATTCTGTATCAAAGTCAGCTTCCCAGGGAAGTTCTATTTTTGATTTATCTCTGTCAGTGGAAGAGTGAGTCAGGTAAGAGTAAATACTAGAGGCCTTGAGATTTGTGCGGAGGAGGTTATACCATGTAGAGCCATTCAAAGAGGAGGAAGAACTTAGAGATTGTAAATAGATGTATGCATCAAGTATTGCATTTTAAAAAATTGAACATTTGTGCTGGAAGAAAAGGGGTAGTTGAAAAAGAGAGCGCACCCTCGAGAATATTAGCAATGTGTGTTGATCAAAAAGTTGATGAACCCAGCATAATCTCTTATTTCTCCAAGTTTTCCAGTAAATAGGTTTATTTTTGACAAGTATATGTTTGTTATGCCAAATTGTGGAAGCGAAAAAGGTGTCAAGATCATTCGGGGTGGAAGGAAGGACAGTGTTTAATACCTTGCAGGAGTGTTTAAGAACTGCCGAGGACATCTTTTGCGGTTTACGAGTAAAGGATAGGTATTCAGGAAATGAGAAGGGAGAAAGGAAAGATTTCTCAAGATCAATCCAGAGCGGGGAGTCAGAAGATGAATTAGACACCCATTTGGATAGTTGTCTTAATAGGAATGCTTTATGATATTTTGGGAAATCAGGGAAGTTTACACCTCCCTCCGATTTTGGACGTGACAATTTTTGTATCGACATTCTAGATTTTTTGTTATTCCATAGAAATGATGAAAGGATGGAATTAATTTCATGAAAAGATTTGGCTGGTATGGATACTGGAATATTGGATAAAGTGTAAAGGATAATAGGGGATAGCATCATTTTGATGGTGTCTAGGCGACCCCACCAGGACAAGTAAAGAGGATGCCATTTCGTAGTAAGTGTAGTTAATTTATCTAAGCATTTATCTAAGTTTAGGGAAATTGATGTTATGATAGATGGGGAAAACCATAGGCCCAGATACTTGATATGCTTGGGGCTTCATGTAAAGTTAGAGATTGATAATTCCTCCTTAAAAGTGTATTTGGTTAAAGGTAATATTTCACATTTCTCGTTGTTTAATTTGTAACCAGATACCACGTTATAGGAGTCAACCTCATCCAAGAATGCTGGGAGTGCACGTTGTGGTTTTTATTCAGATGATGATGACTAGTGCCATAGATGGTGTATTTACATGATTGCAAGGGCTCTGCTATCAAGAAATCGGGCCAAGAGGCTACTAGGTGCAGTTTGTCGATGGTGGGGAGCACCAGGTTAGCTGGTATAGTTATAAAAAAGATATCATTGCACTTAGAAGCATAAGCACCGAATGCCAGCTCTAATCAATAACATTTTGTTTTTTGGAGATCCTTGTCATTTGGTGGTTTGGGAATTCACGTTGTGCTGATATAGAACAATGTAGACGTGACAGCTGCTTTAATGCAAAATTTGAGGACGCCACAGAAGGTGACTGATGATTCAACCTCTACACGACTGTCGCTCAAAAGAAAGACACACATAAGCTTGTGTTTAAAGCATCTGACTCATTGTTTAACTCATGTCATGTACTTTACATATACGAGGTAAGATAAACTTAGTTTGAAACAGGAGGAATGGATTTTTCTCATCAGTATTTTTTTCAGTTTAATATAACACAAATTCGACCTGAATATATTGAAGTGCTTTATATAAAAGCCATTTACATTATATAAGGTCAGAGGCACGAGGAGATTAAGTGATTTGCCTAGAATCACAAGATGTTGAGCTGATGCTGAGACTCAAACCTGGTTTCCCAGTTGGAAAGTCGGCAGCCCTGGCTGTAACACCATATCCGGTCTCTAAGCTGTGTAATTGAACTTCTTTATGGCATATTTGTTTTAGGGACCTTATCTAGAGGTCCTCTTACCTGCAAAACAATCTATGGGCACCCGCATACACACAGAGTTAGACACACACTCCGCCATACACACTACAATGTCACGCACATCAGCTCTGGCCCTGCATGTTACCCTGCTGCATGGTAGGCTCTCTTGCCTCTGACGTTTTGCAGCACAGTGCGAGATACCAGGCTCTACTATGTGACTTACAGAGGTTGAAAGAGCAGTATCAGGCCTGGGGTCGCACTCCGTGCTCTAGTCCTTTAGAGGGAAGACAGCTTGCTATGCACCAGAGATAAGGAGCCAGTTATATTTACATGGCCCAGTTGTGGCACAGTTGAGCTGCGTGGTTTTTTCTTTGCAGTTTTATATAGCGCGAACTCGACCAAAAGGCATCGGAGCGCTTTACATGAGTCACCAGTTGCATTACAGACAGAAATGTTCATTTTTAGGCACAGACCCACAGGATGTTGAGCCTCTTGCCGAGACGCGAACCCGGTTCTCCAGCTTTAAAGCCAGCCGCTCTGGTTGTTACACCACATCCTCTCTCCTTGTACATGCTATGCATAGACATATGCCTTGAATTTAAAAAAACAGCAGAGACATAATCACAGCTGAAAGCACTCACTGGCTGTGCATGGCGAGTGATTGTCAGCTTGTGCCCAGATTAAAAGATGCTGCCACATGTGCAAAACAGAAATTTCGAAAGTCTATCCAAGCAGTGACTCCTCCCCAGCCCTTTGCACATTCAAACACTAGCAAACACAAAGTCATGAGTGGATCCCAGCTCTCATACCCAGCCTTGACTCTGCCGCCTGCCCTTCCCCACTGTCTATGCTCCTCGTACATTACCAGCCACACAGTCAGCGCCCGAGAGAGAACAAAACCCAAAGCACTGAAAGAAGGCCACGCCCCACAGCTGACGTAACTGCCCTGGCTTGAGCACCATGGGCGAGGGGAGTCCTTGTCCGAGTCTGCGCAGTTACATGCCCACCCAAAAAGCAACAATCTCCAATCTATTTCAGTACAGAACAACCAGCCTATGGCTGAGCTCATCTTGCCTGCCCACCTGTCTTCTCCTTATTGAATGGTGGGTCCACAGCCATCACACTTGTGAAAACAACCCGCCGCTGATTTGTGCTTTGTCGACTTCAAAGCAGCGGTTGATCGCATTCTGCGTGACAGGCTGTGGGAAAAGCTAAAGTGTTGGGGAATCCCGTACAACAATTTGAGGGCAATTAAGCTGCTTTAAGCAAACACTTGGGTCAAGAACAAGGTCGGAGAGGGAACCTACTTGTCGAGGGAGGTGAGGACATGGATTGGCCTCAAGCAGGGGTGTGTCCTCGCAAACCTCCTATTCAACCTATACATCTCGGACCTCTCCCCGGCACTTGACGAGCTGACGTCCCATGCCCGGAGTCTTGGTGGTCTCCCACTGTTGAACATCTTCTATGCAGATGACCTACTACTTCTTAGTAACACCAGAATAGTGCTGCAAAGGCTAATTACTCGCTTTGCCGCGTACGCCGTTTAAAACCAGCTAAAGATCAATCTCAAGAAAACTAGGGTAAATCCCGGTAAAGTGGAGTATCTCCAAGCAGAGAAAATTGCGCCTTAAAGGATCCACAAAAGACGACACAGGCAGCTATGTTTATCAAGGTGTCAAGATAGACTTAAGGGCCTCATTTGCACTGCAAAAGGGAGCAATTAAAGGAAAAGCCCTGTCCCTAAACTTTGCGTTTTCGACTCTAGCAAAAAACCCTTCGGTAGACATAATCTCAAACCTCTGGCCTCGATAATCAAGTCTAAACTGATGCCAACCCTCTCATATAGAGGTGAAATAATGTTGGGTTCAGATGCCAGCCTACTGGATAAAATTACAACGAAAACCTTCAAGCAAGCTTTCCAACTAGCGAGATCAGCATCGCCAGCGCAGGTTAGGCTTGAGTTCTCGCTGGTCAGGCAGACCCTCGCAAAGCAAGGAGCGTTTATAAAATGATGTCACAAGCTGAAAAATGCTGCTGAGGAGACATTAGCGCATCATGTCTGGTCCGAAATCAACCTCCAAAGAGGAAAAGGCGATTACAAAAATTACCTTGAGGACAGCATAGAAAAACTCAAGTTGGGGGAGTTGTGGATGCTAGATATAACCGAGCAGGCATTCAAGAGAATAGTAAACTAAAGTGTTAGACTGCAGAGCCAACTAGAGGATAAAGAAATGGCGGCCAAGCAGGCCCACAGATGGCTGGTGTTAAGTTCCTACAATGACCAAAAAGACCAACCTTTCTTAGAAGCTTCCTACTCTCTTATGGTTAAGCAGAAACTACTGTCAATGAGACTAGGAGAGCTTTCCACCCCAGAATGCAGGCCAAAATGGCAGGAAGAATGTCAACGGGGGGACATGAAGTGCTTGCTGCTTGTGACATCAGACAAATGAGACGTTACTGCATGTCCTTTGTATCTGCCCCTGTTTAGGGTCAC
Source organism: Calotriton arnoldi (assembly GCA_963921515.1). Classification (NCBI taxonomy): domain Eukaryota; kingdom Metazoa; phylum Chordata; class Amphibia; order Caudata; family Salamandridae; genus Calotriton; species Calotriton arnoldi. The sequence goes on along the minus strand of CAWUFW010001319.1, from coordinate 1,460,893 downwards.
AGCGGAGGTCCATGCCGCGAAGAAAGTTCAAAACACTAGGAATTAGGTGGTGTAAATCTGCAGCAATGGAGTCAATAAATCCACGGAATATGATGCTTAATATTAGACTGGTCCAGTTTATGGACATATTTGAGGACCTGGTTAAAGCCTAGAACTTCGTTTAGGGTGCTGGGCTGTCCAAGGCTGATCCCCCCCGGAAAAGGGGGGGGGGGGATGATGGGGATTTATAGCTGGCTTGAAAAGCGGTGTGATGGAGACAATATCCTCCTATCCTGCCGTAGGCTAAAGGTGGGATGCTAGTGGGGTAGCAAGTATAATAAGGCCTAATCCATCACCCCGCCAATGCCAAGTACCACCACTATAGGCTTTACACTACATGCTGTAGCACTCATGGTCAGTAATTAGCTACCCAGCTCCATCCAAGGTGGGCTGCTAGGGGTGTAGTACGTTTTCTTACAATGCCCTAAACACCTATCCCACCTTGCTGTGCACTTGGCTTATTTGTAGGCTTCACATAGGCACCTATGCTCTTTATATATAGCGCTACCCAGCCCTACCTAGGCTACGGGTGGGTCGTGAGAGGCCCAGTAGTTTAGTTTAGTTTAGCCATTTGTAGAGCGCCTGGTTACACCACCGGTGTGTCCCCGCGCTAAAAACGGTCCCTCTTAAAGAAATTGGGAGGCAATTACATTACACGCCCCGTACCTGTATTTTAGTGTGTCGTTGTGAATAGCCATGTCTTCAATTTTTTGCGAAATCTGGTTTCGCATTGTTCCGTTCTTAGGTCCATTGGTAGAGTGTTCCACGCTTTTGCCGCAAGATATCTGAAGGAGCGTGCACCCATTCTAGCTCTAAAAATTCTAGGTACTGTCACCAATGCCCTACCCTGTGATCTTAGAGTCCGGCCAGGTGTATACGGTGTTAGCAATGGTTGCAGATACCTTGGGCCTTTTCTTGATAGGATGCGGTGACAGTGGCACATTGCCTTGAAAACGATTCTTTTTCCCACTGGGAGCCAATGTAGTTCGGCCAGCGCTTTCTTAGCAGAAGCTCTTCTTCGAAGGCTAAGTACCAGGCGGGCCGCCGCATTATGTACCGTTTGCAATTTGGACAGCCCTTTTTTTGAAGCCCCTAGGTATAGTACATTGCCGTAATCCATTTGAGAGGTTACCACGGCGTGAACTATGCTTTTTCTCACATTAGGTGGCAGGAGGTCAAGGATCTTTCTTAGGATTTTCATGGTCCCGTAGCATTTGCCCGCTACTTTGCGAATTTGGCTGTCGAAAGTCAATTCGGAGTCAAACCAAACTCCAAGGTTCCAAGGTTCAGTAGAGGGCAGCAATGTTCTAGTTCCCAATTCTGCTTGGCTGAGGTCTGGCCATATTGTAGGCACCACGCACCGATCACTTCAAGCGCAGGGATCCTCGTTGGCATCACGTATGCACCTTTGCATTTTATACACAGTGGCTGCCCCGCCTTGCTTAGGTCATAGATGGGTCGCGAGAGGCCCACCATAGAGCAGCAATGCTCTAGTCTCCAATTCTATCTGGTTGAGGTCTGGACATGAGTCAGGCAGCATGCACTGAGCACTTTATGCGCAGGGGTCCTCATCGGACAGTTGCAAGGTCAGGTCCTTCTGCAGTGGCATTACCTAACAACCCATGGTATTCCGTGGAAATGGTCAATAAGGCTGGCACCCTGCAGCAATACCAGTTACAGCAGGGAAATTAGTAGCACCTCAGGCCCCCGGCTTTGTGATTGGGGGAGGGGGGGTTAATGTAATAGTTATCCTTTTTATATTATTCCCTGTAGCAATATATGCAGCGGTGGGGAATGTGCAGTGTACTAGGCTCCCCGATGTTATGATTAGGGGGCATTTTAATGTGATTTTAGACTTTTTATATCACCCATATGCTTTTCTTCAATAACAATGATTGAATTGATGTCTAATGTATGTTTTGCAATGTTTATCTATTCTTTTATATTACTCCCTGTAGCAATATAAGCTAAGGTGAGGAGTGTGTACTGTACTAGGCTCCCCAGTGTTATGACTAGGGGTGGTATTTAATGTGATGTTAATATTGAAGGATGTTGAATGGTTTTTCTAGACTAATAAACTATTATTTTCAAAAGTTCTTCAAGTCTTCTCACATTCATCTCACAAGAGAGCATACCACCTGCTTATTAGTGTGTATCTAGTTTCAGTTGTACCATATGTACTTTGCTCCATTTCTTTGCAATGAGAAAAAGAGTATACATTTAATGCCAAAATATATGGAACTTAGCATTGCATGCCCCAATTGACCAAGGGGCGAAGGTCTGGGATGCTAGTGTGGCCATCTGTGCTCAGCTGAATTTTGATACTTGCTGGCTATTTTTGCATTAAACATGTGTTAGACTTTTATGAGCTTTCCCAGTGCTTAATTTGCAATAGAATGAGTGCTGGTGTCCAAAGCTCTGCCCAGAAACCTGCAGCTGGTGCTTTTGAATGTCAGCGTGCTGAATACCAAGGCTGCGTGGTCTTAAATCGCACTCATGGCTTTTCCATCCACTACCAGACACTCCATGCACCTTTATCACAGTCGTGCTCTCGGGAAATATCTGATGAGGATAAATAAAGGCCGGTCCCCAAAAATGAGTGCCAGTGGCCCTCAGCGGCACCCATTGGCTCAAATTAACCACTAGCTTTCCAGAGTATATGTTTTCTTTTACCCAAAGGGATTGGTAAATGGATAATCCAGTGAGACATAGAGGAGTTCAAGAGGTGGGAGATAGAGGCCTGTATCTGAAAAAAACAGCACATCGCTTAACATCTGGTATTTTCCTAATGTAACTGGCTTCATACAAGCAGGAGCAGCAGTCGGGACTATTATTAGAAGCTTGTTCACTGAGCTCTGACTTCAGGACAGACGACACCCTGTTAGAAGCATGTAGCCTAGGGCTCGACGTGTTGGCTTCTTGAGAGCAGTGACGCGTCATTTCGCTTCAGGTTTCGCACTTTGTGTAATCCTCGCTGTTGCTTTGCTTTTGAGGATGTTCCTCCTCAATTCTATCTGCAGTGTTCCTTGCATTAACATTTCTCTGCATGCTTTTAGCCTCTACATTTCTTGACTTTCTTTCTGCATACAAGCCGGGTTGCCTTTGCTTTAACCAACCTCTATGCTGAGTAATGCTACTCGTTACATTACCAGTATTTTATAACAGGGTTTTTTTTTTATACTGGATTGGTGTCTGTTTTTTCTCTTTAGGTGCTGATGTACGTGCCCAACACAAGCTTGATAACTCTACCATGTGGCTCTCAACAATCCTTGCTTGAACTCACCAAGGCCAGGAAGATGGCCTGCCTGGAAAGAAGGAACTACATCATCAAATGCAAAGGGAAGTCAACCCAAGACTGAAGACCCACACTCAGGACAGATGATGTAATCAACTGAGTTGATCTCAACGTGCAGCAGGGTTCCTATCTTTCTAAAACCTATCCATGAACTATTCAAGAAGCTGCGCTCACTGTACATCGATTGATTTAATTAATGAAGATACATTTCTGCACTGACACAATCATAATAAAATACAGGAGCAGAGCGGAAACTGCAAGCAATATATTTCTATTTATATATTTAACAGTTTCCAGTATCGCTTGGTCATTAATGGAAGTATAATTGTATTTTACATTGCAAAACAAAACCGACACAGCAAGGTTTAGCAGGAGTGCGAAGGAAGGGAAAGCAGGGGACAGTGTATGCCAGATGCAGTCAAAATTGGTGAGCTTTGATGTGTTGTCGGAATGCCATAAGCAATGATTTGGTCTTTAGACCCCAGGTATGCTTTACATTTATTAAGGAAACCTAAAAAAACATTCCTTGGGTTTAATGGTGACCCAGCACCTGCTGGACCCAGGACCACTGTGAACCTGGCTCACCCTATCAACAACTGTCCTATTCCTCCACATGAAGAAAAATAGAAAATCCGACACATTTTACTAATTTAACAAAGCGGAACAGAGCGTTTGAGCAGCAACGTGTCCTTTTAAAACTTTATGATATTAAAATTCAAACCTAGTTCTTGCTTCTTTCTGTACGTTAGAACTTTGAATGTGATTTGCAACATCATAGTTTACCTTGTGTGGTTTTTTTTTTAGGCAAGAGCAACACTGTAGCCTCTTTGCCGTTCTTATCCCGTCCTCCAGAGAGATACAACAGAGGTACGTTCTTGTAACATTCAGCAAATTATTACGACAAAAACAAGAGATGAACTATAGTGACCTCATCACAAGATCTGAGGTAACCCCAATTCAGCTGTAGATTTCAGTGTAAGGCCAAACCAGCCTTACAAGATGTCAGTGCCAGATTAAACCCTGTGGAGGCCCCTAGGCAGGCAAAATTTCGGGGGCCCCCTTCGCAAATTATCTCTTATTACCCAATGCACGGATTTTTATACAAACTGACAGCTGCCAGAAGATGAGCTTTTAAGAGACAAACTGTAATGTGGATCTGATGTCTCTGGTTTATGTACTTTAAATTGTTAATGGGTACATTACATTACATTAATACAGTATGTTTTCTATATAGTCTTTAATGTAAAGTTTTTGTTTCTTTGACTTAATCATTTTTTTCTATCTTTTGGAAACAATTTTTAAGAAAGCTTGATTGTAATTTTCAAGATCAAATCAATATTATTTTGATCTGTTGTCGTGGGGCCCCTAAAAGGAGAGGGGTGACTTCACTCGATAGACCCCACTCAGGACGCGCTCTGCTGGCGGGGCTGCGGGAGGGCGGGCACCTTAACACATCTATTATGGGATTGTACACAAATTCAGGCATACTGGACTCAGGTCCTAGACGAGGTGGACCAACACCTAGACACACAAATACCACGCTTCCCGGCGTACGTCCTTTTGGGTCTCGCAAACCCCTTGACTTATCCGCTCAAGTCCCGACGGGGTAGGCTGTTGGCGATAGCGCTGGGTTCAGCGATACAAACCATACTGACACACTGGCGTACCCCTCAACTCCCCACTTTCACAAGCTGGTTACACCGGCTGTGGCACGTTCTGGGGATGGAGAAGTTGACGCTGACAGCCGCTGGGAAAAGTTCCACATTTAATGAGCTCTGGCAACCCTTTCTGTCTCTCCTATCCGTTGAATTCAGGGAACTCACCTGTCCCAGGTATCTTCGTCTTTACGACTCTCTGACTCACAAGTGACCGGAACATAATATGGGTATTTCACTCATAGGACTTAAGCATTGATCATACAAGCTTCCTCGGTGGACAGGGAAGGGGTGGGGAGAGGGGGAGGGGGTACAATAGGTTTTCTTAGTTTTTATTTTTATTTTTAGTATTTTTGTCGTGGTTTATTATAACTGTGAGCTTGTCCCTCATTGCTCTGATGCTCCAGCTGTTAAGATGATGGAGGGGCTCCCATAGCTGCGAGACAGCCGCCGCTAAGCTGTATGTTATGTATGTTTTTAAAACTCAATAAAAGATTTAAACCATAAAAGGAGAGGGGTCCATAGGCCGGTGCCTACTTTGCCTATTTGGTATTCCGGCACTGCAAGGTGTGTGGGAACAGTGCACTCCTGAGTTGTCTTTCTCACGCACGTTTCACCAGGAAAAACAAAATAGTGAAAGGTGCGGGAAAATGTACCTGAAGGAGAGAAAAAAAGATGCAGGAATCGGTGTCATCCCTGATTCATGGGGCCAGTCCCCATTCCTAAATGGAAAAACGATCAAAGGCACTAATACAAAATCTGGAATTACCGTACCCCAAGGTATGAGTAAATGTGGGTTCAGTGTTACAGATGCAGCATTCCAGCATGCCTTGTTATGACACTCATTGAACTTCATCAGACCTGCTATAAGATGGCTTCCAGTCAATATCATCCTTTGTAAGATGTCTATTACCCATAACAACGTGTTGGTTCCAGTGGGACCAATCAGCTTCACTGGTATAGAACCTGAAATGTATTGAACTAGTGTTCAGCACAGGTACAGCTCTTGTGATGGTTTGGCACTCAATATTTCCTCCTCATTTTCCATGATCAAGAGATATTAGACGTGACTTCTTTGTTTGAAGTTGTTTTGCTTTCTTGCGAGTCCTCTTTCTAATCATACATGTATAACAGAATCTAGTTGGAAAACATATAATGGCAGGGACCCAAAGTTCTTATTAGGATCCTACTTCGGGAGTTGCAGAGTTCCGGGCTAGTCAATTATAAAGCCTGCCTAGCCTTTTTTTTTAATCATAACTTTCTACTTGTTTTCATACAATCGATGTACAAATACAATGAATAGTACTCATCTGCTGCAGATTGTTCTACATTTGTTGGCAATGCCCAAGAGTGCACATCTAGTATTCAATTGCTGCCACAAGAAAAATCAATAGATATCGATAACACAATTAGAGGCTAATAGAAACGCAAAACAATATAAAATAAGAGAAAGAGCATATCCCCAAAACAACAAGCTACTTTAAATATTCCAAACTGTTGGGAACTTAAACTCCAGGAAGCCTGGGGCCAAGCAGTTACTGGCACTCAATATTATTATTATCAGGAGTGCACTATTTTTATGGATATATGCATACACTGTCCATCATCATGAGGCTACTGGAGACAGGCGAAGCTGCTATCTCCGTTAAATAAATTGTCACTTAGCCTCATAGGATTGACGTATAAGGGGTCAATATCTGACAATGCAGAGGTGGTCTTTTTACCATTCATAAGGGTTTATCACTACCACTGTAATCGTACTCGAGGAGATGCAACAGTATATATTTGCTTGTTCATAACTTAATGAAACTTATTATTATAGTATTGGGGAGTGAGAACTCAGGTTTTAAGGGAGGATTGCTATCCTTGTACCTGTCCATCAATGCCTACATTATGTTTCCCAGGCCTGAACTGCTCCCCTATTTATAATCCATTTCCTACACTCTGCGTCCCGCATCATCCTCACAAGTTCGAAAGCCTATCTAGTCATGAGTAAGCCTTGTGCCTCTTTGTTTCACTACCCTATTCTTCCTGAATCTTTATGTCTAGCAGGGTCTCTTCCTCCTTTTTTGCCCCTTTTTTGCCTTTCTCTTACGCCGGGGCATAATCTGATGATGAAACGTAAGATCTGATTTCCAAAAATGAGTGCCGGTCCCGCCACCTGCAACCACCGGGATAAATTAACCACAAGTGACCTTGTTAGTGTTGGAGTGGCACAGACATTAAATTCTATCACACTTTAGCCGTACACAGCCTAGAACTACTTTATCACCAATTCTGATTCACTGCCTTTAGACTATGATTTCTAAGGTTTGATCTTACTTTTCCAAATTTGTTTAATCACATATGTCAACATTGCTGCTTTCAGCCTTCCACATAACTGTATGTTTAAGTGAACAATTCGCAATGGACTGACACTTAATTTAGAAGTTTCGCATTAACACGAAACAACACCTGAAGTAGCACCACTGGATCTGAAGGTCCGTGCTGGAAGGACTCCCTAATTCATGGAACTAAAGGTGTGTAATTTTCTAAGTCAACACTACTTGATTTTCTCTTGGTGGGTGATTGCTCAACCATCACACTCCTGATACATTTCAGCAGATCAAGAAGACACGCCAGTCTGTGTACCAAACGTTTGCGGTCACGTAACAAAGTTTCAAGATTCTATATTTCTACGCAGGGTGCAAAGAGAAACAGAATACCCTGAACATTCATGTGTATGTAAGGAAAGAGGTTTCTCCTTGGAGAAAAAATGTGTTCACTACAGAGGAAAAAAAAATCTGCAGCTATGCAACAGGTTGCCTTACGCAAAAGATGGGTTATTCACTGCTTCTATGTAAAATTCTTCAATAGTCGTGCCTGTGACTCTACAACTGACAAAGGGCTGAAATGACAGCACGCACAGCTAGGCAGAGAGGGGGGTCCACTTCACCTGAAGTACGTTGGGTCAATTAACTCCAAAAAGCACTTCCATTGATGCAGTGTACAGAACTGTCAAGAACGACAAACCAAGCATTAAATTAATCAAGAAAGAAAAAACGGACCAGAGTGGCCAACAAAAACCCCAAAGCCTTCACAAAAAGAACACTCTCTCATGCCTCCGGAAGTTGAAATTTTTGGCAACAAATGTTTTTTGTGCAATACCAGGCCCTCTTTGTTGTCTTAATTAAGTGTGTGGTTTGTCATCCTTGTTGATTCAAGGAATCCTATTCAGGAGAGCATTTTTGGCTTAACTCCACATACACTCTTTGAATGGCTCGGCTCTTTCTTTCATCCAGTGCTCGGAGGGCCACCGGCTCTTTGCTTGTTTGCTGTTTAAAGATGTCCCCGGGCCGCTCAGGCGTGCAGTCAGGCCTCAGAAACGATGAAGCCTGGTGCGTGGGAAATGCACATTTTGGGTCTTACATTGTATGTGGTCCAGAGGCATGCGCTTGGTCTCAGCCCCAGGTTTAATGTGTGGGCAGTCCTAAGGGACCACTTGGGGCCCTAAGGGTTAATGTGGGCAGAGGGGCCGTAATGAGCATACCTTTGCCCCAGGAAGCAGTAGTTTACAAGAAAGGGCTGAGCCAATGATTGGACAAAATGGGCACGAGACCACATATGACCAACCAATGGCAGCACACCGTAGCATAAAGATGACCAAAGCTATTTATTTTATGGGGCACTGAAAATATTGTATCAAAGTCACTGGTAAGTGAATAAGAATATTTCGTAGCATCTTTCAACACAATGGGGAAAGAGGGAATTACAAATATTCAGAGCGCACACAGACACACACACAGTCATTCAGCCAAAAAATAGACACAAATCCAGATGCAATCTACACAGTGAGGGCACTTTCAGCACATTCAGAAGCGAGTCATAGACAGAATGAAGCTGACACATTTTGTGTGAAATGCACCTTCATTTCAGTGTAACAGACAGATTCTGCACATTGTGGCATACCCACATACAGTTTAGTGTGGCATAAACATATTTCAGTTAAGTGTGACAAATAGCATGCATGGATACAGAGACATCCAGCATAGAGTGACAGACACACTTGCCACAGTGGGATACAGATGAATAAGGCACAATGTGACAGGCACAGTTGCTACAGTGGGATACAGATGCATCAGGCACAGAGTGAGAGGCACGCTTGCCAGAGTGGGCTACAGATGCTTAAGGCACAGTGTGACAGACATGCTGGCCACAGTAAGACACAGATGCATCCAGTACACTATGACAGGCACGCTTGCCACAGTGGGATACAGAAACATCCAGCGCAGTGTGATAGGCACGCTTGCCATAGTGGGATACAGAGACACTTAGCACAGCATGACAGGCACGCTTGCCACAATGGGATACAGATGTATCAGGCACAGAGTGATAGGTACGTTTGCCACTGAGGGTTACAGATGCATCAGGCACAGAGTGACAGGCACGCTTGCCACAATGGGATAAAGATGCATAAGGCACAGTGTGACAGGCACGCTTGCCACAGTAGGATACAGATGCATTCAGCACACTATGAGAGGCACGCTTGCCGCAGCGGGATACAGAGACATCCAGCACAGTGTGATAGGCACGCTTACCATAGTGGGATACAGAGATACTTAGCATAGCATGACAGGCACGCTTGCCACAGTGGGATACGGATGTACCAGGCACAGAGTGACAGGTACGCTTGCCACAGTGGGATACAGATGCATCAGGCACAGAGTGACAAGCACGCTTGCCACAGTGGGATACGGATGCATCAGGCACAGAGTGACAAGCACGCTTGCCACAGTGGGATACGGATGCATCAGGAACAGAGTGACAGGCACACTTGCCACAGTGGGATACAGTTGCATCCGGTACAGTGTGACAGGCACGTTTGTCACAGTGGGATACAGATGCATCTGGCACAGTGTGACAGGCACACTTGCCATAGTGGGATACAAAGACATTCAGTACAGCATGAGATGCATGCTTGCCACAGTGGGATACAGATGCATCAGGCACAGAGTGACCGGCACGCTTGCCACAGTTGGATACAGATGTATCAAGCACAGAGTGACAGGCACGCTTGTCACAGTGGGATACAGATGCATCCGGTACAGTGTGACAGGCACACTTGCCACAGTGGGATATGGGATACAGAGACATCCGGCACAGTGATAGGCACGCCTGTCATAGTGGGAACCAGATGCATCCAGCACAGTGTGACAGGCACGCTTGCCACAGCGGGATGCAGAGACATCCAGCATGGTGTGACAAGTACACCTGCCACAGTGGTATGTCGAGATATCCAGCACAGTGTGACAGGCACGTTTGCCACAGTGGGATGGAGAGACATCCAGCACACGCTGACAGGCACGCTTGCCATAGTGGGATCAAGATGCATCCAGCACAGTGAAGCAGGCACATTTGCCACAGTGGGATGTAGAGACATCCAGCACAGTGTGACAGGTACGCTTGCCACAGCGGGATGTAGAGACATCCAGTACACAGTGACAGGCACTTTTGCCACAGTGAGATGCAGCGACAACCAGCATGGTGTGACAAGCACACTTGCCACAGTGGGATACAGATGCATCTAGCACAGTGTGACAGGCATGTTTGCCACAGTGGGATACAGATGCATCCAGCCTGTCACACTGTGCTGGATGTCTGGACATCCCACTGTGACAGGCACACTTGCCACAGTGGGATGTCCAGACATCCAGCCCAGTGTGACAGGCATGTTTGCCTCAGTGAGATAAAGATATATCCAATGTGTGGCAGGCATGCTTGCCACTGCGGGGTGCAGATTCTTCCAGCAGAGTGTGACAGGCACAATCAGGATAGTGTGGAATACATACTTGTCAGAGTAACAGAGACCCATTCAACACAGAGGGTCACAAACAAGCATTTAGCACAACAATAGAAAGAAACATTGAGCTTAATGCATAGCCATATTCATCACAAAATCACACCTGCACGTCCAGTGCAGCATGACACATTCAACACAGTCGGACACTAACATATGCAGTACAGTTTAACGTACATTCTGCATAGTCTGATGCAGAAACAGTCAGCATAATGTGGTAAAAACGTATACATTCAATGTAGTGCAACACAAAGACTTGAGCACCACATTGTAACACTCAGCAGCAGAAAAACGAGACAAACACATATTAAGCACAATGTGACAGACACATTACAGCTGTGGTGCAAGCGCATCCAGCACAATGTCACAGACTCATTCTACTGTGCCAGGCCTACCTGTGGCACAAAGGCTTAAAAAGGGGCACATCCAGCCTGGTGTGGTACTCAAATTCAGGACAGTGTGGCACAGACACATTCTGGTTCACTTCAGTAGGTTAAACAGTTTCACTCCGGCTAAATTAATGACCCCTACCTTGGCACTTAGGATAAAGAAGTCAGAAACATTTGAAACTATTGTAAGAATTAGGACCCGTTGTTGCCTAAATGTATAAAAAGCAAAGATGTTATGGTTCATTTGAACAGTGGCGTAACACAAAATGGTGTGGCCCCCTACAGAATGTGATAAGGGGCAAGTAGCGGCTGCTACCGGAAGGGGGTGGTGAGGTGGGGATGTGGGAGAGGAATGTAATTTTTTTTAAAAAGGACTTACCTTTAACGCCCGGCCGCCGCCTCTCCTCCGACCTCAACCTCGTCATCTTCCTGTCCCGGCCGGCAGCAGGAAGCACCCGGGCACACAGGCTCCCTGAGCCAATCACAACGCTGCAATGCAACGTTGTGATTGGTCTGAGTGCTGTGGTTCGGCGGTCAGATGGGAACAGGGAGCCTGTGCATGTTCCTCACAAGACTGTGTAATATACCATGGTGGGAACATGCAAAGAGCTCATGAACTGTTTGGTCGGCCCTAGAGGAACTTAGGGAGTGCACACCACTCCTCCCCCTGCTCTGGCCAGCCCCGCCCCGACACTAACTGCAATTGGAAAAATAAAATGATAATTTTTTCCTTTTGAGCAGTGAGGCGACGCTTATTCACCTTAGCGGAGGAGCCGTCAATGTAAGGGGCACCTGAGTCTCCAATATCTCACAAAAATCTACAGGTTTGCGGCTGAATAGGGGCCCCTGGAAGGGTTGGGGGCCCCCTCGTGCCGCATTGCTGCAGGGGCCGGTGGTACGCCCCTGCATCAACTTGCCTCAAAAGTACGTGCACAAACACATCCACTGTGACAATCAGATTCACCAATGGGACATTTCGATTCAACGCAGTGCAACACACACAGATTTATCAGAATGAGAAACCGAGACATTCTGCAAAATGTGGTATCTACAGACAGATTTAGAGCTGCGCGGCTCACACGCAGCACAGTGAGAGTCATTCAGCGCAGCGTGACATTCACTTTCAATTCCTGTGACAGAAAGATATTTAGTATGAAATATTCAGCACCGTGAGACACACGTGTAACACATTGTGACCCACACCCATTCAACAGATTATCTTGTATATTAATGACAACAAACATTCAGTGACATGCAGGAACGTTCAGCACAGAATGACAGCTGCACACAGACACTCAGCACTAGAGAACAGACACATTAATTCCAGGACGAGACAAACATAAACAGTATCACACGCATACAGAGCCCCAGCCCACCTTGCAATGCACACAAACACATTCTGAAGAGTTGCACACCTGAGCCTGAGGAGGCATAGAGTACCGGTAAAAGCAGACCTTTCACAGAATGGCACATATATAAACATATCCAGTGCAGCGTGACATAGACTGGGGCATATTTACAATGCCCCTGCGGCACTTTTACGCTGCCGGAGGGACGCTCCGGAGGCGCAGTGTGCCGGCCCACATTTACAAGGACACGTAAAGCCACCCAACATAGCTTTTCATGGCTTTGTAAATATGGCCCCTTTTCATGCATTACTGTACGTGAAAGGGGCGTTCCATGGGTGCTGCTGTGGGTGTTCCCATGCAACACCCATGGAATTTGACACATTTCCAGATTTACAAGGTTTTGTAAACCTGGGAATGCGTCAGATTCTAACGCCTCCCCAGGGGAGGCGTTAAAGTGGTGCAGTCAGGAGAAATACCTTTATTTCTCCTTGTTTTTTTCTCTTTCTATGTGTGCAGCATTCTGATTCACACATAGGAGGAAAACGCCATCAATAATTATTTTTGTGCAGGAAGTTTCCCTTTCTGCACAAAAGCATTCATCCTTACAATGCAGGCACCCTTGCACCATGATGCAAGGGTGCCTGCGTTGGCGCTAGGCAGCCAATTTTGCACCAGCACAGAGGAAGGCAGAGCGATGCGTTGTATTGCTGTAAATACGACGCATCCCTGCACTTTCCTAATGACTCAGCTCGATGCAGTAAGATGCTTGCAACACCGCGTTGCGTCATTTTCTAGTAAATATGCCCCACAATGTACACAGAGTGGTGCAGGTTTTCAATCCAGAGTGGGGCAGGCACATTCTGCGCTTCTGGCACATAAACCCACTCAGCACAGCAGGGCATGCACATTCGGTACAGTGCGTACGAAGACTTTCAGCACTGGGAAACAATCATACAAATGCACTTAGCAAAACGTGGCTGTGTATGAAAAAGGCATGACAGCTTGAAGACAGGCGCCCTGCTTTCTCCCCACAAAACAATGCTTTAAATTGTTTGTGTGCATGCAGCCTTGTGTCAGTCTGCTACAAGTGCCCTCCCTTGTCTGATGACTCACTCTCATTACAGTATTGACTCAGAGGGAACGTAATCAGCATTTTAACAATATTACAAACAGTGCTGTCCTTTGCCTTGTTTGCTTCCAACACATACAAATTAGCACACCGAGAAGGTCTACATGTGAGTTGCATACATAGCATTCTGGAGACTGCTTAGGACCTCGTGTGCTGTGGTGGAGGGAAGAAGAGATACCAATGCATGGCTATATCATTGCTTAATTTGAGCTGGTGGTTGCCAGTGCTCGACACCGGCACTAAATTGGTTTCCGGTGCTCGGCACCGGCACTTAATTGTCATCACCACACTTATGACACTCTACCACATGGTGCTGCTGCTCATCTAATTTAGAGATGAGCAAAACAACGGTTGTTTTTTAATACAATATACATTAGAAGATACTAATACCTGCCTCCCCAGCCAATCCTTTAGTTTTGGGGACCTGGAATAATCTGAACTGTGGCAATTGCAGGCGAGAGAGATGGTTAGTAGTTGTTCTGGTACCGTCATTGGCAGCGATGAAGGGGCAATGGGTGGTGCAAGCTGCAGTGGCGTTCCGATCAGGGCCCTGGCACTTATTATTTTTCAAATTAAGTACAGGTGGCCATGTTACCTCTCCAAAAATACTGGGGGGTGATTTTAGGCAGAGACAAAGGGTGACTGGGGAGAAGCATTCAATGAGCCTCTGTATCTGGGTGCTGATCGGTCACCCCTCTTCTTGTTATTGTCTCTCTCCTTGCACTACAGAAGGCTGACAGCAGCTAGGTAATTACTGGAGAAAACATGTTCTGGTTGCAACCACAGTTCCCTGCAAAGTGCGCACCTGGGCGGCCGCGCATTCTCTCATTAACCTCCGCGCAGGGGGCCTGCACGAGCGCGCATTACAAAGAACCTTTCTGATGAGCAACAGAAGCACCCTGTAAATGGCAAATAAAGACGTGAAAAGAAAACAAAAGCAAAAGCTAAGTGAAAGCTCTTGCTTCAAGTGAGAGAAGCTGATTTCTGTCGAACATGGCAGGACTGGGCTTTGTATTGGTAATTTAAGTTAATGTAAGGAATGTGTGCATAACAGTGAGTGTCTATCTGAGGGAAGAAACCGTGATTAAATGCACCACAATCTATTGTTCAGTCTAACCATTTTGAAATTAGTGCATACACCTTTTCCCTTTCTTCTCTCGAAAGTTGAGTTTCCACGTGCACTTTGTTTTAAATATTGCTGTTCCTCTTCATGTTTTCTCATTCTTGTCTTTATGTTCAGACTCTCATTTTTCTTGTCTGTGCAACGCGATTTTATAGCCATTAGGCCTATTTGGCAGTATACAAAAATAAATAAAACCATTCACTTTTTTGACCAAATGCGGTTTTAAACCATGTCCAGCTGTTCTTCATCTGGAAACTATATTTAGCTAATTTGAAATATAGGTTTAAAAGTTATGGTACCGTTTTCAGTGCTGCAACAAATAATGTGTACATATTTTAACAGTGCCCCACCCTCTATCTGTCTATTTTTTATGTATTTGAGAAGGAGAGGGTTTTAGTTATTTATTATGGTTAACTAGCACTCTTATAGCACACAGTCTTGCCACTCGCATTGCAATGCTAGACCGTCAAGGAGATGACTTTCCACGTTTCCATCTCACACCGGAATCTGATTTGCTTTTATGCGGATGACTGAGTGAGTGTACGTTTATAATACGTTTTGAACACTGGGCAGAGTTGTACTAAAATGTTAAGGTATCTCCTTAGTTGTTAGGAAGGCAAATGACCCAGTAAATATGTGTGATTGATAGTGGACTTTGCGAGTGTTTTGGGTTGAAAGTATGACAGAGTTATATCTAAGCTAAAAATGGAATGAAATAAGATAGGAAGTGTAGGAGAGCGAGGGCCTGAAATTGCACACCCACTAACAATATTTTGCACAGAGTGTGGGAATTAGCAGATGCATATTTTGCCCCCACTTCTTAGTTGCAGACCTCTGAATAAGGAATACATACATTACATGCACATTTCACGTTTTTATGCAGTCCATGATGCACAAATGGGTATTTTACTCTATTTACCCCCTGATTTCTGCTGGGATTTACCTGGTGAAAATCCAGAGGGAAAACCTCTTGAACGATACTACAAATTTAGGTATAAGTGAAATTTTTATACCTGAAGTAAAATTAGCGGCCCAATTATATTCAGTGCCCGAGTGAACCAGTTAGTAAAACAGGAAAAGCAAGTATGAAAGAGTAAAAGTCCGTGGCGGCTCCTCCGCTAAGGCGGAGAAGCGTCGCCCACTGCTTTTATGCAGTGTGACGAAAGAAAAAATAAAATGATAATAACTTGTTGTCCTTATAATTGTATTGTTTCCAGCTACTTTGCGGGCGGGCGGGGCTGCTTTGCTCTCAGAGCAGGGCAGGGGAGGAGTGGTTTGCCCACTCCAAGTGTGCATGACTGCTTGGTGGCCCTCTTGGGCTGACCAAACATTCATGCGCACTTTGCATGTTCTCCCCGCAGGCTGCATTACAGCCTGCATGGAGAACATGCCCAGGCCCCCAGTCCCTGGCTGAGCGCCGAACCCCGGCGCTCAGACCAATCACAACGCTGCATTGCAGCGTTGTGATTGCTCAGGGGAGCCTGGGTGCTTACCAATCACAACGTTGCAATGCAGCGTTGTTATTGATCAGGGGAGCCTGGGTGTGCTTCCTTGTTGCTGTTCGGCCCGAGTCTGACGGAAAAGAGAAGGAGGTCAGTGTTTTTTTTGGGTTTTTTTACATTCCCCTTCCTCCTTCCGCCCCCACCTCCTGCCCCGACACCACTGATCCCCGCCGGCCGCCACTGGTAAAAGTGTTTATTGTAAGTTAGAAAGTGAGCAAGAGAGATATAAAATAAGTGAAAGCGTTAGTTTGATTGAGTGATAGAGAACATATCTGAGAGAGTGTAAGAGCACAGGTGGCTCTCAACAATGTAAACAGAAGAATCCAGGTTTTCAACTGTGGCAATAACATGGGCACATATGTGGCTATGGCTAAGTTTACATGCTGTAAATGGCTGCCTACAGAGACTTGTTTGGTAAAGAAGTAACTGAAGTGTTGGAACTATGTGGCAAAAGCTTGTTGACACATTATCTCTGATTTGCATATTTCGATTAGATATTCATAAGCTTATTATGTTCGATATTTACACATAACTCTGCTGACAGCTTGTTTCTCTGCACTGTTCTTGGGGCAAAATAACTTTATGGTTTAAATCTTTTTATTGAGTAGACTGCAATCTTAAACATTACGCCCACCTACAACCACCGGCCGGCGGGGAAACGTCTTAATCAGAAGCAAACTTTATTAACCCGTTCCGTGCTTATGACGGAACCACGCCGTCATGAGCCACGGGCGCCGTGTGCTCATGACGGCGTGGTTCCGTCATGCGGCTGCCGCTCCGCCCACGCGGCATTAATTCCCCGCCTGTGCGGGCGGACTAATGAGCGGGCGGGGCCGTGACTGAACCACGCCGTCAGTGAGCACACGCCGCCCGTGGCTCATGACGGCGTGGTTCCGTCACAAGCATGGCGGCGCCGCGCTCACCCCCCACCCCCCCAGCGCCGCGGCTGAATTACCGCCGCAGCCAAGGGGTTAAAGAGAAAAAGAAAGAAACAAAGAGGAAGTGAAAGAAGCAAAGAGAAGACTGAGAGAGACGGAGAGGGTAGAGGACAGGTATCCACCCACAGCGTAGGATGTGACTCGGTGGGGATCTAGGGCCGAGTGACCTTCGGAGGAGGCGGCGGGTCCGTTATGTGTGTTGTGGGGAATCTCAGGACACGTAGGTAGCGAGGGCAGGTAAGCTCTATGAACTCTGAGGATAGGTAAGCTACCGTGGACCCCCAAGTTTTATCGAATTTGGGCAGTGTGTGGTTGATCCCCACTGTAATCCGTTCCATCCCCACAACCTCCCACAGTTTGTGTAGCCAATCTAACTTGGTCGGGACAGCGGTCGTACCGCATTTTGCCAGGAGAACCTGCTTGGCTGCCCCTAGTGCTAAAGTGATCGCCCTGCCCCTACAAGACCGGAGAGGATATGTGAGAGGATTGGGTAGCCCCAGCAAGATATAACTAGGGAATCTGGGGAGTTCTGGCTGGTATACCTGATCGACTATGGGCAGAATAGCCTCTCAGAACGCCTGTATCTTGGGGCAAGACCATAGAATGTGGGAAAGGGTACCCTCCTGCCCACAGTCACGCCAACAGAGGTTACTGCACCGGGGCTTCCATTGAGCTACCCTCACCGGGGTGTAATACCAATAATGTGCAATTTTCAGGAGCATTTCCTTCCCTGAGGTGCTGCACGAGGATGCCCGGACCCTGTGAATAATATCCGCCCACTCCTTGGGGGAGAACTCCAGACTCAATTCCGCCTCCCACCTACTCTGCGCCGGGGCCGGGGACTTGGCCTGGGTTCCTGCCTTGTTGCGAAAGCCATAAATATCTGACAGAAGACGTTTATTGGAGGTGCGGGTGATGTACCAAATCTCAAATTTTGTGAGGAGCCGGCTAGCATGCAAACGGACCTGGGGTTGTGTGACCCAGTGGCACAGCGCCAAGTACTGCCAGTGCGCGTCCTTTGGATCCCATAATGAGCCACTAACCTGGGGAAATCCAGGATTCCCCGCTCGTCAAAAAGGTTGCCGATACGCTTACAGTTTGCTTTCATGCCATTTCAAGTAGGCGTTTCCCACTAGGACCGGGGGGAAATCTGGGTTCCCAATAAAAGGGGTCAAGGGTGAGATAGCCGAGGACAGCCGACACTTCTCTTGGACCCTGTCCCACACCTGCATAGTGGCCCGCAGGACTGGGGAGAGGTATGCGCCCGGCGGTCGATGACGTCTGGGTAGCCATGGGACCTTCCAAATGTGGATCCCTGCGACCCCCCTGTCCATAAAACACCAGTGTTTTTCCGACTCTGGTTGATACCATTCGATCATCCATCGCAATTGCGCCGCTTCGTAGTAGCGCCTTAGATGCGGAACTCCGAGTCCACCCTCATCCTGTCGCAGATACGTGAGATGTCGAGCCATGCACGGTTTCTTTCCCCCCCAAATGAAGCTGTTGATAAGTTGCTGCATTTGAGCCAGCGTCGTGGGCGGCGGGCATAGGGGGAGCGTCTGCATGATGTAAAGCAGACGGGGCAAAATCGTCATTTTGACGGCCGCAATCTTGCCCTACCAGGAGAGGGCATGTTTTTTCCAACTATTCAGTTTGTGACGCAGTTTGCTCAGAGCCTCCATATAATTCACCTGAGCGGTCTTCGCGGTGGTGGAGAAAACCCGGAGACCCAGGTATGTGATATCGGTAGCCGCCCAAGTAAATGGGAAGTGATGCGATAGTTGGTGTCGGTCCGCCGCTGGAAGCGTGAGGCTCAAAGCCTGAGTCTTTTTCAAGTTGATTTTAAATCCCGACGCCGCGCTAAAAGCCTCGACCTCTGCCAGCAGAGGGGGAAGAGAGAGCAATGGGTTCGATAAGAAAAGGAGCACGTCGTCCGCGTATAGGGAGATCTTATGTTCCCTGCCCCCCATCCGGATCCCAGTGACCGTAGGTAGTTGGCGGACCCTTTTGGCAAATGGCTCCACATAGAGCGCGAAAAGGAGGGGGGAAAGGGGGCAGCCCTGCCGCGTCCGACCCTGAAGGGGCGAGAGACCACGCCATTGACCCGGATGCGAGCCTGTGGACCGTTGCACACACAATTCACCCAGCTCCGGAATCTGTCCCCAAGTCCGAATCGACAGAGGACCTGTTGCAAATAAGTCCAGTGGACCCGGTCTAATGCCTTTTCGGCATCCACCGAGAGAAGTATCACCGGGATCTGGATACGTTGCGTCTTGTCCAGTAAATGGCAAAGTCTTCGAGTCCCATCTCCGCAATTGCGGTCCGGGATGAAGCCCGACTGATCGGGGTCCACCAGGCCCTGCATATGGGGAGCGAGTCTGGATGCCAAAATACTGGTGAAGATCTTCAGATCCACGTTGAGCAGGGAGATGGGGTGGTATGAAGCACACTCACGCGGGTCCTTTCCCGGTTTGGGGAGAACCACTATCTCCGCCATGTACATCGACGGGGTGAGTTTCCCAGAGGCGCTAAAGGTGTTGAACAACCTCGCCAAGAGGGGGAGAGGTCCGACGCGAAAATTTTATAGAAGTCAACTGAGAAGCCATCCTCACCCGGTGCCTTACCTACCGGGAGGCCCTGGATGGCCCGCAAAACCTCATCAGGGCTAATGTCCGCGTCCAAGCTGGCCGCAACCGAGTCCACAAGCGGGGTCACCAGCGCCTCTTGCGCGTATTCCTTGGCCACAGTGGGGTCCAGGTTGTCGGCCGTGTAGAGAGCCTTATAGAAGGCCTCAAATTCGGACGCAATGTCTCCATCTGCGCGCAGGGTCTCCCCCTGTTCGCTCATGAGTTCCGCGACTCGACGCGTTGCTGTCTCAGCCCGCAGGGCGTGTGCAAGGAGTCTCCCCGCCTTATTCCCTCCGTCGTAATAGCGCTGTTTGGTGCGGAGCAGTGCGTATTCGGCGCGGTCGAGATCTAGTGCCCGCAGTTGCTTCCTCGCCTGTGTAAGTAGGCGCCAGGTCTGGACCGCCCCCGTACGGCGATGCACCCCTTCCAGTTCCCGGATTTGGTCCTCCAATTCCCCCCTCTTGACCTTGCGGTCCTTGTTCAGGCCCGCAGCAATAGCGATGCAGCGTCCGCGGATGACAGCCTTCAGGGCATCCCAGAGCACATCGATCCCCACCGAGCCCACGTCGTTTACTTCCAGGTATGTTTTGATAGTGCCGCGGAGCTCAGTAATATTAGCGGCGTAGGTAAGTAGTTTGCGATTTAAGCGCCACGAGCTCTGCCGCGAGGTACCGCCAGGGAGAAGCAATGTCAAGATGACCGGCGAATGGTCCGAGAGCGCTGCCACCCCAATGGATACATCTTCAGTGGATGCCATAACCCGAGGTGAAGTCCAAAAAGGTCGATGCGGGCGTACGTTTGATGGGCCGCAGAGAAAAAGGTGTACTCCTGTGCTGTCGGGAAGCGATGGCGCCAGGCGTCCGTGAGACCCGCCTCCTGCAGTCTCTGAAGCATCGTGTCAGAGATCGAGCCCGTGTGTCCCATCCGTAGCGTCGATCTATCCTGTTCCACAATGGGGACCAGTTTAAAATCCCCTCCGATTACGAGGTCCTCATCGGGGGACTCCAGAACCGAGCTTATAGTGTCTCGTAAGAAAGCTTCTTGATGTTCGTTGGGACTATAGACTGAGGCTATCGTGTGTACCCTCTCTCCCATTAGCACCCTCAAGGCCAGGAGGCGGCCCGCAACCTCCGCGTGAGTTCCCACCACTTTCCCCTAAAAGTGCGTAGCCAAAAGAATCGCCACTCCTGCCTTCTTTCCCGACCCCGATGAAAAATATTGCCTGTCAAACCACTGGGATCGGAGCCGCTTCCAGTCCGCCCGCATGAGATGGGTCTCCTGCAGTAGGCAAATATCGCACCTGGCTTCCTTCAACAAGGCAAGAAGCGCACGCCGTTTTGCTGGCGAATTAAGGCCTGGCACATTGAAGCTCATGATAACTACTTTAAGACGTGTCATGAGGGAGTGAGAAAGGGTCCAGTCGCGCACTGATCTAACCTGTCGTTGAGGAATCCAACGGCACTGGGGCGCCCGCTCCCTCCCCCGCATGCCCCGCTATGAAATCCCAGCGTTGGCAATCCCTCCACCCGCAACGGCTCGACGTGGTGCCCCCTAGTCTAAGAGGGCGGCCCCTACATGGGGAAGGAGAGGCAGGGACCGGGCATCGAATCAAGCTGCCAGGGCGTCTCACCAGAGGGAGAACAAGTACAACACACAGGCAACCTTCCCTCGATATGCATAGCAGGTCCATCCTTCTACCTAAAGTGGCGCCCCCTCCCCATCTCCTCCCGCCGCGGCCAGCCGCCAAAGTTGTTGAGTCAGCCTACCTGTCCGTGGGATGGCATCTGCTCTCTCAGTCTGCGGGAGGGCTGCAGCTCTCTTGTGAGTAGAAAGAGGAAAAAGGAGGAAAGAGAGAAAAAGAGAGGCGGAAGAAAAGGAAAAGAAAACATAAAGAGACGACAAAGTAGTCTTCCAACGGGAACAAATCACACCAATGTGCAGGGGTCCATGAGTCCGACGATCGGTCATCACCATTCCGAGGGTGGGGCTCCCCCTCCCCCAAGGCCGACCTCTCAAGGTACTAGGCTCGGCCCATTCTTCCAAACACGTGGGTTCAGGACCGCGGCAGACCGGATCCTTCACCAGCTTGGGCATCAGAGACCACCCGGTCTAACATCTGTTGCAGCAGGGCTTCCCGTTCCGCTCGGCGTTCCTCTTCGGAGGGCTTCGCCTGGGCCCCCCTCCTAGGGCCCCATCTCCTGCCAGGCCCCCGCGGCTTCCCCGCGGGTGGGTCTCCCTCCGTCGCCTCCGGATCTTCAGCCACTGTCAGGGCGGCCCCAAGGACAGCCTTCGCCTCCTGCAGATTACGCACCCCATGCGTTTCTTTGTTCCAGACGAAGGATAGTCGAAACGGATGCCCCCAACGATAGCGTATGCCCTGCTCTCGGAGGAAGGTCGTGGCTGGACGCAACTCCTTACGTCTCTGAAGGGTGAGGGGCGAGAGGTCTTGGTACACCCCCACCTGGAGGCCTTCGAACTCTACTGTTGGACGGTCACGTGTGGCTGCCATAATTACCTCCTTCTGCCTGTAGGAGTATAGACAGGTTAAGATGTCCTGTGGCTGGCCGGGACCCGAGGCAGGGCGTCCAGCGCAGTGCGTGTGGTCCAGCGTGACCTCCTGGTCCCTCAATTCCGGAGCCATATGCTTAAAGAGGCGGAGAACCCAGTCCTCGAGCTTGCCGCCATCCGCTTGGAGTGGTACGCCTTTGATGCGGATGTTGGAGCGCCTCGAGCGGTTTTCCAAATCTTCCATCTTAAGGTATAGCTCCTCTTGCCGCTCCCGGAGGTCAATGAGTTCTCTGGCTTGTTCAGCAAGCTCTTCCTCTCGTCTGTCCCCATTGCGCTCCAGAGTGTCCACCCTTTCCCCCACCTCGCTGAGATCCGCTTGAAGCTGTTTAATGTCAGCGGCCAAGTCTCGTCGCAGCCCGGCGAAGTTATCTCGCAGTGCACCAAAGAGCTGCTCCATGAACTCCTTCGTGATAGGCTCGGTAACAAGCCCGGTGGCTGAGACCGTTGTGGCAACGCCAGAGTGTGGCTCGTGGGGGTCAGTGTTAGGCCCCCAGTCTTCTTCCCGGCCGGCTTCTGAAGGAGGTCTTTAATGGAGGATTCCTTGCTCGGGATTTCCTTTTGTTTTGTTCGTTGGGAGGCCATGGCCGGCTGCTCGCGAGTGGGTGACTAGTGCTCCTACAACAGCGAGTCCCGTCGCGAGGGGTGTCGGTGGCCCTCCGGAGCTCTCTGCGCTCCTCTGGACTGGCCTCCACGAGAGACGATCAGGCCTATCACTTCGTCTGGGCTCCGGGCACTGCACCTGACAACCAGGACAGCCGCGGGACCTCGGGGAGCCCACTTAAGTCTGCAAGGGGTCTGCGCCCTCCGCCGCACTTGTTGTGGCCGGTGTGAAGGTGCCACGTGGTTAAGGCCCCCAGGGAACGAAGACGCGCACTGTGGGGCTACCTCCAGGCAAGGCAATTCACGTCGTCACTCCTAGCGCCACTGGAGATCCGCAACACAAGCTGCGTGCGGTTGCGGTCCCACCCGGCGCGCCGGCCCTCACCACTTCAGGCGCAGCCACTGTGCGAGGCCCCTCCACCAAGCCCGGGGGAGCCCCGCGCACCGCAGGACAGCGTCGGGATACGAGCGGCAGGGGGGGGGGGAGTCACCGGCAGCAAGAATTCCCCAGGCTCATACCCCCCTCCACGCTCCCAGTCTGATGCATGGGCCTCACAAAACCAAGGTCGTCGGGAGCGTGAGAATGGCTCCCGGGGTCCGAGTTCCTCCAGGAGTTATGAGACCACACACCGCAGCTGCGTTGGCGGCCCCGCGTTCACTCCACACGCGGCTGGCAGCACCGGGTCACCGAAGCCCCCCCGGGCCGTGCAATCTCAGGTTCTGCCCCCCGGCACCCAGGGCTCAGCTTCAAATTTATCCCCCGGGGGCAACGCCTCACCGTCGCTCTGGTCCGGAACACTCCTGGGTGGCCGCGGTCCCCCCGGGGCCGAGGACCAAGACCGCCCGCCCAGCAGAAGCTGCGCCTCGCCGTTCGGCGCCGTCACCAGGCCTCGCCGCTGTTCCTCCACTGACTCATGGGCGCGGACTCCGGCACGGATCCTCGGGAAGCCAGGGCTCGGCGGGCCCCGTGCCCGTCCAAATTGCTGTTCCTCGCTTGGGGCTCACCACCACTCCGCAAACGGGGGATCGCAGCTCAGCGTGTGGGCTCCGCGCCCCTCCCCCAACAGCTCGCCCCCCACGCGGCCTCCTCCACCGGCCCAGCTCCGCAGCCGCGGCCTCCCGAAGACTCTCCTGCCGCGTAGAGCCAAGGGCGGCGCCCGTCTTCAACACTGGGCTCCCCTTCTGTGCTGAGGACACGGTAGGTGCTCTTTGCAGCGTCGCACAGGTGCCAAAAAAGCTAATGGATGCCTAATTGTCGGCCTCGGCGAGCGGAGCCCCTGAGAAACGGTGCTACTCCGCCGCCATCTTGGCCACGCCCCAAAATAACTTTAAAGTGCGAAGAAATTCTGATTGACTTATTCTGTGGCAGGGTAATACTGATGGATGTATTCTCCCGCCACATGAATTCTGATGGACTTTTTCTGTCATAGTATATTAGATAGCCATTACATTTCATGTCATGGCATACATGATGGAATGCAATTTCTCTTGCTATAAGACATGGCTTCATTTCCCAGATAAGCATGGTTAATCGTGTGCTACTAAAAAGTTCTACCATGCACCTGAGCAGCATCTGGCACTCTACAAATAAATCAAACACACAAAAGCCAATGGGATGATGCTTGCAATAAGTCTAACCACTGGCAAGCGCTCGGGGTAGCATTCCAACCCATCGTTCCTTTTCCCCACCATTCCACCTAAGACTAGACCCAGCCATATGCAAGTCAGTCTTGACCCTGCTCCAATAGGAATCCAGCCCGAACTGCCAAGCAAGGTCCTGTCTGAATCAGTACACAAGCAACCCAGGACCGGTTTCTCCTGATTGCTGCTCTACAGTCTGGTGTAACTTGATTCCAGTGGCACAGTGAGCAAGGGACCCACGTCTGGAAATACCCTGGACCACTTAGGACATCTCATCTAACACACAAAAGGTGATGGGAGGATGCTTGCAATATGGCAAACCACTAGCAATCGCTTGGGTAGCATTCCAACGCCTCATTCTTTTCCCCACAATGCCTAGACCCAACCATATGCAAATCAGTCTTGACTCTGTTCCAGATTGAACAATCCAGCCCGAAATGCCAAGTCTGGTCCTCTCTAAACTGGACAACAAGCAACCCAAGACTGGTTTTGTGTGTTTGACTCTATAAATAAATGACAACGTACATAAAGAAACTTTCTTCCTCAGAACAATAAATCTTCTGGGTGTGCTGCAGATCATGAAATACTGGAATATTTTCAGAAACTACCACCTGACCCAGACTTTTATGTAAAACCTGTTGCTTTTAGCAAAACAAATAATAGTTAAATATTTACCTTTCAGACCATTTAAAAAAAAAAAATGAAACAGGTTGCCCCCAATCAACCTTAAGTGTAGCAAGCTTATTTGCATTTGCATTGTGGTTCCTGTAGAGTTTCATTTTCGCACACAGCTCAGAAAAGAATGCACACAGGCTCTGTGCTGCCGCACACCAAGAGAAATAATTAGAGGGAACATTGATTGCAACAGATTTTTGCTGTACCAGGTAGATACTAGAATACCTGGTCCAGTTCAGTTTTGGTCACCTCAAAAACCTAGAAAGTATGTGTCTTTATGGGAAAATATGGATAAGATGTTGTTGGGGTCCCTCCAAATAGTTATAAATGTTGACAAGTAGCTAGCATCATACAATTTAAGATTTCAGTTCTGAAGTCATTATGCATGCACTTATGTATTTATGTAGTATTTATACATTGTGAAGGTAGTCAAAAGACGACGCTGTACAGGAGCAAAGCATTGACTGTGTGAGTGGAGAGGCAGCAGGTTTCTAAGACTGAAAGTGGGTTATGACTGCATCATAACGTAGTTTTCTTTAAAGACGTATATTCTTTTTAGAGGCGTGCCTTCACCTTTTTCCTGAATTACTTAACATTTTTTTTTACCAGGAATTTACAGAGCCCACCTGCCCCAGGTATCTAAAACTGTTACACCTGACTGAACCACAGCATTAACGTGTCCGAGGGGACCTCCACAATAATATCAGTTACATGTTCATGGGTGCATATTAGTTTTAAGGGCACCAAGGGGAGGGGGGAAGGGGTTCGAGTGGGGGTTTAGGGGTAAGTTTTCTTTCCTTTTGTTATAAGTTGCACAAACGGCTGACGGTGGCTGAATGTTGACGCTACGTCAGTAACTGATTAGCTTTCTCTATGTACTCTATGTCGCAACAATAAAACAAATATAAACATACCATTTTTTTCTTTAAATTGCACAACTGGTTAACAAAAAGCTGTCAAACACACAAAAGGTGATGGGAGTAATGCTTTCAATAAGTCTAACCACTTTCAATCACTCAGAAACATTAGAACAGTAGCACTTGCATACAAACAATGGCTTGCACACCATGCCACCTTAGTTTGGACCAAGTGGAATGCAAATCAGGCTTGACTCTGCTCCAATAGGAACAGTCCAGCCCTAGCTGTCAGGTAAGGCCTTCCGTGAACCGGAACACAAGCAACCCAAGAACAGTTTCGCCCTGATTGGGGCTCTTCAGTCGGGTATAGCTTGGATCCAGTGGCACTGTGAGCACAGGACTCACGTCT
The DNA here is from genome assembly GCA_963921515.1 of Calotriton arnoldi. Taxonomy (NCBI): domain Eukaryota; kingdom Metazoa; phylum Chordata; class Amphibia; order Caudata; family Salamandridae; genus Calotriton; species Calotriton arnoldi. Next base: position 1,434,261 of record CAWUFW010001319.1, on the reverse strand, counting down.
GGGCATACCCTTGGCCACTAAGCACAGTACATCAAACACACAAAAGGAGATGGGAGGAATGCTTGCAATGAGTCTAACCACAGGCAATGGCTCTGGTAACATTACAACCTATTGTTCTTTTGCCCACCATGCCACCTCAGATTAAACCCGGCCATATGCAAATCAGTCTTGACCGTACTCAAATATCTGATAGACGATGTTCACAAGTGAGTGTCTCACATTGGCCAACTGTTTGGGTCCTCATCCCGGGGTTCATGCACATCCATCTAGGAATGTGGATTGGAGGGAGGCAGAAGAGAGCAGGTGCTTGCATTCCAGGAGGTTTTGCAATCCAAAACGTATCATGGAATTTTTCAAAGAGGGAGCAAGAATTTCCGTGTGTCCAGGATACCTGGATTGCCTAGGACTGCAAGAATAAAGCTTACAAACAGGGGCGGCTCCTCCGCTAAGGCAGAGAAGTGTCGCCCCACTGCTCTCAGAGCAGTGAAAACATAAAAATAAAATGCTAATAACATCGTTATTATCTTTTTATTTTTCTTTGCTACGGGGCTAGTTCAGGGCGGGGCGAGCTGGGTTTACAGGGGGAGGAGTGGGGGGCACACTCTAAGTGCACATGACGGTTTGGCCGGCCGTCTTGAGCTGGCTAAACAGTCATGTGCACTTTGCATTTCCCCATCAGGCTGCCTGGTGGGAAACATGTAAAGGCTCGTAGTCCCCGTCTCAGCGCCGAACCATAGCGCTCAGACCAATCACAACATTGCATTGTAGCTTTGTGATTGGCTTAGGGGAGCCTGTGCGTTTCCTGCTTCCGTTCCAGTACTCATCGGAAGGGAAGCAGAGGAGAGATGCAGCCAGCCGAAGAGGTAAGTGTTTTTTTTTTTAAAGTTTGTTTTTTCACCCTCCCGTTCCGCCACCCCCGTTCCCTGCCAGCCGCCACTGCTTACACAAGCATGACACCTGCACTGCTGGGCATCAGCTATAGTTTCAAGGCACGGTATGGAGAAATTCCATAGGGCAGGGGTGCGCAACACTGACAGGAACAGGAAACCACTAGGGAGAAGCAGCAGTGCTACTGGAGCCCTGGTGCATTGGTAGTGCTCTGCTAGGGAACGACAACAACACTGGAGCATTGCAGCACTACTAGGGAAGAAGCCTAAGGATGGAGGATTCGGTTCAGTTCAGAGAGAGGAGGGAGACGCACACCACTGACACCTTTCATATTCACTAGTGACATGTACACACCACAAGTTCATACAAATTCCACTCAAAAGCACAATCGAAACTTAACATGCGTACATGCCATTGATGCATGTACAATAACACTACTCTGTCGATACACTTTCCGAACGTACCATTCACAAACACCAATGAATCACTAACACAAGCCATGCTCATATGATTCACAGAGAAAAAGCGTACACACACAAACCACTCGCACACATACCATTCAATGCAACACCGGACACCTACATAGTCATAAAATGAGTATGTCTACAAGTCAAAGGCTTGCTTCCCATTTTCAGACTTACTCAAATTGTCCACGAGGTTATGCTTGGGGAAAACTCTATGTGCAAATCATTTCCGCTTGGATTAAATCTTCCTCGCCAACGTGTAAATGGGTGAATTGGGGAATCTACCCATCAAACATGCATTCCAACGACAATCTTATTTTTATACGTGAATTTTGGAACAATCAGGATTACCAACAATGGGATAGTGCTTGCCCTTTAATGACTAAGCCGTGCCCTTTGACATTGTCAAAAAGGGTCGGAGGATGGATGACAGTTCAAATTATGCCCCCCTCCTGAAAACATTTCTGCGGGCGCCCATGATTGTGGGGTTTCCCAACATTCACACTGATCCCCTTCTGCCCTTTTACTGGGAACACCCAAGGTTCCACTCCTTTCCCAAAAGTAAAACTCCAGGAAATCTGACTTATTTCCATCGGAGAGTGTGAGATGTCTGCAGATGCGCTTCCATTAATGATAAACTGTCATCTGTGCTCACTGATGACACATTTTGTGCACCTCAGTAAAACATATGTGAATGACCGGCTCTGTCATTGAGGGCCATAACAACTGGGTCATACGTGCACAAAATGGCAAATTTAAAAAGTATATATACATTATAAGGGAAACTAGTTCAAACCCTGTAACCCCACCCTTGCAATTGGAGCTATTATATTTGCCTTGAACAAAAATATCTGGGAGAGTTTTGTACTGAAAAACCAGATTTGAGCTCCTTATCGTAGCTTCTTTTGGTACAACGAAAATTGGAAAATGAACCGTCGTGGCTAATTTTTAGGTCTTGCTACAAACAGCTTAAACACTGTCAGCAAACACGCCTATTGAGTTCACTTCGGACTTTGAATCTGCTTTGGTTCCACCAGTTGCAAGTGACTCAATGGCTCTCTTGTCTTTATCAGCTCTCTGCTCCTTTGATTGATCATGCCTCATGTTGCATCCTCCCACTGCAGATATTGTGCATTGCAGTGCATGAGGGACTATATTCTCTCCCTAAATTTTGACTCCCTACGCCTCTTTATTTCATCTCTTATTTTTAATATAAAAATGCCTCTGGTGTCCTTTGCCTCCTCCTGCGGTCCCTCTCACTGGTAGCCGATATCTTTTGAAACTATTCTAAGATGGCTGTCCTGTGCGCATATGGACACGGAGCGTGCACAAACCATTACTGCTTTTTAACTTGGTTTTTTTAATATGTTTTTATTCAATTGTCTCTTAACATGAACACATTAACATTGCAGCATTGCACAGTAACTACATCCATATACATCATCGTCTACATGATGCGTGACTTCTTTTATTTTAATGTTAACAAAACCCATTCCAAGATGGCCATCATCTGTGCATGCACGCGCATGTACAGTGGCCATCGTGGCATTAGTTCTGTTAAAATTAAAACAAAATGCATTCCAGATGGCCGCCATCTGCACGCACACATGTGTGCATGTGCATCAGGACCATCTACCAATGCATTTTGTTTTGTTTTTTAACAAAACACATTTTTTTGCAGTTTTATATAGCACGAACACAACCCGAAGGTATCAGAGCGCTTAACATGAGCACCAGTTACGTTACACAAGGATACATTCATTTTTAGTGGGCACGGATAGATTAAGTGACTTGCCCAGAATCACAGGATGTTTGAGCCTCCCGCCAGGCTCGAACCTGGCTCCCCTGCTTCAAGGTCGGCCACCCTAGCCGTTAAGCCACACCCTCTCCACATCCAAGAAAACCGATGCGCATATACACACACACGCACATACACGCGCGCGATCAAGGAATCCATTTAGTTCTCTTTTTAAGAAAACTCATTACACGATGGCTGCCACGTGTACGAATGCACACCAGCCATCATGGAATGGATTTTGTTAAAAACAAAATGTATTCTAAAAAGCATTAGCAGGGGCGTGGCCAAGATGGCGATCTGACTGGTCGCATAGCCCGTGGGCTCCTCGTCTCCGGCCCCTGAAACCGGCCTTATCTACACGCAATCCCCCTTGGATTGAGCAGCTCGTGGGGGGTAAACCTACCAGAAGCTCAGCGGCAGCACTGCGGGTACCGTCGGCCGCGGAGCCTTCACGACAGGAGCCTGCGAGTTCCCGCGGCCAGGGATAGCAATGGCGCCCGGATCGATGCCGGGGTACGCCGGTTGAGTGGTTTTCACGGCGCCAACCCTGCGGAGGTGGTGACGGCGCAGTGAACAGAGGACACTCTCGGCCCACACGTGAGTGAGCCTCCGGAGCGGCGGCGCACACAGCAGAGGCGGTGGCGCGCAGCAGAGCGGGCCTGCGGAGGCCCGTGCCCAAGCTTCACAACCACTCTAGAGCGCGGCTTCAAGCCTACGGAGCGCGAGCACAGGCAATCACCTCGAGCCAGAGGGGCAGCCGGGGGCGGTGAGGAGCGGGAAGAGCGACGCTGTGCCCCTGGCCCCGGTGCCACCGAAGACCCACCACTCCAGCGATCGGCCGCCCACGCTGAGCTGGGTTGTGGAGGGGCCCGAACCCAGGTAGGCAAGGCCGAGGCCGGGGGCCTATGCCGCCGAAGGGGAGTGCCCTCCTATCTACGCCTACAAGACCACGAGGCGGGCGGCCCGATCGATAATGCACAAGGGGGCAGCGCGCACCCAGGGGATACAAGGCACTTGGGGACAGTTTGCCGGCGTTGGGATACTCCACACCCCGGCAGCGTAGAAGACGCTGAAGGAGGCCCCCGGAGGCATACGCCTTGGCGCCTATCCGCCACTGGTGGAGCGGGGGGGAGAGGAGGCCGGGAGGCCTAGGCCCCATCGGAGGAGCAGCAAACAGAGGGGCAAGCTGTAGATAGAGTGCAACGCGACTCCTGCCCCGAGTGGTCGGACCCTAGACCAGAGGACTGAAGGAGCATCGGGGCCCCAATTCTCCCATAGCGCCTCCTGGAATACCACTCTAACCCAAGCCGCAGGCAGCAAACGAAGACAGGCCATCAGCCCCTAACACGGGGGACCGCCAGATAAACGGCCCTCTCCCCATAGCCACTGGCTCCACCGAGACATTGCCTACGCCACACGACAGGCACCATACCTAGCCACTCCAAGGGGCGCGCCGTGACGATGGCCTCAGCCCAGAGGAAGGGGGAAAGGTCCCTAAAGGAGATGCTTATCAAAGGGCCCTTGACGGGGAACAAAGGCAGCAGAACGCCACCGACTACAACCACCCCTGAAGGAGCGGAGGGCCGAGATGTCCCGATCACTCGATCTTTCCTGGAATCACTGTTCAACGTCCTACGCGACGACTTCCAGATGCTCAAAAATGAAGTAGCGGGCGAAGTAAAAGAAATTCGACGTGACGTTGATGAAATAGGGGAAAGAGTTGCGGCAATCGAAGAAAACGAGCTGGCCAAAGGCGAAGAGATTGCACAGCTCCAGCAGGAGGTCATCCGCCTTCGCGACCAACAACTTGACCTACAGGCACAAGCGGAGGACCTCGAAAACCGCTCACGGCGGAATAACATCCGCGTCGGAGGGGTCCCGTCGAAGGCAGAAGGGGCAGACGTGACCCAATATCTCCAGGGTCTCTTCCGAGACATTTTGGGTGAGTCGGCAGACTTTGACATTCGTATTGACAGGGCACACCGAGTGGGTCTGCAGAGGCGGGCCCCTGCCCCACCGCCGGACATTTTGGCCTTCCTACCTGACTTCCCACTGAAGGAGCGCATTTTGCGAGCGGCACCCTCGAACCAGCCCCTTACATTCCAGGGTAACCCTGTAGCCCTTTATCAAGATTTGGCCGCCATCACTTTACAACGGAGGAAGGCCTTCAAAGCGGTAACCACACACCTGAGAGAGCAAGGAGTGGCATACTCCTGGGGGCATCCCTTTCGCCTGATTTTCAGGTGGAATGGCAAACTCCACCAGCTTCCATCCTTCCAGGAATCATGCCAGATCCTGGGCTTGGAGACCCAGAGTCCGGAGAGCTCCCCCAAACGCCCACAGAAGCTACCTGGGGAGGGATGGAAACGTGTGGGCCGCAGACGCTCACCCGGCGTGGAGATACGCCCGGATCCAAACGCCTTGGCGCAAGAAAGACAGGCAGCTGTTGAAGCGGTCTTGAAGGACACTGCATCTATGACCCCTTCATGATTTTACGAGGGGTAGTGATGTGGCACTGACATGGCAATGGTCGGGGGCGGGGTCCGGGGACGGGGAGTCCGGGCTACTTGGTCCACACGTACACCCCGATTCTTACTTACCACGTGCACCCATTTACGGATGACGGGCACGGGACAATGACTGAACTTGGGGACTACTTGGTTGGGGTTAGGGAGGGGGTAGGGGGGGTTTGAGGGAGGGGGTCACAGTGGAAAACACAGACCCCAGTTTAAGGTGGGGGGGCTGTTGGGCTTGGGGGGGGAAGGTTCGGGTGGGGTGGGTGGGTTGTCCGGTAGTTCGGGAGATTGACATCACAGATAGTGCTTCGGCGCAACACTATGACAGGGCTTTGACAATACGGCTGATTCACATTACCATTCCGGGGGATTTTGGGTTCCCCTCCATGAGCATCTGCCTCCTCCCCGCGGGTCGGGGTCCATGTTTAGGTTGGGACACGGGACATACACATGAAGACACACTAGCGCGTTGGGTCAACGTAGGTCATGGCGGCTAGGGAGGTAAAGGTCCTTACCCTTAACGTTAAAGGGCTTAACAATTCAATCAAACGACGAGCTATACTGTCTTATTTGGAACATGCGGGAGCAGACGTATGTCTCCTCCAGGAGACTCACCTCCTAGTAGGAGATCAACATCGCATGCGCTCCAGGGCGTTCCCGCACCAATATTTTTCATCCTCGGGGGGGAAAAAAAGGCAGGGGTTGCCATACTCGTTGCTAAACGTTGCCCGGGAGCGGTGCTCGAGAAGGTGGCCAAAATAAAGGGGAGGCTACTGGTTCACGCCTTGCGGATCGGCCCACATACCATGGTGATAGGTTCTATATATGCTCCCAATACAGGACAGGAAGCCTTCCTCAAACAGGCATTAGCTGACTCACTGGCGTCCCAGAATCGCATGACCCTCATTGGGGGAGACCTAAACTTAGTGATGGATGCAAGCAAAGATGGAACCCAATCCACATATTCACCGAGCGGGGAGCTCTCAAGGGGAGGGAAACAACGGCTGCGGGAGATGGGTCTCGTACACCTATGGAGGGAGGCACACCCGACCTCACACCAGTACACCTTCTTTTCTCATGCACATAAATCCTATGCTCGCATTGATTATTTTCTTGGCACGCGGGAGATTGCTAGGGCGGTGGGATCGGTGAGCATCGAGCCAGCGGCGTTATCGGATCATGAGGCAGTGGTGGCGACCATGTTATTCCCCACAGGACCCAGGCAGGTGGGCCAGTGGCGGCTCAGAGAAACGATGCTACACAAATAGGCCGTGGAGCAGCAACTCACCGAACGTATCCAGGACTACTTGTCCCTTAATGACACGCCAGATATAGGCCCCACGACTCTTTGGGAGGCGTTGAAAACGGTCATCCGTGGCGAATTGATAGCTATAGCGGCGGCAGACAATAAAGAGCGCAAGGAACTTCGCGCGACATTGGCCGCGCAGGTGCAGGAGCTTGAAAGAGTCCACAGTAGAACTGGGGCACCTCGCGTGTGGCGCCAACTTAAGGCCGCCAGAGCGCAATTGGCAGGACTGGACTTGGACAGGGCTGAATACGCGGCGGTCCAATTAAAACACTCTTATTACATAGGGGGCAACCGCACAGGCCGCTTACTAGCTGCTAGACTTAGGGCCCAGAGACAACGAACTCAAGTATCCTTGCTGCGTGGCAGTGACGGGGAGGAGATAATGGGAGATCAAGACATAGCGAGGGCCTTCCGAGACTTTTATCAGAATCTATACACTGCCAACTTATCAACGGATCAGGCGACGCTAGATTACCTTGACTCAGTCGAAATGTCCACACTTACGCCTGATCAGACGGCACAGTTGGACGCCCCCATTAGAATAGAAGAAGTCATCACTGCGATATCACGTCTTAAGTTGCTTAAGTCTCCCGGCCCAGACGGGTTCCCAGCCCTCTACTACAAGAAATTCTGTCACTTGCTGGCCCCGCTGCTGGTCCGACTGTTTAATTCCTTTGGAGGGGGGGCCGCCATAGTGGTTCTGCCAAAGCCCGGCAAGGACCGGCAACAATGCGGCTCATACCACCCAATATCACTTCTCAATGTAGATTTCAAGATATTTACTGGAATACTCGCGGCCCGGCTAAGCCCATGCATGCTCAGTTTAATTGAACCAGATCAAGCTGGGTTTATTCAATCCCGCCAATGCGGGGACAACACCAAACGGATATTACATCTCATTGATAAAGCCAATCAGACAAAACTCGACGCGATCCTACTGACTATAGACGCCGAAAAGGCGTTTGATCGTGTAGATTGGCGCTTTTTGGGACACACGATGGCTAAATTTGGTTTGGGTGAGAGATTCAGGGAATGGGTGGGTTGCTGCTACAGTGGTCCTACGGCCCACATGAGGGTGAATGGCTCAACTTCGCAGTCCTTCGCGATTCGGAGGGGGACACGGCAGGGATGTCCGTTGTCTCCCCTCCTTTTTGCATTGTACATCGAACCCCTCGCGCAAAGAGTCCGTGACAACCGCACCATCCGGGGCATTTCATTTGGGGGGGAAACTCATCCAATCAGTCTCTATGCAGACGATGTGATAGCGGCGCTTGAGGAGCCTAGGGTCTCCCTTCCGGCATTTCTGGAGGAGCTGGAGACATTCAGCGGAGTGTCCGGCTTCAAAGTTAATGTTGGGAAATCGCTCATTCTGGACCTGCACCCGGAACCGGCATTGCTCAAAAGGCGAGAGAGCGACATGTGCAACATCCAGGTAGTGGATTCAATTCCGTACCTGGGGTTAGAACTAGCGCCGTCAGTGAGTCAAACAGTACACCTGAACTACTCCCGACTGGCCCAGCAGGCAAAAAAAGACCTGAACAACTGGAGTAAACACCAGCTTTCCCTCCTCGGACGAATTGCGGCGATCAAAATGTCCTTACTGCCCAAAGCACTCTTTCTCTTCCAAACTCTCCCAGCGCTGCCACCTCCCGGGGTAATAACCTCACTGCAACGCGACATCAACCGCTTCATTTGGGCGGGAGCGCGACCACGCATGGGTAAAGCGCAGGGATACCAAAGACCAGAGCAGGGCGGGTTGGGGATTCCAGATCTCCTTGGCTACTATAAAGCTGCGCAGCTGAGATATCTAGTGGAGTGGGCCAGACCGGAGTCGGAAAAACTGTGGCTTTTCCAAGATAGGGCCCTAGCCGGGGTACCACTTTGGAATGTTCCCTTCCTGAGGAAAACACAGCGCCCACCTGGCCTCATGCGCTCCCCCATCACTAAATCGATGATGTCGGTGTGGGAGGGGGTGGCGGTCCGCAGAAAGTTTACTACATATCCCTCGCCTTTGACTCCATTGTTCGGGAACAGCAATTTCACGCCGGGCTGGTCCGATAAAGCGTACACAGCATGGCATGGCACCCCCTGCCGCTCAGTGGGTCATCTCTTTGATCTGTCAGGAATCATCCCCTTCACTCAGCTAAAACAAGATTATGGGATCCCAGAGGAGGAGCGGTTTCGATACATGCAATTAAGGCACTGGGTGCTTCAGCCGGACATAAAAACAGAGGGGGGCCGCATGTTAACTCACTTCGAAAAATGGCTTATCACAAAGACTACGGATAAGGGCTTGATCTCCAATATATATGACATGCTCAGACACACCACGCACCCACGGACCACACCGAGCAAGAAAAGATGGGAGAGGGAGTTAGGAGGGAGCTTACGCAGAAAGACTGGGAGGGGATCTACTCCAGGGCAAAGCACACAGGCCGCAATGTGGCTAGCATAGAGACCGCCACGAAAATCGCTACCTATTGGTACCTTACTCCGGTCCGCCTACACAGGGGCAACCCGCAGCGCAGCTCTGCCTGCTGGAGGGGCTGTGGTGGAGAGGGAACGCTACTGCATATCCTATGGGACTGCCCGCTGCTCTCCTCTTACTGGACCAAGACCCTTGATGTGGTAGACGAGCTGTTCGACACACAGATCCCGAGGCTCCCGGTGTACGTGGTCTTAGGGCTTCCAAATCCCATCACATATCCACTTAAGAGCGTGAGGGGACGCCAAATGGGGATGGCACTAGGGGCCGCGCTGCAAAACATACTGTCCTACTGGGGTACCTCCACTTTGCCCAATCACACGGGGTGGTTACACAGACTCTGGTTCATCCTGGGCATGGAGCGCATTTCGGCCACTCTGACTAACTCCACTACATCGTTCCAGACAGTGTGGGCCCCCTTCTTGAAACTGTTATCGTCTGAATTCAATGAGGTCACACAACCCAAATACCTACGGGTGCTACGACTGTCGGATCTATGGAGACCCCCATAGCTCTCGTAGACACTTTAACTAACGCTACAGCAGCACTCGCTTTACATTGGCCCTTCGAGGGCGTAGGAACTACCGGACGGGGAGGGGGGTGGGTGTTATTGTTATTGTTTTTAGTTCTTTACAGAATGAACCTATTCAGGGCGTTGCTTTTGCAAGGGAGAGCAACACGGCATTATACAGAATGCATTACTCTTTTCGGAAATACCCTCCAGGCTATGTCTTTACCCATAAGTTACCTGATAATGCACCATGAATATTCTACTGCCATCTCTGTATGTTGTGAGTTTTTTGAAAATTCAATAAATACATTTAAACATAAAAAGCATTAGCAAAGTCACAATGTGACGGCAGAGTCCTCTTGACATTACCGGTGCCTGTTTCATATATGGTCTTAAACGTATATTGTTTTCAAACAGATGACAAATAGTGTTTCACACTAGAACAATTGTGTTCACTTTTGCGACACATTATTTCGGAGGGGTGCTGGGAAAGGATAATTAGAAAATGAAAGATTGGGTCATTTAAACAGCAACCATTTGGCATCACCTACATCCTTCTTCCAGTTGCTTATTTTAATATGTCACTATTGACCCATAACCACAACCTTGCCCCCTAATCTTAACTTGATTGACTATCACAGAACGCTCTGTACTAGTCCCAAGTACATTAGGTGTAGGCTTGGCCTGTTGTGAAATGTGGCTACAACAGTTGCCCCATCTCATATCAGACACCATGCCTTCACCAGTTGGGTGGGTGCCACTCTATAAAACATGATATGGGGTTTTACTAGTAAAGGGCTATTCAAGTCAGAGCCACAAGGCTTTAGTGTTCAAGTTATCAATTGTTCTGCTGGGTAGTTTACATATTGAATACATGTCTTTGCATCCAGCGCCCTACAGATTTCCCCTGATCCTCTGCCATGTTTTGTGATTGTGATGTCCTTTCAAGCTAGATGTGCCTAGAAGAACCTCAGCGTGTACGTTTATCAACAGATAGCACACCACTTTCCAAAGGCATGTGGCGCTGGGAGACAGGATGAAGGTCAGAACCTAATTAGGTTTCTTTAACAAAGTACAGAATATATTTATTTCAAACACCATTTGGACAATCTCCTTGCAAATACAGTTACTGTAGCTCAGTCAAGGCTGCTTACAGATGTAAAGCAATACACATTTAAATGTTGGTTTATTGATGCGTTTCATAGAGCGCTACATGCCGTCTTACAGCTACATTAAAGTGCTAGGCTGTACATGAAGGCCCACATTAAATACAGCAGGTATTTAGAATGCAACCTGATGCAAGGTGGAACCTGCCATCCAGTATTCCTGACTCCTTTGTTGCTTGTCATCATTCAAAACCCTGTATGGACAGTTCTGTGCTCAAAGGTATCTGCAAACATGGGTTGATAAGGCCTGCCTCAACCCTGACATCAACATGTCACGGAGTCTAGTGTGCTGAGCCCCCAGAGGTGTGTCGCCATGTTTTTCATGCTTGTTGGTTGATCAGATGTGAGCCGTCAGGCTGTCAGAGTCTAGGTGGAATCTCACGGTGAAGGAGTTCCTGCAAGTATCCAGGTCTTTGCTCTACTAGGCCTTGGGCAGGTCCAAAGGCTTTTGAATTTGGTACTTAACTCGACCAAAAGCCAACAGAGGGCTTCCAAGCCTTCCAGGGTTGTTGTTTTCAGGGTGAGATCTATTCAGGCTGCTTGACTCTGGAAGCTTCGCAATCGATGAGCCTTTTCGGGAGTCAGGTGCAGATTTTATTACAGATGTCGGCACATGCCACCACCAAGCCACTCGTCATCTCATCTCAGTGGTCAGTTTGAAGAAACTAGAGAATTTGTCTGAGCCAGCACAGATGAACTTTGACGCCCGTGACCAAGTCTTAAAATTAGAGGTCAGATGTGGGATCTATGTAGAATCAACTTTTTGCTTTCTCCATTGTGGCAAGGGCGTTCCATACTCTTGCACTACTTGCATGTGAGCTAGTCAAGATCCTACCAGTGGTAGGCTCACAGTTTTCACTTTATTCAAGTACGCTCCTTCATCCAGTGGTACATGTTCTAGGCACTTGTTTGACTGGCTGAGTCAGTCTCGTCAGCTGCAGGACTGGGTGTCATCCGCGTACATTTAGTAGTGAAGTTAATAATGTGTAATGCCTGCACCAGAGGGTCTATGCAGTCACCGAATAAGCGAGGTGAGAGAGAGGACCACTGACGCATTGCGCATAGCAGTCAATTCCACCATCCCATTCTGTACTTTACTCAGGGTTTGAGAAGAAAAGAATAATCCATTGTAATGCAGTTGGACACCTGTGAAGGCTTTCGCTACGTTTTACTCTAAATGTTCTCATTTTTTTCCAGTGGTAAAGCCAGATCAGTGTGAAGTTTCACACCAATCACATGATCGCTTTACTTCCCTTCTGTGACCTCAGATAATGTTCTCAAAGACCATGGTCAGAGAAGGAAGTTCAGACACGTTTGGACTCCCTGCTTTTTAATAAAGTAGCTCAGTGAGTTAAGCGTTCTCTGCTGATCTGTTTCTGACCTGCAGGCCACGCTTTTCAATCTCTACAAGGCCTACTCAGCTTTTCGGGATTATGTGCCACCTAATTGGGTGATAAGCGCGTGTGGGTAAAACTGTACTACGATGTCCGATAAATGACATATTATTAGTTACCATTACGAAGACATTGTCAAGCAAGCTGCCAAAGAAAGCAGGTACAGTGGGATAATTGTTCTTCAACAGACATATTTGTATAAATTATGAATAGATTTTTTAAATGTTTGGTGCATGCTTGTGTGTAACGATGAATTTATTTATGTGTATTTGTTAGTGAGTGTTGTAAATGATTAGGTGTGAGTGATGTGCATGTGTGCTTGTATGCCCCCCTCCACCCTCCCTGGTAAAGTTACTGGCCGCCACTGCACACAAAGGCTTTTAAGATACAAGAGAAAAGCCATGAGCTGTACTCACTCAGCTGGTGTTTAGGCAGAAGGTGTACTTAACATGACGCTTCTCCTGGAGGCCCATAAATCTGCCTCCCGGGCTACTACAGATGACCAAATTAGGCCCTGCCAAGCATTTTGTTTTACATTCTGGCACCTCTTTGTGCTTTTTAAATTCTGTTCAGAGTTTCCTCAGTGAAAAGTATTTGAAAAACACACCATGCCATTAATAAAGATTGAAAACCTTAAACTCAATGTACAGTTTTCAGATACTACAAGATATGTGTTTGTTTTTTCCTTCAGTATTTTGAAAAGTTTTTCTCTCTTTTTAATTTTTTGTAAACAATACGTGACAAACATTGACAAAACCAACAGAACGACACTCGCATTATAAAGGGGAGAGCTACTGGCTTTGCCAATGTTTGTTAGGTCAAGCTTACTAGACAGCGCAAGCTGTCTGGTTGCAAAACGCCAACTGTCGGCTTACTAAGAACTTACAAGGGCTTATATCTCACTCATTGCTTACCATTGGTTGGCCTTGTGGTCAGTTTCATTTGCTTTGTTCTTATTCAATGGCTTCCCTTGTCCATCTCCTGCTTGTCCCTTCCTTGGCGCATCGGTCCTTTACCACTCTCTTGACTGGCTGACTTGTGTTCTTGCACTGTTCACTTTTAAGGAACTACTTTTCTGTTTTTGGTTAAGCACTCTATCAGAGTGCTTGTGATTTCCAGGTGTTTCCCTCTTGTGCACTGCTTTTTACTGGTGCTGTTCAGCACTGTCAAAAAGTATTGGGAAAGTCAGCAGGTGCTAACGGCAAAGACCTTATGATTTTGCCAATGCTTGCTCCATCAGCAATTATTTTGTGCGCAGGCGCGGTGCGTCCATTGGGGGGTTGACCCCCCGCCCGTGCCCGCAGCTCCCTCGGCGTCTCTGAACTTAGTTTACTTAAGTTCAGAGACGCCGAGGGAGGGAGAACTGAGTCTGACAATCATGTCAGTCAGCATGACGTCGGACCGCCCACCCCCTTCAGAGTCTGAAGGGGTGGGCGGTCCGCGTCATGTTGACTGGACGTGCATTGTCAGACCAGCCAGGGAAAGGCAGCAGCACAAGTGCGCATGAGTGGGGAAGGTGAGCGAATTTTTCGCCCGTGCCCAATCATGCACACTTGTGTTTCCACTGGCTTGCGCATGCCCATTAGGAGCCCCTCGGTCTCCTAATGGGCGGGCGAAGAATAACCGTGCCCTCAGCCAATCCTGGCGCTGCAGCAGCGCCAGGATTGGCTGAGGGGTTGCCACTCCAGTGCTGTTCCTGTTTGAAGACGAGGCGCCATTGCGGACCAGGAGCAACAGCAGAGGCGGTCAGGTAAGTTTTTGTTTTCTAAATTTTATTCTCCCTGGGCCCCCAACCCCGCGCGACCCCCCCCGCGAGTACTGCGAGCCGCGGCTGGGAGTAGGAAGTAGGTACTGCCGACTCCGGTGAGTGTGCTTTATTTTTTACCGTATCCTGAAAGAAAGGGGTCCGAAATGTCCTAACAGAGGAGGGTTGGGGAAATCTGATGAACCGACCAGAATACAGACAGCCTGACAGCGCTGCAACGAAAGACGTGATTTATTGCCTCAGTGAACAGCGGGATTTTCATGCAAATCCTTGCTGGTTGTTTCACATGGCGATTAAATATCTCACCAGGGCGGCGCGTTGTGTTCGTTCACGACCCCTTTAAATGTGCAGAAGCCACTTGTTGCTCAGGCAGTACATGTGATACAAGGGTGTACCCTATAACCTCGTGTTGTTTACAGTATAACTGCTGTGCTTCGATGTTGGTTGTTGTTTTTAATATAAATATATCAGTGAAGCCTCCGAGGTTTAACTCATCCAGATAATAATTATGGGGTGAAAAAAAATAGACGGCGGTGGGTGAAAGAATGGGTGGTGAAGGAGAGAGACTGGAAGGAAGCAAGAAGGCGGGAACGAGAGTGGATTAAGAGGCGGCATTAAAGAAGAGCAGCGTGGAAAGTGACAACGCATGTTTACCGGGGCATTTGTAAACTAAAACGTGTGCTTTAAAATGCAGCATTTAATACTGAGATTCCAAAAAGTACTTGGGGAAGAACTCGAGTGGTTTTCTTTATTTTCAGAAAAATATTGGTGGTCAAATGTACTTCCTAAATCTACTGGGAAAATGTGTTTTTCTACATCTTCGTAGCACTCGTGACCTTTTATTGTTGTGAAACAACGGTCAACCACCGTGACCTTTTATTGTTGTGAAACGACGGTCAACCACCGTGACCTTTCATTGCTGTGGACTGCACGCTCAAATTTGCTCGCCCCCTTTAATGCATTGTTTTTACTAATTCAATATTGTACATCACGTTTCCGTGAAAATATGCGCTCTACTGTTAGGCACTGTTCTTGGTAGAAATGTGCACTCTGATACCCTGATTTGCAGAGTGGTGGTCGTTGCAATAGTTATTGTGTGTGACTAGTTAAAGAACTCGAATGTGTAAGCGGCTAAGCACACCGATCTCCTGATCGTAGGACATTTTAGTGGACATGTACATTGATTTGCACAGATACGAATTTCACATCGTGCGGGCACCTCTGGCTAACTGGTATCAGAATAAGTGTGTTAGGCAACTAGGTCTCACAAATCAAACTATATTTCCTATTGAGGTAGCCCAGAAGTGCGAGTAGCGTGTGCAAGGGCTGAACCTGGAGTGAGTTACACCACTTTACACTGCCTCACAGACTGGTGGTGAGTGCGCGGGAAGGACCGAGTTCAGAGGGAGCGGCAGTTCACCGAGGTGTCCCACATCACTGATGCTGCCAGATTGTGATAGGGGATAGTTGAAGAGTGAGGCTAGCATAGTGCCGAACTTGCTACAATACTGTGGTGCGAGCGCTAAAGATGTCAGTGGTGTGAAGCGGTGGCTCACCACAGTGTGTGTTGGGCACTAGGCGCTATCTCGAGATGTCACGCAAACACTTATCATGCGAGTGTGTAGTGGGGGCAAACACAGGTGAATAGTGTGGCGAGCTGCATGTCCTTAAAACATTGAAGGCAGGTGTGTGTGGGAAGAGCAAGGGTGCAGTTCATAGACAGGTGAGCAGGGCGTGGGCTCTGCCACAAACACTACTGTGGTGGTTTGGTGTGTGTGTGTAGGGGACGCAGACAAGTCTGAGGTGAGATGAGCTGCATACATGCCAGTGCCACACAAACTGCTGTTCGTGTGATGCACACCCGTTGCCGTCCCTCAATCCCCGCACTGAGGCGCCTATGGTCACATAAGTTTTTAAAGCGGGTGTGAGCCCAGCTTGTGTTGCACCCCTACGTCATACTGTTAAATTAATAGCTTTCCCATGCCAGCAGTGTTTTTTGCCATTGAATCGATATTGATAATGTAAAGTGTGGCTTTTGTTCAGTAGGAAGGTTTTATTACTTGGCAGGGAGGAATTCCTGCATTGAAAGCAAATCTTCTTCAGCCACTTAACAGCAGAATACTTTTGCTTTAAAATTCACCATTTGCCAATCTTTTTCCAATTTTCTCTTGGGAGGAGGACCCAACCTGTACCCACTTTTGTTAGCTTCGCTTGCTCGCTTTGCTTGCGGCTTAAAAGTCATGCCCAACTTTTACGCCTCACTGCTTTCAAATGTCACCAGCCGCCACTGTTTGTGCGGCTTCGTAAGAAAAATAATACAAAAATGAAGTATAATGACAAGATGTGAAAAAAATGCAAAATGAAACTAATGGAAATATGAGAAAGTGCCCAGAATAACACAAACAACAGAACACGTAGTCCTTCCAACAGAACAAACAGAAAGAGACTGGAGCCGTGTCACTGTTCAGAGCCCTCTAACCCATGTGGTGCACAGCAACATCTCAAAGCAGTCATTTGTGAGTGAGAAAATGGCAACACTGAAAACGAGCCCCTCTTCGCCATGGGTATAGTCCATTAAAGCCCATTACCAGCACAGCAACACTCCATGCATCCACTTAGTCAACAAAAACACATTTGCTAATCATTCAGGGTTTCGATCACATTTGTGGTATGAATTAAATCTCTTTTTGTTACATCATGTAAAGTCAGAGCTATTTCCTTCATTTTCAAAACCTTTACGGTATGTGCATGTCTGTGACCACGAAGGCCACCTGTCAGAGCATGAAGGCGCCGGCATCACCTGTATTGTTGGGGGGGGAGGGGGGAGGCTTTGGATAATAAACAAAGGCTTTGGGAATATGCATCTAGCTGTTCTTTAGTCACTTGTGTGTGTGTGTCTTTAATTTTATAAATTTGAGCATTCCTGCATTTTTATGCCGCACATGTGCGACCTTGAGGATGAGTGAATGGCTTGCTTGGGGGTTTGGGGTTTGACATCCTATGTTTCTGGGGTCTCTTGCAGGGAGACGGGGGGTCACAATAATTTCCAACTGGACGGGCGGCATACTAAAGTAAACCCTTCACAAAAGGCATTCTTTCCCATGTGTGACTGAGAAGAAATGTTGGAAGAATGGTTGGGGCTCGGCAATGCGATGGTGAGTTAGTTTGTATGGGATTTCATTGAAAAACTATTTTATGGAATGCCATCACTTAGAAACCATTTCACCTAAACTGTTTAGTGGGAATTTGCAGGATGAATGGCATTTACTGCTTCGTAGAAACCAATTCATAGAAGTCTTTTTTTGGGGAATTGGCTATTGCATGCTTACTTTGCAATAGTTGCAGGTCTTACTTTGAGAAACATGTTTGCCAGAGGTACTTATTCCAGTGCTTTACTATAAGGGACATCAGTTTGGATTTATATCTTTTACATTGTCAAACAATTACATCGGATGCTTTGAATTTGCTGTGCCCTCACCACCCCTAAACACCACCCATCCCTGCCACTTAAAAAACTCTCACCACGACAGAACTACCCCATCCTGTCCCCTAAACTCCACAATTCCTGAACCCTACAAACTCCCTCACCACACCTAAACTACCCTATTCCTGAACCCTAAACTCCACTCATCCCTGAACTCCATCGATTCTTGAACCCTAAAAACCCTTTTCTATGCCTGCACTCCACCCATCCTTGAATCCTTAAACCCTCTCACCACCCCTAAACCTCACCCATCACTAAACCCTAAAACTCCTCACCAACCCAAAACTACCCCATCCATGAACCCTAAAAACCCTTTCTGCATCTAAACTCCACCCATTCTTGAACCCTTAAACCCCCTCACAACCCTAAACTCCACCTATTCCTGAACTCTAAACCCCTTTCTGCCCATAAACTCCACCCATCCCAGATCCCTAAAAGCCCCCACCACCCGTAAACTCCACCTATTCCTGAATCATAAAAAACATTCACCACCCCTAAACTCTAACCATCACCGAACCTTAAAAACCCCTCACCACCTCTAAACTCAACTCATCTGTGAACCTCAAAAATCCCTCACCATCCCAAAGTGTACGATTCCTGATCCCTAAAAACCTCTTTCTACGCATGAACTCCACCCATCCCTGACCACTAAAAGCCCCTCACCACTCCAAAACATCACCCATCCCTGAACCCAGAAACACCTCACTACACATAAAATCCACATAGGTTTAATGCAATTTTGGATTTTTCCTTAAAGTTATCTTCTTTTTCAAATGTTTCCTTTCATTTTCATTTATGTGTGTTTCCTCAAAATTGGTTTTCCATGATTTGGTTTCCTCTAATGTGTAGTATTCCAGGCATGGAATAGAATACTGGCTGTAGCTAGGCATTGTACACTGTTTAGGTTTGGTATTGGTGAAGACGGCTGAGGGAGTCGCTGCCCTGATAGGTGGGCAGATACATCTTCAAATAAAGGAAGATAATCCAGACACCTCTGTTGGGATTGTGTTACACTTAAACACTGGCAATGAGTGAAACAAATCCAGACCCCAACATCTTCGTGAGAATAATTCCAGATGAAATATTTCAACAGAAGTTTGTCTCCGACTGTCTCCAGAAATTTGCTACAACTTCATTGTTTGGTAATGTTGAAAGCGCATGCCTAAATTAACAGTGCACGCTGTATCTACTTGTTTAGCGTGTCACTCCTGTCCTGAAAAACATTACATATGTGTGACTTTACAGAAGATTGGCGTAAATTAAAACAGTGTGTGATTTTTTTTTTACGGGTATAAAGGCGGTGTGACATCACAAATAATACTGTAAAGCTAGAATAGCTAGTACAACTGGGATTGCCACTTGCTTACTATTTTGACAACTGTTACTGCTCGAGCGCCATCCTCGTGCTTCCCCGCTTGTACCCTTGCTATCACGCTGCTCTCGTGCCCCAACAATTGTATGCCTATAGCGCATGCTGTAGAGACGCATGAATGCACTGAGTTCTCCGCTCCAGGATTTGTGAATAATCACATTGTGGCATTCATCTTAAGTTGAGATCATCACTGCAGTGATTCAGTCCATTTATCGTGGCAAGGACAGAAATGACATTTTTGTGAAGGAACTACTTCTCGGAACCTACACTCACTGCTTACTATTTTCAGTATGCAAGGAACTCCATTAGCAGTACTTATTGATACTTGCTGAGCTTGGAACAGTGACGATTATCGATTCATTCAAACTGGATTTGGAAACTTTAACATCAACAAGCTATTTATATTGCAAAAAATTTAGTATAACCTTTATAGTGTTGGGAAAGTTGGGTTTTGTTTTTTGCAGGTAAACAAGGTTGCACAGGTATATGGACGGTAACTGGCGCTTCCATCCAACAGCAGGGACGGCTTCTTCATTATGGCAGAGGAGTGTCACCCCACTGCCGGAACCAGCAGAGGCATGTAAAAAAATGCTAATAAAGCAATTAATAAAACTGCTTAGTTATCATTTTATTTTACTCCAGAGCTGCAACCGAGTCTTGAGGGCGGGACCATCATCAGCAGGAGGAGTGGTGGGCACAGGGCACTGTAAGTGCACATGTCGGTTTGGCCGGCCGTCTTAGGATGGCCAAACCGACATGCCCACTTGGATATCTCCAGGCTGCTGCTTGAAGATATCAGCAGGGCTCAGGAGCACAGGCTCCCAGTCCCTGCTGGAGCATAGAATGAGCCTGCTCCGCCCAATCCCTACGCTTATCTCATGCTGGGTAATAGCATGAGAGTAGCATCTAGATTGGCGCAGGGGAGTCTGGGAACCTGCGTGAGCATCGTCGGAGCTGAAGAGGGGGTGGGCGTCAGGCTGCAGGTAAGTTTTGTTTTTATTTGTTTTGTCCCCAGTTCTGCCTCACCGATTTCCCCTGCTAACAGCTGCCACTGTCCAACAGCTCTCGAGTATTGTCATCGAAAGCCGGTGTCTGCGTTTGCAT
Organism: Calotriton arnoldi; assembly: GCA_963921515.1. Lineage (NCBI taxonomy): Eukaryota > Metazoa > Chordata > Amphibia > Caudata > Salamandridae > Calotriton > Calotriton arnoldi. The sequence continues at coordinate 1,414,005 of CAWUFW010001319.1, read as the reverse complement.
TCAACAGGTTATTTGTCTCGGGTATTGCCATCGAATACTGGTGTGTTTTATTCTTCTTATATTTGTTATTTTCCTTCTCTACTGGTGTTTTGCTTGCTGTATATTGTTGTGATGCAGAATGTAACTGCGCTGCCGTTTTTTTTCACTTCACCTGGTGATCCTCCTTTTCCTTGGAAAAAATCGAAGAAAGCTTTCAGTCACTATGCAATGGCTTGTGGAACATCTTTAAGTGTGGAATGAAAAATGTCATTACTTATGCATTGTTTGGGTCTTGACGGCCAGGAGGTTTTCGAACACCTCCCTGATCTATTTCCAGTTGAAGAAAATAATCTAAATTAATTTGAAATTTGTTTAAAGAAATTGGGCATGCATTATCTTACAGTCAGTGTAGATGTCATTCGAACAAAATACAGTACACTATGACAGGGGTGACAATGAAATGATTCATGTTATAAAAGCTGCTCCTACGACAACAAGCCCGAAAGGTTTGAGGAAGTTTCAGGGTAAATGTTTTAGATGTGGCAATGCTGACCACATGGCCAATTGTAAAGACTGCTCGGGTCGGAAAGCAATTTGCAAAGCATGTGGAAAGAAAGAGCGTTTTACAAGTTGTTGCAAGTATAATGCAGAAAAGAAAAAGATTATGGAAGTAAATTATATCTCTGATCTGGAATGTGAGGAACTAGTTTCCAAGTTTCGGATAACTTTGATGATGGGCCTTATGAAGAAGTGTTTGTTGATGGATTTGCTGTAAAAATGTTGTTTGACTCAGGAGCTAAGATAAGTTTGGTGGCAAAAATATTTTTGGAGGAAAAATTGAAAGGGACTACAAAACAATTCAAGCCCAATATTTGACCAAAAGGTTATGGAGGAGAATCAATCAAGCTGTTAGGTTACATTTAGGGTACCATAGAATTTAATGGGAAAATAATTCTAGGGAAAATCTATGTATCTATAAAGGGTAAATCATTGATAAGTTGGTCTCGCCAGAGAGATTTGGCTATATATTTGGACCAGAATAAAACTCCTTTGGTTAGACTAAGAGGGAATGTAAATGTTGCTGAAAATGTTTAAGAACCAGTTACTACATGGAAATATGAAGAAAAGTATCCTGAAGATTTTAGAGAGAACCATGGGTGTTTGCAAAATTATGTGCAGTTTATAGCTCTCAAGCAGGTGTCACTGTCCAGACTAGGAAAAGTCTGAAATGTTCTGGTGATGGTAAAGCAATCCATATCGAAAGAAACTGAGAAGTTGAAAGACCAAGGAATAATTCAAGAAGTAGAAGCGACAGAATGGTTAGCTACAGTGGTAATGGCTTGTAAACCTTATGGTGATGCTAGGTCATGTGTGGACCTCCGTGCGCTCAATAAGTGTGTGGTAGTTGAACATTATCCCCTACCTATTATAATAGAGTTGCTATGCTCTCTAGCTGGTGCAAAACATTTTTCCTCCTTGGATTTAACATCTGCTTACCACCAAATTAAGCTTGACGCCTAGTCACAAGAACTAACATCTTATGTCATTCCATTCGGTACTTTTAAGTTTGTACGCATCCCTTTTTGGGTTAATCTCAGCCTCATCAGTCTTTCTAGGGCCATGGAAAGTGTTTTGAATGGAATTTATGGTGTCAAAATGTATCAGGGCGATGTACTGGTGTACGGTGGCAACTTGGAAGGGCACAATGCGAGGTTACTTGAGGTTATAGATAGATTTAAAGCAATGGGTCTTACGCTCAAAGTGGAAAAATGTAAATTCAATATTTCAGTAATCGAGTATTTGGGGTACATGATTATGGCAAATTCTATACAAGGTAAGGAGGACCATGTAATTATCATCAAAAAGGTGCCTATACCTATAAACAAAGAAGAAAAAACGATTTTAGGTACAGCAGAGCACTATAGTAAGTTTGTCCCTGGTTTTGCTGAAAAAAGTGGCAGTTTAAGGAATTTATTGAGAAATGGTGTTGAATTTGAGTGGAGCCAGAGGAATGAGGAAGAGTTTAATTACATGAAACTGTGTTTGTGCAAAGCATCTAGTTTGAGTAGCTTTGAGTAAGAGACAATATTATTGAGTGATGTCAGCTCAAAGGGTCTGGCAGCAGTTGTTTTACAGAAAGCTGATAGTCAGGAAAGGACCATATTATTAGTTTCTCGCAGATTGAAGGGAGCAGAAACTGACAAGTCGGTTATAGAAAAATAAGCATTGGCTGTATATTGGGTGGTGAGGAAATATTTGTGGGGAAGTCATTTTGAAATCAAAACAGACCACAAACCATTGAAAGAGGTCTTTGACAAGAAAGTCAAGCAGAATTTGTAGGTTGCTTTTGGCTCTGTAGGAGTTTGATTTTGGCTCAACATATGTCCCTGATGCAAGGAATAATGTGGTGGATTGCTTCTCAGGTTTGTGTGTGGTTGATTTAGAAGGTGATGATTTGAATAGTGAGTCCAAGAAGGTGGAAGTGAATGTTTGCGTGGTGTCTGAAGGAATAGTAAAAGAGGAAGATTGGAGAAAGGAATTGGTGGGGGGTGAAATATAGCAGAGTGTGATTTGTAAGTTGAAGGATGGTTGGAGGGCAAAGGATAACAAAGATGAGTGTGTGAAAGGATATTGGCATGTGAAGGATGAACTCTGTCTTGGGAACGGGATTGTTATGAGGGGCAGCAGGTTGGTGCCACCCAGTAGTCTGCAATTAAAACTGATCGACTTTGCGTATGAGAGTCACCTTGGGATATCGAAAACCAAAGAAAGAATCAGAGAAGTATATTGGTGGCCAGGTATGGACATGATGGTGTAAAAAGTAGTATGCGACTGTGTGCAATGCACCAATAGTAACAAGGAGAAGAAGTGTAGATGTCAACCCACAGATGTGAGGGAACCTGCATCTGGTCCTTGGATTGATATTGCTTTGAACATTCTTGGCCCAATAAGGATTTCTATGGTGGACAAGCTTATTAGTATTATTTGTATAGATATGTATTCCAGATGGCTGGAAATGAAAATAGTAAACTCAGCAGATACCAGAGATGTCATTGAATTTCTTGATGAACTGTTTGGGAGGGAGGTTTTCCCTTTCACTCTTTTAACGGATAATGGGGTACAGCTCACGTCCAAGGCTATGGAAGATTTTTGGAATCTAGAGGGCTCAAGCACAAGAAAACAGCTTTACACCATCCAGAGGCCAACGGAAATATAGAACGCTTTAACGAAGTGTTGAAGAAATCCTATTCAACATTCACAGGTTAATGGGCTGAATTGGATGGATTAATTGAAAAGTAGAGTGAGCATTTACCTTTTAACTCGCCATTCCACCACTGGAGCGTCTCCTTTTATGCTGTTTAAAAAAACATAACTCCCACATGTTGGGTGTGTCCCAGCTGGGTAAATGAGAAACGCGTAAATGGAAGTAATATATTAAGTGGAGAAGAAAAAAAAGAAGAGAGAGATAGATTGAAATTGTTGAACATGAAAGAAAACTTTGATAGACGCAAAGCGGCTAAAGAAACGAAGGTGAATATTGGTGATTGGACAAAGTAAATAGTCCAAAAAAAGAAGGGTTATCCAAGCTCAGTCGACCTCACAAGGTTATAAAATTGTTTAAAAATGCGGTGAAAACCGATGATCACAGGATTTGGAACCTGGAAAGGGTGGTATAATGTAATCATGTATCAAGATCACCAGAGAGCAATGTGACTCTCCGTAATGACGCAGAAGATTATCCAAGAAGAAGTGCTCGCAATGTAAAAAAAACTGTAAATCTGCATGATTATGTTTAAGTTCTTGTACCATGTCATTTCTTTTATCTTTGCATTTTGTAAAAGAAAAATGTATATATTGGTCTACTGAGGGGGGAGGTGTGAAGTATTCCAGGGATGGAATAGAATACTGGCTGTCGCTAGGCAATGTAGAATGTTTAGGTTAGGTATTTGTGTTTTGTAAAGACGGTTGAGGGAGTCACTGCCCTGATGGATGGGGTCGCAGATACATTAAAATTCCTAAAAATAAAGGAAGATAATCAAGACAACTCAGTTGGGATGGTGTTACACTTCAACAGAGAACTATTCTGTTCTCTACACTGGATGGCTCCTTTAAGGAAATACAAATGGATTTGAATAATGACAGTTCAGGGGTATAACATGCATAAAGAAAAGGGCATATGATCTAAAACCCCTATGTCTGTAAAAAATACAATCAATCCTTTTGAAGTAAAATGTGAAACTAAAAGTCGTATAGTACGTGATGCTGTTTCAGTAAAAAAAAAGAAAAAAGCAGCTAGTGGTAACTGAATAATTATTTTAAAAAGTCACGTGACTTGATATGACTTGACCAGAGTGGTGTGTGTTCAGAAAGAGAGAGAGAAACTTTCTAACCCGTGATGTGAAATATCATTCTTGGTTCCACACACCATGGCACATTGCTGATATGGGCATTGGTGTATTGATGGTATGGAATAAAATAAACGGGAGACATTTGTATTAAAGTTACAGAGCGTTTCACTCTGAAAAAACTCCACCTCACCTAAAACGTAAGCATGTCCATGACAGCTACTGTACCATGTCTGCTTTATCAATAACATCCCACACTTGGTGTCTGATAGAGTGCAGGAATTCGTGTAGCAGTCTCCATTTTAAAAAATATTATCTTATGGTTTCTGCTCCCAGTTTCAGAAGTAATAGACTCCACCCTGCTCAACTCGCCAGATGTGCCATCAATATTTAACAGTTAAATCAAGGAGGATGAGCTATTGCTATACTTAGGGAGAAGTCTAAAAATTAATCACAGGTTGGCAACGTATGAATTAGTGGTCTATGGATATTCGTGAGAAAGACAATTGTTATCAAAATTGGGATGCCACACAGAACATGATTTGTCGATGCCAATTGGGCTGGGTTTCATGGGCTAATGTCTGGACACACATTACCAAATTCAATTAGACTGTAGACATATACGGTTGGGATGAGGGATGGGGGGAAAGAAAAGGAGGTGGACAGCAGAACCAGGAGGAGGAAATTATGGCAGGAGAGGAGGAAGTATGGTAGTGATGGAAGGAAAAAGAAGGGCAGGGATCGAGAGGGCCAAAGCAATGAGGATAGCTAGAAAGGGGTGAGAAGGAGGGGATAGTGATATAGAGAATTGTGAAGAATGAGGAGGCCAAAGCAATGAAAAGGGAGAGATGGGCAAGGAGTGGAGAGGCAGAAGTGATCGCAATGAGGAACAAGACACATAGAAAAGAGTGGGGGGGCAAGGAGTAACACGCATGGAAGGGACGGGGGAGCAAGCAGGAGTTAGCCCACAATATGTCTTTCATAACCAGATAGCTGTGCTGTCTGGTAAACTCAATCTAAAAATAGAAAAGGTGAGCTAGAGTCAAAGGATGAGTGGTAAACAAGCTGGCCTTGAGGGCTTTCAGGAAGAGACAAGGAGCGAGATGTACAAAACATTTTTGCAGTCGTAAACGGTCTGATTCGCAGAATGTTTTTTTTTGGTAAAATTTGCAGATTATGCAGGAGATGGTGGATAATGTGGCAAATGTGGTAAAATCCATAATTAATCTGAAAATGCCACGGTTGCAGAATTGCTTGATTCCAGTAGCCATGCTTGTAGACAGGGCCTATGGAATTATGCAGCACAGGAGGAACAAATTATGCAGCAGAGTTGACTGAATTAGGAGGTTAGAAAAGGTAAATTATGAGGCACAATTTGTGATAGTATTACTTTATTATTTTGTAATGTTTTACTCACAGTATCACTGTCTAGGCAAAGATTTCACCTCATTAGTACCAGTCTAACCAAATACAGCAATATGCAACTGAAAAGTGGCCAGTCAACTTTTGGGAAGGGCCTACCACTGTGCAGGAACACAGGTTGCAATGTTTTTTGCAACTTTTGATCTGTTTGAGCTTGAAACATTGTTTGTTAAATAAAACAGATTATACAGCAGACGGTGATATATGATGCAAATGTAGCAAATCCATAATTATACAGAAAGAACCATGGACTCAAGCACAAACCGTATTACACCTGGATTCAACTCGAAGCAAACTGGCACTCGGGTCATGCACACGGGGTAAGTCTGGCCTATCAGCTGTGGTTAGTCAGACAGGGGTGCCAATGCCCACCTCTCCACCCATGACATTTTGCTGCTCATTAATATCTGTGCTCCATGTTATGATGACTACTGGCAAGCTGAGTCTACGCAGTGGCGTAACAATAGCCCCCGCAGTGCTGGGGGGTCCGAGCTCCAGGCGGCCCCCACAGCACTGTGCACGGGTGGCGGGCCCCTGGCATGACAGCAAGAGCACTGGCCTTACTGGGTATCAGGCATTCCCTGGGAGGCTGGAAGGGTGGGAGGCCGGTTTTGTTACTGGGGGGGCGGTTTTGCAGTAGTGCTGCAATATCAGCTCTCATCAGCAAAACCAGCGGTTCTGGCCATTAAAACAACTACTCACTTCTCCATCTCGTTTCCAGCCTCCCAGGGCCAGCCAACACCAACGTGGACTAAAGATTGTTTTTATTGTTTAAAAAAAAAAAAATCAATAGGAAACCACGTGACCACCCCTAGTGGTGGGTTTACTCACAGGGTCGTCAATCAGTAGTAGTGCGCAAAAGTGCTACCAATGGCAGCCCTTGCACAAATCATTTAGCCTGCCCCCGTGCTTCCCTCCCTCACCTCGTCACAAACAACCTCGCCCAGGCCAGCAGCCAAGCTCAGTCGCCTCTAGAATCAGCAACCAACAGCCAGTAGTGATAACTGGTTGACTGCCTTGGCATAATTATTTGTTCTGTCCGCGCTCTCTGCCAGGCCCCTCCATTTCATCCCTCCCAAAATGCGCTAATTTTCCCCACTTTGGCAAACATGTCAAATAAAGTGTCGAGTAAAGGTAAGAGAAGGTACCCCATTATCAGTTCCATAGGTGCCACCCTGTCCTAATGCACTGACCTTCCCTTGGGTATTTTAAAGAGGTCATATCGATGCACAAGGTAAAACTGAGGGCAAACCTGGCTTTAGCTGATTCTTTCTTTTGCATAAATGTAGAGCTTTTGTGTGATGCGGCTTTACCGTGTCATTGACGTGATGGAAAAACTGTCTGCCATTTAACTGACAACAGCTGCACAGGGAAAAAGGTGTGTCACAGCTCCTCCCGCCCCACCTTTTCTATTGCTGAATCCAGACATATGGATTGTGCTGTGGGATGTATCTGGTAGCTGGTGGAGAGATCTACATTATCCTCTTATAAGCATGCAATGCCCTGCGGCATGCAGCCTCAGCGGCATCTATTTGGTCGCCCTCTCACACTGCTCTCAGAGTAGTAGGAGAATACGTCTGTAGAGACCTGTGTGCCCTGAACTGCCCAGACTAATGTGCGAGCCACTGAAATCTCGAGTAAAGGTTCGAGCCTGAAACCTGGCTCTGGCTTTGCTTGAGGTCCTGCTGGAAACTCGAGCCCATATTAAGCAAAGATTTCAGGTGGTTCCTACCTACCTTTGGTAAACAAGAAGATCCATCCAAAGGAGATTGTAATTAATGAAGTCTGATCATAGGTCAAGTGTGTTTCCTACATTGGTGGGAAGCACATCGTGTTTCTTAAATACCCCTCACACACCAAAAGGGCCCTTGGTGTCATGCTTCATCATAGGGGTCTTCGCATCCCTCTACGGAACGCGGCGTGCTACTACCAACGAATGCGCGGGAGCACTAATGTAATCTCTATGTGTGGTGCGAGAGAGGTGGTGAGAGGTAGGGTCAGGAGTAAGTGGTAAGTGAATGTTAAAAAATACACACACACGCTGAATGTTAACACAACACACACACACACTTTCTTCTTCTACACCACCCACTGTGCTGACAATGGCCGAAGAGACCGGCCTCACATTTGGTGAAGAAGAGATCGACAGAATTTTGGCAGCTATCAATCCTTTCGAGGGGCTAAGCAACACTGACTCGGGCCCGAGCAGTGCAGATTGGGATGAACTGACCAACCTGAGGAGAACCCAAATCAAAACGGCACTACATGGCCGGTTCATGACAGAATACCTGAGAGCCAATTCGGCACCACAGGGCCTAATTGTCCGTAACGAACCCTTCATCTTTCAAAACGATAAATCATTCAAGAAAGACTGGTCGCTCATATCGTGGCACTGTACCCGGGACTGGTTAGTCTTGATTATAAAGACAGCCACACGAATAGCACAAGAACTAAAAATAGACATCCAAAAACTGGAGGTACAACTTAAATCCTATCAATCACACACCGTGTTGAAGAAACGCCTGGAGGAACTAAACCATCAGATGACGGAGTTTGAAGTCACACTTAAACAAAGCAAGTTCAATAAACTGAAGAAAGACAAAGAACGCTTCAGCCATGAGAGAGCCTATCCGTACACAAGGGATGACTATGTACCTAAGGACATTAATAGTGACCAGGAGAGTGACACCTCTGACACAAGTACCAACAGTTCAAATTCAAGCAGGAAGAACTCATATAGGAACCAGAGAGGAGGGCAACAGTACCCAAGACCTTATAATCCCAGATGAAGAGGATGGGGCAATTATCAGGGACCCCCTGCCTGCCACCAGTATCCCTACGGACCACCACCGATGATGGGGGGGACATACCAACCCGATTACGATTGTAACTACTATGGGCCACCTCCTTTTTTAGGATCACGCCCTGGACCCCGACGGGGCAGGAACAGGAGAGGCAACAATGTACACTGGACAACAGAAGAAGTAGAGGACCCGCGCGTCTCGACGAGGAGCATGACGAGCTCACTCAACAACCAAGCGTCCACCAGCAAGAGGGGCAACTAGTGGTAAACCTAACGGAACAAGAGCTCACTGACATCCAGAAGACTGTCCTAGAGAAAGGATTGGGTTTTGTGCCAACGAATAGGATAGACAGATTCAAAATCCATGCGGAGATGCAAGAATTCATACGAAAATTGAAATTACGGGCTTTCTTCAAGGAGAGAGACACCACCACGGATGAACCATCTGACACTGGCTTACGGTTAAAATCAACATTCACTCCACCAGACACTACACTACACATCGAACTACTAACGTTCGAGAAGGCAGTGATGAGAGACCTAGGAGAGATGACCACAGACGACCAAACCTGTTTCCAGAACACGACCAGATTGGAGAAAGAAGCCATAAGACAACTATCAACCAACAAGGATATCACTATCAAACCAGCTGACAAGGGTGGGGCGATAGTAATTCAGACTACAATGGCATATGACAACGAATGTAGGAGACTATTGGGAGACAGAAGAAACTATGAAATCTTACGAGAAGACCCCACAGAACCCTTACGGATTCAGATCACGGGGATGGTGGAAGAAGCTTTAGCACACAACTGGGTGTCCAAAAAAGAGGCAGAGTTCCTAATCCAAAGATCACCCAAAACCCCATATTTCTACACCATCCCCAAGATACACAAGAACCTGGTACAACCACCAGGGCGCCCGATAGTTTCAGGCATTGGCTCTATACTAGAGCCCCTGTCTAAATTTGCTGATGCTTTCCTCCGTCCACTAATTCAACAAACGGACACCTACCTAAAAGATACTAAAGCAGTACTCCAGCTGCTACAAAATTTGACCTTTGATCCTGATAAACAACTACTACTGGGGCTCGATGTGGGGAGTTTGTACACGAGTTTACCCCACGACGAGACACTCAACATCATGGAGGAAATTCTGTTCAGCAACGCCTGGGAATACCAAACACCACGGAATCTTGTAATGGAATGCATCAGCCTGGCCCTGACCAAAAATGTCTTCCTGTATGAGGATACTCTCTACCTGCAGAAACACGGGACCAGCATGGGGAGCACTTTTGCTCCCAGCCTGGCAGGTCTCTACGTACACCATCTAGAGACCTGCAGGATCCTACATCATAATAACCCTTTCAGACACAACATCAAGACCTGGAAGAGGTATATTGATGATGTGCTGGTCATCTGGGAGGGAGACGTTCCATCGACCAAGGAGTTCATGGGATGGCTCAACCAACAGAATACCTTTCTAAAGTTTACCAGTACCACATCACGTGACAATCCTAGAGTTCCTAGATCTGAACATATACCCGGAGGGGGGCATACTAAAAACCACCACGCATTTCAAGCCAACAGCTAAGAACTGTCTGCTATTATATGACAGCTTCCATCCGCGTCATCTACGTGACAACCTCCCCTACGGGCAGTTCCTCCGCCTCCGGAGGAACTGCACCAACCTAACTGACTACAAAACACAAGCCTCTGACTTAAAGACCAAGCTCTCCCATCCGAATTATCCCGTCCGAATCATTGACAGAGCAATGAAGAGGGCCTGGAATAATAATAGGGAGGCCTTACTGGAAGATAAGACACACAAGGATCAAGAGGCCAGACCCATCTGTGTGACCACCTATAACACTCATTCAAACAAAATATCGAAAATTGTCAATAAACATTGGAGGATCCTTAACAGCGGCAAACTGAGCATGGAGAAACCACTGTTCGCTCACAAAAGGGGCAAAAACTTGAAGGACATGCTTTTTCACACACGACCACGCTCAGACACAGTCACAACCAATGAGAACCCCACTCTTCAACCCATCCAAGGCCATCACCCGTGTGGCAACTGCAGCACTTGCCACCTCACCAAGAAGAGCAAACGAATTAAGTTTAGGAATGGCAGTGAATGGGAACAAAGGAAATTTACTAACTGTAACAGCCGGAACGTCATTTATATGATCACATGCCCCTGCGGTTTAGAGTACGTTGGAATGACATCACGACCAGCCAAAATCCGTATTGGGGAACACAAAAGTAATGTCAGGTGTAAAAAAAGCACAACGAAAATGGCGACACACTTTCTGACTGAAACACACACAGTGAATGACTTCCAATGGACAATCATAGAACAAATACAATATGAAAGCGGGCTGCTGGAAAAAGAACAACGCTGGGTGTTCCGTCTGGGCCTCAACGATAATATACCATGGAGCCATTTCTCTTGAGTTAAGAATAGATATTGGTTGCCACCTTGTACATTCATCCACCTATGAGATGGGGTGTACAATCTCATATTTATTATTTATTGGCAGGTGTTCAAAAGTAGGTTATGAAGACTACGAACTATAAACCCTCCCTGTTTTGTTTTATTACTTCTACCTCGAGGTTTTTTCACAATCTGCCCCTACCACAAGGGTTTCTAACAATGTATATCCATGGCCCTTGAATACGGGAGAATTCTTTCCCCTTCCTTTTAAAACAATCACCTTTTTTAAAAATCAGTTTGATATTTCTGTATATATATATTCCTTTTCCACACCGCGTTTAATATACCCAGGCATTTTATGGACTTCAACACGAGTGCTAACCAAGAGCAGCGCTGTTCTATTTAATTCCCAAGCGAGCGCTCTAGTTTAAAATGCATCGCGTCCCTCACTTCCGGGTGAAGCTACCCGAAACAACTACCGGGGCGATGACAGTCCCCGCAACCCTCCCAACAGCGCAGGGATAGAAGCGCTCCCTGAACACATGTACACGCCGATAGTGGCGGGAACGATATGGGCAATTAGGTACAGTATAAATAAACGCTCCAGTCGGCATGACCACATCGACGGAGCCGCGAGGGGGCGATTATGCAAGGCAGCACCTTGGTATATGTGAGTACGGCATAGCCGCTTCAGAGAGGCCAGTTCTGTTCCCATGGTTTTTTAGACACCGACCAAATGCAGCAATTCTGAATTTTTATTTACAGAGTGCAATTAGCACAGGGTCCCTTTCGTTCTAAGGCTCATGATGCCATTGGCTTCAAAACAACAAGTATGTGATCAGTTTTCCTTTCTAGGCTGTTTTTTCTCTTTTTTTTCTCTGATTTCTGATTTCAAGAACTCGCTAGTCACTGCAAAATTATTCTGGGACATGATTCCTTTAGTGTGTGTGTTTTCTGTTACATGTGTGTACGTCTTGTATTTGTCCTTTTTTTTACAGGACACTGCACTGGCACCAATATTTAATAGTTCTCTCCATTTATAGGCACTGTATTTATCACTTATACAGGTCACGAACGCTACATCTGGAATATAACTTGTATGCCTGATTTTTTCTATATATTGTGTTTCTTTTTCAGACTGAAACTAAGGAATTTCCTTTGCAAATAATATTGAGACCATTGTGTCTCTCTTTGTAGCATTTACCACCTGTCTACACATAGTACTGAAACTGTTGACATTGTCACACCATCCATGTGAGTAGGGTAGGGATCTGTGTACCCGTCCTGAAGAAGAAGCAGCACGCTTCGAAACATGTTGACACACGCAGGAGGTTTTGTACATTAATACAACATACCTCCACCTCACACATTTTTAATAATACCGGCACCAAGGCTTATTAAAAAGGTTTTTACTCCTATGATGCTAGGTATTTTTTAACATTCACTTACCACTCACTCCTGACCCTACCTCTCTCGCACCACACATAGATTACATTAGTGCTCCCGCGCATTCGTTGGTAGTAGCACGCCGCGTTCCGTAGAGGGATGCGAAGACCCCTATGATGAAGCATGACACTAAGGGCACTTTTGGTGTGTGAGGGGTATTTAAGAAACACGATGTGCTTCCCACCAATGTAGGAAACACACTTGACCTATGATCAGACTTCATTAATTACAATCTCCTTTGGGTGGATCTTCTTGTTTACGAATAATTGTAAGGGGAGGCTGAATCCACCCCAGGTGTTCGTGTAGGACACCTACTCTCCACTCCCTCCTTTGGTTTTTTCCGGTTCCTACCTACCACCTGCCTCTACATCCAGGTTTGACATTAGGGTCACAACTGTCGACTTTGGACCTGAGGAACCAGATTCGAATCTCGGCGTCAGCTTAACATCCTGTGATTCTGGGCAAATCACTTAATCTTCCTGTGCATATACAAAATGAATGTGACCTTGTCTAACCTAATTGGTGCTCATGTAAAGCGCTCCAAAACCTCCCGGTCGATTTCACGCTGTATAAAAACTGCATAAAAATGAACACAGAGAAAAACAAAGCATCAACATAAAAGGGGAAAGACAGTTACCCATTTGATGACTGATTTGAACAAAGTAAAACAAGAAAACCTGGAAAAATTGCGGCTTCCTTACTGAAAATTATTGATGTAAGGCAAAAAATGCATTTCACCAATACTCTTTTTTCATCATTAACGCATATGAAAGCCCTTTCAAATATGTGAGCTCAGAATACCAGTTGTACAAATACCTATTGTGTCTGATTAAATAGACAATATTGTTGGTCTATAATGAGCTGGGCCACGTACATGGTTTACATGATAACTGTGTAGCCTTCTTAGTTCACTAATGGTTCATGTTTAAAAACTACCACTTTTATTAAGTACTTCTCCATGCAGTGCTATAATGTGCCAATGCTCTCTGCAACAATTTTGGAGACTTTATCTTATTTTATGTGATGTTTGTTGTCTGATTTATATAGCAAAGATTTGCAGGGCTTGGCTCCTGCACGAAAGCTTAGAGCCAAGCCAGGCCATTGGCTTGGCTGTCTCTGTTCATTTTTTGGCTCGCCCACCTCTAGGTGGCAGGCAGCTTACTGTGATGTATGTGCACTCACGTGCAGAGGTGGGTGTTGCTGATTAACCCGATTGCTTTAGGGTTTAATGATTTAACCCTCTTGCATTTCTCTGTCCCACTACCAACAATGCGGGAGCTCACTCTCTCGTACAATATTTGTATGGGGGTGACGGGGATCCCGCACAGCAGTATCTAGGCAGCATGCTATCCTTCATGTTGTGCAGCTTTTCAAGAGGATGTGATGCATGTTGGTTGGAAGAGGGCTTAACTTGTCCTGATCCATGTTCTTATTTAGCCAGTACTCTCTGTGCTTTTGTTTCTTTTTAGCTTGGGCAGCTTTGTGTTCTGGTACCTGCAGCTCTGCATTTGCAATTGGAAACGAACCAGACGTAGTAAAACGGGGGATGCACAGAGTCAGTGTGAGTGAAAGTCTTGCACTAGACACAGGAGAACTGGACATTTCTGGGGCCATGTTTGGTGTAGCAGTGAGAACTCTGCTGTCCCTGTCTTTACGGAAGGTTTTGTAAACTGAGGAGCAGCAGTGGTGTGCAGAGGATTTTCAAGAACTGTGTAACACGAGAGCTTTGTCCCCCACTCACCCCCTCAGGAGTTACTATGAGCAGTGTAGCAGCCGATTGATGTCACTACCTGTCTCATTGCTGACACAGATCTGTATCACAATGGATTACTCTGCACCCCGCTGGTTATAAGTATAGTGCTTCACACACCTCACTAGACCCCGAGGTGCTTCCATGGGGTTGGGTAATGTTTGTGCATGCATACACCACTGAGGCTGGTGTAACTGGAGAAACAATAGTGCCGTGGAAACTGATGGACATTTGAGCAGTCTCACTCACTACTAGTGCCTTCAAATCTGGGCTAACATGCGTTTTCTGTTTGTTTTATTTAACTGAGGAGTAGCTCAGATCTCACCGACTGCATCACCGGGGGATAAATTGCTGTTTTAGAACCCAGGGAGAGCTCTGTAACGTAAGGGCTAGGCCGGCCTACCTACCAGAGAACGTTATAGCCCATGAATATCTGATTTCTCATGGGTTTATACCTAACCATTCACATACCAGCTCCCTCGCACACATTATCCTTCCCTCCTGTCTCCTCACTTTATGCCCGTTTCCCTCCTTCAGTCTGTCTCATTCCCGGCTCTCCGGCGCACGCACTATATCAGTGCCCCGCTCCCCGACACCTTCACTCATTCAGTCACACACCACCTCCGTGCACCGCACCTTTCTTGATGGACATTCACGCAACATAGCCACAGTTAACGATCGACTGTCCAGAGACAGTAACAGACACATCCAGGTTCTAGTGATTCAAAGTGGTATCTACTGGGAAGAATCAATGAGCAAACAAATCTGGATGATTCTTACTATCTGTCAGTTTTTCAGAATGTTTTAGTGTTGGAAGTCTGATGAAGTCTGGATTTAAAATGAACCTTCGTTTGATGGAGTTTGGGTTCCATAATGTCACACTGTTTGAGGGCTTGTTAGGCTTGGGAGTCCAGCGTGTTGCTTTCTAAGATGAGTTGCTTTGTAAGATGAGTTGTCTGTGTATATTGCGCACTGTAAGGTCATCATTTACTATGGCCTTATAGCCCGCCGTAGCAGGCTACACTGGCCATTAAAGGCCCGCTCCAGCGTTAAAGACCCAAGCCAAGGGGAGGGCCTTTAACAAGAGAGTAAGCCTTTAATGGCTGGTATAGCTCACCACGGAGGCCTATAAGGCTACCAGAACATTCCGCCCCTAAAGGACAGAGTGTTCTAAATAGTAAAACAAAGGCCTCGCAGAGCCGAGGGAGTTGAAATCCCCTCAGGCTCCGTGAGGCCTTTGTTCACAGGTACAGCTATGAATAAAGACAAACTTTGGAATGTTGATATTCCGGACTTCTACCAGCCATTATAAGCCCGGAGCACTCCATTGTCTTCAATGGAGCGTCCAACATTCCAATGTTCCAATATGCTTTAAAAGCTAACAATTAAATATATAATGAAAAATGTGTTGTGGAATACATCATTTCAGCCATTTTTTCCCTCGCGCGCTTCCTACGCACTCTATGGGGGCTGTTCTGACAACATTTGCCAGGGCTGCTTTGGGTTCCCAGTCTGGTCCTGTATGAGAGGTCCTGAGTGGGTCTGGAGTGTAGGGGGTCCCTCCACGTATTCTGCAGAGGGGGCCCCCTCAAGTTTTGTTACTCCACTGAGTCCACCCAAAGAGGGTGAGTGACTAACTGACACAAGGGCCGTCACCAAGGCCGCTGGGCCAGTCACCTCACTGGTGGGGAATGGTGTTTGCGAAGCACATTTATTGAAAAGCACCACATTCGCTGAATTCCTTTCCCGGGGACTGGAACAATATTCTTGTCAGAAAGATAGATGGGGTTTGTTTTCGGCGGCCGCTGCCCAGTGTTGAGTAAGCGCGACCTCAGAGATCTCACATCACTCACCGCAGAAGGTCGAGGGCACGTGAGAGAATAAAGAGCGCGTTCATGACTCGGGTATCCATTTACAGCCAAAGATGGCCGACCGTGTCCAGCTCTATCAGCGGGGCTTACCTTCAGATCAAAGTGAGCGATCTTCTTGGAGTGGAGGTAATTAACGCCGTCTAAAATCTGTTTGATGAACCTCGTGGCCTCCTCCTCGCTCAAAGACTCCTTCTGTGCCAGGAAGTCGAAGAGTTCGCCTCCAGACACTCTGCAAAACAAAATTAAAGCACTGAGTATTTACATCTGCACTTCAGCGAGTCATTAGACATAGGAGGCGTGCAGCACTACTGCAGGAAGTACACATGGCAAGGATTTACAGAAAAACGGCAGCCTGAGGCTTACAGAGCGCCAGCTACATCAACCTGACAAGAGCCACAAGCGTCTGTGCTTGTTTATCATCTCTGAGAGGTGGATCACAAAGTCACCTTTAAGTGACGCGGCCTTCAGATACTGACACTATTCTTCGATATTTTTTTTAATCATTACTAGAATATGCAAATTTATAAGTGTAGTGCATTGTCCACATTAGCAATGTATTTTTTCCTAAACAATAACAAAACTCGCCAACTAAAATGCCATCTCCTAAACTAAGAGCTGTGCACGGAGATACGCTGTGCCAAGCAAGCGGTTGTGGCTTTCACAGAATATCTTTCAGTGAACGTCACTACAGCAGTTCATTAACTCTATAGTATTAGGGGCAACAAATGTGGCAGAGTACCCTTTCTGCCAAACTGATGGGTCGCTCGAGCTGGCTTTAAGGCATTGCGACTGGTGCGGCCGCACTGGTCGCTGACCTCAGTGGAGGCGCTGTGTTTAGCAATAACTTATGATTGGAGAGATGAGGGGCTCTTTGGCTGGTGGTAGTGAGAGAATCCGAGAAGGCGTTCATAGGGTGTGGGGGCGCCAAAAATTATAGTCACACCGGGCGCCAACAGCGCCTGAGTTAAGCACATCCTTATCTTCCCACCGGTGGTGCCCTTGCCACCGTTGGAAACCTTACATTGTCGGTCCCACTGACACGGGCTGTCTGTGTAAGTTCCTCAGACTGTCCGCTCTACTTACGCCACAGACACATGTACTTTTTTTCTTGTTCGGGACCACCAGTTTGGCGGTCTCGCACAGAAAAAAAAGAAACAAATAGCCTACCGAGTTTCAGGGGCCTTAGTATTTAATTTTTCAAAAACTGCTTTGGAAGTTTGTCTTTGAAAATTTTAAATAAAAAATAAAAAAGTTTGTTGAGCATCCATATAAAATTTGGCAGCCGCTCAGCGAACTTACCATGCCTTTAGAGAAGCTGACGTGACAGTGGGCCGCCCGCCATATCTCTAAATAAGCCCTCAGGTTGCCAGGCGGGCTCATATCGTTAGTCACGCTTAAGCCAGCCTTGGCATTTCACTAACAACACATAGCAATCTGGGAGCTGCAGTTTTGTATTTGTGTGGTCGCTCTGGACATGGGGCTACTGATAGGAAGGAAACATTAGCTTCCAAGAGAGTATCATGGGGGCTAGAGGATGCACAATGTTGGACCAGAGAAACAAGACATTCCCATGCCTTCTCGGACATGTAGGAGGTTCCACTGATTCCAGTTCTCGCTGAGACCACTGCTCAGAAGTTCCAGAGGGGTGCGTGGAAGTAGAAAACACCCATAATCTGCTGGTCACAGACTAAAATAAAAAAGAAATACATATCTGAGTATTCATACTGCCAGTATTATAGTAAGCCTGCTGCTAACATCGGCTCCGACAATGCCAACTAAACCTTCCATGCTTCTGAGGTTGGTAAAATAAGTAGAATCAAACTGGCTAATGCTAACATTTGCTATTTGCAGCACTTAATAAAGGTATATTCAGTGGCAGGTGGTAAACTTTGAAAGTGGTGAGATGTAAATACCCTCCTGGAATGGTCTTAGCCAGTGAGTGAGTTAGAATTCCTGCATGGGGACTCACTTTCCCACCCTATACATTGGAATAACATGGGCCTTAGAGTGCAATGTACAGCACAATTTTCACATAAATTTGCTGTAAAGCAATAGGTTCTGGAAGGGCACTCACGAAATATGCCAGAACTTTCTTGGTTGGAAAAGCATGCCTGACCCGTCTCAGGAGTTTTGGAGGCTCATCCACACCAAGAAAATATTTAGATAATTGTGACAAATGGTGCAATTTTTTTTGTAATCAAAGTAGTCCTTTTTCTGAATTTTCTCTGGAAGAGGGTATGTGGGGGAACCTTTGCAAACCTCTCTAAAGGAAGTTAGGCTCACTCCCACTGAAAATGTATTCCCAAATCTTTCAAAGATCACTAGCCACCACTGTCGTCAACATTGTCGAGACCGATAAGGAGGTCATCTCCTGACTATCAGGGGAGTTCTCTGGGTCCGGGGCCTGCCCTGGTGTCTTGAATACTGCACCTTGATTTCTAATTCTGTCACACGTTGACTGCTCCCCCTTTCCATTCTGCTCCCTCAAACCAGACATCCAAGGACAGCTACCCACAAAGTACAATCCCTCCTGTCCGATGAGATACCAGCATTTGTTGGACGACCACAACAGCCATAGGACTTCTTTGTCGTCGGCTCTATCATTGATTCCAACATGTATGTTTTTTTGTCTGTCCTATCCCCCTCAGAGTTCTGAGGTGACCATAAGGTGGCTTAAAGTCCTATATAAATAATCACCATAACAAAACATGACTAGTAGCAATGTCAGATTTGAGGAAGAGAAACAGGAATACTTTGGCGGTAGCTTCCTTTAAACTGCCTGCCAGGGAGCAGTGTTGACTGAAGTTACTAAAACTGTTCTTCCTCATGTGTTTGAAATGGAATGTTTGTTTAAAGTGAGCCAGTCCCTGAGGTGTAGATAGACATGACTGAGGTTTAGTACATGTGCCAATTTCTTCGGGATCTGTGGATTCTAGAAGAATGAGGACACCATCCTTTAACGATGAACCATCGCCCAGCCCCCAGGGGAAACTGCACAGGTAGGTCTGGAAGGAATTCAGGGCTGGCAGCCTTTAAGGCGGAGTGTAGGTGTTAGGAACACTATATGCAACTTTTGTGTTTCCTCCAATTAACCGGTAATGAACTAGCCCTAGTACCCATTTCAGCAAGCGGAATCGGACCTATGAGGCTTAAGGGAGTGAAATGATGATTGCTCTAGGGGGCTCTAACAGGAAATGAGCAGGGAAGATGATAGGAACAGACCAATGATTGGCAACATGATTAGGGAAGAGATCTGTCTGTAAAGGGGTGAATACTTTTTTTGCTCAATAGTAATGGTTGGGAGAGTTTCAATCAGTTTTACAAATAGTAGTTTATCTGGAGGCATGAAGTCCACTGCATTGGTTTTTGGTTGCCACTAAAGCCATTAAAGACTAGGACCAGCCTTGCTGGCCAGTTGACTCGGCTAGTTGAGTGCTCACTACTGACATCTGTTGTGATCACTAGTTTGAATCCTTGAAGGCACATCTCGGCCTTTTTATCCTGCTGAGTGCACAGAGCACTGGCAGGCTGGATAATAGTAACATCTGCTTTTTAAACAGTTCTTGGAACTAGCAAAAACTGCAATATTAATCACCCAAAGGGGCAAAAAGTATAAAGAACATCACGCCACCTCACAAAAGAACCTAATAAGAAACAAGAAAACCTATGCTGTAAATGTTACTATTGCAAGTCTAAGCTTTAATAAAAACGTTTTAAAAAAAAGAAACAAGAAAACCCAGATGAGATCCCCCCTAAATATTCTCCTCTGCAGCTCGAGATCCTACAGCGCAGCAAACCCAGACCCACCATCTGGACATACGTGTGCTACGTAGGGTGACTGCATAACACGGCACAAATGTGATGGACAAAAATTCTTGAATCTATCCCAACCACATTAAATTACTCTTGGCAAACCTCATTTTTAGCTCCACTATGCTATTCCAGAGTGCAAATCAGACGAGGACCTGCCCCAAAGGGAACCATCCAGCCTAACCCACTAGGTCGTGTCCCTACACAAATGCAAGTGTAGGTGCGTTTGGGCTCTGAATTGAATAACCAGTGTGTCTGTTTCGATCTTGCCTGGCAATCACTAATGTAAGCACACACAACTAGTATATGCGACACAGATGTTACTATAGGTTGTTTGCCCTTCCCTCCTTCTAAACATCCATATTTCCAGAACAATGCACCTAGATACAAGCTGCACTATCTCATTTAAGTGCCACAGCGGCCAAAATCCCATCTCACATTCACCAAAACAGACAAAGATCATAGGCCAGCAATGTGTGATTGGTCTGACTTCCTGCTCCACTCGTGTTTTGACCTCTAAGGCTTCATGTCCTAAACACAACACAATGTGGTCTTTTTAGACGTAACCCATCCATAATTCTAAGGTATAGGTCTCAAACTGTCCCCCAAAGTCATCAACTCGGATCACGCCCCTAACTTTGTAAACTACCACTAGAAATAATTGTCCATTAATGATGTTTCAGAAAACCGAGTAACTCTAATAAGTCAGACAGAACGAGAGTGTTCAAGTGGTGGGCCAACCACCACTGCCTTTAGCTGCAATCTCTGGCAACTGATTAGTCCAATTACAAAGGCCATATGAAATTCTTTGCATGGCTTTAACATTAAAGTACATGGACGCAGAGCCAGGATTATTGTGTTCTACATACTTCTTACTAAAGGCTAATTTGGCAATCGCCAAAATCTGGCTCTGTCCAGGTCAAGCACTGGCTTACTTTGACTAGCCTCTTTTAGCCATTTTATATACATAGGTATGTGGTACTGATATAGCACAAATGTAGCCAAAAGGCACCAGAGCACTGTACAGAATCCAAGGCAAAAAACAGTCAGTGTGTGATGGAAGGGGTAGCTGGTTTCTAAGAGCCAAAGTCAACTGTTTTCTAAAGAAGCGTGCCTTCAACTCTTTCCTAAATTAGACCAAGCAGTGTTTCCAGATCCTGGATGCACAGATGAAGAAAGACTGGTACCTTGTTATTTTTTTTTCACTTCTTCATCTCCAGTCTAATGGTGTCCTGGCTTGATACTGTGTCAATCACATTTTGGCTCAGCCCAGTGGATTATTCACCTCCCATCTAATGCCATCGGATGTTTGGGTGTATGCTTCCGGCTCCACTCGAGTGTTTCCATTGAAATGGATGAGGAATTACTCTAAATCTGTAGTCCTCTGTGTGACTTCTCATTAGAACCACCAGGATAAGTTATTTGATTTCCTTTTTCTATTTTCTACGAGGGAAAGGAAGGCTATACTGAAGGCTCACTTGACCTTTATTATAGTCTTTCCTTTCTTTTTATGTTATAGAAAATAAGGAAGTACTATAATGTATAATGTAGTTTGCCATCTGACCTTTATTTCAAATAGAAACAAAGCCTTTATACAGTCCGCCTTTTAATTTCTCTGTCTGACTTTAATGTGCTTATGCTGCATGTATAACCACATTAAGCCCAGACTTATTGAATTTGCCACTGCCTATTTTTGTAGGCAGCAATGTAACTCAGTTAACATAAAACTGTCTGGCTTACACTGAATAGCATTATCAAATGTCAATTCTCTGAAGCAAGCCATTCGATACGCATCAATATGTTATCTTAACAGTATACTGAATGTATACCTCACTTCATAATTGCCTTTAATACTCCACTATTACACTCCACTAGTTATGAAGCTGTTTTGGAACTAGGGAAGCAAAACCATCTGGTCCTTAACTGTGGGTATCATTATTTGAAGATCCACCTTTGTCCAACCAATATCAGCTTCTTAATCATCGTAGATAAACCAATCTGTCCATAATCATTAGCTTGTTAATACTGGCAAGCTGCTGTTTGAGGACAAAAGCAGTTTATTTACTATAAAGGAATAATTGACACTTGGGGACAAAAAATGTAAATTCAGAAAATGACAAATTGATGTTTGGGGACACAATACAATATAATATTAATAAGAAGTGGGTATTTGGGGATTAAGTGAGTTCATGTACTGAAATTGACACACTAATACAATGGGACAATACTATTTAATTTCCAAAACATGTCAAGCTGGTATATGACTGAAAACTCATGCTAATTTCGGGAACATATTACTAATGTTACTGCGTCATTTTAGTTGTATGACACTATGTTGAGGTTGCCAATGCCAACCTACAACAACATCTCCTCTGGTACATCGGCTACCACTATATCTCATCATTGTAAGTATATAATACATGGGATCCTGCAATCCCTGAATAAAAGTCCTTTCTTCGCTAGAGTCGAGTTGTGACGTCTCTAGTCACCCATAATAATGAAATGGCATAGCTGCTGAATTGTAGTAACTTTTTAAACTTGATTTATGATGTCGTAATGTCTGCAGCCTGACCCAGCAGTCAAGATGAAAGGCATGTCACAGAGCATCAACATAGCTGGAGTTTAAACAACAAGAACATCTGTCTTTCTAAAAATGAACAGTCATTCACAGAAAGGAGATATTTATGGCAGCATGTTTCTTTTTTTCACACTTTAGGTTATCACAGGAAACACAGAATATCTCTGCATGTTTCTACACATTCTGAGCAACAGCTTTTCCTAAATTTGACTTACATTACACTGATACTAATATCTTTTTTTTTGGAACAAATTACTGTCTCTTTGGGTGTTTAATTTCTCACAACAGATTCTGCTTTTATTTTCTAAACATGAAACCATATTATTTTTTCATATGAAAGAGCAAGAGACCAAACATTTAAGCAGTTTGTGGGAAGGTTGTTAGAGATACCATGTATTATAAAGAATAAAGTATACCGTCAGTACATTATAAGGCTATTGCAAGTCACTTTTGGCCTTGTTCCTCTATACGGTCTTAAAATTTCTTGGTGACTTGCAATATCCTTATAATGTACGGCAGGGGGTACTTTATCTCATATATAAACAACTAATTTGTCTGAGGCATGAGCCAGTAAGATTGGTGCAAACTAATATTTTTGTTGTACGAACCAGTATTATCTCTGCAGCATGAACAATACATCTGCTGTCAGAGCTTCTAAAAACTATCTAACCTAAGAGACCGCTCTGTCTATCTAAGGCCTGTGACTGTGATATCTATGCAACTTAAAACATTTCTATTCTTGCCCCTGCTTGGAGATATTTCTTCATACTATTTTCTGTTAAGATCCAAAAAAGGAGCAGGATAAGATAGTGAGATCAAGCGGACTGCAGAAGTGAAGCGAGATGATTCTTCTGTCCTGTAAAAAGACAGGAGGACATGTCAGACTGCACACCTATATTATTCAAGCTGCCTTTCCAACTTTGCTTTTTAAACAATGCCTTTAAGAAAATTTGCTATGAAAAACTGAATTTGAACCCATCTTTTCATACTTTTTTTTAACAAGATCCCCAACAAAGCTACCCTGGGGATGGCTAAAGTGAGTAGGCAGACTCGTTCTATTTTGCAACATTTCATATGTGCCCTCTCAGAACTGTCAGTAAAACCTATGAATTTTACCAATTACTTTCAAAACCTGCTCTAAAATGTGTCATTAATGAGGTTTTATAATAAATATTGGGGAAATTAAATTCAATCAAAACCCATAGGTGGTGGATTGACTTACCTCGCTTTTTCAGTGGAAAAAGGGGTGAGTATTTACTCCTAACCCATTACAGCGACCAGCCAAAAGCTGATATGGGGTAATTATCAGGCACAGGTTGACCATTAGTGTTGGGAGAAAACGATTAGGTCATGGTGGTGAGAGTCACTAAGCCAATGAGGATGGGTTATGTAAATTAGAAGGCGGGTTGGTGTTTGCATTCACTCATTTGTAAGGCACTAAGGACAATCTTTTGTACATTTTCAGCACAGGCCAGTCCAAAATAAAGCAACATGTTGAATGACATAGCTGAGTCAGTGGCAGGTGCTGCACCATTTGTCACCAAGGAATTGTGTGTACATCACCTATACTACTGATGCCACTTTCCCTTTGATGGTAGTGTTAGAAGGGTGGCAGATGAATTCATTAAATGCCAGTTTGTTGGTACAGCCTTATTGTAGATCTATGGAACGTCTCAAGGAGGCGGGACAAACACTGGCGCTGGAAGTAGAGGTGGGGGGCCGAGGACAGGAGGCTGCAGCACCCCCATTTGTCGCTGATGGAGTTGAGATGGAGGATTGATAACAAAGAGGTCTTCCTTTATTCCTCTTGAAGCTTTCACTGTCTGTTCCACTACAAACTGTATCGTGACAGGCAACTTTGTGGGACAAAGTGCTGCTAATTCCTCTAACATACACTGCTGTGTTTACGATTCCTTTCTCTGCATGTTTAGGGGATTTTGTCTTTTCAACTAGTGACACTCTTGCAGGGGTAGAGATAAAAAAAAGGCCTCGGCAGATTTTCTAAACAAATATAAATAAAGACAAGCTTGATTTAACTAGTAACACACACACATATCAAAGCATATATGACCAGCATGGAAACAACAATCAATGCACTTAATTCAGGCGATCTCGATTGGAAGCTTAATAGAACAGGAGGCACCTATCACTGCCTTCATTATTAGGGAGAACTATAAAATGGGGTGCAAAGCAGCTGAATATGAGAGCCTTGAAGGCAACTGGCAGCAAGGACAACACGCAGCGCTGTGTTTTCAGGATAAACCCAGGATGGATAACGGTGTGCTAAAAGGAGGCGGGGAGAGGGTGGACAATCGCCACACTAACTCTTTGCTCCGCAGGTGTTAGGGGACATTTTGCTATTTTTAACCAAATCCACAGACCTCAGGCCCACAATACTTAGAAATCCTAGCCATTAATAAGGAGGCTTCCGGTCTCCTGGTAAATGAGGCCAAATTCCTGTTGGTCCCCATTTCAGGCGATTCGAGTGGCTCTTGGCGCCGGGCGATCGCTGTGCACCACTTATCCTTTCAATACCTGGGTATCTATATCTCGTGCCTACCGGACCTAGCATGGAGCCTTAATCTGACCCCCCCTGGTCAGGAGTATGCAAAGGAAGCTGCAGAGATGGAAGCTTCTCCCGCTTTATGTCTTAGGGAGAGTGGCTCTGTTTAAAATTATGATTTTGCCCTTTTTTCTTTGCTTTTTCGAACTTTCCCCACTCAATTCCTAGGCGTTGGTTCTAGTCCCTCACTTCTATGATCCGTACTTTCCTTTGGGCGGATGGTCAGCCCGCGTGGCCTTTATTAACTGCCAACAGTTCCCCTATGATGGTGGGACGGGTATGGCTGATTTACATTATTACTACCTAGCCTCGCAAGTGGTGGTGATTAGCGATTGGTTTAATGGAGGAGTGGGACGACCCAACCCACCGCAAGGAATTGACAGGCTCCTGGGCCTGCTTTATGGAACCCCGATGCGCTCCCTTCCAGAGAACACCTGGGTGGCGCTGTTATGGTGGAGGGTGGCACTCCGCTTTGTGGGCTGAGACCGTAGGCTTATGGCGATGACACATCTCTAGCAGGGGACATGGTTGAACCAAACTGCAGGGCGTGAGGGCTTTGTGAAATGGGATAGGATATGCATTACTCATCTTGGGGGTGTTCGAGCAGATGCTTAGTTAAAGGAGTTTGGGAACCTGCAGGAACAATATCAAGTTTCTAGCACCCAGTTTCACAAATTCCTGCAGTTTCGACACACACTGTCGGCCAATATTCCCCCTGACACCTTAGGTCCTGGAGTGTAGCCCCCTTGAGGCTAAACGTTTGATGGGAAAGCTACAGAGAGGAGCCATTTCATAGCTTTATCCCTCCTTAGTCGTCAATGCCCTGGATCATTTTCCTAGGCTGAGACAGAGGTGGGAGGCTTGGGAACGTGAGCTTGAGGATGCTGAATGGCGCAAGGAAAAGATGACCGCCCCCCCGAGAACTGGCAATCTCCACGTACCTTTGGCTGGTCCAACTTAATTACCTACATATGACTTATATGACCTTTTTACAGCTTCACCAAACTGGTAGGATCCCTCAGGCCAATTGCTTCTGGTGATCTTGGCGGGATGCAGATTTTCTTCCATGTGGTCTGGTCCTGTCTGAAATTGGTGCACTATTGGGATGGGATAGGAAGGGAGCTCTCATCACTCTTGGGCTGGCCCCTAGACCTTACTCCCAGGATTGCTTTGCTGGAGTTGATGAAGGATGTGGGCGGGTAAAGGATGGAGCAAATCTTTATAGGAGTTGCTATGCTGGCTGCCGAGCGGGATATCGCACAAAAATGGAGGTCTCCGAACCCCCTATCTGTGGCGGAGTGGGGTGGACTAGTGTGCTCAACAAGAGCGGCCTATCTATGAAGCCCGGGACTGTGCCCGGAAATATGAGAAGGTATGGGGCAAACGGTGGGACTATCACGGACTGGATGCGGGGAATGACTAAGACTCGATTATGGTTTGTAATGTCCTGTGTTGTGCATGGATGCGCTGTGGTCTTGGTACTGTTTGGTTGTCACTGTATGCAAAAATCAATAAAAGTTGGTTATTTAAAAAAACAAAAAGCAGCTTGGAGGGTATACCCATGGATGGTAAGACCTCCGACCCTCGGTCTAGGTCCACTCTCTCCCCGCAGCTCCGCTGTGCCGTCTCTTGCCTCCAGAGCCCGACCTCCTCCTTGGGAGGTTTGAGGCTGCTGCCCGCTCCTGCGCCTACTGCCCGCTCCAACTGGGACCAGACTGCCTGCAACCACCGTAACCTTTCTCAGCCATTTTTTTTTCTTAATTTTTTCCCCTGTTGTGCCACTGTTATTGTGCCCATCTGTGTCTTGCTCTAATTCCACCAATGTTTTTATTTTCTCGTGCCTGCCTGTTCCTTTTGCCTTTTGCTGCTGCTGCCCCTGTGGCCCCTCCCCCCGGAAAACCCCTCTCCCCCGGAATTTCCCCCCGGAATTCCCCCGCTCCCGCCTCCCAGCCTCTCCTCCCTCCCACCTCCCCTACTTAATGGCGGCCGCTGCGCGGTCGTGCAGTGGACGCGCCGCCGGCGCGCCGCAGGCCAGCCCGTCTGCACCTGTCCGCGACCGTGGCCAGCGCCAGGAACCCTGGACCTCCCACTACCCATCGCTACGACACCACCACCCTCCTCGCACTCAACCCTGGAAGACTTAGAGAATGGCAACAGGCCTCGCCGAACACGACCCATGGCCAGTTCTCCTGCCTCCACTGCCGCCAGACCCTCACCGGCACCCCAGCCTCCAACACCGCCGACGCCAGCACCGGCAACATCCTAAAATGCATGCTCCTCAACGTACGCTCCGTACACAAACACGCCATGGAAATCTGGAACCTACTCGACTCTCTCTCGCCCGACATCGCCTTCTTCACAGAGACCTGGACAAACGCATCCTCCGCCCCCGACATCAGCACCGCCATCCCAGACGAATACAAGATCCAGAGGAAAGACCGCCCCAACCGCCCAGGAGGGGGCATCGCCATCGCCCACAAGAGCACCCTCCGCCTCACCACCTCCAGCGAAACCTTCCCCTCCGCCGAACACCTGCACTTCCAGATCCAGACCACCCCCAAAGCCACACTCCGAGGAACCCTCGTCTACAGACCCCCGGCCCCCGAACACCCTTCGCCACCACCATCACCGACTTCATCGCACCCCACGCCATCGCCTCAACAAACTACATACTCATTGGAGACCTGAACTTCCACCTCGACAACCCCAGCGACCCCAACTCCACTATCCTTCGTGACAACCTCGCCAGCATCGGACTTAAACAACTCGTCAACACACCGACCCACAGAGCAGGACACACCCTCGACCCCATCTTCGCGGCAGGAAACAGCGTCCAATTCAGCCACACAACGCAGCCGACAAGGACCGACCACCACTACGTACACTTCGCCATCAACAAACCCAAGGCACCCAAACCAGCCCCACACCCACCACGAAGGAACTGGAGCAAGGTTACCGACGAGCAACTTAACTCCATCCTCACCCGAGACAACCACACCTGGGCACCCAACGCAAACAACGCAGCCAGAGAACTCCACACCTGGATCTCCAACTGCGCAGACGAACTCGCCCCCCTACGCAACCCCAACAGACAACGCCCCAGGAAAGCCGCCCGGTTCACCACCGCTCTCCAAGAAGCCAGACGCACCTGCAGACGCCTAGAGAAGAACTGGAGAAACACCAAGACAACCGAAAACCACACCACCTACAAGGACGCCATGACGGACTACCACAACCAGATCAGAGCCACCAAGAGGAACTTCATCCACAACAAAATCCTGGCCAACTCCACCAACTCCAAGGAACTTTTCAGTGTCATTCAAGAATTCACCAACCCACGCAGCGAAGCCACAGACATCAACCCATCCCAAGACGTCTGCGACAAGCTTGGAACCTATTTCCACCTCAAGATCAAAAACCTCTACGACAACTTCATCTACCATCCACCAGGCGCCACAGACGGCCCCCCGCCCCCCAGAAACACCAGCCAGCCCACCATCTCCACCTGGACACCGATCACGGCCGAAGACACCGCCTTGACCATGAAAAGCATCCACTCGGGGGCCACCACCGACCCCTGCCCCCCTCACATCTACCACAGAGCCGCGGACGCCATCGCACCCGAACTACAACGCACCATCAACACCACCTTCAAAACAGGCACCTTCCCAGACGACTGGAAGCGCGCAGAAGTCAGACCCCTGCTCAAGAAGCCCACAGCTGACCCCACCGACCTCAAGAACTATCGGCCCATCTCGCGCCTCCCCTTCGCAGCCAAAGTTGCAGAGAAAACAGTCAACAGGAAACTGACACGATTCATTGAAGAGAACGCCGTCCTCGACCCGTCCCTATCCGGATTCCGAAGCAACCACAGCACAGAGACCGCCCTACTCACCGCCACAGACGACATCCGCACCCTCCTGGACCAAGGCCCCTCCGCAGCCCTCATCCTACTCGACCTATCAGCGGCCTTCAACACCATCTCCCACCGCACACTAGTCGCCAGACTACACGACGCAGGCATACAAGGAACAGCCCTGGACTGGATCCGATCATTCCTCACCGGAAGAAGCCAAAGGATCAGACTCCCACTCTTCCTCTCCGACCCCACGAAAATCACCTGCGGAGTCCCACAGGGTTCATCACTGAGCCCCACCCTCTCCAACATCTACATGGCCCCCCTCGCAGCCATCATCCGACAACACGGCCTCAACATCGTATCCTACTCCGATGACGCACAGCTCATCCTCTCCCTCACCAAAGACCCCACCACTGCCAAACTCAACTTCCAGAAAGGAATGCAAGACGTCGCAGTCTGGATGACCAACAGCTGCCTGAAGCTCAACGCCGAGAAGACAGAAGTGCTCGTCCTCGGTACCACCCCTTCTGCATGGGACAGCACCTGGTGGCCGACCGCCCTCCGAAGCCCACCTACCCCCTCAGACCACGCCAAGAACCTCGGCATCGTACTCGACTCATCACTCACCATGAACCGACAGGTCAACGCCGTCACCTCCAGCTGCTTCAACACCCTCCGCATCCTCCGCAAGACCTTCAAGTGGATCCCCCCTGAGTCAAGGAAGACAGTCACCCACGCCCTCATCACCAGCAGACTGGATTATGGAAACACACTCTACGCCGGCATCAACAAGTCCCTACTCCGCACACTCCAGACAATACAGAACACCACCGCCAGACTCGTCCTCGGCATCCCCCGACACGAACACATCAGCCAACACCTACGAAGTCTCCACTGGCTCCCAATGGAGAAAAGAGTCACTTTCAAAATCCTCACTCACACCTACGAATGCCTACGCAACAACGGACCCAAATACCTCAACGACAGAATCAAATTCCACGTACCCAAAATAAACCTCCGATCTTCCAACCTCGCACTGGCCGAAACCGCGCGCATCCACAGAGCCAGAGCTGGCGGAAGATCCTTCTCTCACATTGCAGCCAAGACCTGGAACGAGCTACCGGCAGACATCAGACGCGCCCCCTCCCTGAACACCTTCAGGAAGACCCTCAAGACCTGGCTCTTCGGCTAAACAGACCTGCGGACCCCCCCTCAGCGCCTTGAGACCCTCACGGGTGAGTAGCACGCTTACAATTCCCTGATTGATTGATGCAAATCTGGAACAGTGGGACTTCTATGACAAATGGAGAGGTGTGTGCAGCACCGCGGCCAGAGCGGCTAACTTCGGAGTGCGGGGCTCCCGGTTCGATCACCGGCAGCAGCTCAGCTCAGCACCATGTGACTCTGGGCAGTAGCTCACTTAATCTTCCCGACGGCCCCCAGCGCCTTCAAACCTTAAGGGGTGATATGTTCGCGCTTTACAAAATATGGATTACATTACATTACAAATGCCATGATTAAATCCACACACAACCCCTTCTCCCCTCCTTCCCCCATCCCAAAAAAAACACCATTTGAAGCATGCTCTACTGCTGGATCTATTTATTACTAGATGTCAGACAGCCTATAAAAATGGCATTATTCAGTCTTGGTTTTTGCACACCACTTTACTGACAAGTCAATATCAGGATCACAGATCACATGCTGCAAATCCAGGAACATTCTGCTGTTTGTGCTAAGGCATATTTTCAGAAACACCCTCTATTTAGTTTCACTTTTAGCTCCAGGATTAACTTGCACTCTTACTACATAACAGAGTCACAGAAATGTTGACCTTTACCTTGATGTACAAAATGTGGTCAACCGTGTTCCTCATGTCAGTTAGTCTCCAATCTCATTTCACAACGTATATACTGAGACGGGTAAATTTAAAAATAAATTTGTTATCTAGCCATTAGTCAAATAATGTCAGAACTCTAACTATAGCTGAAATACAGCCACAGCTCTGCAACTGCATAATGAACAAATATGAAACTAGTAAACAAAATACATCTGGGTAGAGCCTGCCCTCTTGCTTTATTGTTACTCTCATGTGCTTGCTTCTTATTCATTAGCTTGTGTGAGCTTTCCTTCCTCATTTAGATCTGCACTGTCTGTTGTGAGACAAATTGTTAGCTTACAGCTGGCTTAGACCCAGCATGTTGCTTACCATTGGTTGTCTTCATCATCACTCTCATTTGCTTGCTTCTAATGTGTTAGTGTGTGTGGGTTTTCTTTCCTCTTCTTTTGTTTGTCCCTCCTCTAGAGAATGGATGCACTGGTTCTGTCCACTGCTCCCTTTTCATGCTCTACTTTTTTTTTTAAAGCAACCTACAAGAGTGCATGTGTTTACCAGGTGTCTACCATGTGTATTTCCTCCCATCTGCTGTGCTGCCTCGTGTTGCTCTTTCGCTGCTCGTATGTTTCTTCCGATGCTGTACAGCATGGCTAAAAACACTGGCAATAGGTCCCAAAGGTGAAAGCTATTGGCTTTGGCAATGATTGTTGTGTATGCCCCTTACGATTGAGGATGGACGCTTTACCTGTATTCACTGCTCGCTATTCAAGCACTACTTTTTTCTTTTTGGTTAAGTACTCCACAATAGTACATTTGCTTTCCAGCTGTGCCTTTCGTGTACCTCTCTTGCACCGCCACACTCAATTTTGCTCTCTTTCAGCCATGTGCTTCCCCACTATCCCTCCATGATGTGCTTGTTGATATGTGCTTCTGCCCCACTCATGTTGATTTCTCACCTGTGTGCTTCTCCCCACTAGCTTCACCTAGCTCTCTTCATGCACCCCCTCTGTGTTGCTTCCGACGCTTGCCCCCACTCAAGCCATCCGTGTTGCTTCTACCCCCTGTCCTGTGTTGCTTCCCCCTTTAAAAACTGCTTTCACACTTCTTCCTTTTTATTTATTAAAAAGCAAAAACATCATCTGCATCATTCTGTAGGTGAGCGCATGCGTGGGGCACATGCCTACAAAATAAAATGGTTGGCTGCAGTACAGCATCGCTAAAAACCCTTGAGAAAGCCAAAAGGCCCCAAATATGAGGCCTATTGGCTTCGCCAATGCTTGTTATTCTGGTGAACTAATATACAGTGAACACAGAAGGTTTCTATGTTGCTGTTGTTCATGATGCTGGTCAGGTTGTTCATGGTACTGCTCATTTATTCCTTGCTTCGCTCGCACGAGAGTGAGGTGTGGGAGACACTATAAGCCACATACCATCACCTTATTGAATGGACCTCAAGACAGTTGTACAAAAGACAACTGCATACAAGACACCCTTCCAAATGTTCCATATGTATAGGTTAAAGAATACACACAACACGCACTCATATCACAAACTTGAGGAGTCTGTTAGCATTTATTTGTTTATTGTGTAAGAAATAAGTGCTTTGAAATAAGCAGTTCTGGGGGTAGACTTTTATAAGTAAAAACTGTGGTGAGCAGTGAATTTGCCAAAAACAAATATGTAATCCTTGGGTCTATTCAAAACAGAAAATGAAAGAAAAGATGTTGTAAGGTGAAAAACTACCTGAAAGCCACCAATTATAACACACAGACCTAACTGTGGGAAATTCCCTTTTAGGACGAAATCCTCACTCACCAAAGGTGACATGCTTCATCATATGGGATTCTCCTCTCAAAGGAAAACCTAGTTCCTTTGAGGGCTACAACCCCCTCTCTGAGAGGGAGGAGCTCAGGGATGTTTTATCAGGATATTACTAAATTCACATGTGATGAACAGAGTAATGTGAGCGAGGGCGCAGCGCAAAGAAAAAAATAAACTGTGTGGAATGTGAAAATAAAACTGGCTAGCGAGCGCAAAATGTATGATTTATTCAGATGTACCCACTGCCAGGATTAAAAACAGTGCACCAGCGGTATAGATTTAAACCGCATTTGTATGGTGAAAAGTGGTGGTCAACATGTTTCAGCCAAAATGCCCTAAATCGGGCACGGCTTTCGTCAGGACCTGTATAGATGCTGCTGCTTAAAGTGCTCAAGTGAATCAACAAAAAAGGATACAAGAACCAGAAATGTTCATGGTTTGGATGCTTCACAAGGTGACTTTACCCGCTGCTGCTGGGTAAGGGACTCCACCTCAACCTGGCAACAGCTCAGGATGGGGGCACCGCTCTCTCCGTCGGTACTCTGTGCTCAAATGAGCCTGTGACCGGAACATTTCTGGTTCTTGTATCCTTTTTTGTTGATTCACTTGAGCACTTTAAGCGGTTTAAATCTATACCGCTGGTGCACTGTTTTTAATCCTGGCAGTGGGTACATCTGAATAAATCATACATTTTGCGCTCGCTAGCCAGTTTTATTTTCACATTCCACACAGTTTATTTTTTTCTTTGCGCTGCGCCCTCGCTCACATTACTCTGTTCATCACATGTGAATTTAGTAATATCCTGATAAAACATCCCTGAGCTCCTCCCTCTCAGAGAGGGGGTTGTAGCCCTCAAAGGAACTAGGTTTTCCTTTGAGAGGAGAATCCCATATGATGAAGCATGTCATCTTTGGTGAGTGAGGGATTTCGTCCTAAAAAGGGAATTTCCCACAGTTAGGTCTGTGTGTTATAATTGGTGGCTTTCAGGTAGTTTTTCACCTTACAACATCTTTTCTTTCATTTTCTGTTTTGAATAGACCCAAGGATTACATATTTGTTTTTGACAGTTACTATTGGGGATATAATCCTATGCAGGTCTTTAAATTTCCCTAGGACCCTCCTTTCTGAAACCGTTTTGTTGTGTTGAGCAGTGAATTTGGCCAATAAACCATCTAGATCCACAAGTACCAATAACTGTAAATACATACATATCAACACATTGGCATTAGGTGATATTCGTCTATTCTAGAGGTAAGGTCCGAGTAGTTGGCTTAAGCGGGATCGCGTGGCAGAACTGCAGGGCTTGGGGAGACTAGGTTTGATTAGTTGAGAGAAGGTTGTATGAGGGTGCATATCTCTTAAGTATTTGTGACAGGTACTTAGGAGACAGACTGTATAAGGCTCTGAATATCAGAAAAATATCTGGTCTGTAGCTCTGTTTTTTGCTGATAAGCAGCCAATATGGTCACGATAGTGGAATCTGTGCTAGTGCCTTGGAGGTTTATACAGAGTTCTTGCAGTAAAGTTTAGATCTATGTTCAGTGGTAAGGATGAGTATTGGGACAAAACAACTAGTGGTCTGTTGCAGTGATCCAACTTCCTCAGGAAGAGCCGAGAGAGGTAGTACTCTAGCTTTATGGAATGGAAAGTGGGGATAGATTTTGCGAATATTGAGTACTTGGTATCCGTCAGTAGTAACGATGGATGTGATGAAGGGAAGCAGGATCACGGTTGGGCTGCGCCGTATGCCAAGGATTTTGGCTGAAGGCATTGTAGTGAGAGTGCTGGGACATATAGAATGAGCACTGGAAGATATAGGGGATATGAGTTATTAGAAAATAGTAAATGATTTTGATCTTGGAGAAGTTAAGCATAAAAAACAGATGTATGAATGGACCTATGTGTTTTTATTTACTGAAAGTAGCGTCTTTGGTGACCTTTAGTTCTATTTTTCAGTTTTGCAGGTTATACTGACTTAAACATTGAAGCCTTCTGTACCTTGAATGCCTGATTAACTATAACTGCATAGGAATATGTATGGGAGACATCCATCACAACGCGGGCATTGCATCGCAATGCCTTTACATCGCGGTCATTACAACGCAAGTCGTTACAACGACTTGCGCTGGATGGCGCTCTAACCTAAAGAATAGTATGATTTACTATTCCAACACCTTCCCTACTGTACGTAGACTGAAGTTGGAATAGGAAATCATTCTATTCCTAAGTCCAGCGCCCTCCAGCGCAAGTCGTTGTAACGACTTGCGTTGTAACGAATGCGATGTAAAATACCGCGTTGTAAATGTATGCGTAGTAACGTCATACATTCAATATGTATGTATCGCCTATGTAAAATGTTTTGCCCCGAACATTGATTACCATCCACTATTTAATACCCTAAGGCGGAAACTTTAAAAAAAAAAAAAAAGAGATTTGGTAGAGGTGGGCAAGGGAACAATTGTTTTCAAGTTGTTGGCGAAAAGAAGCTAGAAGCCAAAAGATAAGATGATGTCTCCAAGGGATGTAGAATAGAGAGAGGGAGGCAAAGGCCCCAGTACCAAGAGGTTAGGAGCTTCAACAAGCAGAGGGGTAAGATTAGAGGGTGAAGAACACTCTGAGATAAAGAAAGTGATCAATTGAGTGCTACATGTGTGAACCCCAGAGAAGCAGCGTAGAAAGAAGAGAGGTGTGATCAACAATATCGAATGCAGAGGAGAGGCGGAGTAGCATTAGACGGTGGTTCATCGTGGTTTGTAGATGAAGTTGGAAACGTCAAACCGCAAGTTCAGTGCGGTGTAGCATTTGAAAGACCTATCAAAAGTGGTTAATTAAATTGCAGGTATGAGTAATATGGGGAGATGCTTAAAATAAGGGCGGTCGGAAATATTAGAAAAAGAGAATTTGAGAGGCATGACTAGTTTGATGAGTTTGACGGGTCGGCTCTGAGTTTCGTGAATAAAGGAAGGACAACAGTGCCTTTGAGGCATGAAGGGTAAGTGCCTCAGCTGAGAGTATAATAGAAGAGTAATGTCAGGATAGAACACGAGACGAGTAAATGAAATGAAAAGGCACAACATGGCTTCTACAGGGAGTAAAAGTCAATAGCACAGAGAAGGAGCAAACAAATGTAAAAGAGGCAGAAAACAAGAAATGGAGGCTCAGAACAAGTGGAGTGAATAAAAGGAATGTGAACAGCCCGGGATTACGTACCCTGGTGAGAAAAGAAAGTGGGGCTCAGGGAACACACTAATGAAAATCCATGAAGAGAACAAGAAAAAGTGAGTTGAAACAAGTGGAGTAGAAAAATAAGGGGAGGAGAGGAGTATTGTCCCTAAAGAAAAACAAAGAAAGACGGAGACAGGCCGTGGACATTTCATGAAGAAATAAGAGTGTAAAGGACTTCAGTAAAGAGGGCATAATGACAAAACGTCAGCATGTACTGAGGGCAAAAATTGAGGACATTTTGAAATGCGGCCTTAAGAATGCAAATTTATGACAACTCTTTCCTTTCAGGTCACAGCAACTAGGACAAATACCCTGTCATGTGCGATGGAATGTTGCCCATACATCCGTCGTTTTGGGGTTATCCCCATGTTTAATCTTATATTTTCTTTTTGTGGGTCATTGGTGGGACACAGCAGTAGCACAGGCATGAGGGTTCAGTCAAACACCCAGATTACACCTTGCAGTTTATCAAGGTCGGCAACAATCTCCTCTACTCTGGGTGTTGGTAGCCATGCAGTCGTAAAGTTTGTGGCGTGTGTGGCAACGAGGGCATACCACCAGTTGGGTCCGCCGTTTGCTCTGGTACCAGGAAGTTCCCACCAGGGTATATTCACAAGGCGATATTTTGCATCTTCACCCCTTGTGCAAAGCACGTCTTGCCTTGTAGAAGGGTTGGAAAGTAACATTCCTATGACATCCCCATCCAGTTCAGTGAGATGGCATACAAGTGAAGTATAGGAAAAACTGGGAAAGGTAAATATTCCACTCAGATGCGGGAAGAAAGGTCCAATGACAGCAGAGAAGAGAGAGTCAAGATAATATCAGCTTAGGTAGAGAAAGCACTGGATGACTGGCTCCCAGGTTTTTCAGTTTTTGTCATTGGAATTGTGCGAACAATATCATGAGTTGGATCCCAATCTATTTTTACTCACACTGATAAAATGTGACTTTGTAAGGAATGTGTGGCTGCAGCTCCATCAAATGAAAACTAACAGACCAGAGATGGCTGTGGTAAGAAAGGAGTATATTTCTGGGTTAGTGAGATGAACATCATGTGTGATGGGGGGACAGTAAGCCATTCCTTTCAAAAGAGAATGAAGGAAATTGAGAGGAAAGGTCTTTGTTGGACTTCTCTAGGATCAGGATGCAAGATCAGACACTCTGTGGCAAGGTAGGATACTTAGATTGAAATATCTTCTAGAGAAGGAAGGGAAAGGAGGAAGCTGAGGAACATATCTCCTCCAGGCAATGTTTTATAGCATTATGAAGAAGGCCAGTCCCCTATAAAAGTGTATATTCTAGTGCATCATCCAAATAGATATTGTAACGCTGCCTGTGCTTTATTCATTAGTTGCAATGATAGTTTCACTAGTTGTAAGGATGGTTCCAAAAATCCATCAAGTTCCATATCAATAGCTCCTGAACAATAAGCAATTAAAATACACAAGGAGCTGCAATTGGGTGGAGGAGGGGACCAAATGATAGGACCTTCTCTGCATGGTCTATTCCAAAATGGAGCCTATTCGAACTAGGATGTTGTGGAAGTTCCCATCCTCCTCAACCTGTCTCTAATCACTGAGTGATGACATTGATCCTAGTCACTGTACCTGGTAGTACACGTCCACGGAGCAAGCATTGGGACCTGGAATGAGGGGTGCTTTCATGGCAAAATCCAACAGAGTCTGCATTTGGCTGTTGCTGGTGAATCTAAGTGATTCTAGACTATGGGATTTCACTTTTGATGATGATTTCTTTGTTGACAAGTGTATGAATTGGCTGTGCCATCTGACGTCTACATTTCGGGCTATTTAGCTGCTTTTTATAATGGGCGACAATCGAAGAAGTTACCAGAAAAATACAATATGCCCCACTTTGAAGTATGTGGTTGGCACTGAGTAAGAGAAGAGTGCGGTCCTGACACTTTCAAGGAAGATCTGCAGGAATTGTTTCCATAAAGGAAGCTTCCTTTGTTCTTCTTCCTTTCCTTCTCTATTCTGCTTTTCATTTTCCTTTCCTTCTTCTTATTTTTCTTTCGTTCGTTTCAGCCTTCTTTACCCCTATTTCTGTTTTCCTTTAATCTTTCTTTCCTGCTTTTAAATTATTACCTCCCTTCTTTCGTGCTTTTACTCCATTTGCCTCTCACTTACATCTCCCTTACAACTTTCATCCATCGTCTTTCTCTCTGTACCCGTTTCTCTCTTTTCTCTCTGGTTATTTTATCACATCTTGGTCTCACCGTACACCTGCCTCATGCTATCTTCTCTCTGTTATTAGTTTCTGCTTCAGCCGTGCAACCTGGAAGTCACAGTTCAGAGATAAAGAGAACCATAAAAAAACTTTTTAATCTGTTCAATTAACCATTGCGCTTTAAAAACTCTTAACATTGAAAAACTAACTAGTCATCAGCACTGACAGAGACCAGCCTGCCACCCTTGTGAGACTACAGAGCTTACCCAAGAAATAGGAAACAGCCTGACCAGGCTGACTAGGTAACCTTGTTTAAGAGCAGTGACCATCCGGAGTTGTGAACCAGCTGTTCAGGCAAACTAACCTTATACCAACAATTTTTTTCACCTCCACGAATTACAAACCACTGCACACACCCTCCTCCTGTGGCTTCAGGATGAGCTATGACTCCCTCACCCGTGCTACAGGAGTGTCCATAGACAACCTGGGACCCCTTCTGACGTCTGCTCCGTGTAGCATCAAGGAAGAGCAACTGTGTACAGATCAACTTATCACAAACAGTGATTGGCCTTCACAAGGACCCCTGTCTCTTGGAGCCTCTTACTTTTAGTGATCGACTTCCAGTCCACAGGGGACCATCCAGTGAAGTTAGAATTGTTCTGTGACCGGGAGCGGAGATAATGGCCTGTCTGCCCTTCTGGAGGTCCCCTACATAACAGGATTCCAAGGGGTAAACTGGGATAATGGGTACTGTAAACAATTATCTGCAAGGACACAGAAGCAAAATAATAATCTTGTTGCTGCAGGAGCTATGATTTTGGTCACAGCAACAGAAGCCTCTCTGCTGCCTAAGTAGGAACATCAAACTTCCAAGAACTGTTAACACTTGATAATGTGTGTGCTTCCATGCTAATCCTTGACCACAATTGGCGTTGACCAGTCGTAAGCAAATATGAATCATTCATCCAAAGGCTTCAGGCTTGGGTGGCTTCAAAGACATGTGGCACCCTACTGATTCAGAGTCTTCCCAAAGCTTCCTTAAATTCACATAATCCTAACTCACGTTTATACCATTGATCACCTATTTAACTGATCTATTAGCTACATGTAAATTAAATAAATATTCCTTAAAGGTTAATGGCTCTGACTGGAAATTGACCATTACCGGTCGTCTATACATTATTGCACAGTGATTTGGTACCAATCTTCACACCACCGTTCAAGAGTAAGTCTTGACTGAGCGAAAATTAGTTTAGGCTAACAGATGCTGTCAGAATCTAGTGTATAGCATCCAGAATCCAATACTCTTGGCCATTAGGAAGAAAAGGAAGCCTCCCTTCTGTTACTGCCAAATTCTCTTTACAAATCATTGAATCTGGAAAATAGACCTGAAATCATTCTATACACACAATAATAAAACAAAACCACTACCCACTAGTTCACATACAATGAAACAGCGATCTGACACAAAACAGAAACATCTAAATTACTCCGGCACAAGGCAACAAGTCCCAATACATAAAACACCTCCATTCTGAGACATGTCAACAAACAGAGCAACCACGATACCAGGTATGTGCCAGGCAACAGGAAATACTGCACACATACCATATCCACGTAACCACACCAGCAGCATCAAAGTAATGATCCTCTAGACAAGTGTGCAAGCGAGGTTTGTTTATTCCCCTTAGTTACATCTTACACATCAGAAAGTATGTACATGGCCACCAGACGCTGGCATCCTCACCCTCCAGCTGCAACTACAGTGCAGCACATTGAACTCACACTACATTCTACGTCATCAAACCTCGCTCACTCATATAAAACATTAGAACCACCATGATATGTTGCATCCTCTTGTGTGCAAGTGGGGGTTGGGGCTTTGCCGTTCTTACTGCTAAGAAGCAGCCCGTTGCCATGTGTGACACATGATTTTTTAGCCAACAATTCTTTCCATGCTGGGAGCATTAAGCCTGTGATTATAAAATAAAATAAAAGATTATAAGCACCGGAACAGAAAGGGGTGATGACTGAAGACATCACACATGGATGATAAATATGGAACCATGCATGCCCCGTCAAAGGCATCATTTCGGATTGCAGATGGCAATTTGCTACATAAATGTCTTCAGCAAAAACCTCGAGAAGTTAGAAAAGTCCATAGAAAGATGTTCAGGTTATGGGAGGCAGAATAAACTACACTTCAATAAGTAATGACTCAATGTAAACAAGTGACAAGCAAAGCTTTCCTTTAAAGGTTGAAGGTGTTCTGATGAGTTGTATATGGTATTCAACACTATGTTATAGAGGTCAATGATACAGGTCCATATCTGCAACCAAGTGCCTAACAGAGGACACCTCTTTGCTAGCGTTTGGAGAGCCTGCATGCCGAAGTGCTGGGTAGTAAAAGGTCCTTGGGGGTGACAATTCAACAATAACAAGGTAGTGCATGCTACAAACTGGGACTTCTCTAGCCTAAGGGTCCAGGTGATACCATTGCACCAGAGGCACTGTGTTCCAGAGCTGAGCTTTAATATAAGAACCTGTTGAGCTTTGGGGGTTGCAGTCCCAGTTCGCCTCAATAGAACCGATTGACTTCAAGATTGTAGATGATTACAGAAGGAACAGTGGATTGGAATATCATTCCCCCAATGACCTAACATATGCAGCAAAATCTTATGCGGAAATCATCTGAACAGAGGTTAAAACCCATTGGCCCAAAATGCCAAAACCATCATAAAGGGTTAAGAAAAGGAACAGCAGGAAATGCAGGACCATATTTATTGTTCATAGTAAACAAATAATGTCTGATAGATTAGCTGAGACTCGGGCACGTGTATGACAATGAACGGGCTGCATGCTACCACCAGGAGACAGTAGTCTTTAGAGTAAACCTTTATAGGAGGTCAGAGAGCTGAAATGCGTGTTTGTGTGCCGATACCATTCAGGTCTGCAAAGACTAGACAGCGCGCTCCTAATCTTCAGCTGACTTGTGATAGGGCCATGTTGGTATGGGCTCCGACAAATGCAGTCATTATTTGTGTGCATATGATATTTATCTGAGCTCAATTTTCTGCTTGTTGACGCAAATAGAGGAGGTCTCTAAAGCGATATCCACTGACTGTTCAATTTTTAACCAGATTTTTTAAATGAACAAAACTTTCACATATTGAACAATTACGGTGCATAACAGCTCAGGCAGCAGCCTCCAGTGTTGCCCATTCTGCTAAACTGGGTTTATCTTTATTCCTGGCGCCAGGCTGTGGCCAGGGTATCTGTGCTTGAATCGGCTGGCTGCTAGAAGTACACAATTTCCTCCCCAACTTCTCTCTCTGCTGACAAGATACATTTTCTAAGGAACATTTTCTAAGATACATTTTCTAAGGAAGGGAAATCACACTTAAACCCCTCACCCAAGATCCTCCGAAATGGACTAGAAACTTCACTCAGATTAACATGACTGACCTAGAGGGAAGGGTTAACTCTCTCCTCACGGCCTCCACGGATGATCTATCCACTACTGAACTCACCGCCCACTACAACACAAACATGACATCAATTCTAGATCAAGTAGCCCCCTTGAAACTAAAAAAACCCAGGAACATCCCATCCAGATCTTGGTTCAACACGGACATTAACAATGAAAGAAGACAGTTAAGAGCTACAGAAAGACTATGGAGGAGCAACCCCTCCCCAAGCCTACTCGAACAACTCAAAGCAGCCCAAAGGAAATACAAAAAACACATCAGCAGCGAAAAATCCACCTTCTTCTGCGCCGCCCTGGACAACGCAAAAAACAGACCCAACGAACTGTTCAAAATCATCAGGCAACAAACCTCCAAGCCCCCGGAATCCTCTCTACAGGCCTCCAAGGACTTGTGTGAAAACTTTGCCAACTTCTTCGAAGAAAAAATCACCAAGATTGAGCTCTCACTGGACATCAACGTCAACCCTGTCTGCAAAAGCCTGCCCCCAGTGACAGTAGATAACACGCCCAAGCACCCCAAAAAATCCTGGAAATCCTTCAACCCTATCCCGGAAACCGAGATCCTCAAACTGATCTCCACCTCCAAACCAGCCTCTCACGTCCTTGACCCGATACCCACCCAGCTGACCAAAAAACTAAAACTCTCCATAGCACCTTTCTGGTGCAAGATCATAAACAGCTCCCTGAGAACCGGCAGCATACCTGAATGCCTCAAAGTTGGCCAAGTCACGCCACTACTAAAAAAAACAGGCCTTGACTCCAAGGAACTGAATAACTTCAGACCCGTCTCCAATCTCCCCCTCCTATCCAAAATCCTTGAAAAATGCGTTCTTCAACAACTGACTCAGCACATGGATAGCATCAACCTTCTTGACCCCCATCAATCGGGTTTCAGAAAAGGCTATAGCACCGAGACCGCGATCCTTAACATCACAGACGACATCCACAAATCCCTCGATTCCAACCAATGTTGCCTCCTCATTCTCCTAGACCTATCGGCAGCCTTTGACACGGTTGATCACCAACTTCTCATCAAGGCTTTGCAAGAAAGGGTAGGTGCTGATGAGGTGGTCCTACGCTGGTTCTCCTCCTTCTTACACAGCCGCTCACAAAGGATAAAAATAAAAAACTGCACCTCCGACCTACACCCCATCAACAGGGGCATCCCCCAAGGTTCAGTGCTCTCACCTCAACTGTCCAACATATACATGGAACCCCTCACCACCCTACTCACAAATGCTAACATCCCTTTCCACCTCTATGCAGATGACACCCAGATCTATCTAGAAACCTCCTCCATAGATGACATTCACAAACTAAATGTCACTGTAAAAGAAATCCAACATTGGCTGTCGCTTAACCACCTAAAACTCAACCAAGATAAAACCGAAATCCTCCTCATCTCCAACAAAGAAGAGAACCCTCATATCTCGGAATGGCTAAAAGCTCTGGATGCTCTTAACGGCAATCACACTCTGACCCACTCCGTTAAATCACTAGGAATCACCCTAGACCCAAAACTCGACATGGCCAAACACATCAAGAACTCCGCAAAGAGTGCCTTCGTCAACCTGAAGCTACTTAACAAAATAAAACCATTCATCCCAACCAACGACCTCAAACAAGCCACCCAATCACTGGTGCTATCCAGACTCGACTATGGGAATGCCACCCTCACTGGTACAACTAAATCTCAGCTAGCTCCCCTCAAAACTACCCTAAACGCAGCAGCTAGAATGGTCACTGGAATCAGGAAATACGACCACATCTCACCAGCACTCAGAGAACTAAAATGGCTCCCAGTCGAGTTGCGTGCCAGTTTCAGAACTGCCTGCCTCACACACAAAGCCCTGCACACAGGTAAACCTGAGTATTTGGCTGCTAAGCTCAAGAGGGCTGGTCAGACAAGGAACCTCAGGAGCTCCAGCACCCTATTACTCATCCCTATGAAAACACGCAAACAAAAAACTGCCGCACGGTCCTTCGCCGGAAACGCACCCAAAATCTGGAACGCTATCCCAGTCGGTATCAGGACTATCTCATCCTTCACAGAATTCAAAAACACCTAAAAGTCCTTTTCCTCAACCGCTCTCTCCAGAACGGATAACCGCCATCTAAACGCAAATCCCTGCTCGTCGTCTCTCCCAGACACTGTAGCTCTAAGACTTACCTCCTCCCTGCTATTTGACCCCTATCTGCTCCTCCCCCCAACCTAAGTGGTTCAACCCCAAGACAACGTGCTCTCTATGAGGTTATCCCTGGACTCACGGACTACCTCAATGCTGCTCAGCACACTTGGACTTCCGAACCTATATGTAGAATACTGCTTTACTGTATCCACCCCATGACAACGTGACCTCTATGAGGTTATCTCAGGACTCGCGTACTACCTCAATGCTGCTCAGCACAGGTGGACTTTCCGAACCTATATGGAGAATACGGCTTTATTGTACGAATCTTGCTCAAAAACTGCTGTGAAGTGAATTTATATGTAGAATGCTGCTTTATTGTATGAATCTTGCTCAAAAACTGTTGTGAAGCGCTCCGATACCCTCGGGTCAGGCTAGCGCTATATAAAACTCCTTAATAAATAATAAAAATAAATAAAATAAGTATATTACATGGT
Organism: Calotriton arnoldi; assembly: GCA_963921515.1. Classification (NCBI taxonomy): domain Eukaryota; kingdom Metazoa; phylum Chordata; class Amphibia; order Caudata; family Salamandridae; genus Calotriton; species Calotriton arnoldi. The sequence goes on along the minus strand of CAWUFW010001319.1, from coordinate 1,369,956 downwards.
TGCCTCATTTATGTAGATGTCTGCTGAATGATAAGCCTTTATGCTTACAAGATTGTGGCGGATGGCAGCATGCACATGTCTAGTAGACTACATGCAACCTTGTGCACCCTGTCCAACAATTGCCTATCTTGGGTGCTAGAATGTCCAAGCCACCTGCAGCGCGGTACGAACAAGAGGCTGAAGGGGTAGACAGTGCAGCTTTTTTTTTCCAGGCCCTGCACTGAAAACACAATGACTACTAGACCTTCACTTTATACTTTGAGAATGACAACTCCTGCAGCGCTAAGGATCCCTTGGTATGAAGTAGGAGCACAGGCGGCCACATCTGGTCCTAGGTGAGCTTAGAAACTAATAGTCGCCAATTGGTAATTGACCCAGGACTCGGTTGGCTCAAAAATAGTTGAGAGGACAATATCATGATAAGTGCACTGGACACTAATTCTTCATTGGTTACAAGTGACAGGTGATCTCTTGTATCACCCTGACGTCACAGTAGTACAGAGGGTACGACCTGAGGAGAGCACAACAATGATTGGTTAGGGGTATTTTTGCCCCTTGTGGATTAGCTGGCCATCTTCTACCTCAAAGGAGCTCAGAGCCATTCCGAGGTAGACTGTTATAATGTCGGTCTGGTGGCTCAGTGGACTAATGCATCCACTGCAGGGGCCTGTGTTCGACCTCATGGTCACAGGTTCAAATCCCGGTGGGTCTACTCAGCCTTTCATCCATCTGAGGTTGATAAAATGAGTACCATTGAGTTGGGTAACAATAAACATCTGTTATTCAGTGCCAAGAGACCTGTGGGTGAACGTGCGCTTTACAAATACTTATGTTATGTTATATAGGGAGGGTGGGTGTTGCCAGGTTTTCATGATGGCCTCATACTTTGCCTCATGGTGTTTCAATGTTACTGGAGGGGACTAGAGAGCCAGACCTAAAGTGTGGACTCCAGTTAGGAGTATCAGAGACATCCTCTTTAACCAAGTCAAGAGGTACCAGCGGTTTAGGAAGAATAGTGCCTGTCTATATAGGCAGGAAGAAACATCATTTATCAAGTGTTTGGACAGCCAGCCTAATTATACCCTTGCCAGGAGGATGTATGATGGAACCACGCATGCCATTACCACACATGCCTTTACCACGCATTCATTACCATGCAATGCCTTTACCATGCATTGCCTTTATCACACAAGTCATTACCACGCATATGCCTTTACCACACATACCTATACAACGAAAATTTACGTATATCACAGGTAAGTGAAAAGTCTTTGTGTATATACACCCCTGTGTAAGTATGACACCCCTGGGTAATAGCTGCGCTTTATACCCCACGGACCACTGCCTACTCTTAAAAAACGAAACTGCAAAGTTTCATATTTTCTTTTTAAACGCATCCCGTTTTCCTTTAAGAAAAATAGACTGAATTAAAAAAAAAAATAATAGGATTGCTTTATTAAAAAGCAATCCCAGACATGGTGGTCTGCTGACCTCAGCAGACCACAATCCCTGTGATGGCTGTGATTCCTAATGGGTCGCAAACTGCGACCTACCTCATTAATATGCATGAGGTAGGTCTATTTGCGACCCACTAGGAATTGCTAATGAAACTCAAAAGAGTTTCATTCATGTGAAATACCGATTTCCTAATTGCAGTTCGGAGAGAATCGCAATCAAGAAATCGGTATTCCTGATGTTAGTACACCTGGTCCTATCTACCTTGGTCTTAAATTGTAAATATACGTTAGGTAAATGCATTAAAAAACACAAGTGTACAATGTGCTATCTAGTACTGTCCTGGTATCAGACTTCAATTTCCACCTTCCATGCCTCTTTCCTTCTGGTTTCTTTATACTGTCTTCAACTTCATAAACCACATTGTTCTATGTACAGCACCTCATGCTCATGCCACACACAAATACTCTCTATAATTCACTTTGCTGCTCCTGGATCAATCAATCAATCCATCAATCAATCAATCATAGCATTTGTAGAGCGCACTACATACCCGTGAGGGTCTCAAGGCGCTGAGGGGGGTACTGCTACTGCTCGAAGAGCCAGGTCTTCAGGAGTCTTCTGAAGGTCAGCAGGTCTTGGGTCTGCCGTAGGCGGATGGGGAGGGTGTTCCAGGTTTTGGCGGCGAGGTGGGAGAAGGATCTGCCGCCGGAGGTCGCTCTTCGGATGCGGGGTATTGTGGCGAGGGCGAGGTCGGCGGAGCGAAGCTGGCGGGCGGGGGTGTAGAGGCTGAGTCGTCTGTTGAGGTAGGCAGGTCCGGTGTTGTGCAGTGCCTTGTGTGCGTGGGTGAGGAGCTTGAAGGTTATCCTCTTGTTGACGGGGAGCCAGTGCAGGTTTCTCAGGTGAGGGGTGATGTGGCTGCGGGGAGGATGTCGAGGATCAGGCGTGCAGAGGCGTTCTGGATGCGTTGCAGCCGTTTCAGGAGTTTGGCAGAGGCTCCAGCGTAGAGGGCGTTTCCGTAGTCCAGCCTGCTGCTGACGAGGGCCTGGGTGACCGTTCTTCTCGTTTCGGTGGGGATCCACTTGTAGATCTTGCGGAGCATGCGGAGGGTGTTGAAGCAGGCGGAAGAGACGGCGTTGACCTACTTAGTCATGGAGAGGGTGGAGTCGAGGATGACTCCTATGTTGCGTGCGTGGTCGGTGGGTATTGGGGCTGCTCCAAGTGCGGTCGGCCACCAGGAGTCATCCCAGGCCGAGGGGGTGGATCCGAGGATGAGGACCTCCGTATTGTCAGAGTTCAGCTTCAGTCGGCTGTTCCTCATCCATTCGGCGACGGCCTTCATTCCTTCGTGGAGGCTTGTTTTGGCGGTGTGGGGGTCTTTGGTGAGGGAGAGAATCAGCTGGGTGTCATCGGCGTAAGAGATGATGTTGAGGTCGTGCAGTCGGGCGACGTGGGCTAGTGGTGCCATGTAGATGTTGAACAGCGTTGGGCTGAGGGATGAGCCCTGGGGTTCGCCGCAGATGATCTCGGTGGCCTCGGAGCGGAAGGGGGAAGGCGGACGCTCTGTGTTCTGCCGGAGAGGAAGGAGGTGGTCCAGTATAGGGCCTTCTCTTTGATTCCGGCGTCGTGGAGGCGTGTGTGTAGTGTGTGGTGGCATACCGTGTCGAAGGCGGCTGACAGGTCCAGGAGGATGAGGGCCGCGGTCTCTCCGTTGTCTAGCAGGGTCCTGATGTCATCGGTGGCGGCAATGAGGGCAGTTTCGGTGCTGTGGTTGCTGCGAAACCCGGACTGGAACGGGTCCAGGATGCTGTTCTCCTCGAGGTAGCGGGTCAGTTGTTTGTTGACGGTCTTCTCGATGACCTTCGCCGGGAACGGGAGTAGGGAGATGGGCCGGAAGTTCTTGAGGTCCTTGGGGTCCGCCTTGGGTTTCTTGAGTAAGGCGTTGATCTCGGCGTGCTTCCAGCTATCCGGGAAGGTTGCTGTCTCGAAGGAGATGTTGATGGCTTTCCGGAGATGGGGTGCGATGGTGGTGCTGGCTTTGTTGAAGATGTGGTGTGGGCATGGGTCTGACGGAGATCCGGAGTGGATGGTGTTCATGATCTTGATGGTGTCGTCGTCGTTTATGTTGGTCCAGGAGAGCAGGCGGTTGGTGTGGATGTTGGTCGTGGGGGCGGGGATCTCAGTGGTTGTCGGGGCGATCGTGGTGTGGAAGCTGTCGTGGATGTCAGCGATCTTGCGATGGAAGAAGGCGGCCAACGAGTTGCATAGGTCTTGTGAAGGTGGGATGTCGTTGGTGTTGGAGCTGGGGTTAGAGAGTTCCTTCACGATGTTGAAGAGCTCTTTGCTGTTGTGTGCGTTGTTGTCTAGGCGGTCTTTGAAGGAGGCCCTTTTGGCGGATCTGATGAGGTGATGGTGTCTGCGGGTGGCGTTCTTGTGGGCTGCGTAGCTGTCCGGTGTTTGTTCGCGGTGCCAGTTCTTCTCTAGCTTTCGGCAGGTTTGCTTGGAGGCCCGGAGGTCTTCAGTGAACCAGCTGGCTTTCTTGCTGGTGTGGCTGTTGGGGGGTTTCTTGAGCGGGGCGAGGGTGTTGGCGCAGTCGTCGATCCACTGTCTGAGGTTGCGGGCGGCGGTGTCGGGGTCGGTGGGGTCGGCTGGTGGGCACCAGGCTAGGGTGGTGGTTAGCTGGTCTTCAGTGACTTTGCTCCAGCAGCGGCGAGGCATCTGTTGGGTGCGGTGGTGCGTGGTGGCTTTCTGGAAGGTGAAGTGGATGGTCGGTCCAGTGGAGTTCGGTGGTGTGACTGAAGGTGACGTGGGAGCTTGCGGAGAAGATGGGGTCAAGCATGTGGCCGGCGGAGTGGGTGGGAGTTGTGATGAGTTGTCTGAGTCCGAGGTTGGCGAGGTTGTCGATCAGGGTGGTAGAGTTGGTGTCGTTGTTGTTCTCGAGGTGGAAGTTCAGGTCCCCGAGGAGGATGTAGTCCGTGGAGGCGAGGGCGTGAGGGCTGACGAAGTCGGTGATGGAGTCGCTGAACTGTGGTCGAGGTCCGGGGGGTCTGTAGACGAGGGTTCCTCTGAGGGTGGTGTTGGGGTCGGTGTGGATCTGGAAGTGCAGGTGTTCGGCGGTGCTGAGGGTGTCGTCGTTGTTGGTCGAGACTCTGAGAGTGTTCCTGTGGACGATGGCGATTCCTCCTCCTACTCCGTTGGTGCGGTCCCTGCGGGAGATCTTGTAGCCTTCCGGGATGGCAATGGCGATGTCGGGTGCCGAGGAGGGGTTCAGCCAGGTCTCCGTCAGGAATGCGACGTCAGGGGAGGTTGAGTCGAGTAGGTCCCAGAGTTAGACGGCGTGTTTGCGGGCGGAGCGGGTGTTGAGAAGAATGCAACTGAGGTGGTTGGGTTTGTTCCTGGTCGGCGGGTTGGCGGGCTGGGTGCTGGATCAAGGTCTGTGCAATGTCAAGTAGCTAAAATAAAATAAGGTGCAGTGATTCTAATGCCGCTGTGAAATAAACATTTCAAATAAGATGCTATAATGTGTGCAGCATCACTATTCAAAGAATGCTTGGCCTGCATCTAAACAAAGAACAAACCACAATATCTTGAAGTATGTGCCTAGGTATTAACAATATCAATAATCATTAAACTCTTAGACTGTAGATCAATTTCTTCTACACTTAAAGTTAATCATCTAATGAAAATGAATACCAATACCCAAATATTTCAGTATTTCTTGTAGATTACATGGGTATAGGTGTGAACTTATCAATTTCATTCATCTTCATCCCTCAGAAACTAAATCTATGTTTAATGTTTTGCAAAGATCATTGTAAAAGAAGTTCCAATGACATGGCATGGTGACTACAAAGCAATGATACATACATATGAGTGCATTAAGGATCAACACTGTGAAAATAAGTAATAAGAATTCATTTCAATTGTTCTATTAAAAACATATACAAATTCGTTAGAATAGAAACACCAATTCCTAAGTTATGGAAAATACTACATAAGTACAAAAGGCTAAAATATTTAGCATTATTTAACACATCACAAATAATTCCTCTGCTGATGTGCCCTCCTCATTCTCAATGAACCCAAGGAAGCAAATTGCTTCCCATCTACAGAGTTCTTTAAGGCTGATCTAAATAATCGATTTCTAAGAGAATCATAATGTCTGCAAAGTAAAATAAAATGCTTCACATCTTTCATTTCACCGGGATGATAGCTGTACATATCTTTGTACATATCTCTCATTTCTTCTTTTTGCTTATTCTGATATGTAGCCTTCTTTGTCCCTAGAGGAAGGTGTTAAGCCTTAACTAACGGGTCTCGGGGAAACAGATGTCATTCTGGTACCTGTCCTTCCCCAAGGTATATATACACCTATTGTACAGAGACAACAAGGATAGTTCATGAGCCTGCTCTTAGACCAGCAATAAAGAAAGATTCTTGCTGGTATTTTTTTAAATGTTTTAATTAGATATTTCACTGCACTTCGGACCACACCATATCATCAAATCCTGACATGAGTGGGACAGCTAGGATTATTGTGTCTGCCCAGTATGGTTAACCACTGTTAAACATATGTAATAGTACGTAGGTTCACATTGACCTTTGTGCCGCTTAATGCTTTAAGCAAGTTAAAAGTAGAGATTGACCCAATTCTTAACCCAATCATTAACAGAGAGTAGCCCTTTTGGAAGGGTGGCAATGTGTTACATTTTTATCCCTTAAGTGGCAAGCATGTTGCTTTCACATATGCCAACCCAATATGGTCCTTGTCAATCTTATCATTATATGGGAATGAACTTGAAGGATCTGCTGATGAGAAAATGATTGAGCAGCAGTGCACCAGATAAAATTACTTCTCGGTTCTCTCATGTGGAAGCTTTTCCCTTTACATATGTTTTGTTCCCAGTGGCTGGATGAATGTGCATAGCATTGTGGCTCTTTATATGGTCGAGGATGTTTTCCACCTCAGTCCCAATGATTGCCCTTCATTGCATTGAAATCGCCTCAGCTCTATTTCTACATGTACTATTTGTGTCAAATTAATGCATACAATATACTATAGTCTAAAAACACATTGGTTCACTTGGAGGAAGCCATAAACCTCTGCTTCCTAGGCATAAACAATCATTTGCTTGCTCTTCATGTCAATCCAGTTTAAACCCAGCCATATGCAAATTAGTCTTGACCCTCCTCCCCATGGGAAAAGTCCAGCCCGAACTGCCAGGCCGTGAGGGGTGATACCCCGAAACCGGTCCCAGGATGCTTGTTTCTGGTCCACAGAGGACCTGGCATGGCAGTTCGGGCTTGACTGTTCCAAGAGGAGCAGGGTCAAGACTGATTTGCATATGGCTGGGTCTAAACTGGAATGGCATGGTGAACAAAAGAAGGATGGATTTAATCCAGATCTCCTGACTGGGGATGAATGTTTGATTTGTTCCGCATTCCGTTTATCATTTGTGTGTCTTTTGCTTTCTTGCCCTAAGTGCGCCAGGTATGCCCAGACGTGGATCCCGGGCTCACTGTGCCACTGGATTCAAGCTAGCCTGGCTGATGAGGGGTGGTACCCCGAAACTGGTCCCAGGATGCTTGTTTCTGGTCCAGGGCTGACCTGGCTTGGCAGTCGGGCTGGACTGTTCCCATGAGGATCAGGGTCATGTGGCTGGGTCTAAACTGGGGTGGCATGGTGAGCAAAAAAGGATAGATTTAACTCAGATCTCTTAACTGGGGGTGAATGTTTGATTTGTTCCGGCCATCATTTGTTTGTCTTTTAACTTTCTAAAAGTGGCATTTCTAAAACAGTAATGTTAAATCCAACTTTACCAGTAAGGAGGATTTATCATTACCATTCCAATGACATGAAATATAACAGCCACTCCTTCTCAATCAGGAATTACAGCTTAAATATTTAATTAGGTATTCCCAATGTTAACCTATGAGAGGAGTAGGCCTCACAGTAGTGAAAAACGAATTTAGGTGTTTTTCACTACCAGGACATGCAAAACTTAAAAATACATGTCCTACCTTTTACTTACACAGAACCCTGCCCTACGGGCTACCTAGGGCCTACCTTAGAGGTGACTTATGTGTAAGCAGGCAAAACGTTTAGGGGAAGACCACCCTAAGGCTGACAGGTCTAACACGCACAGACTGGAATAGTGTTGTAAAGTAGAAAGGCATAGCGTGAAGTGGCGTAAAGTGGAGTGGTGTAGAGTGGAGGGGCGTAGAGTGAAGTGGCTCAAAGTGGGGTGGTGGAGAGTGGAGTGGTGTTTCTTGTAGATTGGGGTGTTGTACAATGGAGTGGTGTGTCATAGAGTAGAGTGGAGTGGCAGGTGATAGAGTGGAGTGGCATGTCGTAGAGTGGAGTGGCATGTCGTAGAGTAGAGTGGCATGTCAGAGTGGAGGGGCATGTCATAGAATGGAGTGGCATGTCATAGAATGGAGTGGCATGTCAGAGTGGAGTGGCATGTCGTAGAGTAGAGTGGCATGTCAGAGTGGCATGTCGTAGAGTGTTTAAGAGTGGAGGGGAGTGGAGTGGCGTGTCATTAAGTAAAGTGAAGTGGCGTGTCGTAGAGTGGAGTGGCATGTTGTAAAGTAGAGTGGCGTGGCGTAATGTGGTGTAGAATGGAGTTGCGTGGCATAGAATGGAGTGGTGTGTCGTGGAGTGGGGTACAGTGGAGTGGCACAGAGTGGCGTGGAGTGGAACGACGTGGAGTTTCGTAGAGTGGTATAAAGTGGCATAGAGTGGAGTAGGGTGGAGTGGCGTAGTATGGAGTGTGCATGGTGTGGCAGCGCACTACCATTACAGACAACACATTTTCTGTTGAAATTACTATTACACTTGCACAGACCCTGATAAAACTATGCAGCGCACAAACGATAATGTATGGAAACAGCATCACCTAGTGTATTGATTTCTTTTGACGGTATTAAAATATTTGTTTCCACCATACTTGAGAATAACAAAAAATGTGCTTAATTTGTGCTTTCCTAATTCTGAAATATTTTGAAACATCTGCATAGTTCATTAACAGACATTTAAATTTAGTTGTGTGCTAAAAAAAAGCCTTTCCTTTCACAGCGATATTGTCACATAAATCATCTCACTTTGGAGTCAGAGAAAGAAAAGTAAACACCAAGCTCCCTCAGAAGACAGAGCCTGACATTTGGCCTCTGCCTTTCAATGCACAGTGTTAGAAATAGGGGTCTCTAGTTAGCAGAAGTAGGTACTTTTGTCCAAATAGGGACCCTTGCTTCTAGTCAGGGTAAGGGGGATACACTTCTAAAATAACTCCTGCTCACCCCCTTGGTCCCTTAGCATGAGCAGACAGGCTTATCTCAGAGGCAGTCTGTAAAGCATTTGTGAACACATACAGTAGTACTGTGAAAACACTACAAATGGACACCACACCAGTTTAGAAAAATAAGTAATCTTTATCTAAACCAAAACTAGACCAAACAACAAAAATCCACAATACAGTAATAAAAATATGACTTTCAGATGGTAGAAATAGTTCAGTTCAAAGCAAATTGCAGATGCAACACTTTTCTCACAAAGTACCTGGGATGCGTCACGCAAACAAACAAAACGGGCCGCAGGGAAGGTGATGCGTTGGTTCCTTACACTCAGGGAAGGTGATGCGTCGGATCCTTGCTCCGGGGGAGGTGATGCGTTGGTTCCTTACCGGAGAGGAGGTGATGCGTCGGTTCCTTACCGGAGAGGAGGTGATGCGTCGGTTTCTTACTGCATGGGGAGGTGATGCGTCCGTTTCTTATTGCGTCCCCCAACGATGCGACAAACTCGGCACCTCGATGCGATGCAATGATTCGGGACGATGCGTGAACTCGTGCAGCTGCACAGCAGGCCTTGCATCGAACTCGGTGCGATGATCGCGGACTTCGGAGATCGGTGCACTCGATGCGGCGTGCAGCGATTTCTCGAGCCGGGCAGGCGCTGCAACAGTTTTTTCGGCGATGCGTCGAAAACAGGTGCAGATGCGTCTCGCTTCTTCAAAGTTGCGTGGTTTTTCCAGCTCCCAGCGGAAAACAGTCTCTGGAGGTCCAGAACAGCAGCAGGCACCTCTTTGCAGGTTAGAATTCCCAGCAAGAAAATTCAGGGGAGCTTGTGGTGAAGTCTTTGTATCCCTGAGACTTCAAAACAGGAGGCAAGCTCAGTTTCAAGCCCTTGGAGATCTTCTTTCATGCAGGTGACAAAGCAAACAGCAAAGTCCTTTTCTCCTTTCCTTGGCAGCAAGTAGCCACTGCAAGCCAACCTGAGACAGCAAACAGCACAGGGGCAGTATTCCGCCTCAGCTTCTCTGGCTCTTCTCCTTGGCAAAGGCTCCTCTTGATTTCCCAGAAGTGATCTAAAAGTCTGGGGTCTGGGCCCCTCTTTTTATACACAAAAATATTTTGTTCCCAGCCAAAACCAGTTCTGTCCTCACTGGTGCAGCTTCCTGGCAGCAGGTGGAGACAGCATTGTTGAAGGCAGACCAGGCACATTGAGGTGAAAGGAAATCTCCTCCCCCTACTCTAAATGCAGCCCAGGTCTATTCAGCCCAGCCCTGACTCATCAGACTTCTGGAGCCACTGCCCCTCTCCAGCCCGTTTCTTGTAGAGTGGGGTGTTGTAGAATGGAGTGGTGTGTCATAGAGTGGAGTGGCAGGTGATAGAGTGGAGTGGCATGTCGTAGAGTAGAGTGGAATGTCAGAGTGGAGTGGCATGTTGTAGAGTGGAGTGGCATGTCGTAGAGTAGAGTGGCATGTCGTAGAGTAGAGTGGCATGTCGTAGAGTAGAGTGGCATGTCGTAGAGTAGAGTGGCATGTCATAGAGTGGCATGTCGTAGAGTATTTAAGAGTGGAGGGGAGTGGAGTGGCATATCATTAAGTAAAGTGAAGTGGCGTGTCGTAGAGTGGAGTGGCATGTTGTAGAGTAGAGTGGCGTGGCGTAATGTGGTGTAGAATGGAGTTGCGTGGCATAGAATGGAGTGGTGTGTCGTGGAGTGGGGTACAGTGGAGTGGCACAGAGTGGCTTGGAGTAGAACAACGGGGAGTGGAGTTTCGTAGAGTGGTATGAAGTGGCATAGAGTGGAGTAGGGTGGAGTAGCGTAGCATGGCGTGTGCATGGTGTGGTAGCGCACTGCCATTACAGACAACACATTTTCTGTTGAAATTACTATTACACTTGCACAGACCCTGATAAAACTATGCAGCGCACAAATGATAATGTATGGAAACAGCATCACCTAGCCAGACATGCAATACACAAATCTAGCTGAGCACACTGGATGGTTAGGCAAGAAAATACCTACTTTCTAAAAGTGGTATTTTCAAACATAGAATGTAAAAATCACCCTCACTAAAAGATGCATTTTAACATTCTGAGTTCAGGCATACTAAACTTTATTTTTCTACCTTGTTCCCAGGGCCAGTTATGTTGATAAGATGTTATAAACAAACTCCCCATTCTGTCCTATGGGGCAAGATAGCCTTTCAATAGTGAAAAACGAAATTGGCAGTATTTCACTATCAGGATATGTTACACACACCAGTACATGTCCTACCTTTCACATACACTGCTCCCTCCCCACAGGGGTACCTTGGGCCTACCTTAAGGGTGTCTGACTTGTAAGAAAAGGGAAGGTTAGGGCCTGGCAAGTGAGTGCACTTGCCAAGTCGACATGGCAGTACCAGACTGCACACAGGCTCTGCAATGGCAGGCCAGAGTTACATTTACAGGCTGCCTCTGTGGGTGGCACAAACAGTGCTGCAAGCCCACTAGCAAAAGACACACAATTGATGGACGGAATGCAGAACCAATCAAAACATTCATCCCCAGTCAAGAGATCTGGGTTAAATTAATCATTCTTTTGCTCACCATGCCACCCCAGTTTAGACCTGGCCATATGCAAATCAGTCATGACCCTGTGCCTCATGGGAACAGTCCAACCCGAACTACCAAGCTAGCCCACTAGCAGCATTTTGATTTACAGGCCCCGGGCACACACGGTGCAATGTACTAGGGACTGACTAGTAAATCAAATAGCCAATCATGGAAACACCAATCCATAACAGTAATTTACAAAGGGAGCACTTGCACTTTGGCACTGAACAGTAGTGGCAGAGTGCCCAAAGCATCTAGACCAGCAAAACGGAGTCCAACACACAGCAAAAACACAGGAGGCAAAGGCAAAAATGCAGGGGAGACCCATGCCAATGGTGCCAGGTCTAACACACAGCAAATGTGACAATAGAAGAACAAAATGTAAAGCCATGTTTACAGAAACCAAGCACTCATGGAAGAATATAAGGAGCGGTGATAAACAGGCTATGCTCCACGGGAGGAACTAACTCAAGCTGAACAGCCTAAAACAAATAAAGACAGAAAATAAAAAGAAAACAACTAAACACAAAGTCAGTGGTAAGCAGTGGGTGGAATTCATTCCCTGAGAAGCTTTTCTAATGCCCCAAGAATTCTTTAACAAACCAGACAGCTGCTCTATCTGTTAGGCTTCGGTCTAAACAGGAAGACTTTATGGCATCATGGCCATTACAAGCATTATAGGTAAGGGAAAGTGAGTTTATTAAAAAGTAAAAAAAGACTATCAAATGTCTGTGAGGGCCACTATTCTCATACAGTAAGGAAGGGAACAAGCAACTGGTATCAGCAGATATTGTACGATTAAAGAAAAGAAAAGAAGGAAGAAATGGCAATTCATAAAGCACTGTGTTGGTAATGTAAGGAATTTGGTTATTAGTTGAAGAGGATAAGTACCCACCTCAAATAATAATCACAATCCTCGTCAGAGTTTACCCTAACAGTCACTAAATCAATGTGAGCTCATCCCCTTGGTAGATATGACTCAGAGCAGAGAGGCTTAACTTAGAACACTCTGTACAGAATTTATGCACTACTAAAACAGTAATAAAGTCGAAATGCAAAACAATAAAACCCCAAAATGACTTAGAAAAATAAAGTAACACTTAAACAATAAAAAGGACACCAAAATAATAAAAGTCCAGTTAGGAGTACCTGAGTGAAGAATATAAACTTTTAAGTACAAATGGCGCAAAGAAGCCATATTTGCTGCAAAGTGTTATTTGCATGGTCGTAAGGCTCTACATATTAGAGCCCCAACATGTTATGTTGAAGGTTGATTCACTTCCGCTTGACATTAACCTTCTTCGTCAAATCTCACAGTCATTAACCACATGTGGGCTGATACAAAGGAAGTGTCTGTACTATGGCCACACGCTGCTCGTAACCATTACAGTGAAAAAGCCCTTTCAAAGCTAATAGGTCTGGCCTTTGCAAGCATGCAATGTTTTTTATTGTTAGCAATAGTCTTTAAAAGTCAAATGTACTCAAAAGTAAATATGCTGCCTTCTGAAAGGTAGCGTGTATATGCATGCCTGCCAAGTATCACGCATCAGGCGTGACACTAGCGCATTTCAGTGTGGTAATCCGCATTACCGCACTGAAATGCATTGTCACGCATATGCGTAGAGGCTCAGCACTCTGACTGTGAAGTGCTACCACGGTAGTAGAAGCTGTGCTCCATTAGGAGAAGCGGCATGAGCCTGGTGCGCTGCTGGCAGCATGCAGTGGACAAAGTGTGAGCTATCTGACCTCCGCCTGCTGCACACCTAGTGAAGCATTGCAAACTAATTTATCTTTTGAGAGTCTGAGTTGGCAGGCACCCACCGCGCCGCGACCTGGGGGCTGGCTGCATTCATCAACCGAGCCTCACTCTCTCAGCCCGGCCGTGGCGCAGCCTTACGTGACTTGGCTGTCACAACAAACGGGTCGCCAAACGGACAGGGTCCAGGTAAGTGTACATTCCGGGCAGAGCTGGGTGCTGATAAATAAAAGCGAAGACAGAGCAGCTGTTATAATGTGAGGCTGTTTATCAGCCGCGCATGTGATTCGACAGCTCTTGTGTACAGGACACGGCGGAGTTTATTGGGTTAGGAGGCGGCAGTTCTCTGCTAGTTTCCTGTGCCCTGCACTCCACGTCCGGACCAAGTGACACCGCGTTGTGGCCTTTTCTGTAACTGGTGTTCGTTGGCAGCCGTGCCCGTGGGCAGCATCCCCCCTGCTTTATGCCTCTTAGCCAGTGTGATGCCGGGTATCTTGGTGTTGTGCATGAGGTGAGGCGAGCTGCTGGATTTATTTCAGTTTGTTAATCAGTCTCCCCACTTCAGCTGCAAAACTGTGACACTAATAAACATTTGCATATCATTAGGAAGAAAGTAAGGAAGGGAAGTGAAAGAAGGGCATTAGGGACCGGAAGGGAGAAGTGGAGTTATAGGGATGAAAGATAAACGGAAGGAGCATAAAAGAAATGAATAGCTCAAACACAGAAGGAAAAAAGAGGTAATGTTAAAGCAACGCTTTGTTTTTGAAAGTTTCTGAGTTTCATGTGCGAGTTTTCAGTATTGAACTGGAAGTCAACAGATGCTGTTTTGGTCACTCATGGCACCATCATGGACAGTTCAGAGTCTAGTGAAGAGACCCTGGAGTTGGTGTGTTCTATGGAAGAGTTTACAGATCTCAATAACGGCACCAGCTGCAGAGGAAAGCTTTCAGCTCACCACACTCAGATTCAGCAGTGCAAGCTTTCCTCATGATTTGACTGTGTGTGTGTGATGTTATTTATTTGGTGGTGTACAGTTGTGCATGTTAGAGTAATTATGTGTGTCAAGACAAGTGTTTGGCGGAGTGAGATAGTGAGTGTTTGTTGTAGTTGCCAAGTGTGGTGGTGATAAATCTCTGACCTTCTTCGCTAATCCTCTCTTTAAACTCAGGAGCTAAAGATGTGATGCTACGGCCTCCCCTCAGGTGGGTGACACGTTTCTTGGTGGTACTTACTTTCCTTTCTTCCATAGGTTTATGTCAGCTGACATATTACTTAAGAATTGAAGTGCGAAGCAATAGAACTTAGCCATCAGTCCCAGTACATATGTCAGCATTATATCTCCTCAGACACCCCCAGCCAATGCTTAATTAAGATGGGGCCCACCAACACTAATTTTTGGAGGCCAGCACTTATTTTTCTTCATCATGACTTTGACCCAGAGTAAGAGAGAGAAAAACAACAAGGAGAAAGAAGGAGGATAGTATTTTATATGCTTCCCTCGTCTTCATTGCTTGATTTTGCTCGCGAGAAAGTGTCACTCATAGTCGTTGAATGTCACTCATAATTACACTGAAATTATGAAAATGTCACACATAAGCAATCTGAAACCTTGGCAGCTATGTATATGTTTGCAACTAAACATAAATCAATCAAAACCGACCCATCGCAAAAATAAATTGCGAATAATTTAATACAGACAAGTGAAAGCAGAGATTGGCACACCAGCCTTGCACTGAAGTGGACTACTTTTTAGGTGGATGTGCACGTGTATACAAGTAAACGCAGTCACATACAGCAAAGAGTGCGAATAGTTTAAGTGGTCTGACCCTTTGTCTCATGCTCTATGATCGGCACAAGAAAAAATTTAAATGATAGGTTATTAGATCAACAATTAAATATATGTGTATGTGTTTTTTTCATTTTGTTTTTGGAAAACATGAGGGTGACTAAACAATTAAAACTCTCTAGGACAGACCCAAAAAGGTTATTTGTTGGTGTGCTGCAAGGAAGAATTCTGGATGGTAGAGGCTGTTACTCCTTTCATTGATTTAAACAAAAATCATAGAGGGTATCGTGGCTAAGCAAACTAGGCACCAATATGTGGGTGCAAAACCACCTTTATATCCAACTCACCGTGTGGAGCTTTCAACGACTAATTATTTAACATAAAACTAAATAGAAGCTTTATTTGTTTTATTGCCTGATCTTACATCACCATGAGCAGCTTTCAAAAACTAATTATTTCACATAAAACTAAACAGAAGCTTTATATGTTGTATTGTCTGATTTTTTCTGCCAAAATCAACAGATGTTACACATTAGAAATTGCAAGTAGGTCTCATGGTAAGCGCGCAGCGCGCGGAGTGACCTCTCGCGACACCCCCCCACCCCCCGCCCCCCCTTCCGGTTCCTGTTTCCTCCCGCCTGTGGCAGGAAGCGCTGGAAAGCCCGTCTACTCACAGCTCCAGGATGAGCACCACGTCGGTTCTATTCTCGTACACGTCGTGTAATGTGACAATGTTCGGGTGCTGGATCTGCTGCAGGATGTTCACCTCGCGCTCGATCTCCTCGCGCCGCACCCCCCGCCGGCTGACCCGGCTCTGGCGCTTCTTGATGAACTTGGCCGCGTAGTCCACCCCGGTGCTTTTCTCTTTGCATTTCTTAACTATTGCAAATTGCCCACTGCAACAAAAAAGACGCAATGAGAACATTGAGTAATGTATTGCAAAAGCACAAATCCCTCATTAATATAATCCAATCTTTGCTCATATTGATATTGCAAAATGGTGCTTTTAGTGAGACGCTAGAACCTCTTTCTTCCACAAGACAACATTTTATATTTTGTCCCATTTTAGTCTGTATCATCAAAATGCCTCGTTATAAATGTTATCCTTATGGATAAAATAAAGGAATTACCAAATACAAATGATCTGACATGCACACATAGTATGTCCCCATTTCAGTTATAAAGAAGAAAAAAAGCAATGAACTGATTTGAAGCTTAAACACTACTATAGCCACAAAAATCTCATTGTTTTAGAGGGAAAAACATGACGAATATGTTTTGCTTTTACTGGGAAAGGGCATTAAAGCCACCAAACACTGAAACACCTACATAGAATGAAAATAAACCAATTTAAATTCATGTTCCATTCAGATCAGCTTATCTGAGTATTCAGAAACCCGAAGACTTTTTCCAGGGTTTCTATTAAAAGAACATAGTTGCTACTGTACAAGGGTTTATGTAGATTGGGAGGACGTCATTGCTTTAAGAAAAAATAAGCCTTGGTTAATCGCAGCCTTATTTCTTACTAGAATAAAACTTGGTTAATCAGAGCCGATTTAAAATGCCTTGAGTTACAGACAAAACTAGAACAAATAGTTCTAGTCAGTAAAAGAAATGGGCAAGGAATAGTTATTCATGTGTGATAACTCTTCTTGCCCTCCCTCCACTGATAGGAACTGTATCACCATATGAGAGTACCTACATAGCATACATTGAGTAGAAGACGCGCTTGTGCATTACACACCATGTTTCATATTTCAATCCTGTGCATTGCAGCCTCTATTCTTGTACATGTGCCAATAATCATAAGAGTCTCTGCTGCATTAGAAGTCTGAAAACTACGAACTTGTTTCTAGTTTTACATCCAACACCATCTGTTCTCCGTGCTCTCCATGCAGAGACCGATGAGAGGAAGAAGATGGAACCAAGAGAAAAGGTTTCCATGTACCTCCTATCTGTACTACATACCTGCTCTGGAGATGGTAACTTACCAGTGATATTTTCTAAATGCTGTGGGTAGACCATGTGGTTGCCTTGAAGATCAGTGAATTGACGATATTGCCTAGATATCTAAATTACTCTACTTTCTTTCCAGTGCCATGGACATGAGCCCTTCTAAATACTGAATAAGTTGGCGCAATATTAAGATTTACAGTAGACTGTCAAATGAGGAAAGGACTTCCTTGCTTGCATCCCCTCACTTTACTTATCTGAGGAAAGAAACTAGGGAAAGCTCAGCACCCCTAAACTAAGCAATGCAGAATTAGAAGTTCCTAAAAGTTATTAGAAGTTCTTCTGATACAATCATTCTGATAGAGACTGTTGCTTTAGAAGCACAAGGCTTCTCCATTTAATGTCTAAATGAGATGACAGTGGGCAACAAGGGGACCATCGTATTCACATGAAAAATATGCATGAATGTCAATCCTGTATTTTGTATGTCACTAACATGTCACCGTGGAGTCACTTCAGATCCCTTGCTTTCTCGTCTGCTAAAACACTGATGTAAACAGTTGCGTTGTCCTTCTCTTTTGGTTTTAAAAGCCCGATTTCCTTTCTTTCTGCGAAGCTGATGCCATGAGAAAATAACTTGTCACATACATGGCAAGACAAGGACATACCAGGAGCAGTAGCTCCAAGAGTGTGTTGTCCAAATTGGATCACAGAAAGTGGGTATGACCAGTGCCAATAATTGTACATTGGGGACAGTCTGATACCAGCTAGGATGTACAACTGGAATTGGCAGCTTGATCGTGAACAGGAGGGCTGGCATGCTGCGTAACTTAGTAGTTTAATCACTCGATAGTAGCCAACAGTGGCATTCACTATTCCAAGAGGCTGCCTTGAATGTCTTACTCCCCTGCCACCCCCAGGACACTGTGCACATAGCACACGGCTAAGGAATGCAGGAACGAACAATGAGTGAAAGCTGCTGCACAGATGGACACTGTGGACTATTTTTCATTCTGCTGTGCCATTAAAAACTCTGATCGGGAGTGTCTGTTCACACAGCCCTTACAAGTTACAAGGCTAAGATGTGGGTTATGCAAGCAAGCATATAAAGCTGCAGGCCTCCACACTAAGGGCACAAAGCACCTCCATTCATCACATTTGACAGTCTGCAATCGCAGTCCTCCAGGTCAGGATGTATAGAGTGCCTTCTGAAGCACCGGGCCTGGTAATATTGTACCCAAATAGGGCTTTGGGAGGGGCGGCCGACCACCGGGAGGCCTGCCCCTCCCGGGGGATTTTGGGCCGGGGGGCAGCCAGAGCCCAGTTGGGCTTGTTGGGCTTCCCCGGTCCATTTTGGGCTAGGTTTGGGCGGTTTTTGGGCTGGGGGCCTATATGGCCGGCCATTTTACGTCACTGACCACCATTTCGGTGGAAGTGACACGACAGCCTGATAGAGGGGTTTTTTCCTGGTAGGGAAGCTGTTTTTGGTCTGGCGTTGGCGCGATTCTTGCTGGTACAGCATTCTTACCCAACCGATGGCACACAGTCAGGATCCCGCGTGGTGGAGGCACTCCGCCTTCTGGAGGACGCGGGCCGCACGGACATGCTGCGGTCCGGCGTTAAGGTGAGGCCACCCAGGAGGGCGGCGAGCGGGGTCGCGGCGGCTGTGCTAGCATGCGAGCCGCCGCGAGCACGCAACGGCAAAATATAGAGGCAGGGGCGCGGCCGCACTGCTGCACGCGGCCGCGCCGAGAACGCACACGTGGCGGGGGGCGTGGCGCGGCTCCGCGGCCCGCGCTGCTTTTCAAGGAGGGGGCACGGGGGCCGGAAAGGCGCCGATTAGCAGGGCGCAGGGGAAAAAGGGGCGGTGGGGGCCCCCGTGTTAGTTGGGAACGTAGGCGTGGAGGGGGGAGACCAGGGGGCTGTCACCTCGCAGTTGGTCAGTGGTTGGGCCTCCCCGCTTTTGATTGAAAGCGGGGAGGAGTATGAGGAGGCAGGGGGCCCGGAGGAAGCCAGGGGCGGGGGATGGGACTAGATGGGGGGACGGGGGTTTCAGGCGATGGACCCAGGTGCCGGGGTGGGGGCGAAGGGCCCCGCAGGTAGACAGGGGGAAGCACGGTCAGTGCGTGAGGCACTATCTCCGTCAGGTTTGGGGGACGCCGGGGGGGGTGATAGCAAGCAGGGAGGGGACGCGCTGGGGGTCCATGCCCTCCCTCGAGTTAGGGGTTGGCTGGATAGGGCGCCGGAGGGACTGCGCCATCGGTGGTCAGACTCAGCGGGTTGGGGGCGGGTGTTGGAGTCCGGGGGAGGCGAGGGAGTAGAGGGGCTGGGGTGGGGTTTGGAGGGGCTGGGGTGGGGACATCAGTACGGCGGGTGGTTGAAGAGTTGGAGTGGAGCGATGGGGAAGGGGCGTTTACAGGGGAGGGTGTAGGGGATGCCCGGGGCGGGGGGGCAGGGGCCTGGGGTCCGCCCCTTCGCGGCGGGGGGACACTCATCCAGTACGGCGGGTGCGGGACGGGGATGGGGGTTTTCACGGGGGAGGTGTGCGGATGGGAGGGTTAGAGGGCAGGACTAACCCCGGCATGTCGGACTCCACTTCTTTTGGCAGGAAAGGACGGCGAGGTGCTCGGGAGAGTTGCGTGCGGCTCCAACCCACCGAGAGGATGGGCCGGCTCTGCCTCATGCGGGCGGTCGCGCTCCCACGAGGGACCTGCCGGCAGCGGCATACAGGAGGCGGGACGAGAGGCCCCGGTAGCTCAACCCGAGGGGTCCATGCGGCCACAGGGGGACAGGCGCGGGAGGCATATGACACAGAGCGGAATGCACAGCAACAGCGCGCAGGGCAGCGGCGAGGGAGTGGGGAGTGGGGGAATTCCTCCGCAATTGCAGGGAGAAGGCGGGCTTGAGCAGGCTGGAGCCCACGGAGGCGGCCCATTGCCAAGCTGGTCAGACAGGGACCGCGCAGGGGTAGAGGGGCCGGAATCCGAGGTGGACGGCCCTGGGCTATTGGACTACGATGAAGGGAGCATTGAAGAAGGGGAAATTGTTGAGCCTGGGGACGGGGGGGGGCGTGACTAACGATATGCCTAGTTTGTTACAGAGCGGTCCGGTCAGGTGGAAAAAGCGGAAAGCGTGATGGCCCCTTCTGCACGACTGGTTAGGCGGCGGGATCCGGTACGGACGCCGACCTTGACGCCAGGTAAGGCAGCGAAAGTTTTTGCTAAAGGGCCGACAGGCGGTAGGCCGCAGGCAAGGGTCTCGGTTGGCACAGATGCGCGCGGGGGGAGGAGGGGGAGGTGCGTTTGAGGCAAGGGAAGTATGTGAGAGACACGGGGGTGGGGCCGGAGTCGGTGAGTTCGGGGGGAGAGGGGGAGGGCGCCCGCCTCAAAGGACCAAGCAGCAGGACCGGTAGGGGGGACTGACGAGGGGGACAAAGCGAAAGGGGGGCCCTAAAAGAGGGGGAAAGGAGAGCCATGACATCCCCGTGAAAAAATTGCCATATATGGGGATTACGAAGCCCCTGGGGCCCACCTTACGTTGGGCACCAAAGAAAAAATCTGGAAAGGAGACTACGTGGACATGCTGAAGCTACTGCATGAGGAGCTTACAGCGAAGGAGGGGTCCAAGGAAGAGGAGCTAGAATTGGCCAAGAGGCCGAGGGTGCCCATGAACATCGAAAACTGGTCGGCGGCATTCTTGATTTTCGCCAGCGTGTACTGTGAGAAGTACCCGGACCGGGCAGTCGCGTTGTTTAAATATATGGACATGATCAGGCGGGCACAGGTCACGTACGGGGGGTACGCATGGTCCCACTATGATGAGGAGTTCCGGGCGCGGTTGGCCTGGGATCCGGAGGCTAAGTGGGGGGAAATAGACTCCGACCTTTACCATCAAACCATGGGGGGCCAAGTTCGGGGAACAATATACACGGCAAGCGGGCTACAGCTCGCACCCCGCCCCTTTCGAACCGCCCCACCCGAGAGGGTGGGATATGCGGGGAACAACGCCGGAAGCACAGGGGGTGCGTGCTGGGATTTCAACAAGGGCACATGCGCCCGACAATATTGCAAGTTTAGGCACGAATGTTCCAAGTGCGCAGGCCGGCACCCAGTGGTTCAATGCTGGGGCGGGAGGTAGAGGACAGGGGCAGCAGCCCACACAGGCGGGGCAACAAGCAGGGGGTCGGGGGGTAGGGGAGGACAGGGGCATCTGGGCAAAGGCTCATACTCCAGTTAAACAGGAGCGGCTGGAAACATGGTTGGCGTCTTATCCACGGACCGACGACGCTAGAACGCTGCAACTAGGTTTTCGGGAGGGTTTCCGGCTGGGGTACGAGGGTCCACGGTCCGCCAGGTGGGCTGAAAACTTGAAATCTGCCAACGCGCACAGAGCGGTGGTACGGGACAAATTGGGCAAGGAAGTCCGGGAAGGGCGCATGGCGGGCCCTTTTCAAGAGACACCGATTCGGGACCTGATCATCTCCCCTATTGGAGTGGTACCAAAGAAGGAACCCGGACAATACCGGCTGATACAGCACTTGTCATGGCCGGAGGGGGCGTCCGTGAACGACTTTATAGCGGCTGAACTTTCGTCAGTGTCCTACTCTTCAGTGGACGTGGCGCGGCAGTTGGTAGCTACGGTGGGGGCAGGTGCCCTCATGGCGAAATGCGACATCAAATCGGCATTTCGACTGCTCCCGGTGCACCCAGAGGACTACCAGCTGTTGGGTATACAGTTTGAAGGGTGCATTTTTGTGGACAAAGCGTTGCCAATGGGGTGCTCCATATCTTGTGCCTTGTTTGAGCGTTTCAGTACCTTTTTGCAGTGGGTCTTTACGTGGCGGACCGGTAACCAGACGGTGACGCACTACCTGGACGATTTTTCCTGGTGGGACAGCCCGGTTCGGCGGACTGTCAGCAGCAGCTGGCTAGTTTTACAGAGCTCATGGGCTACCTGGGTGTGCCCCTGGCGCCGGAAAAAACACAGGGTCCAGGCACGGTGTTGTCATTCCTTGGTATTGAGCTGGATTCCGTGGCAATGGAAGCCCGGCTGCCGGAGGATAAGAAGGCGCATATGCTGCTCCTGGTGGACAGCCTGCTGGCAAAAAGAAGGTGACAGTACGGGAAGTACAGGTCCTCCTAGGGCACTTGAATTTCGCTTGCAGGGTGGTGCGCGCGGGGCGAACTTTCTGCAGGAGACTAGGTTTGTCCTTATCCGGTTTGACGCTACCGCACCATCACATGAGATTGTCGGCAGGCACAAAGGAGGACCTGCGCATGTGGCGGAGGTTTTGGAGCATTTTAATGGCATCCCAATGGCCGCCTCCGAGGACTGGGAATGGGACGTCACTATCTCCTCAGACGCGGCAGGGGCAGGCGGTTTCGGGCTTTACTGGCAAGGGAGGTGGTGCGCCGCGGAATGGCCATCGCACTGGAAGAACGGGGGGAGGAGCATTGCCTTTCTGGAACTGTTTCCACTGGTGGTGGCTGTGTCGGTCTGGGCCCGGGATTTGGCGCACAGGAAAGTGATTTTTAAGGTGGACAATATGGCGGTAGTGCAGGTTGTGAACAGTCAGTCAGCTAGGGACACGCAGGTGCTCAAGTTATTGAGGGTGTTCGTGCTGCGATGTTTGGAGCACGATATTTTGTTTCAAGCCAGACATGTGCCGGGGGTGGACAATGACATTGCGGACGCTTTGTCTCGTTCACAGTGGCAGAGGTTCCATGGGCTAGCCACGGAGGCGGACGCATGCCGGACGCCGGTTCCAGAGGGGATGTGGTCGGTAGGAGAGAAAGGGTCTTGCAGTTGGTAAGAGGGTCGGTGGCTACATCCACTTGGAGAGCTTACGAGCTGGCTTGGCGGGATTTTCTGGACAGTGGCGCGACGCGGCAGGACCAGCCCTGGGGCAGGGAAGAACAGGTAGTTCAATTTATTATGGCTATGATGGACAAAGGAAGGTCCAAAGTGACGATAGCGGGAAAGCTGTCGGCCATTGCGTTCATGGGAAAATTGTGGTGGGGCTACGCGCCATCCGCGGGTGAGCTGGGAACGCGACTGTTGGAAGGTTGGGCAAGGGAGAAAGGCAACCGATCCCAGCTGAGGAGGCCCATTTCGGCAGGTATTCTGGTTAGAGTGACGCGCATTTTGCCGCAGATCTGCCGCAACCATGAAGAAATGGTATTGTTTTCCACGTTAATGTCGTGGATGTATTTTGGGGCCTTTCGGGTTTCCGAGCTGTTGGGTACAAGGGGGCGCGAGGGTGCAGTGGGGCGGTGGATCTGCGGGAAAAGGAAGTGGCTGTACTACTGGGTCGCTCGAAGACAGACCAGCGGGGTGCAGGGAAGTGGGTGGTCATGGGGCCTGTAGTAGAACAGGAGGTATGCCCCGCGGCTTGGGGGTGGATATTAGCCACGAGGGGGCCTTTGGAGCGGAGGAGGTTTTCCGCCGGGAGGAGGGGGGCAGGGTGACGGCGCCTCAACTACTTTGGGTATTGAGGCGCGCCCTCCTAGGACTAGGTGTAAACCCGGGACAGTTTGGGACACATTCCTTTCGCATAGGTGCAGCAACGGATGCAGCAAGACAGGGGTGGGGGAGGGAAGAGCTTATGCGTTTGGGGCGATGGAAATCAGATTGTTTTAGAACATACATCAGGCTGCGGGGCCCCGGGAGGGGAGAGGCATGATGTTCCTCCTTCGTTTCTCATATATGTGTCTTTTTAGGTGCAGTGGCGGGGCCTGAGGCGGCGGAATTGTCCATCCTCCTTGTCGGACATTCTTTTGTGAAGCGGGCGGAGCAGTACGAATGGGGAAAGCAGAACAGTGTGAACTTAGGGCTGGATCCTGGTTTGTTTAGGTGTCAGTGGCAGGGAAAAGGGGGCATGAGGTGGCACGAGTTGGTGCCGGCTTTGAATAGGTCAATCAGAGGGGATTTGCCCAGACGTGTTGCTCATCCATTTGGGAGAGAACGATCTGGTGCAGTGCAAAGGTTTGGCTTTGTTGAAGCAAATGCAGAGAGATTTGTTAGAGATTCAGCGGCAATGGTCGGGCTGCCACGTGATCTGGTCGGATTTCATTCCCAGGAGATGTTGGAGGGGGCAGAGCGGCCAGGGGCAATAGATAAGGCGAGAAGGAAGATTAACAGGGACATGCGTAAATTTTGTGACAGGGAAGGTTTTGGGAGGATGGAACATCCAGAACTGCGTTATGCAGCAGTGTATTTTTTCGGGAGGATGGGGTTCATTTGTCCAGATATGGTTTGGAATTATACATAGTGCAGATTAAGGAGGTTTTGGATCAGGTGCTAGGAATAAGTAGATACCCGAAACGACCCCGGACCTAGTTGGGGGGGGTCAGAAAAGTCCTGGCGGAGGAATTTTCTGAGTGGCGTTTTCCTGGGGTAATAGTTGGGACAGAGGTTTTACAGTTTACAGTTTATGGTTGGGGAAGGTCACTCCGAAAGCACGCAGGAAGGGGAAAGAGCATAGGAAATGTACATAGATAGCTAGGTGAAGAAAGGTTAAGAAGTTGCAAGTTTTGGGGGTTTATAAATGTTTGCAGGGGGACAACTTTAGGGAGGGGAGGGGGTAAGGTAGGAGGATACTATTTAGTGAGGATCAGTTTTGTACGGCACAGGCCAAGGAATGTTGATGTAAGGTGCACCTGTTTTCAATAAAGCGGCCTTTTTCACACCAACAAGCTAGTCTGTGGTATGTGCTGCTCCCCCTTGGGCCCAATAGGGCTTTGGGAGGGGCGGCCGACCACCGGAGGCCTGCCCCTCCCGAGGGATTTTGGGCCGGGGGCAGCCAGAGCCCAGTTGGGCTTGTTGGGCTTCCCGGTCCATTTTGGGCTAGGTTTGGGCGGTTTTTGGGCTGGGGGCCTATAGCCGGCCATTTTACGTCACTGACCACCATTTCGGTGGAAGTGACACGACAGCCTGGTAGAGGGGTTTTTCCTGGTAGGGAAGCTGTTTTCCCGCCCACCCTCCCCATGTTTAGGGGGGGGGCCCTCCTGTGGAGGAATTTACTGGGGGGGTTTAGACCCGCTGTTAGTGGCAGGAGTTTTGGTTTTTCGGTAGCGTTGTTGGGAACAGGTGCATCGGGGGGAAAAATCATGTACTTTGGTTGTCGCTGGAAGCAGGTGCTGGTGTGCTAATGATGTTTGTGGGGCGTTTTTCCTGGGGTAATAGTTGGGACAGAGGTTTTACAGTTTACAGTTTATGGTTGGGGAAGGTCACTCCGGAAGCACGCAGGAAGGGGAAAGAGCATAGGAAATGTACATAGATAGCTAGGTGAAGAAAGGTTAAGAAGTTGCAAGTTTTGGGGGTTTATAAATGTTTGCAGGGGGACAACTTTAGGGGAGGGAGGGGGTAAGGTAGGAGGATACTATTTAGTGAGGATCAGTTTTGTACGGCACAGGCCAAGGAATGTTGATGTAAGGTGCACCTGTTTTCAATAAAGCGGCCTTTTCACACCAACAAGCTAGTCTGTGGTATGTGCTGCTCCCCCTTGGGCCCAAACCTAGATTCTAGGCATAAACCTCTCTGGCTATTTCAGCACCCGCATTCTTACCAGGCCTTACTACCAATGGTGCACTAAGATCAAGCAAAGCTAACTTGGTCAAAAGCACCAGCTAAGCCCGCAAGGAGGGAACTGACTGCCATTAGAATTCAGGAACTGTCCTAAACTGGCTTTGTTCCAAAAGAAGCTTAAAACACGTCTTTCTTCCCTGCTTTGTAGTTTCTGTCCTTCTTCCCTTCTTTTTCTCTCTGCCCTTCTTCCCTTCCTCTCTTTACTTTCTTCCTTCTGTAGCTTATTCTCTCACCCTCTCTTCCCTTTTCTATCTCTTACGTATTATATATAAGAAATATTTTGCCATTGGTGCATGTATCATAATCAGTGTTTACATCTCTATATATGGGTGTAACACTGTATTTGCTGTTATTTTTCAATTCTTAAATTTGCCAATAAAATAATTGATACGCAAAAAAAAACACATCTATTTAGATGCGCCCCATCTCCTATTGCAGTTCCCAGACTCCCTCGACCTCCTACATGTGACACCGCCTCTTGAACAGCGGGAAGCTACGACAAGGGGAGGGAGAAAGCTGCAGTCGACCTCAAGCAGCCACTGACAGACTGATCAATGGAGGGGGGGGGGGGATCTGCACCCGCACCTTGTTCAAACAGCAACAGGGATACACAGTGACTTCTTCACAAGACTGCACTTTACAAATCGTGTAAATAAATATACATGGCACGTGTCTATCAGCATGGTCTCAGGCATGACAAACACTGTCTGCAGCTGTGCCCTCTGCGCTTCATGAAAGTCATTTTAAGTTTACACGTTTTCCCAAGACAGCTGCATTCCGACAAAATGTGTCTCCTGTTTACGCGCGGCGTCCTCTCCCACAATAAGAAGCTCCCTGGAGCCGCAGGACGGCCAGCCGAGCCCGTTCAGATGGCCTCATTTATCAGGACAGAGTGCTCGGACAAAGGGGCCGCCATGGCGACAGTGGGCTGCTTGATATGCGAGGGCCGTTCTCTGGCGGGCTGTCTGTCTGTCTCTCCAAGGGCACTGCCGATGTGGCGCGGGAAAATACCCCACGGTCTGCCGTGCTGCTCTGGGGAGCCAAGGAGGTGCGACCCAGTCACTGCAACACCTGGCGTAGCTGTGAACTGGGTCCAGGGCTTGATGTGTGCTCGCCACAGGAGGGCACCAGTGGCATAACGAAATCTGAGGGGGGCCCCTGGAAAGTACATGGAAGCCCCCCTTGCCCCTCCCACCCCTCCCAACGCTCATGACCCAGTCAGGACTTGTAGTTTCACTTTTCCAATCATTAGGTATGAGCCTCTTGGTAAGGGACTAGTTTTGTTGACAGGAACGGCCATCATGAACATGAAATTAGAAGAAGTTCAAACAAATTTAAAACATTTACTGATGTTTTTCAATGACTTACTGCTTTGGTGCCACAAGCTGCGAGCATGCAGCTTCAAAGCAAAATCCTGGACAAGTACAAAATGATGAATATACTCAGTGTTGGCCGGACGCCGCGCCTGCCGCAGCTTACTTTACCCCCTGCTGGCCGCTGCGTGTTATTTTAGTATGTGTGTTAGAGCGCTGCTGCTTGTTATGACTAGTGTGCCCGATATCGCCACTAGAGTTCCACGCAGGCCAGCCGGCTTCCAAAAAGCATGCGTGTCATCATCCAGCTCGTGCATAAAAATAGCAAGGGGGTGACACATGCGGCAGCGCTGGCACCGTGCAGCCTCTCTGCTTTAAGCACTCAGGGGCATCAGTTTGCTTTCTGTTGCTAAGAAAACATCATGGCTGTATGGCACATGTCTGTGCTGTCCTATAAGCAGGGCCACTGGAATTATGCAGCAGGAGATGGCCAATTTATGTGGCTGGGTTGAGAAAATTATGCGGCGTAACACATCACATTTTTTAATAGTATTACTTCATTATTTTGTACTTATTACACTTGTTGACACTGCCTAGGCATTGGGCGCACCTCATTAGTACCAGTTTAATACCCAAATATAGCAATAAGCAACAGAAAGGTAACCAGTCAACCTTTGCAAAAGGCCTTCCCCTGCGCAGCAACACGTGCCACTGCATTTTTAGTAATTTTTTTAACCTTTTGAGCTAGAAACAGTTCATTTGTTAAAATCTGCAGATTATGCAGCAGATGATGGATTATGTGTCAAATGCAGCAAATTATAATTATGCGAAATTTGCCACAGGCGCATAATTCCAGTGGCCCTGCCTGTAGGTGTTTAATATGGTCGTATCGGACAGCAGGGACGCCGATTGCTCTTTTGACTCTTTTAGGAACCGAATCACAGTCTCATCAAGAATGAAAGTTGTTCGTAAAATAATGTGACTTTGAAAAACATCGTTAGCAGCCACAATGCTTGTTTCCATAATTCATTGCAGAAGCTCTTATGTTGCTCACCGCTCTAGGGGAGGCAGCTCGTCCAATCTCACTTTACTTTACAATTTCTTTCTTATTGTTCTTGTAGACCGGCATCTATAACGGGAAAAAACCTATATGTACCAAAACAAAAATTAAACTAACATTGGCAAAACTAACAGACCAGGATTATATTTGAAAGTGTGAGGAAGCTCGCTTCGGTGGATGAACTTATGCATACATCCATGCACTGAATCAACTAACTTGCACTCACCATGTATCCCTTCGCCCACAGTCATTCCTGCATTCGCCCACTTGCCCATTCACAATACTACACACAAAGCTCACCAATCAATGAAAAGGATCTTTCAGGTATCAGCTAGGCCTACTGGCTTTGCCGTTAGTTTGTGAAGGGTGTGAGATGGCTTCTGGTAGTGTGTGACTGCTGGTCTGTGAGGGGTGTCAGTTGCACCAGACATCAGTTTAAGACCCATCTATGGACCTATACTGCCTACAGACATTCACGCTCTTCTCTGAGCCTCCAGCCTCACATTAACATCTCAGCAGCAGTCTCTAGCAGCTGCTCACCATGGCTGACCCCAGTCCCAGTGCCCCAACCACATAGCCACTTCAGCTCTCCTGCATGGATGCAGACATCATGCACATGTGCAGCAGGTTCTTTCATTCGTAGGGTGTATGTGCGGTACAGTAACCTTGATGGGAGCTGGGTCATTAACCCTGGTATGTGCTTACCTCTTTGCGTTGGTCCTGCACGGAGGCACGGTACACACATTTAGAAGCAGAAGAGGTTGGTGGTCAGGGTGCCCCCGGGAAAGAGGCTTCTTGTCTCTGATGGACATGCTACATAAGACAAATGAGAAAAGCCAAGGAGGACTGCACATCACATGTAGCCACATGAATCTCACAAGACTTGCAATGGTGGCAGCCATCTTGAACTCTTATATAAGTTCCATGTAATCCAGAGCATACTTGCTAGGCAATTAAGAAGCATAGTTGCTGCAGCTGGTACCTAGTCGTTAGAGTATGGTAACTGTGCAGACTGTCATCATCTTTGGAGGTCAGTGTAAAGACAGAACTAGATGCACAAGTTACTAACTTGTGTAACGATATATCTGTAAGAGACAGTAGTTAGTGACAGATTCCTTACCTTAGAATATCCCCAGGCGTCAGGCTGGATCCGGAAAGTTTTTTGCGTAGCAGTACCCCTTGCGCGTCGGTAGGCGGCGTCGTGCGGCTCCACGTCCGTCGTCGGCGTCGTGATCGCCGGGATGACGTCGCGGGCAGTACTAGGCGCCGCCCCTGCGCGCTGACGTCAGTTCTGTACACGACTTTCCGCGCCAGGAACGCAGAGCCATGCAAGAAGCTGACATAGGTGTCTGAAAATACTAGGGCCCTGAAAGGGATGTCCTTAACCCTAGAAATCAGTTCGCAGAACGGGGAGGATGGGTGGGGCGGTAAGGAATCTGTCACTAACTACTGTCTCTTACAGATATATCGTTACACAAGTTAGTAACTGTGCATCTGAAAGAGACACGTTAGTGACAGATTCCTTACCTTAGAATAGATACCCCAGCAATACCAACCCGGTGGTGGGTCTGCGAACAAAGATCAGACAAGGAAGTCCTGGAGGACAGAACGGCAAAGAAGCCGTCCCTCCGGACCTGACTGTCAAGGCAGTAATGCTTTGTAAACGTGTGCAGCGAGGCCCACGTAGCTGCCTGACAGATAACCGGCAGCGGAACACCGCGGCCCAAGGCCGTGGTAGCAGCCGTTGCCCTGGTGGAATGGGCACGCAGCCCAACAGGAGGCTCCTTCTTAGCCAAAGAATAGCAGGTCTTGATGCACAAGGTAACCCAGCGGGAGATGGTCCTCTTGTGCACCGCCCGACCTTTTGGCGCCCACGTAGCCAACAAAGAGCTGGTCATCCACCCGGAAGTGTTTTGTGCGGTCAATATAGAAGGAGAGCGCACGTTTTGGGTCCAGACGGTGGAGCCTCTCTTCCTCTCTGGAAGGATGCGGAGGCGGAAAGAAGGTGGGCAAAGTGATGGTCTGCCCAATGTGGAAAGCAGTAACCACCTTTGGCAAGAAGGACGGACGCGTCCGAAGAACAACCTTGTCTGGATGAACAGACAGAAAGGGAGGTTTGCAAGATAGAGCCTGGAGCTCACTCACCCGCCGAGCGGAGGTGATGGCCACCAGAAAGGCTGTCTTCAGAGTCAGAAGACGAAGAGGACAGTTATGTAGAGGCTCAAAGGGAGCGCACATTAAAAGGTAAGAACCAAGTTCAAGTCCCACTGAGGCATCACAAACGGAACAGGAGGGAAGAGGTGAGTAATGCCTTTTAAGAACCTGTTAACAACAGGGGACTTGAAAAGGGAGGAGCTGATCAGGGAGCCTGAGGAAGGCCGAGATAGCACAAAGATAACCCTTGATGGTACCCAGGGCAGAACCCTGTTGGGCCAGAGAGAGAAGGAACAGAAGGACCTCAGAAAGAGGGGCAGAAAGGGGATTCACAGCCTTTGCTGTGCACCATGCCACAAATTTGTTCCACCTGCAGGCGTATACCACCTTAGTGGAGGGACGCCTGGCTGCCAGAATCACATCACAAACTTCGGGAGGCAAGTCGAAAGGAATCAGCTGCCGCCGCTCAATCTCCACGCAAGCAGGTGTAGACTGGACAGGTTCGGGTGGAGGACCGTCCCCTGCTGCTGCGACAGAAGATCCTCCCGAAGAGGCAGACGGATCGGGGGATCTACGCTCATATTGAGTAGCTCGGGATACCAAACTCTTCGAGCCCAGTCCGGAGCCACAAGAATGACTTGGGCCCGGTCGTGCCGAATCTTCTTCAACACGCTGGGTAGAAGTGGTATAGGCGGAAAGGCGTACAATAGACCGCAACTCCACTCGTGACGAAGCGTCGCCGAGCGAGTGCCGCCTTGGAAATTCCAACGCGCAGAACTGATGACATTGCGCGTTCTCTTCGGTGGCGAATAGATCTAACCAAGGCTCTCCCCACTGTAGAAAGAGTCCTTGCGCCACTTCCGAGTGAAGACGCCATTCGTGATCCATCATGCACCTGCGGCTGGAGTTCGTCCGCCCTGGCGTTCAGGGAACCTGCCAGGTGTTGAACCATCAGGAACATGCCCTGATGTTCCAGCCATGTCCAGAGGCGCAGAGCCTCCTGACAAAGGGTCCACGACCCCACCCGCCTTGTTTGTTGCAGTACCACATGGCGGTGGTGTTGTCTGTGAACACCTGCACTACCTTCCCTTTGACAGAGGGAAGGAATGCCTTGAGTGCAAGTCGGATCGCCCGGAGCTCCAGAAGGTTGATATGGAGCCGGGACTCCGCCGGAGACCAGAGGCCTCTGATCTCCGCCTCTCCCATGTGACCGCCCCATCCCAGAAGGGACGCGTCCGTCACAACTGTGTGCTCTGGCTGGGGAAGGGAGAGGGATCTGCCCATGACCCATTGCCGGTTCGAGAGCCACCACTGCAACTGTCTTGCAGTCCCCTCCGAGATCTGGACGTGATCGGACAGATTGCCCTGGTGCTGCGCCCACTGGAACTTCAGGTCCCACTGCAGAGCCCGCATATGCCATCTGGCATGATTGACCAGCAGGATGCAGGAGGCCATGAGGCCCAGCAGCCTCAGGGTCATCCGTACCGAAACCCAGGATAAAGGCTGAAAGATCGGAATCATAGCCTGAATATCCCGGACTCGCCGTTCGGGAGGATAGGCCCGAAACTGCGTCGTGTCCAGAACTGCTCCGATGAAAAGGAGCTGTGGAGAAGGAATCAGATGCGACTTCGGCACATTGATGGAGAACCCCAGCGAGTGCAGGAGTTCGGCCGTAGTCTGGAGGTGGGAGACGACTGCCTGGGGCGAGCCCGCCTTCAGCAGCCAGTCGTCGAGGTAGGGAAGACTGAAACCCCTGCCCGGCGCAGATGAGCTGCGACCACCGCCATCACTTTCGTGAACACCCGAGGGGCACTGGTAAGGCCAAAGGGAGCACGGTGAACTGAAAATGCTCGAGGCCTACCGTGAACCGAAGGTAACGCCGGTGGGCCGGCAGGGCGAGGATGTGGAAATAGGCGTCCTGCAAGTCCAACGCTACCAACCAGTCTCCGGGGTCGAGGGCAGTCAAGACCTGAGCTAGGGTGAGCATCTTGAACTTCTCCTTCCGGAGGAAGCGATTGGCGTTCCGGAGGTCCAAGATAGGACGCATGTCCTCCTTGTCCTTTTGGGCACCAGAAAGTAGTGGGAGTAGCAACCACGCCCTACTTCTGGGGTCGGAACATGCTCGATGGCCCTCTTGGCCAAGAGGGCCGTGACTTCCTTCTGTAGAAGCACCAAGTGATCCCCTGACATGCGGTGGAATTGAGGTGGCATGGCTGGGGGGTGGTCTCGAAGGGGAGGGAGTAGCCCCTTCGGACAATGTCCAAGACCCACCTGTCCGAGGTGATGGGACGCCAGAGGTGAAGGTGATGGCGGACCCTGCCCCCGACTGGCGTACTGTGCACCTGAAAGGAGGGACTAGGAGGGCTTGGAGGCCGCGGACGGGTTGGAGGTGGTGGCCTGACCCGCACGCTGGTTGCCCGAACCGCCACGGCGGTATCCACGTCCTCGGCCACGCGAAGGCGCTTGCTGCGCGGGCCGTTGGCCGGGCTGCGGACGTGACTGGGCGCCCCTTCCGTGGCCACGAAAGGGGCGAAAAGCAGGCGTGAGCGGAGGGCGCACAACAGCAAGGCCCAGGGACTTAGCAGTAGCCAGAGAGTCCTTGAAACGCTCCAGCGCATGGTCTGCCTTCGAACCAAAAAGACCGACACCATCAAAGGGCATGTCCATGAGTGTATTCTGGACATCCCCGAAAAGCCAGTGGTTCTCAGCCAGGCGTGGCGACGCAGCGCCACCGTCGTTACAAGCGATCTGCCCAGCGAGTCGGCGGTATCAAGGCCACAGCGGATGGTATATTTAGCCGCATCACGCCCTTCCGCAATGGCGCGGGTAAGCAGTGTCTGGACCTCCTCAGAACACTGCGGCAAAACAGTTGCCACCGAATCCCACAGGGAGTGGGTGTATCGGCCCAAGAGGCAAGCGGTATTAACAGACCGCAAGCCAGCACTGGAGGAAGAGAAAGCCTTCTTCCCAAAGTGATCCAGGCGCTTGGATTCCCTATCCGGAGGGCGGTAGGGAAGGCGGTTTGGGAGGCAGAGGCTTGGACAACCAAGCTCTCAGGGGTGGGGTGTTGGGAGAGAAACAGGGGGTCGCCCGGAGCAGGGCGATGGCGTCGGGCCACGTTCCTATCCACAGGAGCCCCTGTGGTGGGTTTGGACCAGGCACCCAAAGAACGTCAGTCAGTGCCTCGTTGAACGGCAGCACAGTCTCCGAAGAGGAGGCCGCCGGCTGAAGCACTTCAGTCAGGATGTTAGACCTGGCGACCACTGTAGGCAACTGGAGATTCAAGGCTCCAGCAGCTCTACGCAACACCGTTGCAAAATTAGCCCCCTCCTCCGTTGCCACGGGAGGAGACAGCATGCCAGAGTCAGGGAGGTATCCAGACCACTGGCATCCCCAAGTTCCTCAACCCAGTCCGGGTCAAACTCGCACTGTTGTGTGAGAGGGTCGTCAGACCCCTCCCAGCTCTCCTGGTCCTCCTCAGGTTGAAAATATGGAGGAGGAGGGACATCAGGGACCCAAGGTCTCATCGGCGCCGGATGCGGCGTCGGGCGGCGCCCGGTCCGGCTCCATGTCCGGACCCGGAGAGAGACCGGGAAGCAGCCGCCGCCCGGAGCCCGGACGGCGTCGGAAGCGGCACCGGGGACATCGGCGGAGGCGTGGTTAGGTCAACCGGCGTCGATGGGGTTGCGGCACCACCGGGCCGGGGTCGAGGCCGGGGCGGGCCGAGGCCGGGACGAAGGCTGGTGGGACAGGCGGCGCCGGGACCGGAGTCGGCGGCGATGCCGGAGCAACCCCATCAGGGCCCGCGGGGCCCGGAGGCGCACCGGAGGGACCTTGAGGCCCGAAGAGGCGGGCCATGGCCGACAGGAATTCCTGTATATCGGCCTGAGTCGCCCCGAGCCCGGGTAGAGGCGGGTACTGCGGGGGTAACTCGACAGGCACGTCCGGGGCCGCGGGGCGGGACGGTGCCGACAGGGACCTCAGCCGAGTCGCGAGACCGGCGAGGCGAAATCTTAGAGCGATGACGCCGCTTAGACTTCTTGTGCCCGACTTACCGGAGGAGCGCGAAGACTTTGAATCCGGCGAGCGGCGGGGACTCCGCGTCCGGCCCCTCGACCTCTCCCGGGACCGGGGCTTGGTGCGGCGCGGGCCGAATGCCGGACTTCAAGGAGCTTTCGAGACCGCTCTCGCAAAGCCTTAGGATGAAGTTTCCGGCAGTCAGGACACGACTTCGTGTCGTGGTCTCGGCCGAGACAAAGAGACACTCGAGGTGCGGGTCCGTGATCGACATCATGCGACCACATTCCTCGCAGGGCTTAAAGCCGGGCATCCCTATGACACCTTAGGAGTCGTGAAGACTCGTTGAAGAAACAGTGAAAAAATTCACCAAAAAGATAGTCAAAAAGTGACTAGGGCACTGCTCTTCCCGGATCTGCGCTTACTGGCGCGGAAAAAGAAGAACTGACGTCAGCGCGCAGGGCGGCGCCTAAGTACTGCCCGCGACGTCATCCCGGCGATCACGACGCCCGGCGACGGACGCGGAGCCGCACGGCGCCGCCTACCGGCGCGCAAGAGTACTGCTACGCAAAAAACTTTCCGGATCCAGCCTGACGCCTGGGGATATTCTAAGGTAAGGAATCTGTCACTAACGTGTCTCTTTCAGATACAGAGAAGTATTCTAGGACAACACTTGCGTTTATGGATTCAAACTTATATTTGAACACAATTTCGGGAGTCATCCTTAGAGAAAGTTGAGGAGCCCCCACCGCCCCCAATTCAAAGTTTGCAGAGGAACGGATTGGCCAGTTTCGACCATGAATACTACTAGACCCTTTGACCACTATGTCTTTCTCAGAGTTTCTCAACCAAGGTGAAGCTTCACACCATTGTAGCAGAAAAGACTGAGTTCTTTGGTTAACACTCTGCTTGCGACCATGTTCCTCACAGGGTGGGGATGAACATGAATCCAAGAATCAAATGTAAGAACTGCGGGAATCATGGTTTGAGAGTAGAGACTGCTGCCTGAGCAAGGGAGTAGCCAGAAAATTAATATACCTCCCACTGTGATCCATCCCTCGAACGCCGTCAGGTGAGCAAAACGAGTAAACTCTACCCACTCTAGATGAGGTCCCTTCATCCCACCTTTCATCCATCTATTTCTCCATCCTTTAAGCCTGTCATGGATACATCCATCTTTACATGTTTCCACCCATTCATCCATCCTTTCACCATTCCATCCATCTATACTCTCATCATTATAGTCTTGCATCCATCCTTCTCCTCACACTTCCAACCATTCCTCCATACTTTTACCCATTGATCCATCCATTCGTTTTCATCCATCCACCAATTCACCCAGCTTTTATCAGCCCACCAATTCATCCTTTGACCCTTCCATCCAGCCGTTTATTCATTCATCCATCCACGCATTCATCCAGCCTTTCAACATTACAGACACTTTCTTTCACCCACCCATGTAAATCTTGTTTTCCCCTTCCATCCATCAGTCCATTATCCTTGCACTCACTCTTTCATTCCCTCTCTTTTTCTCTTAATTTCTTTGCTGTGGTTAACTCCTGATCACTGTGTTGTTTATCGTTTTCCTTTACTTTTGATTTTTTAATAGCTTTTGTCTGCAGAGCTGCAGCTAGGACAGGGTCATAAATACCTATAATTGTCGACACCACCTCCCCCCTTAAGCTGTGAAAGCGGGGGATTCACGTCGCCACTGTCACTGAGGAGAAGGTACTGGACTTATCCTCTAGGAAAAGTGCTGTGGTTGGACTGGGCCGGCTTGAGGGCATGAGGCAGCCACTTACCTGAGCTGCATCACCTTGGGCCCAGGGCAGTGGCGGCCACCACATATACAAAGTGGAGAGGCAAGGGAAGGGTGGATCGCGGGACAGAGAGCGGGAGGGAGCGCGGGGGAGGGGGGAACATAAGAATAATAATAATATTAAAACAAAAAAAGTTAAACTTACCTGCTGCTGGCTGTCTCCCGCATTAGTTCTGTGGCTTCCTTGTCCCAGCAGACACTGCAGGCTAGTCACAGAATTCCTGTCCAATCCCCGCGCTGTCTGATTGGACTGAGCAGGCTAGAAAGACGCCCTGCTCAAACTAGGGAGTCTGTGGCGTTTCTCTAACTCAGCTGTTCAATACAGCCGGGTTAGGGAAACCCAAGTGCGCATGTGAGTTTTGGTCAGCCTGAGTCGGCCGGCCAAACACACATGAGCACTTAGGGAAAGCACGTAGCACTCTTCCTTCCCCCTCCCATGCCTCAGCCCCACCCCTCCCTACACATGCTGGAAATAAAACAATACTGAAATATCGTTTTATTTGTTAGCTGCTAGCTCTGAGCCAGTGGGGCAACGCTCCTCCGCCATAGCGGACGAGCCGCCCCTGGCCCAGGGGAAGAGCAGTCACCTTCAGTTGCTGTAAGGAGTGAGCCTCCTTCACCCCTACCCACGTCTACACTACAGGAAAGCCTGTGTTGGCCTCCAAGTTGCCTGCAGTGGAATTGAGGATAGCCTTCGTACTTTGCATTGGGGAATTGAGCTGCTCATTGGTTCCAGGAATGGTATCACGGTGGGCGTTCCAAAGCTTCACGACATTGGTGTACCAGTAACTGAAACACACATTACCGCTGTGTGCACAAATAAGCTACATTTCCCTGTTTGAAGTGTAGCAACCAGAACATGACAGCTTTTACTGTGACCGCTGCCTGATCCTTCAGCATGGATCTTTGTTGTAATTTAAAGACCTAAACTCATTTGTGAACTCACTCCCTTGTCTACCTTTGATTCTAGGCTCAATGGTAAGCATTTATAGTGCACATATACACAGTGGGGGCTCCTCCTGTAAGATGGGGGAGTTTCGCCCCACAGCTATTTAAGCAGTGCACAAAAGAAAAAGAAAATAATAACAGGACGTTATTACCATTTTATTTTTTTATGCAGCACTCAGAGCCAGGTGGGGGCGGAGCTAAGCTTCGTGACGTTAAGCAGAGTGAGGAGTGGTTTGCACTCCTCTAAGTGCACATGACAGTTTGGCCGGCCCTCTGGGGCTGGCCAAACTGTCATGCGCACTTGGCATGTTCTCCATTGGGCTGTGTTGCACAGCCCCATATAGAACATGCCCAGCCTCCCCAGGCACTGCTTGAGCATCCAAACAGGACATTTAGGCCAATCAGGACGCTACTTCTGCAGCGTCGTGATTGTCTGGGAGAGCCCGGAAGCCTGAGTGCTTCCAGTGCTGTAGCAGGCCTGAAGAAAAGGGAGGAGAGGCGGCGCGGTGCACCGGCAAAGGAAAAGGTAAGTTTATTTTTTGTATTATTATAATTTTTTTTTTAATCCATTTCCACCACCTCCACCACCCGCCCGCCTCACCACCCCCGTTCCGAGGGAGGCAGCCGCCACTGCATATACACTATAATACTGTTAGGAATCCTATCTCTGGCTAGGAAGAAGCCACAGGAGTCTAATTGTTTTGTTGCTCATTTGCTCTGCATTATAACTTTCTTTTGGAAATTGAAATTAGTTAAGTGGTATGAAAGTGTCACACTGTGTTCTAAGTGCCTAAACCTAAACCACCTCCTTGGATAGGACTTGGACTGCTCTGCTGTGATAATCTGAAAGAAGCAAATGGTGAAGAGCTGTATTTGTTTTTCCAGTTTAGGGAATCGTGGTACTGATGCTTCAGGACAACAGGGGCAAATATCTCCAATTGTAACAGTTCAAGCACAGAAGCTTCTCACTATACTGGAACCCCAGGAAACAAGTATCACAGCAAATGTCTCTTGAGGGCGTAATGTGGTGCACGTTTTTTAAGCGATCCCGGCTTTCCTTAGGGGGCCTTCTAGACAGAACAAAGGATTCTGAACGTAATCATTGTGTCTACTGGGAGCCAACCTAGTGCTTTCATAGTTGGGTTGATATGCTTAAATGTTTTAAATTAATTTCAGGCGTAACCGGATTTTGGAGTCTTTACAACTTGTAAATGAGCATTTTTTGAAGCCTGGTGTAAAGGTTATTACAGATATCAGGTCTGTCATAACCAGACTCTTGTAGATACCCTCCGTGGTTGTGTTGACTAATGGGAGGAATTTCCTGAGGAGGAGGAACTACTGACTGATGCCTTTGACCACTTTTTTCGACTTGGGAAATAAAAGACATATTAAATGGACTCGAACTCTCAACTTCCATACTTCTGTCAGGTACATGATAAGGTACAAGACCGGAGGGCTCATTTGAACAGGATTAAGGTGGATTCTGCTCTGCATCAGGACCTCAGTTTTTGCTCCATTCAGGTACATCAATCCCATTTTAATTAACTGGAACGGGTAGTACTGAAAGTAGGTAAAGAAGTTACTCTGGCCACTGACTTGTTTCCAGTTTTGAAGTGAATTGGAGTATCATTGTCAGCATGTGAAGGTTTAACCAATGCTGGTTATGAAGATGTACGAAGGGGTGTACACAGACAAGAAAGAGCAGGCAGGATAAACCGGACTCCTGAGGTAGTCCATGTGTCTTGACATAATGATGATGCTGTAGCTCCAATGCGAAATCACTTGCTATAGTATGAAAGGAAGGACTTAAAATTCAGTTTGGAACACTTCTTGATCTGAAGGCGATCTCAAATCAGCAATTACTATTCCTCTGGATTCCTATTCCCCATTGAAATCCCTTCTTTGAAACTTATATGCCATGCAGACCACAGTCTGGAGACGGCAGTCCTCAGACAGAACCTCCCTCTGGATGTTCAGGAAGAACTTCACTCCCTCAACCAAATACTCTCCAGGCTTTTGTGCCACCCGCTACCCCCATCGGTGGGTACAGAAAACTCTGTATTACTGTGGTGAGGGAACCAACCACCATAGCCAGCAGTGGCACTCCCAGAAGTCTTATATTCCAGACATTTCTGCTCCACCCAACTGGCGCTGGCCACCATCCCACGGATCCGCAAGACCACGGCTGACGGAAGATCCTTCTCCTACCTCGCAGCAAAGACTTGGAACTCCCCGCCTCTGCATCTCAGGCAATCACCGTCTCTGCCTCAATTCAGTAAGGCCCTCATAACCTGGCTCTTCAACTGAACCGCAGATCCCCCTCCCTCCCACTCAGTGCCTTGAGACCCTAATGGGTGAGTTGTCGCGCTTTACAAGAATCCTGATTGATTGATATTTGCTGCTCTTGCTGTATCCTCCAGAGACTCAATCTGGGTATCAGAGTGGATTCATGCAGACACCACATGCTCATGATATTTGTTTTGCATCTTCTTGTCTTCTTCAAGTCCCGCCATTTAGGTTTCCATTCTCTTCAATGGACCCTGTGCCTCACCTTCTGTCTATGTGAGGTTCTTCTTTAAAGGCAGCAGCGTGGAGTCTATGGACGCCTCCTTTTCTGTGATAGCCACTGTAATTCATTGAAGGTCCAGCAGTATTGCCAGGATGCACAGTTCTCCAATAGAGGTTCTGTCTCCACTCTTGTTTCATGATCCCTGGTTCTGCGCCTATGTCTTCTCATCTTGCCAGGTTCCGTGTAGCAAAGATGTCAGCTTGCCCCTGTTTTTAACAACCTATAGCATCTTTTGGAGGCATTACTGCAATGAGCAGGGTCCAGGGCTGATCCTCTAATGTAGAGATGCTGAGTAAAACGGAAGAGCCTATACTCCTCTCTGGAACCCACTCCCATGAACGTCAATTCACCAAAATGCCTGGGGTAGCAGACGTGACAACAAATGACATTTGACTTTTAATTTTCACTGACAGAAGCTTGCATGCTTACACATACACACACATTCACACACTCTCGCTTAAACACGCCCTCACATGCAAGCATGCACACAACATATATTTAAAAGCATTTTTTACCTACCTTAGCTGCCAGGGAGTCTCATATTCCAGCTAATTGTAATCCATTCTTTATTACAATATTAGTGAATAATACGATATTATTCACTATTACTGTAATGAAAAAATTGACAGAAAACAAGGAAAGTGGAGCCGCAACTGATGCACATAAGGATGACCTGCCCGTGTGTTCCTGACACTGATTTTGCCACCTCTGAGGCCAGGGGTCGCAAAGACAGTGTCAGGGGTCGCAAGGGGCAAGCCAGGGTTTGCAGCTGCGACCCCTGCGAACACCTAAATTACATACACGCCCACACC
Source organism: Calotriton arnoldi (assembly GCA_963921515.1). Lineage (NCBI taxonomy): Eukaryota > Metazoa > Chordata > Amphibia > Caudata > Salamandridae > Calotriton > Calotriton arnoldi. The sequence goes on along the minus strand of CAWUFW010001319.1, from coordinate 1,329,849 downwards.
ACCCAGCAGTCTAGCTACAAGGACCGGCCATCAGTCAGACTCTCATTGGACTGGGTCCCCACAGTTCCACGGTGTTGCTCTTCTGCGGGCTTCCGTGCCACTACCACCCACATCGGCAGGCACAGAAAAATCGGGCAGATCCGGTTCTCTGCTCTCATTCTGAACTGGATCCAAGTCTCCCCTTAGGATAGTATCAATATACATTCAGGTGCCCATCTTAATCATGCCAGCTGCGTTTCCCAGAGATCTCGTCTTCCCGAAGTGGCGTGGGTGGTGCCATCATGATGTCCTCATGGATAGGGGGAGCCCAATCCTTAGCTTTTCCGTGGTCGCCAGTGTTGTTTCTTAGTCTTTCAGCTGCTCTTGGTGAGTCCCTGTGGCCCTCATATGTCTATGACTGTTACCAGGCAGATAAATCACAAAGAAGAGGGGTGAAAGGATAAAGTCCCACTTCGACCTCCCACAACAACTATGAAACCACTACATAGAAGAGGGACTGTGTAAACAATAAATGAATGCTAATAAAAATTATTATTCAGGGAATCACACAAAAATGTTAAAACTGCCCTCACACACATATATCTGTGTCATGCTTCATCATAGGGCTTGCTAACGACACCCCCGCGCCGACCAACGCTGGGGGTGGAGCAATAGGGAAGGGGAAGACAATACAACACAAAATAGAATGTGGCAAAAAGACAAGGGGATCAAAAAGTGAAAATAAAAGCATAAACAGTGAATTTAAAACTGGCTACAGGGAGTCCCTAATCTCAATTTAATATCGGGTACCCTGTCCAGAAGTATTTAAACGGTCACAACGGGACCTGTGGATGGTAGTATGGTAAACCTGTGATGAGTCACCATCCCCTCCACTATGCAAAAAATGTCGACATGTTTCAGCCGGAGTGGTCAAATTGCCCGGCTTTCATCAGGACTTCACTATTGTACGACCCCAAGGTTCTCACCCTACCCACCATAAGTCCAAGATGGAGGGGAGAACGAATCTGTTGGGTAACTTACTCCAAACACTTTGAAATAGAGCGTCTTGCTCTCCACAATGGAACCTGCAAGGAACCAAACAAAAACTAGTAAAAACAAAACTGTGCTGTGTTCAGTGTGCTATACATAGTAACAACTATTCAGTGATATATGACCCCCTATAATAAAATTAAATTAAATGTAATGAAAGCATCCATAATAGGGCACGACAAACGGCCAGCTCAAAGTCGTAACAATCTGTTGACTGAGCCCAGCCAAGTGCTTACATATCTGCTTAAAGCCCTGGAAGATGCGCTAAATTCGCATGTAGAAACTGGTACCAGGATAATACTGGTCCAGTAAAAAACAAATATAAAAAGCTAGGAGAACAAAGAACCATCAGACATTCTGTGAGGCTTACCGAGTTTATATATAATCTAAACTTGAACTGGCGGGGGAGCGAGGACAGCTCCCTATAGTCACACTCTGTTGAAAATATAAGTATAAGAGGAAGAGAAGAAACACTATTAAGCAATACAGAGTGACGTTATTTCCAAGTTAAAAACACCCCCTGCAAGGGATCAAGAAAAAAGGCAGTAGAAGGGAGCGGTTAAAGAACCGTGAGAGGGAAGGAAAGAAAATGTGCGGGCCACCTGTGTCCCGTCAAGCATTTACCTTAACCCCTCGTGTGGTTAAAACAATGTTAACGAAAAAAATCCTGCCCAAGTGATAAATTACCACGCAGAACTCCACCATATAAACCCCCACCAGACCAGTGCTCGTGTGCACACACAAGTAATCAGCCTATTAACGGCACCCCAATCCTCGACCACGAGGGTATGAATACAATCCCCACTCATGGGACTAACGCTTCATGATCTAACCCTTACTTCATCAAGGTAAGCTGTGGCCAAACGGATCGTCTCTCCCTGCGCCGTGTAGGTTGGAGAAGACGCAGAACCCCCGGTTCTTTTAACATGCGCCGCCACGCCCCTAGTGACATCATCACGGGCGCGTCCTCCGTCATGTGCTCAAGGGAAGGGGACGAATTCTGTAAGGGACTAGAGCGGGGAGTCGACTGCCATATTGGTAGTGAGGGACGCGAGGCCATCAGTGGTCGCGTCACAACCACATCTCCAGTAATAGCGCATATAGTGTATGCAACCAGAAAGCAGAATGAAAAGCAGCATTTAGCCAAATTCACTCAAGAATCAACAGTATATATATATATATATATTTATATAAACGTACATATACATATATATATCGCTATGCGTCTTGTCCAAACATGAGAGGAGAAGAACATATGGCAATTGCTAAGGGGGAACCAGTTATGGGGGGGGGGGAGAAAAAAGAAGAAGAAAGAAAAGAAAGGGGGAGGAGGGGAGGGACATCGATGGTGGGCCTAGTCAGTGGAGCACAAGGGGGGGAGGGAGGGATTTTCCATACACAGTAAGTAATACGTGTAGGCTATAGCTATAATGTATCAAGCACCCTAGATAAAATCATCCGGGGAGACATATACTAAAATATGGTAGCAAACACTCAATACAAATCCTACAGTAGGTGTCCTAGAGGTTATTAAGGCTGTTCCAGGGAATATCATCGTTTAGACCCCCTATGTGGCTATGGGTCCGATAGATCCATTTCTGTTCCCTGATGAAAAGGGCATTCCCTGGGTTCCTAACAGAGGCTCCCATAGTTGGTTTATCCAGGACCGTCCAGAATAGCTCTTCTGGTGAATGATTCTTCTCTTTATAATGATTAGTGAGACGACTACATGTTCTCTGGCAACGGATGGTTGACCGGTGTTCCATGATCCTTGTTTTAACTTTCCTCGTAGTCATCCCAATATACATCAGGTTACAGGGACATCTCATCATATAGATGACATAAGTAGAATTACAATTTGTATGCCTCCGCTGCTCCCAGGGGTAAGTGAGGCCGACATCAATAGATTTAGTGTTAGTCGTGAGATGGCATACTTCGCACGACCCACACCGGGTATGTCCCGTCACCCTTGGTAGGGTCCATGTTGATTCACTGACATCCGTCTGTGCTGGTCTTGTATCCGGGTCTCTTGGTCTGGTGTGGACCAGCATATCTTTAATGTTACGTCCTCTCTTAAAGGAAAAAGAGGCTTCTCCAATTGTTACCCATTGGAGTTTAAAATTCTCCACTTCTGCTGGATAATCTTCTGGATCTTACTGGAGGCCGTGTTAAAGGTAGTGACGCATATAGTTCTGTTTGTAGGTGTTTGTGCCACATGTTCCAGAAGTGACTCCCGATGGCAATTGCTCGCTCTCTTTTGTGCCCTCCTAATCGTCCGCCGGGGGTATTTCCGTTGTAGTAGTTTTTGTTGCAGTGTGTCAGCTTCTGATTTAAACTCCTCCTTATCAGAACAATTCTGTCGGAGCCGCAAAAATTGGCCCACTGGTAGATTTTCTCTGAGGGATTTTGGATGGTAACTCTCGAAGGATAGGAGACTGTTCCTATCAGTAGGCTTATGGAACATTTTGGTTTGCAGTCCTCCTTCCTTTGGAAAAATAGTGAGGTCCAAAAAAGGAAGCTCCGCCTTGGTGATGGTCGACGTGAAAAGGAGCAAGGGATTACGGCTATTAAGCCAAACCATAAAATGCTCTATGGATTGTCTGTTGCCCTCCCAGATCAGGAGGACATCATCAATATAGCGTCGCCATAGTTTGATGTTATTGACCCAAGCACTTCCGGCAGCATAGATATATTGGTCCTCAAATGCTGCCATATAAAGACCCGCGAGACTCGGAGCAAAAACACTGCCCATGGATGTCCCATGGGTCTGAAGATAATAGGTGTCTTTGAACTTAAAGTAGTTTTTGGTCAAGGCAATTTCTGCCAGATGTAAAATGAAAGGTCTAGGTGTGCAATAATTCCAATCCAATGAGTATAAAATCTCCTCCACCACTCGTAAGGTCTCCAATTGTGGTATGTTGGTGTATAAGGATTCCACGTCCAAACCCACCAGGAATTCTTTTTCCACGTCGAAATTGAGATCCTCAAGGATGAGCAGGGCATCAGTAGTGTCCTTGAGGTATGCCCGTCTCGATTGGACCACAGGCATAAAAAAGAAGTCACAAAATTGTGAGAGAGGCTCGAGAAGCGAGCCTATACCTGACACAATAGGTCTCCCAGGGGGAGGCCTCACAGGTTTGTGCACCTTAGGTAGGGTGTAAAAATAAGGTATCACAGGATCCGCTTGGCACAGGAAGTTCCCCTCTGACTCCGTGATACAGTCATTATGGACTGCCTCTTCCACTGTGGACATAATCTCCTTTTTAAAGTCTTCTGTCGGATCCCTTCTCAAAATGCAATAATTTCTCCTATCAGAAAGGAGTCTCAGGCATTCTGTGTCATAGGCGGTCTTAGTCTGCACAACAATTGCTCCCCCTTGTCCGCCGGCTTTATCACCAGATCCTGGTTGTCTCTCAGTTCCTCAAGGGCTTGTTTTTCTGCTCTTGTTAGGTTCCTAAAGGTGGGACTGTTGTTTTCGGTGAGTGCTACTATTTCATGAATCACTGCCTGTTCAAATGCCTGCACCTCAATGGGAAGTGACCCTGCTGCCGGGGTAAATCTGGACCTAGGGGCGAAAGGAAGTGTCCCCTCTTGATGTCAAATCTTCTTCCCTCCCATTTTCCCGGTCACCAAAGAAAACCCTCAATCTTATATTCCGGAAAAAGCCCCAAGTTCTTGTCGGATTTTGAAGGCATCAGGGGTATTCGTGGGTACAAAACCCAGGCCTTTATTGAGCACTGTCACTTGAGTGTCCGTAAGCTGGGTATCAGTCAGGTTCATCACCAGGCAGATCATTCCCTGCTCGTGCCTGGCATCGGATCCTTCGCCATGCTCCTGGTGACCCTCTGTTCTAGGTCCTCCCATTGGACCCCCATTCCTGTTACCAGGCAGCCCAGAAGTCAGGACAGCACCAGAGCGCAGTGAACACATCCACACGGCAGCGCAGCTAACCTCAACCCCAATTCCAGGTTCTTCTGGATCTGCTGTGTGACGTTATTTTCCATTGCTTTGGCCGCTTCATTTTTTACCTTTCTTTTCCATTGGTTTGTCCTCGCAAGGCTAACCAGCATCTACAAGCCTTCCAAACTGGGTTTCATCTAGAATACAGCAGACCAGAGTCTGCGTCGGCTTGTGATGATGTGTCATTATTCATGTATTTTAGTCTATTGCTTGGTTAGATGAATGTGTTGTACATCTTTAGGTGTAGATGTATGTTATTAGCTTAATGGGTTATACTTGCAAACCATCATAAATTGCTTATACATCTTCGAGGTCGGTAGGTGAGTCCACTGCCCGGCGAATCGATGTATGTGTAAGGCAAACTGATACTAGTGTGTGACTATTGATAACTAATCGAACTGTCAAAACTAAATTGGCTGAGGAGTCAATTTGTAAGTAAATTTGCATACATCAGTACGAGATGGTCCTTCTTACAATGAACCAACATGGCGTCATTTGTTTGATTTCGATTATCCAAGGTGTATTTGACCCCTGTCCAGGATCCATTCCCCCAGTGGATGCACACATCACTAAAGATAGCCCACAGGCTTTAGGCGCTATGTGTGGCATGTCGGCTGGCAGGGATTGACACAATGGGATCATATGTTAATCTGGGGGCTTATGGAGAGCCCAGGCTGGCACCGGGAGACTTACAACACACTCGGGTTGCAAATGCCAACCACCGCAGGCCCTTGTGATGAAACCACAACAGGCGTGTCCTTGAAACCATGAGCTCACGGTTCCAGCATGTAGGTAGACACCTAAGGAATGTTGTGGGGGTGGGAGGGGGGAAGAGGTTTCTACTTTCATAAACAATGAAACAAAATGACATGTGTCTCACATTAGAATCCCCTTTCTGAAAACCCTCCCGCCTTCCTGCCCGGTGGCCTCGTCTATGAACGTGTCTGGTGAGCTCTGACACTAAAACTGACCTCCATTGTCATGTTTGGCCCCACTTTCTGATTTTGTGTGCCAGCTTTCAAAAAGTTGCACGTTCTCGTTGTGGGGCGCTGAACTCCGTGAACAGAATCAGGGGTTGTTTTGCCCCCGCTGGAGGGCCCCCACCTCCGCTGGACAGTTTATAGTTCTTAACTTACGAGGCAGAGGGGGCGCGCAGCATTTGTCTCTCTTTTATAGTTGAGTGCGTCACTCATGCTTAAGTCTCCACAGTGACTCGGCAACCCGCGTGGCGACGTGTGGATCTTACTGTGGCCGGCTGCTATAAAGAGGGTTTATGAGCTGCAGCAAGACAACCCTATACAACCCCTAAGGGTTTGGTGACTGACTGCACCAAGGCAGCCCCAGTGATATATCGCGACAGAAGGCGTGCAGTGTTGAAGCCTACGGTTCACCGCCGGAATATTTGTTAATTGCTAAATAGAGCTAACCTCCCATCCTTGTTCACCAGTGCCCTGCCGCTGCGTCATATCTCTCACCAAACGGTATAGAAATGCAGGAACGCCATGTTGGCTCCCAGTCCTCCTAAACACCACATAAAGTACACAACTGTGTTCTTGACTATTTCGGACTACTTTGCTATGAACGGTAGACAGTTACACACTGTTATGATAAAAGCCATGGAAGGTTGTAAAGTTGGTTTTGCTGTAGTATTTTGCCTCGAATGAATTCTCCAAAACAGTAGTTTATCGTGTCAAACTCACCGAACCGAACGGTCACTCATTGCAGTTGCGCGGCTCATTCGGTTATTTCAGTCTTGGACGTTGCAACAAAATGCAAGTGGCAAACGGTTGGCAACTTCTCCATAAGTGGTAACGGAGTAAAAATCTTGTAACGCACACGAACGTTCACTTTTAAAGGCAAATTATTTGCAACTGAACCCCAAAAAACTACTGATGCACACACATGTCCAGAATGCCCTACCGTCACCATTTAATTAAAAGAATAGCCGGTGCTGAAAATAGGGCTCTGTGGGGCAGATCTGAGCGCTCTTCCATGTGAACATTTTATTTATTTTTATTTATTTTATTTTAAAAGTTTTATATAGCGCTAGCTAGACCCGTTGGTATCAGAGCGCTTTACATACACACTGTAAAAAACCAAAGGAAATTGCATTACATAGTAGGAAGGCAGTAAAGAAGCAAAACAGAGATAAAAAATACAACATGAAAAATAGATAAACAGTGCAGCGGAGGGAGAGAAAACAAACGAAGGTGGTTAACACAGTCCGGTCACCACTATCCTTGAATGTCGAGAGAGGAGTCAACTCGGATATTGAAGTCTAGGTTAGTTGACGTTGGTCAGGAAAGTATTTGTTAAGGAGATGGAGTTTCAGGTCCCTTTTGAAACAGGAGAAGGAGGGGCTGCATCTGAGGACTCTAGGGAGAGCGTTCCATATCCTGGGAGCGTTGCCAGAAAACGATCGGTATTGGGTGGTTTTCTTTTTCAGTTTCGGAGGGATAAGAAGGAGTGAGTTAGAACTTCTCAGCGTTCTGGATTGACCTGCTCTTACCAGTTTGTTGTTCAGGTAGTTGGGGGCCGGAGAGTGAAGGGTTTTGTGTGTGATGCAGGCCAGCTTGTAAATACACCTCCCTTCCATGGGAAGCCAGTTGAGGGAGTTGAGAGCTGGAGTGATGTGTTCAAATCTTTTCACTCCAGATATGAGTCGAGCGGCCATGTTCAGCACTGCCCTTAGTAAACATCAATTTACTCAGAAATATTTTCACCTTTAAACCACAGCCCCCTCAAGCCAGACGTCATCACAACAGCCAAAGGGGGTCGTCAACAGAGAAATAAAGAATAATCAACTTTAAATAATCAATAATACAGAAAAACCAATAAGTAAAACCTGAGAGGGGCAACACTGGGAAACAACTGCAAAACTGATGAAGAGAGCACTTCAACTCACTTAAGAATCACCACAAAGTGTTAACTTCAGCAATTTATAATGAACATTTTTCTTGTACTAGGATTATTTAAACAAGCATTGGCTGTCATGCTTTATCAATACTCGTTTAGTTTTTTCCTGTTTTTTGCTAAACATTGTTTATTGTTGGTGGTAGGCACCTGGATACCTAGCTTGCCACTTGCCTGTGGCTTCCAGTTCCTGTTTGTTCCGGACTGATCCAGTGACAACGCAGCTGCCTGGGTTTTCCCACTGGGGTTTTTTCCAACCGGGCTTTCCCACTCTCCGTTCCTCCCGCCAACAGAAGCCCTGCCCACCCCAGGACCTACTTAATGCAGGCCTAAGCGCGACCACGCCAAAGGCAAGCCCATTTGCACCCGTTCGGGTCTGGACCGCGCCACAACCCCTGGCCCCCCCCCTTCCCGAAGATGCACCATCGCCGAGCTCTACACCCTTGACCCTGCAACAAACACTACCACTGCACCAACCCACTGGAGGACCTCCACCTGCACCCACTGCCACTTCACCTGCCACTGCACACACACCAGCCCCACCCCAAATACACCACAGATACCACCCGAACAAAAAACACCAACTCGCATGCACCCTTCTCAACACACGCGGACTATACAAGCATCCGCTGAATTATGGGACCTCATCGTCACACTCACACCCAACATCGTCTTCCTCACTGAGACCTGGCTCAACGCCACATCTGCCCCAGACATTGCTACAGCGATCCCCAACAGATATAAAATCACTCACCAGGATCGCATCAATAGGCTGGGAGGAGGAACAGCCACAAAGAGACCATACACAGTGTACCACCACCACTGACAACACAACCACCCCCATGGAATATCTCAACTTCAAGCTCCACACGGACAACAAGACAACCATCAGAGGCACCCTTGCATACCGATCCCCAGGCCCGCACTCCAGCTTCTGCAACACCATTGCCAACTTCATTGCGCCCCTAGCCATAGATTACAAGGGCTACATCTTCCTTGGTGACCTAAATTTTCACATCGATGACCCCAACAACAAAAACACTGCACACCTCTGCAACAGTATGAGGAGCCTCGGATTGACCCAGATCATCCACAACCCTATCCACACCGCAGGACACACGCTGGACCCAATTTTCACCTCCAGCAACCGCGTCAAATACAGCCATGTCACAGAACTCACATGGACCAATCACTCCAGTGTCCACTTCAGCATCTCCAGCCCCCACACCACCACCACCACCAAGATGACCAACGCCTCCCACCGGAGGTGGAACAAAATCTCAGTGACCAGCTGGGCAAAGGCCCTCAACACCTCCAAAACTGCTACTGCCACCAACCTCGAACAGGGAGTGAAAAACGTCAACCCCTGGATCACCAACTGTGCAGACAGCATAGTCCCCATCATGAGCAACACCCAGAGAAATTCCTCCAAAAATACCAGCTGGTACACCCAAGAACTCAAAACAGTGAAACGGGACAGCTAACAGTTGTGAGGAGATGGAGTGCCAGCAAGGATACCTCCGACAGGGTAGCTTTTAAGACCTCCCTCAACCTCTACCACCACCTGCTGAGGGCAACAAAGAAGACAGCCCTTGCCGCATGCACCGAAACCAGCGCCAACAACTCCAAGGAACTTTCATCACCGTTAAGGAATTCTCCAACCTGGCTGCCAACGAAAACATCATACCCTCACAGTAGCTGTGTGACCACCTCACCCACTTCTTCCACAACAAGATCGCAACCATATACGTCTGGACCAGAAACTCACAATGAAAGAGCAAGTTGCAACCACCGTGGGTTCCTGCTTCCACACATTAGGTCTCCTGAGAAAGGCCTTCCCTTTTCTCCCTATGACAGTCCGCAAAACACTCCTTCAGGCACTAGTAATAAGTCGTCTTGACTATTGTAATACCCTCCTGATCTCAGCCAACGAATCCTCTCTTAACAGACTTCAGGTGGTCCAAAACACTGCGGCCCGCCTAGTTTCCAATGCTCCTGCCAGGACTGCCTCTTTGCCGCTACTCCATGGACTACACTGGCTACCCATCCGCAAGCGGATCCGCTTTAAGATCTGCTGCATAGTGCACAAGGCATTACATGGCAACGCCCCCAGCTATCTTGCAGATAGACTCATACGTTATCAGCCTACCAGAACTCTTCGGTCTGGCTCTAAATCGTTCCTCCTGGTACCCCGTGTAAAGAAATCTCGCATTGGTGGGAAAGCCTTTTACCATCTGCCCCCCTCTTACTGGAATCAACTTCCCTTACACCTCCGGAATTGCACCAATTATCTGCAATTCCGTAAGCTTCTAAAAACTGAGCTCTTCTGAATCCTTCTTCATGACCCTCGGTAGCAATCCTGCAGCGTGGAGATACCCCTCCGGGGGTGATTCGGGCGCTTAACAAGACAAATAAATAAATAAATACAGAAACTCCTAACCCCCACCCACACCTGTGGACCTCCTTGACAGATAAGTCACCACCGTAACCGACACAAACCACACACTGACCATCTGGAACATCCTCTCCACCCAGGACACCACCTCCACCATTAAATCCATCCACTCAGGAGCTCCCACAGACCCATGCCCGCACCACATCTTCAAGCTCAGAAACCAAAGGATCGACCAGGAACTCACCACCCTACTCAACACCTCTGTCACCACCGCAACATTTACTGACATCTGAAAACACGCCAGTGTCTGACCACTACTCAAAAAAAAGACTCCACCACATCGATATCCAAGGAGATGCACTCAGATGGATCACCTCCTTCCTCACCGGTAGAACCCAGAGGAGCCACTTCCCCACCTTTGAACCCAAGGAGATCACCTTCGGTGTACCCCAGGGCCCATCCCTCAGCCCCATGCTTTTTAGCACATATATGACCCCACTGGCCAACACTGTCAGATCCCATGGTCTCAACATAATTTCCTACGCAGACAACACTCAACTTATCCTCTCACTCACCAACAACCCTACCACCACCAGAACCAACTTCCACAGATGCATGACAAATGTCACAGATAGGATGAAGAACAACTGCCTGCAGCTGAACACAGACAAGACGGAAGTACTGATCTTTGGCAACAGCAGCAACACATGGAACAACTCTGGTTGCCATCAGACCTAGGACCTGCACCCACTCCCTCCGACCACGCCAGAAACCTCGGAATCATCATTGACAACAAGCTCACGATGAAATCACAGATCAACGCCGTCTCCTCCGCCTTCTTCCTCACTCTGTGCATGCTACATAATATCTTCAAGTAGCTACCCCTATGAACGAGACGCACCATGACACAGGCCCTCATCACCAGCCGACTGGACTACGGCAACGCCCTCTACGTAGAAATCACTGCACACCTCCTGCAGAGATTACAGACCATACATAACGCTGCAGCCAGACTCATCCTTGACCTTCCCCGACGAACCCACATCACACCCCACCTCAGGCAACTCCACTGGCTCCCCATAGAGAAGAGATGCCAATTCAAGCTGCTGACCCATGCACACAAGGCTCTACACAACCAAAGACCCACATACATTAACCAACGCCTGAACTTCCACCAACCGTCAAGAAGACTGCGCTCCACCTCCCTTTCACTTGCCCATACGCCCCGCATCTACTGAAGCAGAAGTGGAGGGCACTCTTTCTCCCACATTACAGCAAATACCTGGAACAGCCTCCCCACGCACCTCTGGACCATCACCTCACTTCCGGAATTCCTATTGACCCTAAAGACCTGGCTGTTCGAATAAGCCTCTGGTATCTGCAAGCGCCTGGATACCCTATCGGGTGATTAGCCATGCTTTATAAATCCTGATTGATTGGAGAATCTGCTTGGCCCTCGTCAATCTAAGAAAACATGGACTAAAAGCAAAAGGCAAATAGCTCTACTGGTCCATCCTCTTAGAATAGACAGTTCCACCTGGGTCCCCAAATACTGCTACATTTCTGTAATCTCTAAAATCTGAGTTGGGGCACCAAGATGAAGAAACGTATACTGGCAGAGTTGAAGGTCTTTGTCAGTACCTTGTTTAGGGTCCTTCCATTTTTTTTCAGAAAAATAAAACCATCTCAGGGGTCACAGGTAGCCTGTGTAGTAATATTGGTCTAGGGTATTCAGCTCGGAGTTTACTCCTATTGGCTTTATCCATACACTTCCTAATCCAGTGATCAACAAATTGTGTGATAGGGTAAGAAGGTGCCCATTCACCCGGCCTAGGATGTTTTATGACCTCACTATCAAAATAGTGGGTACCTAGAGCATTTCAGATGACTGCGCTGTTCCCTGCTACTGGGTCTAATGCATCACCTGGAGTATGAGGGTTACTCATGTCTTCCTCATCCCCGTCACCTGGATGATGTTTAGGAGAGAGCAGCAAATCTGATTCTGGGAGACTCAGAGCTGTTATCTCAAAAAGGGTTTGCAAGTAAAGGAAACTTTTCAGGTGTTTTTAATGGGTTTATAATTAGGATCCTGATCTCTTGAACAAGATGGGATAGCTACCTGTTCTTGAGTTTGCGACTACTCAAAAGGTCATTTCCTGGAAGAGGAATCTTTACTGCCAGAAGAGGAGATTCTCCTCCTTTGGAACTATATATTGTATCTTTAGGACATGGGAGAAGGTGATCAATTAAAGTAGGCCACAACGGACTGGTTAATGGCGTCCTTCATGGACTGCACTGGCGCACTCACAGCTGACTGTATGACCTCTCTGGCTGTGACTTGTCTTTCTTTCTCAGACTCCTGTCTTTTACGCCTTCCTCAGCTTTCCTCATCCGCTGAGGAGTGAGACTCACCCTGATCTGAGCTCAATGGAGGATTATTAATTGACAGTATCCATAGGCCACTTTTATCAGTGTCCTCCTTGCTGTGCCCGCTAAGGTTAAATTCACAATACTGGCGGGCAGCCAAAATCAAAGATATAAATTATAGTATCAGGATTTCTTAAGTTTCCCGTCAATTTATTTTTTCCTCTTTGATACAGTAAACTACCTACAATAAATTTAAATACACCCACTAACCAATAAAATAATGTGCACCTCTCATATGTATCTGCCAGGATAAAGATGACGAAAGCTCAGAAAGTGTTAAGAGAAGAGAGAAAGTGTTAAAAGAGGCAAACAGCGTGTTACAATGTCGAGGTTTAGCAGCCGTTGAGGAGAGGCCGTCGATAGATGGAGCACGTACTACAAGGCTGCACACATTCCTTACGAAAGCGGCGGACTGAGAGGTAATAACAGAAGGCTGCGCGTTCTAGAGAGGGGACACGGGTCCTCCATCCGCTGAGAAGTTGCCTTTCATTCAGGGAGCGTGCGCAGGTTCCTGACGAGAGACAGGCTTGGGTGAGAACGGAAGTCCACTCGTCTCAGCAAGAGGCGAAGCAGCTCCCGTGTTTAAGAAATAAAAGGAAGCGCACGAAGAGGCCGTATGCCTCTCAAAATAAATTAGCCCCAAACTGAAAATGAAATATATAAAATGCACAGCACCAATATTTTACCGAGTTAAAAAAAAAATGTCACTACTAAATAGCAACATGCAAGAAGTGAATAATAAGAAACAAGCATTGGCATAGCCAATAGGTCTCGCCTTTGGGACCTTATGTGTTTAGCCAGAACTTTTGGCTATGTTGTAGAGCATTGTGGCTGCTGTGCATCATGTTGAAAAGTTATAATAAAAACTGTTAAGCATTTTTGTTACCTTTATACAAACCAATACAACATTATATACAACTGAACAACCCGATTAAAAAAGATTTTAACATAAAAAATGTCTTCTAGTTTTTTTGTACTTGCACTGCTGGCAACTTCTTCCTGCCTGTTCTCATGCTTGTTTGTTATCATTTTTTTGTTATGGGGAAGCAGGACATAAATAACGGGGGAGTGGAGGTTGGAAAACAGTAATTTAATTAGAACACGAGCAGCGGACGGACACTAGGGGAGAATCAACAGATGCCAGATTCCGAGGGCAGACTGACGTGATGATTAGGTGATGTTTAGGTGATGCTTAGGTGGTGCTTAGGTGGTGCGCTGATGCAAAATGGTGGTGGTGAATGATGTTTGGTGCTCAGGTGGTGCCACTATATGGTGTGGATTGGAGGTACGTTGTGTATTGTGGAGTTAAAATATGTTGTTTGGTGTGTAATTATGTGGTGTGTATTGGAAATGTGTGGAGTTGAATTGTGTGGCCTGGAACTGTGGTGTTGAGTGAAATTATGCTTAGTGAAATTGTGTCATGGTGTGGAGTGCATTTATGTTGATTGGTGGTATGTGGCTTAGAGTGCATTTATGTGGAGTGTATTTGTTGCATTGAGTAGAGTGCAATTATGTGGTGTGTAATTATGTGGCACTGAGTGGTATTATGTGGAGTGTATTTATGTTGCATTGAGTAGAGTGTAATTATGTGGCGTGAAATTATGTGGTACTGAGTGGTATGTGGAGTGTATTTATGTTGCATTGAGTAGAGTGTAATTATGTGGCGTGTAACTATGTCGCACTGAGTGGTATTTTGTGGAGTGTATTTATGTTGCATTGAGTAGAGTGTAATTATGTGGCGTATAATTATGTGGCACAGTGGTATTATGTGGAGTGTATTTATGTTGCATTGAATAGAGTGTAATTATGTGACGTGTAATTATGTGGTACTGAGTGGTATTATGTTGAGAGTATTTTTTGTTGCATTGAGTAGTGTAAATATGTGGCGTGTAATTATGTGGCACTGAGTGGTATTATATGGAGTGTATTTATGTTACATTGAGTAGAGTGTAATTATGTGGCACTGTGTGGTATTATGTGGAGTGTATTTATGTTGCATTGAGTAGAGTGTAATTATGTGGCTTGTAATTATGTGGCACTGAGTGGTATGTGGGGTGTATTTATGTTGCATTGAGTAGAGTGTAATTATGTGGCGTGTAACTATGTCACACTGAGTGGAATTATGTGGAGTGCATTTATGTTGCATTGAGTAGAGTGTAATTATGTGGCGTGTAATTATGTGGCACAGTGTTATTATGTGGAGTGTATTTATGTTGCATTGAATAGAGTGTAATTATGTGATGTGTAATTATGTGGTACTGAGTGGTATTATGTGGAGTGTATTTATGTTGCATTGAGTAGAGTAATTATGTGGTGTGTAATTATGTGGCACTGAGTGGTATTATGTGGAGTGTATTTATGTTGCAATGAATAGAGTGTAATTGTGACGTGTGATTATGTGGTACTGAGTGGTATTATGTGGAGTGTATTTATGTTGCATTGAGTAGAGTGTAATTATGTGGCGTGTTATTTTCTGGCACTGAGTGGTATTATGTGGAGTGTATTTATGTTGCATTGAGTAGAGTGTAATTATGTGGCGTGTAATTATGTGGCACTGAGTGGTATTATGTGGAGAGTATGTTGCATTGAGTAGAGTGTAATTATGTGGCATGTAATTATGTGGCACTGAGTGGTATTATGTGGAGTGTATGTTGCATTCAGTAGAGTGTAATTATGTGGCGTGTAATTATGTGGCACTGAGTGGTATTATGTGGAGTGTATGTTGCATTCAGTAAAGTGTAATTATGTGGCGTGTAATTATGTGGCACTGAGTGGTATTATTTGGAGTGTATGTTGCATTGAGTGCAGTGTAAATATGTAGCATATAATTATGTGGCACTGAGTGGTATTATGTGGAGTGTATTTATGTTGCATTGAGTAGAGTGTCCAGGAGACGCCAGAGCAAGCGCTATGTAAATCCTGTTGTTGTCTGGTCGCTGACAGATTTCTCTGCGCCCATGCCAACATTGCAAATATATAATTTCTACCCTATTCTCCTTTCTTTTTTCACTGTCTTAGTTACATTTGTTTGAAAAGTGCGAATTTCATGCTCTCCTATAGACAAATGTGTTGTTGTGTGCAGCTCAGTTGGTTGCGCTCCGGCTATAGAGGTGTGTGTACGTGTCTGTCCCCAGGAGGTTACACGTTTAATCCCGCCGACCCAGCCTTTCGTCCCTTTGAGGGGCATGTAAGACGCATACTGTCCCAGAGTTGTACATGTCCTTCGGGGACACCATTTTATATACGTATCATTGTGTGGCGCTGTGAGTTTGGGAAGAGAGTGACAGAGGCTGTGACAGGAAATGGGTAGAAGTGACAGCAAGAGGTTTGCAGGGAACGGACATGGAGAGACTGGGCAAAGAGGGACAGGGAGAGTTGAGTAGTTAACAGAAACAGGGGAAACTGCTTAAAGTAGAACAGAGATGTCTGATAAGAAAGGAACAGGAGTTGGCAAGATAGGCATGAGGCAGCCTGACAAAGTTTTGAGGATTAGATTTGGGGGAATCCGGGGCCTAGGAGTTTGATCCGACCACATAGGATAGACGGTGGATGATCACAGGTGCATGGGCAGTACCTAGGCTGACCAATGAGGGGCGTGCATTATTATATTATTTGCACATGCACTCAAACCCTCTGTTAGAAAATACAAGGACTTGTTTCTGAAAACGACAGAGCTCAAAATACAAAAACGTGTTGTTTGGGGCGAAAAGTGCATTTTTTAACTGAGCTCTTCACATCTCCAATCAACAGTAATATGCCATCTTCAGACATATATGAAAAGCAGAAGGCTCAATACACAGTAACTGGCAAGCCCGTACCAGACACCATGGCAAAAACAAAAAAATGACTACACTGCTACGGCAGTCCCCACAAGGTCCTATTGTAGCCAGGCACCCTCCCGCACTGCGAGGCAGGCGGAGAGCACTCGCTGGCGCCCGTGGGGAGCTCAGCGAAGCAATATGGGCAGAGAATGCCTACCAGAAATTGGGGAAAATAGCATGTGCCCCGCGTTATATGGCCTTCTGCTGGTTCTGGCACAGCGGGCAGTGAGAGCAGAATCTTTGTTTGCTGACTGTGTCCTCAAGAGTAGATGTAAGGGGTCACAAGGAATGCCAGCCAGCACTGGAGGTGTGGGGTGCCCGCAGTGGAGCAGTACGCTAATCACTTACTGCTACAGAGATTCAAGCGGTTTGGACACAGATGACCGCATCACCAGAACGGAGCAACCAAGCTGACTGGTGAGGCAAGGTAGAGGCGGAGCAACGCGAGTAATGAGGCTTGCTGAGGAGTCAACAACTTGTGGGAGCCACGGACACAAGCATTCTCTGGCCACTTCTGTGAAACTCTGGGTGAGCACACAGTGCACCTGTGCACAAGCGAAACAAGGGGGTTTTATAGCCATTGTTGCCAGCCTGGAAAACCACCCCGACTTCTGAGGCCGGGGAAAGGGAGGGGAGGACATTTTCATAGAGATAGACAGCAGTCTTTTTCTATCCCCTGCATTAGAATGCTGCGTTTGTGCTCGGAGGGTGGAGGGAGGTTTCATAATGCGAAGCAGGAGGGAGGAATGAAAAATAAACAAGCAGCGACGGGCAGGTGGTGTTGGGTGGGGACGGCACAGAGAGGAAGCCCCCTAAAAAACATACAGCTTGGGTGCTAGCCCAGTAAAGTAGCGATGGTGGTGTGGGGACGGCACAGGAGTAATAAATGGAACTGACGGCGGCGCAAAACTAAAAAAGTGTGTGAGCACAAAGGGAACAAGCCCGCGAGTGGTGCGCGCGCGCGCTGTAAGGAATGCAGCTGCCAGATGGCACCCTGCGCGCTCCCGAGACCCCTAGGCCATGGGAGTGACAGTTTTGAGGGAAGGCGGGACATGCACCCGTCTTTGGCCATTTGCGTGCTTTCAATTATTGAAAGCCACACGCAAAGGCCAATGGGATGTGTGGGAGGAGGCACACCCACACGGAGAAGGCTCTTGGAAGTCTGAAGTGATTCCAAGAGCCCTCTCCTAGAGCACCGCATGCGCGCTGTTCTAGGCGAGACCTAAAAACGAGAAAGAAGTATTTATCACTGCTAGAGCCGCAAAGAAGAGGGAGTCTGCTGCTCTGTCCACCACTCATCCTGTGGTACATGGGTACTCGCAAACATTTTCCCGGGGTCCACAAAGTTTGGTCTTTGGTGTGACTGAGGGCCGCACTGATATCAGCAGGGTGGTGGGAGGGGGTAAAGTGGGTGTAGAAGAAGCGAAGCATGTACATCTAGTGGATAGACTGAATTGCCCAACTTGAACAAATTGTGTGATCCTGGGCAATTGCTTTATTTCAATTTCCCTCCTTTTTCTTCCAGATTTGTGCTTTTCCTGTGTTTGGATTTAATCACTAATGGCATTGTTATCATGGTAGGGGGAGCGTATCAAAAGTCATGTTTGAAAACTATCATTTAAAAAATAAAAACACTTCTGAATGCACTGCTGTAATCTGATTTACTAAGTTTTACACGTTTGCTGCCATTAAAAATGAAAGTGTTCCTAACGTTAAGAGGTGCAGTACACCCTTGTTACTTCCTTTCTTCAACTGCAAATAACCTTTAAATAAATGCTTGCTGTTTATTTAATTTTTTTTATTGTTAGTACTAAGTCGAGTAAACAGCAGCCCAGTGCTGCTGTTGCCCAGAGGGCCGCATGTAAAGGTCAGGAGGGCCGCATTCGGCCCACGGTCCGTACTTTGAGTATCACTGCTAGTATAATGATCTCTACAGTTTGTAGACACCATTATACTACAGGATGCCTGGTGATTGGTGGTCCTATTGTGATGTCATACTACAACTAGACTGCTAACCTGCAACGGTATCACTGCGGCTGTTTTTTCATGCATGTTGAATTTACTTCTATAGATGTACTATATTTGCTGGCACAGGTTGCAGTAAGGAAGAAAAAGCAATAATCTTCACTTCTGTTGCTTTAATACAGTGATTCTCAAAGTACGGCCCGGGGGCCGCATGCGGACCTTTACATGCACCCCCCTGGGCAGCAGCAGCACTGGGCTGCCGTTTACTCGACTCAGCACTAACATGAAAAAACAAGTTAAATATACAGCAAACACTTATTTAAAGGTTAATTGCAGTTAGGGAAAGAAACTAACTAGGCCTTTAACTTTAGAAACACCTTCATTTGTAAAGACAGCCACTAGATATACATGCTTTGCTTCCCCTACACCCACTTTACACCCCCGCTGGCATTAGTGCGGCCCTCGGTCACACCATACCCATGCTTTAATAGAATTCAAACCTCCTGTCACATTACCATGGGTGATTTTCCATTATGTTGGCTCATTAATAGAGTTTGTTTAAGTGCATCTCCTTCTCTAGCATCACCATTTAGTATTTCTAATTTTTCCTTGTACTGTGGTGGTCTCCTGGGTCTCAGTCATTGTAATATTGTCACTGATTTCTTTATCAGAGGCTACTCTCCAAGTTGGTATTTTTTGAATATTCACAAGGTTAGTAGGTTAATCCCCATAGGCTCTTATTGTATATGGAGTGTTTGACACCAAACTTCCCAATGGCCTGCACATTTTTTAAGGACATGATCAACCCACCATTTTTACTCTTCTGTGAGCTAAATGTACAAAGCAAGATGCCCAGGGTACATTGACATCCCAGTATAGGCCTTTTTCTCTAATTTTAAAAGTGAAAGAGCCCCAGAGAGATGTTGCAGATTCTTGCCTCAGACCTCCCTGCTTATGCCTCCACAAAAGCTTGCCTGCGTAGCCTGCCTGCGTTCTTCACCTAGGCCCAAGATGGCTGCCATAACATAACATCTGTGGAGCCCATTCCCAATTTCTAAATTAGCGCTTCCTTTCCTCACAGACATCAAGGCGCCTCTTCGCCACCACATAAGTGTCCTCGACCAAAAGGGGAGCTTATCAGGGGTTCATCACAAGAGTACCTTCATTGCTCCAGCTGTGGCCATGTGCCCACAAATATTTATGTCTGAACTATATTTATTAATATTTCTTCGCTGCCCAAATTGCCCCAAAAGTTCTTAAAATCACCATGCTAAAGTAAGCAAAAACAAGTTACTTTAGTAGAGAAGACAGGGGCGTTGTTCCATATATCATGTTCTATATTTTAGAGGATGAGGGTTCATCTTTCATGGTTGTTGCTGTAAACTATCCTAATGGCAGCTCCAGTTTCAATCTTTACATTGCAGAGTCAGTATGGATATTTTATGGGTTCCCCTTCCTGTTATGTTCTCCCACATCCTGGAAAGTAATAATTGAGCTGTTATGATTTACTTGCAAAAAAAACATTTTGTCCGCAGCTCGACGTGACCAAGGTAGTGTCACTGTCCGAACAAGTGCCCAGTAAAGCAGAGCAAAGCCTCAGAGGCCTATATTTTAATCAAATAAAGTGGCTGAATGGGTAAACCAGCCAAGATAAGTTAAGGCTAAAACGGAAACATGTCTACTTCATAGTGTTTTTAGACCCTCAAATGCCCCATTGGAGTTGAACATTCCTTCATATCGGCAAAACACCAGGTTTTCATTTTTTGGCTTTCATTTGACAACCAAGTGCATTCTGGAAGTTGACGTCTTGGATATTTTGTTGCATGAACTATGCTGACTCCCAAAGACCTAGGATTGTACTCATGCACTACCACAAGTCATGATAAAAACACAGAGCGGAGAACCAGAGCCCTGCCAGCCCTTACTGCTAACCGAGTCGCCACCAGCTGCCTATTTGTTATTTGTTGTCTGGCATATGTGGAGCTCTCGGCTGTGACTAGTGTGGCATTGCAGCACTCCACCAGTCAGGATCGATTACAGGCATGCCTGTCTGGTGTTGTAGTATGTCCATTGTTGGAAGAGTTGGGTGTGCGTGTGAGGTCCTGACACATGATCTGGAAAATGCCATGGTTGGTTAGGTATGTGAGAAGTGACAGAGGGAGCAATAATGAAAGGTAGAAAATCAACGCTATGCCTGGGAGCCATTCTACATTCTGTCTGTGTGTATTCACCATGCTTGGGGAACAGACTATGAGAGAAAGTAGCCCCACCCTTGAATGAGTGGGTCGACCATCATTGTGACTTTACAGCCACATGGCAGATGGGCCACCAGGTCAGAGGTTTACAACAGCAGAGCCACCCGAGGCTTCACTGGTGTAAAGACAGTACTACGACTCCAACTAGTGTGGGGGAACAGCGAGTTTGGCAAAGCAGAAGCACCACAGAGTGATGGTGGTGCCACAGCTCCTCCAAACTCTAAATGAGGCCTTTAGTTTCACCTTTGCTTTCATGTGTCTTTGTTTCTGGTGCCTTAAAGCTACCAACCTGCTGTCTGTAGAGCTCAAGAAAACAAAAATGATCTGTTGAACAGCAAAGCGCCGTTCATTAGGGAATAGGACAGGCTGGGGGTAGTTTAGCACATCCGGTTGAGGTCAGAGGAAGAGAAACAGGACTGCAACCCCTCCACCTCTGTCTATAAAAATATACAATTTTGTATTTAGCAATACACAAATATGTATATACACACATCAGACCTTCAAAGCACCACATAAATGTCAGCAACTAATGCATTACAAATTGTCTCTTAGTGCTGCCAACTCCTCTTCTTTTCAAATTCTGTTTCTCAGGCCTCCAATTACTCAAGGGCTCTTTTCCAGGCAGTCACCAATTTGCTTTGAGGCAAAATGAATGCTACCTCTCCCAAGCTGTTGGTGAAAATGTGGTATCTTTTTGTATGAGAACATCAAGTCCATTCATGATTATATTGCCCAACTTCTGCTTTCATCCTGTGTCATACAGCATGATTACAAGCCTTGGCCCTTTTTAGCAAACCTCTCCCAATGATTAAGTCAGTCAGTCAAATAAGTTGTTTATTTAGATCTTAAACTTTAAACAGATCCACCAAATATACAAAATATAAAAATAAAATACATAATAACCAGTAAAATGCTGAGGTGGTAATTAAAACGATAAAACAAATTCCCCAATTGCACAATTCATTACTAATAGCTATTTACAATATTCATATTAATACTTCAAACATGGCAGGTATCCCTGATATGGGCGTTATAACATGGTATAATAAAACCATCAAAGGAAACAGTTAAAAGGGCGAGTTCCCCATCACTCACAAATCCAGTTCTGTAAGCATTTTCGTAGCTCATCACGGTTCCTTTAAAAGCCTCATTCATCTTCCCAATGCACATGATACATTGGGGCACTTCATATCCAGTAAAAAACGAGTTGCTTGACTCCTGATCCCAACATCAAATTTCACAAAAGTGTTTTATGTTGTTCCAAGCACCACAGACAGTCTAATAAACTATGGATGGCATTACATTACACATTTAAACCAAAATTACAAATGGTATTACCATCTAAAAAAACTCAGCAGTGGAGAAAGCCAGAATTGATTTCATATGGCATCTAAATTTTAAAAGTGCCATTCTTAAAGTTGCATTAAGTAAACATTTCATCATTCACCCAGGTCTGTCTCAGACAAATTACAGATATCTTATCTTCAAAATATCTCAAATAATTTCCCCTTACCGTCTTTTTACTTAATATGCAAACTCACCATTGCCTAATGATTGAGGAAGAGGGGAGGCTCCCTCCTTGCCTACCTACTTGAAGACTGGCTCTCCAGATGATGTATATCTAGTCAGGACTCTAAAATGTATTTCTGCGGTTGTTACGCCTGCTTTTACTTTCATACTTAACACTAGTTTTCATTTGGCACTGTCCCTAGTGGATGTAAAAAAGGGGTTGTCAAGAGCCTTCTAAAGACGTCAAACCTGGAAAGCAGCTAAATGTCGGCTCATCAGCTTTCTAAATATCTTGAAGAGCACCAGTTACTTGATGCTACTTGGATTAGCTGAAGGTCTGGTTTAGGCACTGTATTGAATTACGTCAGACAAGATTACAATGAGAACACTTCCACCTGCCTCATCCTGCTGTTGCAGTTGGGTCGTCCTGGTACCTCCAAATGAGGATCTTGAAGAAATGGGATCTTTTTATTCTGTGCCACTTGAAAGCTTGTGTTGTTAAGGATACCATCAATTCTAGATTGAACTATGCCAATGCTTGCTACTTTGGCTATTCTGAGTCGGCTATTTACAAACTTCAAGCTGTTCAGAATATGGCAATGTTACTTGTCATGAATTTCAGGAAGCCTGATTGGTTCTCTGAGGCTCACTGAAAACAACACTGGTTGCTAATTTTTAGAAGGCTCCATTATAAGGCGCTCTGCTTTACCCACAGAGCCTATTATGAACCAGGCCATGTGCTGCTTATGTTTCTGCAAACAAGTCTAAGCAATCCCTTCATTTTGGCTGCTCCCTCCTGCTTGCAGACCCGATTTAGAAAGGGTTGTGTGAGGCGAGGGCTGGATTTGAATAGAGGTGGATGCTCCTTCTCTTTGTTATTTACTGTATTTGGAATTCACTGCAACTTGGCATGTACAAAATAGAGGACCATTCAATGTTTAGGAAGGCTATTAAAATCCATCTTTTTTATTGATTAGCTTCATATTTATTCTGATGTTGTTAGGCAGTTTGACGCCAAGAAACTTTTGGGCGTTCCTTGTACTTTATAAGTAACAACTGAACTCATAGCTTGAACGTACAGGATGTCAATACATTTAGCGGGTACATGCAGGAACTAAACACAGGGCTGGTGGCAATTTTAGAAGAAATCAAGCAGAAGTAAGCTGTGGCACTTGTCCTTTGGTGATGGCGCATTGTCACCTGAGGTAGCTCAGGTGTTTGACACCAGGCTTACGGGCAGGCTGAGAGATAGCTCAGCTATGTGAAGCCTGAACATAAAATGTTTGTCTAATCAGAGGCATACCTCTGCCCATAAAGCAAATGCACCTATGATCCTTTTCCCAGAGCGCAGTGTAAGATAAATGCAGAATTTACTTTAAGATGCGCCTTGTGTGATTTTTCTCCAGGATGGGGTCTATGAAAACGCAGTAAACCCACACTCCCCTTGTGTAAGCATTGCATCGCTGTGTCCTGCCTCTTCAAACTAGTGTAGTTTGGCAGCAAAAAGCATGTGGAACCTTATTCTGCAGTCAAACTAAACCTGGGTTTTTCAAAAGCAGCATAGCTCGGATATTGTGTTTTATAGGTTACCAATGCACAAGCATCGCACAATCAAGACACTACTTGTTCCAGTGTTACAATGACAACTGTTGTCTGTATGGTGTCTCCCTTGTGCCTAATTCAAGTTATCCCTTTCTCTAACCAGGCCAAGCTACTTGCTGTGATTAGTACAAACATTTAGGAACAACCATTATAGAGAATATGGTCATTCATGAATTAATTTTGGAGAAAATCATAACAAATTTGCATTTTATAATGCACATTGACCCTGCGAATTTAAAAACAACATTGATATTTTAGATGATTTAACACTAAACGTGCTGGGAGCTTCAGAACAAAATTAAAAGCATAGTTATTATAAACTTATGAAACGAAGAGGCACTATTTCTGCTTCTGTTGGAGGGATCTCTTTGCAGAAAATTGCCTTCAGTCACACATTCTGTATGTCCTGGAGTTTGAAAGAATACTTGTATCCTTTACTTGCAAGAACACCATTCTTTCCAAAGTTATTACAATGAATCCACATGTTTTGCTAGTTCTATAGGCCTGGCAGCTTTCTGCATGGATGTAGCTCAGTCATCTCATTTGAGAACTGGCCAATGTGGGGTGCTAACAACAGCTATGTTATTTTGATTTAGAATAGTGCAGATTATTGGTAGAGTATTTAATAGACTGTATTACTGCCAACTGACTGGCAAACACTTATTCAATCTCAGGAGGAATGGAAGATGCATTAGGAACCAAACCCAAGACATGCCAGTCACACAGCCCGAAGTCAGCTGTGCTAACCTACTAAGATGCAAATTCCGAGACCTGTAAATGTGCCCGGCCTCAAACAAGCCTATGTGGCAATGTTCCGATGAACAGACTGAAAACGTACCTTTGGTCAGCAGTCAAACAGGAGCGTCTTTAGGAAGATGGAAATGAAAATATTCCATGGTCTCATACTCATTTCACCAAAGGAGTTTTCTAATTGTCAAAAAGTGCTGTCGCCTTGAAATAACTTGTAGAAGCTGATTTTTAGCTGTCAAATCGCTCATTTCCCGTTTTCAAGATCTCTGCCAGTGGCCTATACACATTGTCAAATCCACTAAAGCATGTTTGATTGAGATGTTTAAAAAGCACAATGTATCACTCTATGTTCTTATATTAAGTCTAAGGACAGCTCCACCCCATTGTATGTAGTGTTTTAGCCTCCCTCTCCCCCTGAAATGTGCCGCTAGTTGCTCCCCTGTCGTGAGTGTATGGTGAGGAGCACGGGGGTCTGCATTTTGCTTAAGTGCAACAATTGTCCCGTGGGACGTTCTTGCCTGCAAACCCTCTTCTGTTATTCAGGGGTCTGCTTGCAAGCGTCGGTTATTCATATCATAATGAATATGCATAAAAACCATTAAATATATGACACGTTTCTCTTGGTCGATCCTTATATATTTTTCCTTACAGTTACAACAAGGACCCATCCGTAAGCAGGATATACAATAGAGTGATAGTTCATTCAGACTAAGAATTGCTCAAGTGAAAAACATATAAACAATGTGAATATTAAACAAATACACTGTATAAAACTCCCTGGTTGTCATATGACTGTCGGAAACTCAACATGGAGTTTGTATTCAGTCATGTATAATATCCATTAAATACAAAGACTAGCCAAAGTATAGAGTGAGCGCTATCTGCTGTCCATGAGCATAGGGTGAGCAGTGTGTGAGTGAGTGCAGGGTCACCCCACACACCACCACCCCGACAGGATTTAGGTAATTTGGGTTTGAGCCCTACAAGTTCAAGGTTTCTCCCTTGTGTCCTCTCTCTCCCTCCATATTTACCAGGAAGCGAATTTCAGGAAATCCAGAACAGGACTGAATAACACCTGTTGGACAGGCGTGAGGTCTTCATCCCAGTGGGTCACTGCACCTGTTGCTTCCTGTCCATTCCCTTCCAGTCAGAAATATATTCTCATGGCTGTTCACTCTTCCTGGTTCTGTTTACTCCCCCCCGCCCCCCCAAAAGTACTTTGAGAATGCCACCAGTCATTGTTAAGTGCTATATCAAAACAAAAGTAAACTAAAGTAAAAATAATGCACATCCCATGAAGCAAAGCTGTCAGTTTTGGTCACTTTAATAAAGTCCCTATGCACATTTTCAATTTAAAAAACATGTTTTACGTCCTGTCCCAGTTGCTACAGTGGCACTTCGATGAGAAACTTGAGAAAAGATTTTCTTCTTTTGAAGTTGGCAATGTTGGGAGCTGCCTCGTCTTCTTGGAGAAGTTACAAAATACACAAATAAAGAAGATACATTACTTCTAATCCGGCTCCAGAAGCTATCCGAAGGCACCGGGTGCATCCATCTGAGAAGTGCACAGATTTAAAAATAGCCCCGGGGGCTCAGCACCTGCTGACGCGCGCCGGGCTTCACTGGCGGAGCCCCACCTGCTCTCTTGACATTGTTTACTTCGGGAAAACAAACAGCGCAATGCATTCCGCACTTAGAAACCTTAGGCAGGCTGCCACGTGACCAGGCCTAGGCAGGCAATGTCCATGTTTTGATGGAGTCCCTTGCGAGAGGTGGGCAAGCAGGAGAATTCCCGGGGAGGACCGAGCTAAGGGTACAGCTAAGCTCCAAGTACTAGAGCACCAGCCGAGTCTGCCAAAAACCATTATGTGAATGGCTGCTCTCTCACTCGCGCTCTCATCTTATCTGCCTCCTCTTTTTGTTTCTCGCGCCTCCTCTCCTTTTCCCTCTTCCTCTCTTTCTCTTACCTGTTCCTTTGTCTCTTTCTGGCTCCACTTCCTCTCTCACCTCACTCCCTCGCCTGCTCCCTACTCATCATAGTTACCAACTTTGCTAAATCAATCCCCGACTACTTAGTACAGTCACGTTTTTTTCCCCTTAAAATTCTGGGATTTGTAGTCCTGTTTTATACTGCATTAAATAAGACTACAAGTCCCAGAATTCCACGGAAAAAAGGACCTGCCCTATCTAGTCACGCACATACCTGGGAACTATGCCTTCTCCGTCTCTCCCTTTATCTATTTCCCTTCAGCCACCTCTCTTTTCTTTTCTTTAGCTCCCAATGCCTCACTACATTTCCTATCCTCTTCTTGCTCTCTGTTTCGCCACCGAGCCCTGCGTTTCATGGTTCAATGTGATGCCTCCAGCCAGGGTCCTCTGCCTACTCAGTCCCTTTCTGCTTGGCCTGCAGCTCTCTCCTGCACTATATCATCATTCTCCAAGCCACGTGCCGTGCAGCAGACAAGGGCAGGCCCTTGACCTATTTCTTTCTTTTGTTTTAAATGTGGAAACACTTTTGATGAATCTCCTCAATGTTATGCATTAGTATACATGTTATATTTCACTTGGATTTTAATAGAATATTTTGTAATCATCTCTAACTATATTATAATTTTGTCTCAAAATGTACTTTATATCCTTCTTACTGTCGTCTTTCCACTCGCGTTTCTCCTTCTAGCTTTATTGAATCTTTCCTATTATAATATCACTCCATATATTGCCTTTTTGGTGACATTCATTTTTTTAAATTTCTCTTTATTTTGATATATTGTTTACATCCTATAATGTTGTTGACTAGATGATGTACTGGCTTATGTTATGATTTATTATTTTGATTAGTCATTAAAAAAATAAATGAAAAAACAAATATGGAACGCAAACCGTCAGGGACGCATCTGCGCAGGTTAAAGATATAACGCCTTTTAACAATACAGTATGTGGTACTAGCATGTACTTCGAATGTTTACTGAAATGAGGACAGAATTAGCCATTGGAGGTTATTAACAGGGCAAAAAAATAATAATAATGTGTTTTAATTTCAAAAGGGCCTTTTCATAGATGCCAAGTAGCCACAATACCACTTGTGACATCTTCATCTAGTTCTAACCTGTTAGCCAGCAGCTGGTTGCATTCTGGGACCTGCAGTTAGACTGTTACTGTTCTAAGTTGTTGGATACTAGTGGGCCTGCAGCACTGATTGTGCCACCCACATGAATAGCCTGCAAACATGTCCCAGGCCTGCCACTGCAGTGTCTGTGCGTGCAGATTTAAAACTGCCATTTCGATCTGGCAAGTGCACCCATTTGCCAGGCCCACACCTTGCGTTTTACTACATGTAAGTCACCCCTAAGGTAGGCTCAAGGTAGCCCCATGGGCAGGGTGCAGTATATTTAATAAGCAGGACATGCACTGTGGTTTTTTGGTAGTGAAATACTGCTAAATCGGTTTTTCATTACAGCAAGGCCTATCTCTCTCATATTTTAGCATTGGAGCTGCCTAGTAACATCTTACAAGTGTATCTTCCAATTGGGCGCTGATATAAAATTGAAGTTTGGGGTCTCTGAATTCACAATTTAAAAATACATCTTTTGGTGAAGTTGGTTATTGAATTGCAAGTTTGAAAAGGCACTTTTAGAAAGTGGGCATGTTCTGGCTTAACCATTCTGTGCCTCTGCCTGTCTGTGGAATACAAGTCTGGGTTACCTGACAGTTGGACTCTTGTGCATTCACTGTAGACAGTTACACAAAGGGAGCTGAGGTGTGCCCAGCATATCCTGATGGCCCATCACCAGGCTGATGGGTCTTCCTGAACTAGAGTGGTTGGAGGAGTTGTCACTGATACCTGAAAAGGACTGTGCCTGTCATCACACAAAGCTGTCTCCAACCCCCTATAGTGTGTCTGGACCCAGGTCAGGAAAAGGCAGGGTCTTGTGCACTATAGAGACATTCCTTTGAGGTTTGCCTATTTCAAAGGCAGAAAGGGTATACGTATTGGACCTCTGACACTCTTGGACTGAGGACATTCTGCCAGGAAGAAGAGCTGCATGCTGTAGGAGGGACTGTCACTCTGCCTGTTGCTTTGTTGTGCTGGGCAGCTGCTTGCTGCTTCTGTCCTGGTAGTGAAAGGACTTGACTTTGCTTTCTGTATCCTGCTTCCAAGGTTCTCCAAGGGCGTGTGGGTGTTTTCCTCCTTAAGAAGTCTCAGAGCCATCAAAGACTTCACTTACCAGTGCCTGGGCTCTTCCACTGAGAGTCCTGACTTTCTAAGTGGTGCCAAATGCAGTTCCTGGGCCCTTGGAAGTGGAATCTGGTGATCTTAAGGAGAAAATCGACGCCCAGACCCTGTTTCTTGACGCATCACTGCCAAAGATCGACGCATCGCTGCTGCCTGCCCTGAAGCGTGGTTCCCGCTTCACGCATCGACCACAGCTTTCACTGAAAGGCCCCAACTTGCCATTGCAGCGTGTCAGTAAAATCGCCGAAAATGAGTTTTGAGCACTGTGTCACATACGTCTGACTCCGACGCAGCACCTGCTCTTGGTTGTGAAATCTAAGGAGCACCTGTTTTGCCGCTGTTGCATCGACGCTGCACGTCTGGATTTTCAACGCATTATCCCTGGGCATGATTCTTCATCGTCAACACGCCGCAGTAAGGAACCGAGGTCGCATGTCTGGAAACCGACATCACATCCCCTGCCAGTAAGCAGGGCCGGACTGTCCGTAGCGGGCACCGGGCGTTTCCCCGGTGGGCCGCGAGGGTGGGGGCCTGTTTTGGGCCCCTGCAGGGCCGTTTTTGTTACGGGGAGCCGGCAATATCGGCTCCCTGTAACAAAATCGGCCGAAACCAGCCCTAGTAAACAGCTCGGCCGCACCCCCAGGGGGCCGTCCGAGCAGTTTGCCAGGGCCAGTTACGGTTCCCAGTCCGGCCCTGCCAGTAAGGAACCGATGGAACACCTCCCCTTCTAGTAAGGTACTGATGCATCAACGACCCTGTCTGGCAGTAAGGAACCGACGCATCACCTCCCCTGCCAGTAAAGAACCGACATCGCTTTGCTTTTCCGGCGCCTCACCTCCCCTCCGCCTGCACCGTCTTTGATTTTTGACGCATTCAAGGTACGTTGTGCTAAAACAAACACATTCATTGATTTCTATGGACTAAACTTGCTTAATGTTTTTAAAGTGATATTTGGACTTGTGTATGTTGGATTTATGTCGTTTTGGTCTTGTTTTATTCAGATAAATATTGGCTATTTTTCTAAACTGGTGTGGACTCCTTCTGTAGTGTTTTCACTGTGTTACCGTGTGTGTGCATACAAATACTTTACACATTGCCTCGGAGATAAGCCTGACTGCTCTGTCCAAAGCTACCAAGGGGTGAGCGTTGGTTATTTTGGCTGTGTAACTCCCTTACCCTGACTACAGTGAGGGTCCCTACTTGGACAGGGTGCAAACCACTGCCAACTAGAGACACCATTTCTAACATACGTGTTAGCTCTAACGTACCAGTATGCAAAGTGCTGCTAGTGCTGACAAACTCCAGGACGGACGGGCAAAAGGTGTCACACCTATCCTGGACCACATGGCAGCTCTGTATCTTGGTGTTGTTCCAGTATTATTTTTGAAGCATGCCTCTGCTCAAATCATACACGCAACCTCGAACTGTAGTTATTCCCTACAAAAAATTTGGAGGAGGGATGCGTGCTGAAATGTGCTTAGAAACCACAATGCACCTTAGGGCATTTTCTGTTAAAGTGACATGATGTTTGGAATGGTGCAGAAATCTGTGGGTGTCTGCCTGTCTTTGCCTGTTTATGCCAGTGTTTTTTGTTTGTTCTGTGAGTATGTGTGTAAGAGAGATCAAATGTATGTGAGCATGCGTGTGCCAGAGTGTGTGGCAGGTATTCCACATCATCTGCAAGGTGTCCCTAAACATGTTATCAACTAATTAAAATATACTTCATATGGAAAGCATCAATGTATAATAGTATAGGAGGAGCCCTACATAAGAAGAAGAGGGATTTCCAGTTTTGAGACACTTTGTGCTGGTCTTTGGCAGTAGCGGCTGCTACGGGGCAGTCGTGGTGAGGTAGGGGAGGGAGGAAGGAGTTAAAAAAATAAACAGAAAAAAGAAATTAAACTTACCTGCCAGCCGCCGCTCCTCCTCCGTCCTCTTCTTCTTCTGTTGACGCAGGAACAGGAAGCACCCAGGCTTCCAGACTCCCTTAGCCAATCACAACGCTGTTGATAGCAGCGTCGTGATTGGTCTGAGTGCTGTGATTCGGTTCTCAGATGAGGACTTAGAGCCTGGGCATGTTCTCCACCCAGACTGTGCAACACAGCCCGGTGGAGAACCTGCCAAGTGTGCGTGACGGTTTGGCTTGGCCCAAGATGGACGGCCAAACCGTCATTCGCACTTAGAGAGTGCCCACCACTCCTCCTCCTGCTCTGTGCGCAGTCTAGCCCACCCCGCTCCTACAGAGGAGTACTGAAAAATAAAATGATAATAACATGCTGTTATTATCATTTTATTTTTCCTTTGGGGCAACCTTAGTGGAGGAGCCGGCTTGGTCTTTGGGAGTTTTAAGCGACGACTCTGTTCTGATTGGTAAAGCTGTTTTGCCCACAATTTTCACACAGGGTCAACAGCGAAGCTGGTCTTTAGATTTTGAATACAAATCTTAGGCGATGAAAATGTAAGTTTCCATATGCAGTCCTGTATATTTCTTATATTTATGAGCTATATATTTTGAACTACGTACATACGTTACAAAACGTGTACACTTGTAATTATAAAAATAGCAGAGAGAAGAACCGTGATACGAAAGTCTATACATTGAGGTCTGGTGGGTGGACATGGCAAAGCCGACGCAGGTTCCAATGCTTCTTGAGGGCACCTCTGAAGACCCACATGAGGGAGATGCACTCTCGCCTTGGGGACAAGTATTGTGTTGTGGGATGCCAGAGAAGAACAGGGCCTGAATGTGGAGGTGCCGTACATGAGCAGCGGTGTGAAGAAGCAGGCACTAGGTAACTTTGTGTTTGCAAGGAGAAAGGATGGCGGTGGGTGCAGAGAGATGGGTTGACGTATGAAAGGTAGGGCAAGTGGTGTACTGATTTTAGTTCTAGGGTGAGGGATCTCTACAGGACCCTCTTGTGTACAGTGAAATGGTCTGTTGGTGTTAGTACTAGGGTGAGCGGTCTGTACAGGGCTCTGTTGTGTACAGTGGTACAAAACATGTTGGTGTCATGAGCACCAGACATGGCTCTTGGGAGGCTGAACAGAGCCGAATTGTTAACGTTCAGGAATATGTAAATATTTCTGAATTGCTGATGTGCTTTGACTGAGTGTGCCCTGGGATCCTGCTAATCAGGTACCCAGGGCCTATGTTCTTTCCCTAAAACTGCATTGAAGCCTAAACCCAATTGGCATCTCTGGCCACAGGTCAGCCCCTGGTAAATGGTACCACAGGTACCCAGGGCACCGTGACCAGAAAAGGCCTCTAAGGGCTGCAGCACTTGTTGTGCCACCCTTAGAGGTCCTGTACCATTACGCTCACACACTGCCTTTGCAGGCTGCGTGTTTTGGTGCAGAACAAAGTGAAGAGTCGACATGGCACACATCCCTGTGTGCCATGCCTACACCCCACTGCCCTGGCATAGATCAGTCACCCCTCTAGCTGGGTGCACTATACCAGTGGTAAGGGTACAGGTGCATGAGCCCTGTACCCCTACAGTGTCTAAGTCCATTCTTGTAAGTGCAGTGCTGCCATTAAGAGTATATGGTGCTGGGAGTTTGTCATTACGAACTCCACAGCACCATAATGGCTACACTGAAAACGGAAAAGTTTGGTATCAAACTTCTCAGCACATTAACCCACACTGATGCCAGTGTGGGATTTAATGAAAAATGCACACAGAGGGCATCTTAGAGATGCCCCCTGAAAACTAACCTACCACTAGTGTCTAGGCTGAGTGGCTGCTTTCAGCTGCCACCACCAGACATGTTTCTGGACCCCTGGGTCGAGAGCCTGCTGCTCTCTGGGGTCTGAAACAATGCACATCCTGGGACGAGGTGCCAAGCCTCCTCCCCCAGGATGGGCAGGGTTCACGAAGGGGAAGCTTCAAAGGCTTGCCGTCTTTGTGAGCTTACACAGGCCACTTGCTGCTTTCAGCAACTGGTCCCCACTGGTTCTGACCCCCACTTTGGGCGGCAGAACGGGCGGGAAAAACAAGTGAGGAAGAGAGGTGAGCCCACCTCTGCCAACTCCACCCCTCCGGTGGGGGAGGCGAGGTGAAGCACAACTCTCAGTCCCCGCCATCTTGCAGATGGGGGGACTCAGCCTACCAGGGACAGGCTCATGCCCCCTCCCACTGGAGGGTGGCATAATAGGGGGTGTACCCACCCCAGGGAAGGGACCCACTGGTCTCAACCTTTTTACCTACCTGTATCGTCCCATAATCTAGTATTTAGGGCACCCCATAACCTTGCTTCCTCAGACAAGAAAAAACTACAAGGGAAGAGGAAGAAGGACCGAACAGCCGTGCAGAAGCTAACAAGAGGAAGACGCCCACTGACTTGGCCCCAGCCCTACCGGCCTGTCTCCACCTCGAATCTGCTCCTGCGAAATCCCGGTGTGTCCTGCAGCCAGC
Source organism: Calotriton arnoldi (assembly GCA_963921515.1). NCBI lineage: Eukaryota > Metazoa > Chordata > Amphibia > Caudata > Salamandridae > Calotriton > Calotriton arnoldi. The sequence goes on along the minus strand of CAWUFW010001319.1, from coordinate 1,296,574 downwards.
AACCTCGAAAATCCCAGAGGACCTGCCTGCCTTCAACCTCAAAGACTGTGTCTCCCGTGAACACCGGATTTGCTCATCTGCAACCTCTGGTTCCGGCCGGACACCGCGGATCCGCCCCACTCTGCACCCGCCGTCCACGGCCCGAGCTCGAGTGGGCAAACACCACGAGGAGGTCCCCCTCGGCGATCCTAACCCAAGATCCGGCGACCCCTGACATGCCTCAAGCCTCCAGCCGAGGCCAGCAGCCTAAATCCGGAAGGTCCCCCCAACCGCGACCAGAAGCTGGTAAGAAGATCCGACCCCAAAAGGCACCCCTGCAACCGACGCACCACGGCCTTGGGTGGCCAAACCAATGGTGTCTAACCAACCCCCAACTTCCCAACTTACTTCTCGAAGTGGTGGTCGCACCCAGAAGACCTTCGTCCCCAAGCCTGCAGTGCCTTTGCAAACCGGAGGTTCCCCATTGCAAACAACAGTGCACCCGACGTCGAAACAGCACCCTGAACCCGGCCGCCCTAGTGCCGCTGAGGGTGCACCTTTGGTGCTACTTTGCTTCCCCATTTGCCCTGAGCTAAGGTCTAGGAGCTTTGCTCCCACAACCAAGTGGCCTCCTCGTCAGCAGCCACCAACCGGAGGCCCCCTATCCCCCATTGGATAACATTGGGCCTCGGCACTCTGCACCCGGCTGCCCTAGTGCCGCTGAGGGTGTAACTAGAGTGCATCCTTGACCCTGGGGAACCCCTGAGTCTACCCCCAGAACCTCAACTCCCACTACCAAATACTTACCTCAAAACCGATAACACTATTTTCCTCCATAAGATAACATTGACTGTTTTTCTTGGAAAACTTTTTAAGTGTGGAGTTTGAAAACCTAAAGAAATTCTTTAAAATTGTACTATTTAACCAAAACAATTTTACTTACCTGTTTACAGGAAATGTCCCAAAGTAGTATCCAGGTATACTACTCTGAGTAAGAAAAGTAATCTAAAAAGTAACTTACCTGGTATTTTACTGAAAAGCCCATTCAAGTCTATGTACTGTATTTACAAAGTATTGCATTTCTCTGCAACCATACTGTAAGTCGAAACAAAGTGCATATACAATTACAATTCAAACGGTTTACAAACTGCATTACTACTGTAAAGTATTTATTGCTTACCTGTGCCAGGCTTGCTTGGTTCTAGAAAATAAAATAACTAAAAGAATATTTTTATACAAAAACAATTGGTCTCAAGTTCAGTCTTTGAGTGTGTGAATTCATTTGCTGACTGAGTGTGTACAACAAATGCTTAACACTGTCCTCTGATACTGCCTTACTGCTCGACCACACTACCACAAATAGAGAGTAAGGTTCTATCTAACTTTACCTCTGCCTACCTTTGGGGTTCCACTGGACTCTGTGCACACTATACCTCACTTTGGTATAGTATATACAGAGCTAGCTTCCTACAGATGCGTGCTGAAATGTGCTTAGAAACCACAATGCACCTTAGGGCATTTTCTGTTAAAGTGACATGATGTTTGGAATGGTGCAGAAATCTGTGGGTGTCTGCCTGTCTGTGCCTGTTTATGCCAGTGTTTTTTGTTTGTTCTGTGAGTATGTGTGTAAGAGAGATCAAATGTATGTGAGCATGCGTGTGCCAGAGTGTGTGGCAGGTATTCCACATCATCTGCAAGGTGTCCCTAAACATGTTATCAACTAATTAAAATATACTTCATATGGAAAGCATCAATGTATAATAGTATAGGAGGAGCCCTACATAAGAAGAAGAGGGATTTCCAGTTTTGAGACACTTTGTGCTGGTCTTTGGCAGTAGCGGCTGCTACAGGGCAGTCGTGGTGAGGTAGGGGACGAAGGAAGGAGTTAAAAAAATAAACAGAAAAAAAAAATTAAACTTACCTGCCAGCCGCCGCTCCTCCTCCGTCCTCTTCTTCTTCTGTCGACGCAGGAACAGGAAGCACCCAGTCTTCCAGACTCCCTTAGCCAATCACAACGCTGTTGATAGCAGCGTCGTGATTGGTCTGAGTGCTGTGATTCGGTGCTCAGATGAGGACTTACGAGTCTGGGCATGTTCTCCACCCAGGCTGTGCAACACAGCTCGGTGGAGAACCTGCCAAGTGTGCATGACGGTTTGGCTGGCCCAAGATGGCCTGCCAAACCGTCATGCGCACTTAGAGAGTGCCCACCACTCCTCCTCCTGCTCTGTGAGCAGTCTAGCCCGCCCCGCTCCTACAGAGGAGTACTGAAAAATAAAATGATAATAACATGCTGTTATTATCATTTTATTTTTCCTTTGGGGCAACCTTAGTGGAGGAGCCGGCTTGGTCTTTGGGAGTTTTAAGCGACGACTCTGTTCTGATTGGTAAAGCTGTTTTGCCCACAATTTTCACACAGGGTCAACAGCGAAGTTGGTCTTTAGATTTTGAATACAAATCCTAGGCCATGAAAATGTAAGTTTCCATATGCAGTCCTGTATATTTCTTATATTTATGAGCTATATATTTTGAACTACGAACATACGTTACAAAACTTGTAAACATGAAATTATAAAGATAGCAGAGAGAAGAACCGTGATACGAAAGTCTATACATTGAGGTCTGGTGGGTGGACATGGCAAAGCCGACACAGGTTCCAATGCTTCTTGAGGGCACCTCTGAAGTCCCTCATGGAGGGAGATGCACTCTCGCCTTGGGGACAAGTATTGTGTTGTGGGGTGCCGGAGAAGAAGAGGGCCTGAATGTGGAGGTGCCGTACATGAGCAGAGGTGTGAAGAAGCAGGCACTAGGTAACTTTGGCTTTGCAAGGAGAAAGGATGGCGGTGGGTGCAGAGAGATGGGTGGACGTATGAAAGGTAGGGCAAGTGGTGTACTGATTTTAGTTCTAGGGTGAGGGATCTCTACAGGATCCTCTTGTGTACAGTGAAATGGTCTGTTGGTGTTAGTACTAGGGTGAGCGGTCTGTACCAGGCTCTGTTGTGCACAGTGGTACAAAACATGTTGGTGTCATGAGCACCAGACATGGCTCTTGGGAGGCTGAACAGAGCCGAAGTGTTAACGTTCAGGAATATGTCAACATGTGGTACTAAAACATATGTAATGTCGCGCAAAGGGACATTGGGGCAAATTAGGTGGAACTGGAGGATCCTGGTGACCCAAGAAGGCTGATTCATGAGATCAAGAATCTTGGGGATCAGTCAGATGGAAAATCTGGCAAGAGTTTGGTGTTTAAACGTATTAACTTGTTCCTACGAGTTCAGAAACAAAAAGATTGTCACTTATCGATGTCCAGAGTGATGTTACTAAAGAGTCAGTAGGCTGACTGGGTGCAGGCACCAGCCTACATATAGCAGTGCACGCAGACACCACTTCATTTCCAGCTTTGCCCTGGTTTTCACTGCTCTTGGACACTGCTACAAATATTACATTGCCGGAATTAAATTCCACTGGCCTTAAAAGGCTATTCCAAGAAGAAGTTTGGTTTTGAGCGTTCTTCGCCCAAAGTTCAGAAATGTGAACGGTTCCTGATGCATGTTGTAGTTGTGTTTTGAACCTGAAAGTGTGAAATAAGGCTAGAAAATGGTGACAAGGACCCTGCATTAAGAACGAGGTTGACTGGGCATGTTAGTGACTTAGAGAGGACACACCCACCTTCACCAGTCATGCTCGGAGTAAAAACCTTTACTACGTTTTCCCACCTCCTCGTATCTATATGGTGTAAATCATCCACCTATAAGGGGCAGCCACCTAAGGAGTCCAGTCCTTTTTTTTTTACCTCTAGAATCACAGGCATAAAAAACATAGGCATCACAGATCTCACTGTCCTGTGTTCACAAAAGTCTCTCTTCTTTCTCCTGGTCCACAGCTTATGACTTTATCCAACTGCTCTTAATGAGAAAGTATTGAAAAGAAAATATCCGACTCCTGCTCAAACCAGGCCTCACAATATGGTTTCTAGATCATCTTGGGGTTGTACTCCTTCCCCTTGAGGCACAAAGTGCTCCTGATTACTACAGACCTCTGACCTCGAAGGGGGTCAACCCTGCCAGGGACTGTCTTCTTTTCTTCTCCAATGCTTGGCTCCAAGATGTTTCAGACCATTGGGTTCCGGACATATTTCATCATAGACATGCTACCAACTTTGATCCAACTCCTCCTCCTGCTACATTTTGGATCACCCGGTGGCCAAAGGATCCTCTCAAGAAAGAATGCCTGAAGATGGGTGTATAAGATCTGGTCAAAAAAGGTGATGTGATTACCGTCCCTCTTGTAGAACAGTTCCTGCTCGATTCTGTTTCTAGTCCAAAACCATCAGGCAAGTTCAGTCGCATAAATTACTTCAAGGATATGAATTCAGGTTCAGCCTACAACGTTTGGGATGGACAATCTCAAACTTTTCATTACTGTCAGGGGATTTTCTGACTTCCATAGATATGATGGATGCATATTTTAACATTTCCATGCATCCTTCACACCAGCAAGACCTAACATTTGCTCTAACAGATGGTTACTTTCAATTCCACGTCCTGCCATTCAGCCTGAAATCTGCCTCAGTATTCCCTAAAGTCATGGCCCCTTTGGTTGATAATCTTCTTGGGGAGATCATTCCTGTTCGACCCTATCTGGACAACTGGATGGTCCATGCTTCCTCTCTACATCTGGCATAGCTTCACACAGAAAAGTTAGCAATGTTACATTTTTTCACAGAACTCTGTTAAACGCCGAAAAGTGTAATCTACAACCAAGTCGAGAGCTTGATCAAAGAACTCTCTGACACCTCCATTGGAAAGGATCATCCTCCACTACAGATTCATAAAGTTTAATCCTGTCTCGCCAAGCATCTGCCAATTCCTCTCACGTGTTCCTGGAAGTTACAGAACTGTTTAAAGACTGACATCAGTGAAGTGCTTCATTTGAGGCAGTGGTTGCTGGTGGCGGTCACCTACACTTATTTTTGTGAATCAGCACTTATTTTTCTGCCTCAGATATTTACTGAGAGCAAGAGAGGAAAAACACACACAAATAGGAAAGACGGAGAAAGACAGAAAGAACATGACAAAGGAAGAAAGAAGGAACCTGCAAGAGTGAGATAAAGGGGCAGGGAGTGTTTGGTAGTGGATTGAAGAGGCATGAGGTGGATTGGAGGCTACCAGCCTTGGTATACGGTGCATCAGTGTTTAATTGAACAGGCCGTTAGCTTCTGAGCAAAGCTTTGGGCACCGGCACTCTCTCTTTTACAAATTTAGCACAGCATCAGATAAACCAAAAAAACAAGCTCCTCATTAATGACTCGGAATAATGTGGTGCCCCCAGGAGTTGCAGAAGGAAATTGAAAAACAATCAGGTTTTATATCTATATATTTGAACACATTTTGAAATAATTTCCACTTTAATTAAACCTTCCTGTTGGAACAGTTTACATATTCTCGTAGAGTAAGTGCTATAGTGCTGGCCTTTCTAAATGAATATAAAAATCAGGACTGGAATCCACATAGCAAACTGACATATTTACTATTATTAGGTTTCACCTAGATAGCCCATACGCTGTCTCTGCACGACATGCTGTGGGTTTACAGTCTGCTCATAGCTTACCATTTGTTAGCTTCAGTGTCGCTCTCATTTACTTAGTCACCGTTTGTCACGGCATACAGGTGTCAAGTCCTCTTTGTGTGTTTGGCCCTCCCCTGGAGCATGGACCAAGTACTTGTGTCCATCCACTACTCCTGTTTATGGAGTACATTTTTCTTTGTGTTCAAGCACTCCATATGAGTACTTGAGTCTTCAGTCCGTCCCTCATTTGCCCATCCATGTAGCTTCTACTCCCTCCAACCCATCCCCTTCCATGTTGTTTTCCCTTCCACCCCCTACCCTGTACTCTATGCAACTGCACTCTACTCTGCACTACTCTATGCTGCTACACTTTACTATACACCCCTGCACTCTACACCACTCTGCTCTTTTCTGCACCACTCTACCCTATGCCACTGCACTCTACTCTGCACCACTCTACGCCACTCTACACAACTCCGCTCTACACCACTGAACTCTATGCCACTCTGCTCTTCTCTGCACCACTCTACGCCACTGCGCTTTAAGCCACTCTACTATACAGGACACCACTCTACTCTGCACCACTGCACTCTACTTTGCACCACTCTACGCCACTGCACTCTACACCACTCTACACTACGCCACTGCATACTACTCTGCACCACTCTACTGTAGGCCACTACACTTTATGCCACTCTACTCTGCACCACTCCACACCACTGCACTTTACACCACTGCACGTTATGCCACAGCACTGTACAACACTCTACTCTGCATCACTCTACTGTACACCACACCACTCTACTCTATGCCACTCTACTGCACCACTCTAGTATATGCCACTGCACTCTACACCACTGCACTGTGCACCACTCTACTCTACGCCACTGCACTCTACATCACTCTACTCTACTCTGCACCACTGCATCCTACACAACTGTATTCCACTCTGCTCTGCGCCACTCTTCTCTAGTCCACTGCACCCTACACCACTTTACTCTACGCCATTCTACTCTGCACCACTCTACTATATACCACTGCACTCTTTGCCACTGTACTCTACTCTACACCACTGCACTTTAGGCCACTCTACTCTACTCCACTGCACTCTAAGTCACTCTACTCTACACCACTGCACTCTATGCCACTCTAATCTACTCTGCACCACTCTCCTCTAGGCCACCTCACTCTACGACACTGTAGTCTACACCACTGCACTCTATGGCACTGCATTCTATGCCACTGCAGTCTACTCTGCACCACTGTATATCACTGCACTCTACTCTGCACCACTCTACTCTACACCACTCCATTCTGTGCCACTCTACGCCACTCTACTCTGTGCCACTGCATTCTACACTACTGCGCTCTAAGCAACAGCACACTACTGTGCACCACTTCACTCTATGCCACTCTACTCTACACCACTGCACTCTATGCACTGCATTCTACGCCACTCTAGTCTACACCACTGCACTCTACTCTATGCCACTCCACTCTACACCACTCCAACCCCACTGGACACAACTGTACGCCACTCTAAGTCACTCAACACAACTCAAAGCCACTCTACTCCACTCCACATCACATCATCTGCTGTACAACATGGCTAAAAAACATTGGCAAAGCCAATAGTCCTAGCGTAGGGGAAACCAGGCCATTGATTTTTTCAAGTTAATTTCATTACATGTATGTCATTAAAGGGGCATGTTACAGCGTACAACCACGCCAGTATTTTCTCACAATAATAACATTGGTGCACTCCTTAAGAAATGCAGAAAGTAATCTCAGCAGTAAAGATTGTAGTCAAAGGAGCCCACTGGGACGTGGCACAAAGTTCAAAGGGGTGCCTAAAAGTCCTCACCCAATAATGGGATCTTACTTTCTGTCTGCACTGTTTTGCAAGAGTATTGCCTCTATATAAACATGCTAAATAAAAGCTTCTAATAATTAGTATTAGTAGTAGTAAAAGAAGGAGAAGTCATTCTTATCTAATATAACTCCCATTAAGTCGTTATTACTATCACTAATATTATTATTTAATTTATCATTAATTTTAGTATAATTATTATACACATTACAACCCCTCTCTTAAGAGAGAAAGCTGGTCCTTCTCCCATACATTTCAGACAGAAGTGATAACAAATGATAAGTTAGAGAGAGATGACTGGATTGTCACAACCTTTCAGTAAAGCTGTGACTAAACGGGACGGTGTTAGTTTAAGGCCACACGCAGAAAGTGTGGGTGGGGTGGCCCAAGCAAACAAAAAACACCTCATGAAAAACCTTTGGCATTCTCTGACGCGCAGCGTAAATACAGCAACACAAGCCAAGGACTCGGTGCCACTCTCAGTCACTTCTATTTATACCGGGCAGCACATTCAACAACCAATCAACAGGCAGGCTTGTGCCCCTGCAGTCCTACAGTGAAATCTGACCCGTGCCTGACATCCCGTGCAAGGTAAGAGGTGTGAAGAAACCCCTTCCTGCCTGCAAGCGCGTGGCGAGAGGCCTGTCCCCAGCGAGTTATCTGTGTACACATTCTTAGCGTGACTGAATGGTGAACGTAAGCACACTGATGGAAAGCCTGGGGAGGGGCGACGTTTTTGTTTACGAACTTCAGGTTTTTTTTTCACAAAAAACTTGCATATACACATGACGGTCACAAAGCTGCACGTGAGTTGAGCTTTCGCGTTAAAGTTCGTGACTTTCGCCCTGCAAGTACCGCCACTGCTCGTGAACCCCCTCGAGACCCTGCCATGCATGGGGGGGGGGGGGGAGGGAGGTTACTGGGGTTCTGGCTTGACTTGGTGAAGCCTTTTGTCCTCATTCCTGAAGCCAAGGTCCACAAAAAGATGGCCTCACACCTGATTGACCAGTATCCCCACAAATGTGTAAAGCTATGCACTGTATGCGTATAACTGTGGTTTTCATAAATGTATGCAGTTGTAATGAAGTCACAAAAACTGACAGAAGTTAGCCTACAATCAATGAAAATGGTAGCTTCCAGCGCTTACTATTCTGTTTATCTTAAACCTTTTCCTGTACCCCCAGAAAATATGTTAGGATTTTGTCCCCCACCCCCGAATACACACTCACTCCAACCACTATATGAATAATGTTTAAGGCAGGGGTCTCCAGCATATATGTCCAGGAAGCTCAAATCCTTGACTTATTATGAGAACATCCACATAACCTACATTTCTTCCAATTAATGGTTATGAGACTCATCTATAGTCACTGGTTATCTTTAAACTCTGGCATGGATCTGGACCTCCTGGACACGGGGTGGACACCCCACTTATAAGTGTTCATTCACTCTCCTGCAAACACCAATGTCACTACCGCTTTTCCTTCCAGCCTGACAGCTTTTCCGCAGTTTTAATTTCCTTCCGAGGGAATAAATGCCCACAGATTCTGCTTCTTTGACTCACGATCTGTACTATGTGCTCACAGTTTACACTTTTGCGACCTTGCTCAGAATCAGGCCTTCAGTAAAGCTATAAAAATATTCGGCAAACGTGAAGTGATCTGACCGGTTACTTCTCTACGCCATGTTGGTTTCCGCCTGGGACTCGAGTCTCGGAGCCTACAATTTCCCTTTCGGTATTGGATTTGTTCTCAGGGTGTGTGTTAACTGAAAAGTTTGATTTTAATCAATATACTGATGTTTTATAGTATGAACAAAAGAATACTTATCAGGCCACATCACAAAAGGCAATTAAAAAAAACTGTGGTAGAAACGAATTCACATAACATTACTAAAAACATAAAGGTGAAAACCAGCATCAGATTACAGAAAAAAATTAATGTATTTACGCCACAGGGTTTTCATCTACTTTCTACATAGAAGTAGAGCAGGGCACTCCGCCTTCTACCTGGAAGTGAGTTCCAGGTAGAAGAGCCGTCCCAAACAGGGAGAGGGTCAAAGTGTTCCTACAGCTGCGGCCCATGTTATGCGCCACCCTCAGCTAGTCTTGACTTTTAAAATAAAAGCACATAGTATGCTGAGACTCGCGCTGCCACCTTTCTTATAACAAGTAAGGGCCTACAAGTCCCCGCACGCAGGGCGCTGTTCCTAGTAAAAGACTGAACTACGTTATAGGGACAGAACAAAATGGTGTAAAATTGGCACAATGGTGCAGCAAACAGGGGACTTAATAGGAGTGGTGATCTGACCCGGAGCGCCGCCAATTCGAGAACATCACCATTTATTTACCCACACACAACTGTGTGCTTTTGTAGGAGAGAGTGAGTGTGTGTATGTGTTTATGTGTGTGTCTGAGCGCACACAAGTGCTTCACCTTTTATGGCTGGAGCCTTGACACCACCAGCATTGCAGCCACATTCGCTTCTTATCTTCTGCACTGAAGTGCTTGGCGCTTTGTAGCGCCTCCTTCTGCTCCTCGGTGTCTTGCATCGATGTCATGTTTGCTGCATTCCAGGTTACTGCTTGATGGATCTATTCAAGAGTGGCATGGCATACCAGTGAGGGCGGGTTAGCATCGGACAGTCCATGCCCCCTCCCAGCTCAGGGGAATGCATGTTTGCCATACAGAGTATCCGTACAGTTGCTCTGACCTGCGTCCTTGGATGGTTTGTGCACAGACTTCACCAAGTCTCGTGTGATCCAGGCCGCTTGAGTCACTTTGCACACAGAACTAGGCGGCGGAGTGATGTGGGCGCTGCCCTAGTAGGCCTCACCTATCCCCTGCTTACTTTCCCACAATTCATACATTTAAGAATAATGAATTCTTCCCTACACAGTAAACATCCAACCTCTAGTGCCCACCCTGTGGCACACGCAAGTGCACCGTGCCCCCGCTGCAACTACTAGACGCAGCACAAGCCCTCACACCTGCAGACCACAATAGCCATCTAGCCATGTGTGAGGTGGTGTAGACATTTCCTGAACATTAACCTCCAATTTGTTTCTGTACACTAATTTTGGGTTCTAATTTGACAGTAGTTTTGCCCTTTTCATATTCTAACTTTTCAGTCAAGAATGTGATCGAACACACCAGAGAAGTCCTGCAGAAGTGAACACAATAGTCCATATTAGATCTCCAGAAATGGAAACAAATCCAGACTTTTTATAAAACTTGTATTCATTCTTGCCCTTGCTCTGTTCAATTGTGAACAAAAAAACCCTTAGACAAAGGTTGTATAACCCTATAGCAGAACCAGTCTAGTCAAAAGCGGATAACAGATTATAATGCCAACTAGGCCAAAAGATCTGATAGACATAGCTTTTTTTCAGATGGATTTCTGCGCTGTAAAGTATTTTAGGCATTTTAGACAAAGAATGACACGGTTGCTAGAAACTGGCAACTGTAAGGAGACTTTTTATTGGATAACTGAAATGTACAGCTTCCAGAAGTGACACGCCCACCCTCACATCTGAACCAGAAGCTAAACACCAGGGAACCTACATGTGAAACAACATTAAACACAGCGTTGTTAGGACAGAAGAGTTATTGAGAGAGGTTCTGGGAAACACCTATGGGCCTGCGCCAGCAGCGAACAGTGAAATTACTAGACACGATTCAAATTAAACTTATTAGAGATGCATTTCCAGTTGGCTAAACATAACAGCCTTAGGTCTAATATAAACACCACACCTAGGTAACCAAGCACTTTCAGTCTTCAGCACCACACCTCACAAAGCCTCATTAACTGATTCAAACAATAAGCTGTTTGCACGTACGAGTGGGAAACCTCCAGCAATACACCCAAACGCTCATTAATTTATTAGTGATAATCGCTTCCACTCTATCCTCAGTTAATGAAGACGATGAAAAACTGACGACTGTGCGCACTTCTTCACTACAGACACAATCCCTATAAGCTCCCATAAGTGACCAATAGGTGTGTGCAACATCCACTGTGCCAGTTTCACCTCTCTGCAAGATCCACTCATCCCTACGCACAACTCCACCCAACCTTGTCCATTCAATGACCATTAAGCACTGACCTTTGGTTGGTTATTCTAGAAGAAGCAGAGATCAGATGACACATTGACCCACATCATGGCTTACACTTAACAGATTCCAACAAACCATCGCAACAAATTTCCCCCGGGCCTGGATCTACAGTTTCAAGGCCTGGCAACCGATAAGAAGCTGACCTCCGCAGGTTTAAAATGGTTGGTTATGGACAGGAGGCCCTTCCATATCCTGGTATTGGACAAGGTCTGCACTGCTATCTCTCTGATTGACTCTCCATGTCTATGCACCATGTCTACCAACTGCCCCCAGTAATTGTGACCGGAAAGAGCTTCTAGTTGGCTACGAGTAACTGCAGAAAATCCTCAAGAAGCTCCTCCCAGCATATATACCTCTGAAAAAGTATCTTTAGTATCCCAACCGCTTGCCGTGTGACCTGAAGCATGTCGGATGCACTGCCGAAACTTTGCACTGGTGCAAATACAGCAGAAACAATTTTGGCCTTTTTTGAAATTTACTTTACAAGTAATGAAGCACGTTTTATCCACCGTCCATTCTGCAGTAAGTGTTTTTGAAGAAAGGCAAAGAAGTGAAAATGGATTATGGAAGCACTGATAACCATAAGTATTACACACGCCTGCTTAGAACTAATTTTACTTTGCTACAGACATTATATTTGTAACCAAACAACAACAGTCCCTGTCAGAGCTTTGTTTAAATAGTGCAAACTGAGTTTGCACGACTTTTGCTCTGTTTATTTTCACTACTATTCTCTTATGCCATACACAGTGTGGAGTAGGAGGGGTTCTGTATTGTGAGTGAGGGGGGATCGTGTGTGTGCATGTGTAAATCTCTCTCTCTCGACCTGTATTGTAAATCTGGTAGAGCCTTGCTTTTTCACAGGGCTGATACAGGAATGGGAAATATGCACATTTTTTACTTTCCTCACTAGCACTGTGCATTTTTATATACGTTTGTAATTCGGACACGTACTGCATTTTAAATTTAGCATTTTGTGTATCACAATCCATGTGCACTCTGCAAATTTGGCAAAACATTTTTTGTACAACCAGAAACCAGTTAAATAAAGTTGTTGGTAAATTGACTACCATTAAATTCTATCAAGTAGTTGCTTTTATATTCAGTTTTACTTAGAAACTGGAAATCACCTACAGCCACGTATCAAGGTGCCATTCGGGAAAAAGTGGCCATTTTAAAGTGATGTAAAATTACCGGTATGTGATCAATTAAAGGATTTCCCCGTAGTGACATATTTGCAAACACAGTAAACTTGAAATTAAAATAATCATTAGCTAGCAGTTATCTCACTTTGTTGATAGCCTATTACAGTGGTCTTTTTGTTTAACCCGAAGGCACGATTTCTGGCAGAGCAAACTCAACATTTCATTCTTTCATACCATCAGAAGTTTATTAAATGTGGTTGGCAGAGGTAGAACGGGAGGTTGGTTTGGTGTTATATCAGCATTTGAATATTAGAAGCAGGGAGATTCAGGTCTGTGGTCTTCTTCCTCATGTTCCCCTAAGGAATTTCTTTTATAAAATGGCTCCCACGTTGCATTTTACAGCACAATTTTCACATAAATTGTCTAAAAAGCAATAGGTTCTAAAGAGTTAATCCAATACTTTCATGGTGTGCCAGGCAAGCACATTTAAAGCACAACATATCCCACAAAGAGACCTCTAGGCGCTGGGCTGTGATTAGGGATGAAGGTCTCTTAAAAATCCAAGGGATAGATTAGGTTCCGATAAAAGAATCAGGGTTTCAAAAAAAAATTCTAAATCTGCTCAGGTACTTTTTGTCTCCAAGTGTCCGGGGAAGTTTCTTTCAAAGGCAGACTCCCAGGACACTGCAGGATGCACAATTAAAATTGGGCATGACTAGAGGCGTCTGAGATGGCGACCGCAGTAAGCGCTTGGGCCTATAGTGGGTAAAGGTTAAGGCTACCCATCCAGAAAGGTCAAGATTAAAGATTTTTTAAATAAAGCATAGTGATTTGAAAACAATACTTTTCTATAGGGGCCGGTATAAAGAGCAGAGCTTTGTGGAGACATGATCAAATTTGCATAGATTAAAAATCGCCTTGGCTGCTGCATTATAAATATACTGCAATTTGAATAGTTTTTTTTTTAGCTTTTTTAACCTAAGAATGTTACATTACTATAATTAAGACGAGAGTTGATGAAGGCATTGATGGTAGACATTCTGTGGGTCATGGACAGAAATGGAAAGATAGGAGGAAGAGAACAGAGGTGGAAGAAGATATTTTTTGGGAACGATTAAACATGTTCATTCATACGGAGGTTAGATGCAAAAAGGACCACAGGATTTATCAATGTTGAGACAGGTTCAGGGAAGTGCCCTTCTAGGAAGGCCATAAAGTGCTCGCCCATATATTAGCTTGTTTTCTGATTTGAAGGGGTTTAATTTGAGATGGTTCTGAGTCAATGAGATCAAAACACTTTCAGGGAAAAGGGAATCAAGTTCCTGGCTGGCACTGCTTTGGCCATTCCCAATGTTTAAAGAAGTTGGGTGTTGTTGGCATACATGCAAAATGACAAATCCGTGCCATGCATCAGACAGGCCGAAAGGTAAAGGACAAAAGGGCGATAAGGACGAAGTTTGAGGAACTTTTCACGGAACAAGCATGGCTTTAGAGGCGAACATGTACATCTGGCCCACTTGGGACCAACCAGTCAGGACAGTACGGGGCCACTGAAAACAAATTCAGATAAAGTGTGGAGGAGAATCCGAAAGTCAACAGAATAAAATAGAACAGCTCGACTACAACCAGCGCCGCAACACTGCGTTTGTGCACCTCCATTTTGAGTTCGTCCATCACTGAAACCTTTGCTTCCTCAGTGCTAAGGCCAGGGCTGTTGTGATCTAATAAAATGTTGTTTTTCACAAACCCAGGAGTTGGAGAGTGACAACTCTTTTAAAAAGATTAGCAATTCGGGATTTGAGCAGAGAGCTAGGATGGAAGTTAGAAGAGGTTTTCTTATGTAAAGATCATATTACTGCTCCTCAGTGGTCCTGAAGAAAACATTGAAAAATGGTAGCAAAACAGTCCAATCAGTAACACAATTATCGTACAAACTGGAAAACCAGGCATCCGTTTACATACAGGCAGCTTTTTTGAAACCCGACACGTATGTAGCAACTTTCGTCATTTCTATCTTACCTTCCACTTACTCTCATTTCACCATACTGCTCCTAGTAGGCACATCCTCAGTTATATGTTATGAATGAAAATCTACTAGGACAGTGGGAAAACTACAAGTCGCAAAAACCTTACAACCACAGGCACAAGACAATTGAGTTATCTCTCAGGTTAGCCAAGTCGACGGGACTCAGACTGCAGATCTACTGCTCAAGTGACATGCATTATAAACAATGGGGTATTCCCAAATAGTCCCTGGACCTGGGCATCGGTTATCATAAAGAAACAGTGGTCCTGGACCAATTATTCAAGGAAGAGATAGATTGACAGAATTATCAACTTATTTGAGCTTACATTAATCAGCTCCCAAACGTCTATAAATCGCAAAAATAAATGTGCAGAAAAACCACTAAGTATTATTACAATATATTTATTTAGTCATTGAAAGGAATAATCATTAGAGGGTCAATAAAAAAGAGAATGTTCTAGGGAACGTGTAAGAGAAAGTGCTCAAGTGTATATATAGGAGTCAAAAGAGCTCAAAGTGTGTAGAAAAGTAATGGTGGTTCTTATAGACACAGGGACTTCATGGACGAGGCAACATTCCTGAAGCTGAAGCCCCACCAGACACAGATTCAAAACTGCACCTGAACATATGTCTATGGTGGCATAGAACTATGGACTGGCATCAACCAAAACCTAACAGTGAAGAACAAGTCGTAGAAAAATTCTAAGTAGCTGTGGCACAGGCTACCTGATTAGCTCCAGAAATGCAACTTCTTCACTTTGTATTGAATGTGTAAACCTGTGGAATCGATGTCTTCCTACAAGAGTACAAGCATCACTTCTTAGGCCTTGGATGCCTAAAAATAAGCACATTAGAGCGTTGAAGGGGCCTGACTGTTAGACCATTCGCTCTCAGACATCAACAAGTCTCATTCCACATCTGCCTGCTCAAAGATGAAGGGGTAATCGAAAGAGCTGCTGGCACTACCCCCATGGGCCTTCATCAAGATCACCAACAAACCTAAACAGTTGGTAGCCAAACGCATCTGCATCTGCAAGAGACTTCTGAACAAAGTCAACAACAACTCAGACCCTCTTCCTACGATTTCACGGCAGGCCTGTAGGGTGCCCAGCGCTTTTCAAAACCAGATTTGAATGATGCTTACTACCAGCTGGAACTTGTTGAAGCAAGCAGGTACATAAGGACCTTCTGAACACACATCAGGCTATAATGGTACAAGAGACTGAACTTTGTAATGTCCTCAGCAACTTCGCTATTTCAAAATGGCATCCAAAATCTGACAACCTTAACTGCACCACCAAGAGCTCCAAGGAAGAACAGAACCATGTGGGAGTGGACTGAAAAGCACAACAAAACATTTCAGGCTATGAATGACTCCATCCTCGATGACGCATCAATGTAGGACTTTAACCTTCAAAGGCAACTTAGTTGGTAATTGCTTCAAATCCTTGTGGGCTAGGGGCTATCCTCCTCCAAGAACAATCTCTCAACAAATGGGCCCCCATTATTTTCTCAGTAAGGGTCAGTCAGGGCACTTACAGACACTGAGCAGCAATATTCTGTAGTAGAGAGAAAAGCGACAAAGGCTAACGACTACTTATACATTATCTTACATACTGCATATTTTGAGCTTAAAATCAATTGTTGGGGTACAGGGCTCACATCCCATCTGGGACATTTCCGATGATTCCCTAGACTACCCATGAGTTAGGTTAGTTAACACGACTTTAAGGGATAACCTGGAAGTCAGTCTAGGACTGGCAAAGAGAAGGGAACACTGTCTGGGGGGGGGAAGCTGCAAGTCTATGCACCAGTTCTTCTCAACTCTTAGTTGGCAGAATGTTTCTTTTTTTCCTTCGAATAAACAATAATTTTAAGCTGCAACAAATGAAAATTAGGCATTTGATTTCCCACTGTGCCTACTCACAGCAGTGTTTTAAAATCCACAGCACATGTATTTAGCTTTTTAAAAGCAGACCCTGGGGGGTATGGTTAAAACCTAGGGGAATGTGAACGCATATTAATGAACATTATATGGCTTGTTAAGCCATAAAGATTTGCAAGAATGTTGCCTCTCTTGAAAGACAAAGCATATCTGTTGGGGAAAGTAGCTTAGGGGGTAGTACAACTGCTGCAGTATGCAACATGTAAGAAAGTGGTTCAAAACCAAGCAGGTGCAATCTGCCTTTCATCTTTCGGAGGCTGATATGCTAATACAATGTATACTAGTCAGAGTTGGACTAGAGTAATTTCCATATGCCACTAAAGCAGAGTTAAGTCCTCCACCAAAGACCCTGAGGAGAATCTATCATATTTAGATTTCTCTGCCATTGTAACAAATGTTTCTCCACCAAAGTATCCGAGTCCACCATCGAATGATCCAATGGGTGATAAAACTGTGGCAGAAGATCGACCAGTGCTCACTGTAGGAAGCTGGCTCTGTATATACTATACCAAAGTAAGTCCAGGAGATCCCCAGAGGTATAGCAGTGGCTAAATTAGATATTCACTCACAGCTCTCTTTGTGGTTGTGTGGGTGAGCAGTTAGGCTTTGCAGGAGGGTGTATTAAGCATTTATTGTATTTCCTCAATCAAGGACTGATTCCACACACTTAAAGATAGAATCCAGACCAATTGGGTAAGTATAAAAAAGGTATACTTGTGTTTTATTTCTAGAACCAAGCAGGACTTGGTACAGGTAGGTAAAATATACTTGCAATTGTAAAACTTTACAAGATAAGGAAATTGGGAATAGTTTTGCAATCGTTACAGGTTTGTATATGCTTTAAAAACATTATAAATTACATAGAAATTACTTTTGATTACATTTGCATAATTTTTGATTATATTGACTACTCGGGGTGATATGCCTAGATATCACACCGTGGATCCTACAATACAAAGGTAAGTAAGACTTTTTTAGGTTTAAAATACAGTTACGGTTCTTCCATACAAAATAGAGGTCAACATAGACATTTATTTTTAGGAACAGAAAACTCATAACATTTCTTCCTATGGGAAAAAGGGTGTCAACGGTTCACAGGTGAGTAAACGACTTACAAGTATGGCATTTGGGAGTTAGGACCAAGGTTCCCCAAGGTCCAGATAGGCACTAAAATTGCACCACCAGCAGAACGGGGCAGCCGGATGCAAAGTGCAGGGGCCCGATGTTAGCCAATGGGGCAGTTCAGTTGGGGGCTGCTCTCGGGCAGGCCACTCCACTCGGTCTTGGGGGCCAAGCTCCTAGGGTTAAGGTCAGGGCAAAGGGAGTCCCAGGTTGGCACCAAGTCCACACCACCAGCGGCACAGGGGCGGCCGGGTGCAGAGTGCTGAGGAGGGGTCAGGAGCCCAATGCAAACCTATGGAGGTTGCCAGTTTTGGCTGCAGGCTCGGTCCAGGAACTCTTCCAGGAGGAACCAACAGCTGGCAGGTAAGTTGGAGGACTCGGGGATGTAGGTGCACCTCAGGTTCTCTTCTCCAGGACGCAAGGCGGCCTGATGCAGGGGTGCGTTTTGAGGTCGGGTTTCACCTTACCGGGACACTCGCGGTTGGGGGCGTCTCCATGTAGAGGCAGCAGGCGACGTAGGGGAGTCCTGGAGGGGTCAACCCACAGTGGACTCGGACTCTGGAGTGCTGGGGGACCTCCCTGGGCCTGGTGGGCCACTTGGACTCGGGCTGTAGGTGACTGGTGCAGTGGTGGTTCCAGGTGTCGAGTTTCTTCGTTCTCAGCAGGCTCAGAGTCTGTCTTGGGAGTTTCTTTTGAACAGATCTGCTGTTCGCAGAAGATCCAGTCTTTGTTCAAGACAGTCAGTCCTCCCAGGGGTTCTGGAGGTCACTGGTTGCAGGACAAGTCGACTTTTGGTGCAGGATTCATGAAAACTGCAGACGGGCCGGTATGGCTGGGGCCAGGTCAGTTCTTCTCAACAGTCTCCTCTGCTGTGCGACTTCTTCTCTCCTTCTTCTTTGTAGGTTGCAGGAATCTAGGGAGACAAGGTTCATGGTACCCCTAAATACTAAATTTAGGGGCATTAGAGGGGTGTGCAAGTCGGGACCAATAGGTCCCTTCCTTTGGACGAGTACACCCCCTATTATGCCACACTCCAGTGGGAGGGGGGCATGAGCCTCTCTCTAATTGGCTGGGTTCCCTCATCTTCAAGACGGAGGGGACAGAGATGTGTGCTTCACCTCGCCTCCCCCGCCCGAGGGGTGGGGTTGGCAAAGGTTGGCACACTTCTCCTCCTAACATGGTTTGGGGGCAGCAAAAGGCAGGGACAGCTTACAAAGGTGGCAGGCCATTGAAGCTTACCCTTTGTGGACCCAGCCCATCCTGGGAGAGGAGGCATGACACCTCTGCTCAGAATGGGCTTTGTTCCTGGACCCAGAGAGCGGAGGCCCTCTGCCCAGGGGTCTAGAAACCTGTCTGGTGGTGGCAAATGGCGGGCAGCCATTCAGGAACCCCACCAGGGCTGGTCGTTTTTCAGGGGTCATCTCTAAGATGCCCTCTGAGCGCATTTTACATTAAAGCCCACACTGGCATCCGTGTGGGTTTAATGTGCTGAGAAGTTTGCTACTAAACTTCCCAGTTTTTAGTAAAGCCATTATGGAGCTGTGGAGTTCGTACTGACCAATTCCCAGACCATATACTCTTTATGGCTTTACTGCACTTACAATGTCTAAGAATGGGCTTAGACACTGTAGGGGTGCAGTGCTCATGTCACTGTACCTCGCCTGGGGACTAGTGCAACCTGCTAGAGGGGTGACTTACCTAGCTAGGCCCTAGGCAGTGGGTTGCAGGCATGGCACAAAGGTATTTGTGCCATATCGACTCTTCACTTTTCTCTTCACCAGAACACGCAGCCTGCAATGGCGGTGGGTGTTAGGGTGCAGGGTCCCTAAGGGTGGCACAATAGGTGCTGCAGCCCTTAGGGGCCTTCCCTAGTCACAGTGCCTTGGTATCCATGGTACCTTTTACAAGGGGCTTACCTGAGGCCAGGGATGTGCCAATTGTGGTTACAAAGGTACAGTTTTAGGAAAGAACACAGGCCTGGGGAACCTGATTGGCTGGAACCCATGGCACATCAAATCAATGTGCATCAAGCGTCTGGCAAAAGGTTCGGGGGGGGGTTACTGCAACAGAAACCCACTTTCCTACACTCACCTCTGCTGAAACCATTCAAACCAGCAAATGTAGGTACTGGAAATACACCCCTAAACAGTCAATGCCCACATATATCTGGTCATCCTAACATGCAGCAGGGAGCTTGTTTCCGGATATTTCCTTATTTTAGCTTGAAAGCCCTTAAGAGGCAGTATTTTACAATGGTGAGTCCACCAAACATGGTGGGGGATCAGGCACCCCATTGCAGGGGAAAGTATCTCATCAGCTCGACAGAGTGGATGGTAAAACCAGAGCAATGTCTGCAATTTGCCAATCTCAATAGCCCGTAACACATCAAGTGGGCACTGCAGGTCTAATTGTAGACATGGTTTCTGCCACAACTTCGGGCCGACAGGTACCTTAGGTAACTGAAGAGTTGGATCAGCACTATTTTATCACCTTAGAAAATGGTAAATGGTTGTCTCTCATGCAAACGTTAAATTAATGCACTACTTTTGGCTGGTAATGTACAAACATGTGACATCTCTAAAGTAAGCGCAGAGCAGAAAAGACCACATCAAAATAACAACACAACAACAAAAAAAGGACACAATACAACAACTGCAGAAAACTAAATCAGGGCTCAAGTCATAGCATTTCTGTTACCATCTTAGGAGAGTTCTTACACTTTTTAAGGGGATCTGTGGGCCAGATAACACTTAGGCCCTGATTATGAGTATGTCGGAGGAGAGGGTGCCCCCGACTCACTGGGGTTCGGGATTTATTGGGTGTGATAAATAGCACCTTGTCCAAATTATTTTAGATTAAACATGCAGATTTTGGTTGCTTAAGTTACCAAAATTTGTTTGTCACAGTAAATACCGTACTGTTTTCCCCCTGGTAAATTCCCCTAGGTTTGAGCTGCCAAAATTTAACAAAGGTTGAGGTATTTAACACACCTGGTACTTGCCAGATGTTGTAAATACCAAACAACTCTAAATTCCGACCCCTGCACAAACAGAGGTTTGCGCAAGGGTCGGAAAACACAGACCCACTCATTATCGCGTTATATCTTGTAATATTATGAAATACCTAACATTTGCGTGCATTCATGAGTAAAATAGGAAAAGATTGAGACACTCAAAGGAGCACACATGCCGCGTGCTGGCAGCCCAGCATTCTGACGCACTCTTTCTTGCACGGGGGGAGCGATTAAAACCCAGAAAAAAATAACGACAAATGAGATGCGAGGTATTTGGCGGTAATGTCTTATTTCAGCAGGTCTGTGGTATTTCTCAACTATTGAATGACGACTTCAAGAAGCCTGGATGCATCCCTGCTATAGAGCCCCACATCCCAAGGGGCATCAAACTGGAAACCTGGGGGTCAAGTCCCTCTATTTTGTAAACCCCGGCACAAAGTGTACCACACTGGATCGCAGCTCTAGCACGGTCTGCTCAAACAGGAAATACGTCAGAGAATGACGCACGCAGGTGAAGGGCAAGGGCCACTCTGCTCTGGATTCACAGAGGCGTTTCTTAATAGAGATAATTTAGGGCCCAGCTGTGAAAGAACAGGAGATGAAATTAGATGAAGGTCAGTGCGCGTGACCTTGGGAATTCCATTCAAAGTAGTTTCACCAGGTGGCTCCAGTCCTAGCCTTTAATCTGCAAACTCGAGTGCACAGGGTTATGGTCTTGGCACCCATCAACTGTCTGAAGCCATTTTCATAAAGTTCCAGGTAACACAGGTTTAATAGAAAAATCCAAGAATGGGGCATTCTACCTATGACAGGTGGAATCCAAGCAGTAAGCAGGATTCATGACCCGTGCGTAAACCCCTGTTTACGCACAGGTGGGAATTACAAGTTTTGTTTTATTTAACGAAAGTTGAGTTATTTAACGAATCCGAATTGTGTTAACTCAACTTTCGTTAAATTTCGGCAGGTCAATCCTGCCAAAATTTAACAGGGGATATTGTACACTATTTACCGTACCATGCGGATTTTGGTGCGTTAAACACCAAAATCCGCATGTTACTCCCCACAAATTCATTATAGGTGCTATTTATCGCACACGATAAATAACGTTCCCCGTGGTATTGCTATTTATCATGTGCGATAAATAACACGAAACTTGTAATCAGGCCCTATAGGTTGAGATAATAAGACCCGTGTTCCTGCAGGAGCAGAGGGTACTCCTAGAAGCCACAAAAGGCATCATAACTAAGGCTCCCTGTTTTCCGTTTTTATGGATTTTTACACATAAATACAGACAGAAAACTATGGGTTTTCTGTCTGCATTTATTTTTAAAAGTGGATAAATACAGAAAATTTGCTTCTTTTAAGTGACTCTTCGTGCTGTCTTTCATGAATTATAACCCAACAGCTGAGCAGATGGACAGCATGGAAAATTTAAAAAAAGGATGAAATTTCTTTAAATAACTGCATGTGTCAACATACATTTGTGGAATAATGCTAATATTTGCCAGTTGATGTACTACTATGCAATATTTGGCAACTTAAATAGCTAAAACACGACAGACATCAAAGTATGAGTGCGCGTCTATCATTTAAATAAATATGGAAATGTACAGTTTTACAACACATTTATATGCAAAACACAAAATAAATATGGATAAATACAGAAAAAATGGCCCAAAAATAAATATGGATAAATACAGACGGAAATGTTAAAAAAATAAATACCATAAAACCGGGAGCCCTAACATAACTAACAGCAGTGCTTAATTTGAGCTGGTGGTTTCCGGTGCTTGGCACCGGCACTTAATTGCCAGAACCTGCACTTATGACAGCTGCCACATGGTGGCGCCGTTTGTGTAATTTAAAGATGAGCAGAAAAATAGCTGTTTGTTAATTCAATATACATTAAAAACAACTATAACCTGCCACCCAAGCCATTCTTAATTCTTTAGCGGCCTCGAACAGTCTGAATTGTCACACTTGTAGCAGTGTGATGGTTAGCAGTTGTCGAAGTACAATGGCAAGGTGTGGTCCAAACTGCGGTGGCCTCCTGATGAGGGCCCCGGCACATATTTTTTTTTATAAACTAAGCGCGGACTGACAGTCAAACTGCGGTGCTTAAAGAGACTAACACATGTTCTTGACTAAGTCCCGGATCCAAGCCAAGGCAGACGCAATGATTTTTTCCACCTCAGGTGAAGGTTAAGTGTCATTTTGCTGACACCCCATCCACACCAAGAAAAGGGACCACGTATGCTATTTGCAGGGTAATCCAACACCCACTGCTGGCGACCATATGATGGCTGCATCAAGGGTTGCCTTGCCCTGCTAGTACTAGCTGTACCCTGAGCTCAGGAATTTTTGACAGTCCTTACCAACACACTGTCCACATCTTTCGGAAGCACATCCAACCAGCCACCTCTTGTTTACTTTTAGTGAAGAAAAAGCTGCCCTAATTACATAAGATTTGAGTTAACCTCAGGCAGAAGGAACCAGCCATGTGGAATTACTGTTGAAATCTCCACCCCTCTGCCCTCTGCATACTTTGATGCAGTTAAACTGGAGCATTTAGAAGAGGTAAGAGGTCTGGATACCCCTGGTGGCCCTCGCCCCAGAACCCTCTCAATAAAATGCCCCTTGGGCCCTACACCCTTGCAGGTCAACGTGAGTCCCACTGCTTCCCTGCACCTTAAAAAACACATAGAATAACGCTGCCTAAATATGTGTAGAAGGTTTGCACCTTGGTGAGTTAAGGAGTATTCATATTTGTCGTATTTGCTCCATTTGTGCCTCTATTATGAGATATATGGTGATACTATTTTGGCAGTAAAGTGTTTACAGCCAAATTGGGATTGGGAATAGTGACAGAACATGGAATGCAGAGGAGGGATTACTGTCCTTGCATCTAATGGGTCAACATGTTTCAGCCTTTTAATTGACCAGGATCCCTACTTTCCTATTCTAAATGCCTGTCAACATTCATTCATTTAGGTACCCAACTCATTGGGAGCAGACCCATGCTGATCTAGGTGCGGCAGGCAGGGTGAGACCTTTGACAAAAGTGTGACTATAAGGCTTCAGTCATTGAACTCCTCCATGACTACCTCCCCCTCACCTGAGCATATGCTAGTGACCTTTCAAACCTTGCAGAATCGTTTGTTTCCGGCAGGAACAAACCATTGAGTATCCAATGTATGCATGCTGGTATCTGAAAGAATGAATGTTGACAGGCATTTAGATGCAGAAAGGTAGGGATCCCGGTCCTGACGAAAGCCTATTCCGGGACCAATGAAAAGGCTGAAACATGTTGACCCATTAGAAGCTGGAGCAATAATCACTCCTATGTATTACTATATGTTTTAAACTATCTTGCTGCCCTCCCACCAATAAAAACGGAATACCCAGAGAAGGCAACCAAGATTTTTAACTTTTCACACTGGATCTCCGTTCCTCAGCCCTACGCAGTAGGACTCCCTGCAAAAACAGGGAACCCACTCGCCATTGAGAGTATTCTTGGATGAGCAAAGCTGGCCGATGATGCCGCATTACACCCAGGGTGATCTGTGAGGCCATGCCTTACAATGTTTTGTAATTCCATGGTCCTGCTTTTATCTGAGGCACACCTGGACCCCTGGGTTCCCAGCATAAGGGTAATCTCCCAGGTAAGTGCCCTGTCATAGCCTCAACAGGGGGATCACACATTTTAGTTATTATATATGTCAACGGGACAGAGAGAGGCTATACATGTCACTCTTCGGTGCACAGCACTCTAGGGCTTCACCATTGCTAGTTTGAAATATTTTTGGATGTGGTGGGGGGAGGCTGGGAGGCTCACCTCTGCTAGATTTATTACGTTATGTCACTTTTGTTCCAATACGAATGTGCAGGCTTGAGGTGCATGTACTTTTATAAGCAGAGAGGAGAGTGGCGCTCTGCTGGGATCGAGGGATTATACCTAAAGCGAAAGATTGGATTAAGGATTTGTTCTATTACAGTAAAATGTCAGATTGGTACTTTATGCCACTTCCAATCTCCTACGGACCATATAATCAGGGCCAGACTGGCCGTAGCGGGCACTGGGCGTTTTCGAGTGGGCCGGAAGGGGGGGTGGGGGGGTTTGCTACTGGGGGCCGGTTTTGCTGAAATATCGGCCACCTGTAACAAAACCGGCAGCAGTGCTAAAGCGGAAGCAGTGCTGCTTCTCGCTAGCACCTAGAGACCCCCGGGCCGGTCTGGCAGAATTGCCAGGGCTGGTTGGTGTTCCCAGTCCGGCCCTGTATATAATACAGCCTCTTTGACTGTATATCTGGCCAACACGACCATAATGACTACTCTATACAATGCAGAATTTCCAGATTAGTTGTGAAAATCTATATCTAATGACATTACTACATTTGAAAACTACCAGAAGTAAAATGAATATCTGGGATATATCTGCCATACTTTACCTAATAAGTAAAGAAGTTAATGTAGAGGCATAAAAACATCAATTATGTGACGATCTACCTATGCCAGTGATGTATTTTTGTTACATAGTAGGAATATGTACCAACCCTACAATTAGAAATATGTGAGTATATGAGATGATATCTGCAAATGTTTCTATTGTACAACAGTTTGACCCTAGGGCACACTTAAAATGCTAATAAAAATATGAGGGTAATAAAATTGCCTCAAAAAATTATAACAAATGACCCACTGCGAACCGGGATGAATGCAATTCAAGGAACTCATTGGAAAGGGTCTCACGCTGGGTCAGGCCCAAAAGTAGTCAGTCTGCATAATTTTGTGTCATATATTAGGAAGCTCTAGATAATTGGAAATAAAACACTTATTAATTACAATCTAACAGGAAAGGCTTATAGTTGTTCATAAGACAAATAATGCAATAAAATAACGCTAAAACAACATAAGTAAAATAAAATATAAAATTGTCAAAAAAAATTACTAGAGAGAAACTCTTCAATATTCTACTAGGAAAGAAAAGCAAGTGTAAATAAATAAATTTTAGAGCCCCAAAAATATAAACGAGGTGAAGTGCCGCTTCTGAAAAGGAACGTTTGGAGAACGAAGAACGACAACATTTCGCGACTGCTAAACGTATACCAGCCCAGCTCCTGGTCTCCATGGAGCCTTGAGGACTAGGCTACGTCAACAGGTCACGGTCACACCATTCCCCAACCCAGCAATCAAGCCCTCAACTGCTGACAAAGCCTGCCTTCAGCTACACTGATTGGAGAAATGTTCTCCATGTGCGACCGGCAGGCTGACCTTTGCCTGGGGAAGTTCCTTCCTCCCGCAGAACAACTTCCGGAGAGTCACCTGCCTCTCACACACAACTTTATGTCATGGAAACGTCGCCTCCTACAAAGCTAAGCGCTGTCAGCATTTAAAGGAGAGCTCTTACTCAGCTGAACGGTATCAAGCAAGTTCTCAAAGAGAAAACAGTGTGTTCGTTGACTTTTCCAACACCTTTGACACAGGTGACTTCAGGCTCCTCCATGGAGCCCGCCTTCAGTCAGCCTGCAGGGAGCAGGCCTCAGAGCTCCCGCTGTACCAGCTGCACTGAGGCCAAGCAGGCAGCTGCTGCTCTGACCTTGCAGTATGTAGGAAGGGTGTACAGTACACCTGCTTGTCATCAAGTACATTAACCAAGGGTGGGCCCAGTTTCCTCAACCAAACGAATTCATTAGCAAAGGGAAATATATTTAGGCCCAACCTCAATGTGTGGCTGGTGCACCCTGCGGGCCCGGTGCGCATCTTTTGCACACATGAGAGGAATTAGGTGTTCCCAAAAAAAAAAAAGACTCTTTCAGAATTCATCTGCCATACCCGAATGCCCATCCCAAGGTTTTCTTAAAATTTTTTATTCATAAAGTACATTAGTTAATGATGATTTGCCAATAAGCGGGGTTTACTGCTTTGGCAATTTAGGGTTAGGGCAAGAATGTGAGCTATCTAGAGAGAGGAGTGAGCAAAAGTCAGTAAACAACCGCCAATTCATAGGTCTACCCACAACTGAATGATTAAATGCCCCTTTCTGAAGGGCTCCGGTGGCCTAGTTAGGTCTGCTGAGTTTAGATGCCCTGCTAGAGTCTATTGAGTTAAACTAGCTGAGAAACGTCCTTTAGGATGAAGTCGAAATCATGCTGTGCCTTCACAGTGCTGGCAACAGAACGAATGCGTCTTTAGCACGCAATCGTTCTGCACGCAAGTCGTTCAAACAACTTGTTTCAGGGAGGCGCAATGGTGGAGTGGTGTTGGAATTGAAGTCCAACACCTTCCCTACTGTAGCGCAGACTGAAGCTGGAATAATAAATTAAACTATTCAAATATCCAGCGCCCCCCCCTAAGGCAAGTCATTAAAACGACTTGCATGCAGAACAAATGTGTGCTAAAGACGCATTTGTTCAAATGACGGAGTTCCTAAGGCATGCGTGAAAAATGCATGCAGAATTCCGTCATACATTCAAATAAGCTTGCTACTGCTGCGGACGATGATGATAATGAAGACAGATCTGCATATGCAGGCACATCTACTCCTGTCAAGGGTATGCAGGCAAATCTACTCCAGTCAAGGGCAGGTACGTGTACAGCTGGGGGTAAACAGCAGGGGATGGTGGGGTTGGCTGAGCAGCAAAAAAACACATTTAATGGGAACATAGTGGATGAGTGTTCTCCACAAAGACAAAGTAGGTTAGAACCCACTCAAAGACACTAGGTGTCATGGGTGAGAGCCCGAGGAAGAAGCATTTCATCAGTGTAACTGGTAGGTGAGGGACCTTTTAAAACAAAGATGGTATCCCCCATCATTTAGATCTAAAGGAGACTAGACTGACTTGCCATATTAGTTCTCTTTCTTGTTATCTCTCTTGTGAAAGTGGTTGGTGTAGATGAATGAGCCAACTTAGCCATGTAGTGTCGATGAATAAAGCCGACTCAGTAATGTAATGTTGATAAATGAAGCAAACTCGGTAATGCAGTATTGATGAATGAAACTGACTCGTCCATGTCTTGTCAATGATTGAAACCGACTCGGCCACGTAGTGTCAATAAATGAAGCAGATGGGGTTAAGCTTGTTCTCCTTGGAAACCTTATTTGGGGTAGTGAAGAGCTAGCCCTTCAACTTCCACAGAACATATCGACTATCCTTGAAGTAAGGGGCCAAGCAGTGGCACAAAACTGGACAAAGGGCATGGGAGTAACCTTCCCCCTGTCCAGACCCTCCCCTCGGAGGATCCCCTGAATCTTCCCAACCCTCTCCTTAGGGTACTTAAGGGCTTACCTGGGTGTAGGCCCCTAGATTCATCGTGGACAAGATTCAGAACTGAAACCACTGCACTTCTACCGTCTGGGCACGCTGGACTTCGTTTGGGCCTGACTTCGGCTCCCTTTCAGTCTGATGCATCATCTGTGCCCGTGCACCATACAGGATCTGTGCAGGACCTGTGGAGCATCCAAGACACTTGAAGATAATCTCCCTTGAAGTGAAGGAGTCACTTCCCTGCATTGGCAGGCACCTCAACAATGCTGACCGGTCTGCTGATCCCGAGCTCCTGCAGACTCCGAAGGGTTCAACAACACAGGTCGTGGTTATCTACGTCTCCTGAGGCCCGAGCTGCCCTCTCACCAAGTCTCGTGGGGGCTGAATTAACCGAACCCCTGTGCACCGTGTACTTTTGCAAGTGCATATGCTTGTTGGCAACTCTGCGACAAGTGCATTGGGCTCCAAGTAGCCCCAACCTCCGTCAACTTCTTGCACCAAGATCTTCAGCCACACTGCCTCGCGGGCACCGTGGCCTGCTCCTTTTGGTGAGCTGCTCGAGGTCCTCTCGCGACTCCTGTGCCTCCGGCCTGTGGGTCCAATTGAGAGTCATCTTTGTTTTCCTTGGGCTCCCCTATGTGCTCGGGGCCTGCCCTGACTCCCAATGGTTGTGGTGAGTCTCCTGGACCTTGCTGGTCCCAACTGTGCACCTTCTTGATTCCCTGCGTGGATTAAATTTGCCAAGGCTTGTTGGTGCTCCCGCCGGACACGACCACTCAGCACTCGACATCCTTCGTGGGACAGCTCGCATCCGAGTCCTGGTGATCCTCAGCGTCGCCTGGTCCTCGCAGCTGCAGAGTCAAGGTCACCGTCATCTTACCTGAAGCACCCGACATCGGAGGGCATCCCTCTTCCAAGTCTCCTGGTCACTCCCGAGTAACATAGACACTGTCCCCTCTGCTTTCAGGTACTCCTCTTCCAGAATCCATGTTTGGATTCCACCGGACACTTTCTCCTCTTCCAGCAGCGGCACTTTCCTGAAGTCCTCCAATGGGTTCGACGGCGGTTTCTGACGCCACGTCACACCTATGCACCTGGCTTCCGTGGGATAGGTAACTTGGGTACCACGGTATCTACAGGTGGGGTGGCTCTCCAACCTTCTGTTTTCCACGGGGTTTCTTCAGGGTCCACTGGGAAGGGTCCCTAATCTTTAAAACTCCAACCGCGACTTGCGCATAGACTTGTACGGAGCACACGGTCGTGTTCCCACACTGCACACGCTCTCCGGTGGGTCCCTATCTTCTTACCTTGGGTGGTTCTGTGGGTCCCCAGCAATTCTACGTCCTCTCGACATTGTCCTGACTCGAGTCGTGGTTCTTATACCACTTTCTTAGTATATGGTTTGGTCCCCCCCTGGGGCCCACTGTGTATTAGTGCTATTTACTGTGATTTCTTTGCTATAGTATTGTGTGCTTTGTGTCTATCTCTGCGTAGGAGATACTGTACCGTACTAGATAGTGTTATATAATAAATACATATTTTTATAAATACTTTGTTTAGTTCTTTTTCATTTAATCTATACTATGATTGCATTCTGGTAAAGCAAGCTGCTTTATACTCCTTCAAGACTAAGCCTGAAGGCTGCTCTCCACAGCTACCACTTGGGAAGCTGGGGAACCGGGTTCGAGTCTCGGCATGGACGCTCAACATCCTGTGATTCTGGGCAAATCACTTAATCTCCCCGCGCCCAACAAAAATGAATGTGTCCGTCTGTAATGAAACTGGTGCTCATGTAAAGCGCTCTGATACCCGATACCTTCAGGTCAAGTTCACGCTATATAAAACTAAAAAAAACAAAAACTGCTGTAGAGCGTGTCCATATATTCTCTTTCTTAGGTTAATTTAAATAAATGGCCAAAATTGAATGAGATATTATATTTTGATGATGTATACTGTACTATATCTGTGAATTATGTGGTTCCTAGTATATAGGGCATTTTGACACCAATTGTAAATTTCTCTTACCATTTTCTCATTTCTTCCTTCACTAAGCCATCAGAAAGCAACATAGGGCCTGTTTACAATGTCGTCGGAGTTGCCTCCAACCGACATCGCTGCGGATGGGGGAACCGTCAGACCTCAGGTCGGCGGTTCCGACACCACAATTAGGATGCGAGCGCACATGGTGTGGTAGCAAACTTCCATTTTTCAATGAGAGCTAGTGCGGCGGGCTGAAATAGCCCGCAGCACAAGCTCCCATTGAAAAATGGATGTTTTTACACATCCTTGTACCGTGTTGCAGGCACATCCAGGTGCCTGCCACACGGTGCAGGGATGTGAACATGCGGAGGGCCGAAGGAAGGGGGCCCTGCTAGGGGCCCCCAAAGACGCTTTCTGACAGCAGTTCCATGTCGGAAAGGCCAAAATGAAACTGCTGTCGGAAAGCGGCATCATAATCCTGATGGCGGAAACGCCGTCCTTTAGGGATTATGAGGCCTTTCCGACTGGCCGACGGAACCAAGTCGGATTCTCCAGCCGGTTTAAACTCCGACCGCCGTCATTGTAAAATGGCGGTCGGAGTTTAAACCTACAATGTCAGCCGGAAAGTCTCTGACCAACGGTCGGAGGCTTTCCGACTGACATTGTAATTAGGCCCTAAATGTTGCAAAATGCGTTTTAGCTGAATCCCATGTTGATACCAGCATTTGCTGCTAATAACGTTGATGTTACGAAAAAATATTAGTCTATAATTATGCTTGCTTTAAAAGTTTGTTCAAAAACATATTTTTAATTTTTTATGAATTGTAAATTATGTGATACAATTTTTTACTACAATATAAATAGTGTAGAATAAAATAGGGGTTGACTTGAAGTTCGAAGTTGAGAAACAAAATGTTATTAAGGGATGGATGTTATAAAGTAACATGTGTGGGACCTTAGACTCATCCGTAGCAGACCCTCAGGGTGGTTCGGCTTTATTCAGCAGGGGTGGAAGGAGTCTATGTTACATGTCGCCGATCCAGTGGCATGGAATCTACGTTACATGTCGCCTATCCAGTGGCATGATCGGATCATACACGTCCAATAAACAGATAACAATAGACTAATAAATGGATAAATAAATAGCAAATGCAATGGCGCAAGCACGGATCCGTGTTGAAGGGCGATCACAAGGTATATTTTGCAGGTTACAAATATTACATATACTGTTCGAAAAGAACAAAATAGACCATTGTTTAATAACAAGAAACATATTAATACAAAGACATACATGTAAAAGAAGAAACTGGGAGCCCTTGAAAAAAGGAAAAGTAGGTGGGCCTGGATAACACATTTATTTGCAAACAACTAAGCAATAATCAATGTGCTTTCAGACTGCAAATAAACTTTTAGCTCTTTAGCACTTAAAAAAGGGAACAACGTGGAGCTGATGGAGCAGCTTCCAAAACATATGATTCCAGCTGGATGGTGCTTTGGAGCTTCTGCAACAGGCTAGAGAAATGCTACTATACAATGCAATACTGATTAACTGGGATCAGCAATCTGAAAAAAATCTTGACTACTTTACTGTCACACTGATCCCAAAATGGTGGTGGAAAGATGAACAAGGTGGACAAGAGAGCGCTTTGAGTTCTTGATGATTGGGGAAGTGGTGGTGGAGGTGGGCGGCACAGAACAGAGCAGGGGTGTTCAACGAAGAACCTGGAGTTCTGGGTCCAAGCCACATTTTCAGGATAGCTGCTAACTATATGAATGATGTCCATTTAGATATGTTGTATGCACATGTCTTGTGTGCACCCCAGGAATAGAGAAAGGGGTTGGGGGGACGTGGATGCAGTAAAGAATACCTCACAGAGGGGTGTTGTGGAGAATGAATGACCTTTTGATTAAGTCGGTGACGTAATTAGATTAAAGACAAGGTGCTTCCGGAAGAAACATAATGCTGTTCTCAATGGTGGAGCAGCAGGTAAAACAAAATACTAATTTTGAGCAAGAGTCACAAGACTCAAGATATCTGGAGGACTCACCACTAGTTATAGCGTGGAGGAGAGAACTCACCAATGGCTTCTCATCTAGATTCAGCAACTCTGGAAATCAGCTAATGTTTCCTATCACTAGTCTGCAGGTCGACTCAGCGAGTCAAAGACTCACAGCTGACAGAAGTGTGAATCCTGGTAAGATCAACTCAGCCTTCCATCCTTCTGAGGTCGATAAATTGTGCACCAGTAAAGTGGGCAACAGTAACGCCTATTAGTTACAATGCTTTCAAATGGCAGAAGTGTGGTATGAAGTTATATGTAAAAACAAATTATATATAGAAAGAACTTACTATAACCAACTCTAAACCAGGGGAAAACGTGTATTAAGTATTAAGGAATTTTGGCGAATGCCTGATTCCTTTCCAGTGGTCCTTCTAGTTCCTCCAGAGTTAAGATTTCACATTAAAAAACAAGATGGTAGCACTGCAATGATCTGTTGCTCTGATCTGGACTTTGAAGTATCAGCTGCACAGAATCTCCAGGCTTTGACATCCAGCTGGTGTCGACCAACCTCTACCCCAATGTCTGACCTTTATTTCTCGACCCCCTCTCTTTCTTGGGGTTTTTTCTAGACACCATGGCCAACAACTCCATCTCAGCAGACCAGCTGTTAATATTAGGGGTTGTCAATGTTTGCTTGGATCAATTAAATCGTGTTACAGGCCTAAAAGCCCTCAACCTAACCAGTTATTGGAAACAGCCAGTCACTGGGCAGGGCATGTGCTAGGCCAGGATCTTCATTTGGGTGTCTGATCTCTGTTTTACTGCAGTTCCCTATTATTTGGTCAGGGAGGTCAGGGTTGTAATCCCAGATCATGCCAGCAGCGCATTATGCATATAACAAGCCACAACTGACTGGTCATGGGTGCTAGGCACAACCACAAGGATGCAGTCATTCTTACAACACCCACACATTACTTAATCACTCTTAAAATCTGGACATTAGTCTAGAGGTTCTTAATTATTGTGTTACATACACTTCGATGCCTTTCACTATTACAGAATGTGAATGCATTTGCAAATGTTCCACCAAGGCTCTCATAGAAGAGGTAGCTAGAAGAAGCATGTTTACGCTTTGCTCTAAATGAGATAATGTCCAAGACGTCTCTGATTTTTGTCATCAGAGCCTTTTCAACTTAACATTTAAACTCTCATATTTCATACTGTAGCGTCCTCCCCAGCCTGGGTACCCTCCAATGACTATGCCACACATGGAGCTTGGAATTACACGTCTTTATTCTGCTGCGTGTAACCATGAACATTCTAAACCTGCATTTACTACCCTACATTCGAACACTTACGTCACAGTTCTGCGGGGTCCATAAAGAGCCAAAAGGGCTCCATCATTGCTAACTCTCACAATACTGCTTCTCCCCCCTCTATTAAATGAAAAATACAATTTGTTTTTTCACTAATATACACAATTATACGTCCTCAATAAATCTCTGTGGAGCTCTAATCACTTGTCCTGCTCGTGTCGTCGTCCTAACTATCCATGGCATGCGTTGGTGTTGTAGGGACAGGAGTCAGGGAGTTCTCAGTAGTTTTCTCGGAACCAGTCCCGACAGTAACATCAGAGACTGACGAGCGACAAATCAAATATTGAAAGTGAGAGGAGTCTCGCATAATGGACTTTCCAGCACGTTGGGCAGTCACCATGTGTTCTTTACTAGCCACAACGTGAAATGGCTAAGCATCAATAGGAGCATCAGATTTGCGTTTTCTCGGCTGACGGACAAGCACTCGATCTCATCTGGTGAAAGTAATGTCCTTAGCACATTTGCACTTGTCTGCATATGCTTTTATTTTCTGTTTACGAGCCAAGTCCCTTTTGCGAGTTTCATCCTCATGGGTAGTTCTTTTGTTGGTCCTTTAGGGCAACTTTGTCGTCATGGCTCTCCCAAACATTAATGTAGCAGGGCTTTCACCTGTCGTCGAATGAAGGGTTGAATGGTAAGCTCTAAGAGTGGAATGTAAGACTGTTTTAAGGTCGAGCGCTTCTAACACAGCACGCTAGACAGCTTTCTTGAGTGTGCTCATGAATCGTTCAACAAGGCCATTGGCCTGTGGCCAAAGAGGTTTACTTTTCTGATGCTTCACATTAAGGTGACTGAGAAAGTCTCTGAATTCTCTACTGTTGAAAGGTGGGCCATTGTCAGATTTTACGATCAATGGAACACCCCTTGTTGCATAGATGCCATCTAATCTCTCGATTACTTTTTCTTGAGTGATGAATGAGAGATCTTCTAGCAATGGAAAACGGGAGTATTCATCAATAATCACCATCAGGTGATGTCCACTGTCAAGAAGCCTACAGCAATTCTTCCCATACAGGTTTTGGAAACTCAGACAGGCTTAAGGTGTGTTGAACAGTTTTCGAAGATAAGCAGTTGCATAGGTGACATGCCTTCAATTCTCTTTCAACTCGTTCATTGAGATGAGGAAACCAGACTCGGTCTCGAAGAGCTTGTTTTGTGGCAACTATTCCACAATGTCCTTCATGGACCACTTCAATTTTCTGTTGTCGCAGACTTTCCGGAATAACAATTCTCGCACCTCGCAAGATAATACCTTCTTGAGTAACAGGCGTTTTTGAATTTCTGGTATTCACTGTCACTGGCAAGAGGTCGATTGTGATGGTTCCAAGACTGACGTGTAATAATGTCCTTTAACTTCAACATATCACTATATTGGTTTGTGGCAATGACAATTTGTTCCAATGAAATGGCAGCATGTGTGTTCGATCTCACAATGAAATTTATGTAAGTTTTAGCTGTTTTGAAAGGCACTCGTGAGAAGTAGTCAGCAGGGTCTTGATCTTTCCCTGGACGTTGCACAATTGTATAGTTGTATTCTTGTAATCGTAGACCCCAACGTTCAATGCAAAGAGGCATCTTGGCCTTTGAATTGCCATAGATCGTCAACAGTGCTTGTTGATCAGTCACCAGGGTGAAAGGCTATCCATGTAAAAACATGTGGAAATGTTCACAAGCCCACACCATCACTTTCTTTCTCAGGTTGTGAATAGGCACGTTCAGTTTGGGACAAACATTTGCTTGCATAAGCCACAATATATATTCGGGTGTCGGAGCCTCCACTGTGCTGGATAAGGATTGTGCCTAAACCAACTGGACTTGCGTCAACAACAACCTCTGTATGAAGCTTTGGATCAAATTATGCCATTTCAGTGGCGTTCTCGATAGCCTGTTTGATTCGCTTAAAGCGTTGCTCGCATTCATATGACCAATGAAACGAAACATACTTTTTCGTCAAGTCTCTCAACGGAGCATTCACTGTGGCAAAGTTTTGTATGTATCTGGAACAGTAACAGGCCATGCCAAGGAATGAACGAATGTACCATGGAAACATTTTATGGGGGACTGGCAGTTGACAAGGCTTGCTCTTTGGCTGGATCAGGTGTCATACCCCCATCGGAAAAGATATGGCCAAAGTATTCAAGTTTTGTCTTATGGAACTCACATTTCTCAGCATTTAAAGTTAAACCAGCATCAGCAAGTAAATGACACACTTGCGTGAGAGGTTTGTCGTACTCCCTTTTTGTAGCTCCAAAAACCAATGTCATCACTATAATTGAAAGCATTTCTGATGACAGGGTGTATGATATGTCGAATGACATCTTGAAAAAGCTCTGCAGCTGAGGACACACCAAAACATAGTCTTTTATATCGGAACAGACCAATATGTGTAGAAAAGGTGGTAATGTACCTGCAATTTTCCTCAAGTTCCAACTGATGATATCCTTTGTTCAAATCAAGCTGAGAGAAGACCTTTGCATCATTCAATTGTGTGATCATGTTGGCAATGTGTGGACCTGGATGTCGTTCTCTTGCCTTACTAGCCTGACGCGTGTCAACACAGATGCGTACAGCTCCTTCACTGTCCTTTTTTGGGTACTACCACTAAGGGAGAAACCCATGGCGTTGGACGAGTAAACGTTCAATTATATCATGTTTGAGTAAGGATTCAAGCTCTTTCTCAACAGCTTCTTGTAAATGAAATACAAGTTGTCTGTGTCTTTGAGCAACAGGACGTAAGTCCTCATTAATATATAACTGTACTTTCATAGTCTTGAATTTTGCTAAGCCATGAAACAATGAAGGGAACTGACTTGCTATTCATATTCATTTAAATTCATACTGTAGTTCACCGATATCAGTCCCTTATCAGCAGCAGTACTAAAACTGAGTAAACAGGCACTTGACACAGTACCTTAAAGTATGTGAATGGGTGCTTGTACTTTTGTCTTCTTGTTATGTTATGTTAATAACTTTTATAAAGCGCGGCGATTACCCAAGGGTGTCCTGGCGCTAGCATATCTATCCTGAGGCAGCGAGCAAGGAGGAACTGAGCTTATTCAGCAAAAAGCCAGGTCTTCAAACCCTTCCTAAAATCTAACAGATCAGCAGCGTTTCTTAGGCGAAACGGAAGGTCATTCCAGGCTTTCGCTGCGCACACAGCAAAGCTTCTGCCCCCCCACAGAGCTTTCTTCCTGGGCGGTACAGAAACCAGCTTAGCCCCTAACGAGCGAAGTGCTCTTTTCGGAATGTACCACTGGAACAGCTAGTTCAGGTAGTCTGGGCCTTTGCCATGCAGAGCTTTAAAGACCATGCAAAGTGATTTGAAACGCACTCGACTCCTTACTGGGAGCCAGTGCAGCTTCCTTATTTCCTTTGAAATGGATGAAAATTTGGATGTACCAGTCAGAAGTCTCGCTGCTGCATTTTGCAGCAGCTGAAGTTTATTCAAACTTTTTTGTTGAATATTCAAATACAGGCTGTTGCAGTAGTCCAGCCTCGACAACACCAGAGCTGTGACCACTGTTTGGCGACTACCTAGAGGTAGGAATGGCATTACTTTCCTAACCATTCTGAGCACATATGCAGTTGATGATGTTACTGCATTAACCTGATCCCCAAAGGTGAGTCTCTCATCCACAATTACCCCCAAATTCTTCACCTTTTTTGTGTTTCATCGTAGTCATGAATGAACCTTGACTTTTTAATGGCGTCAATGCAGCCCATGTATACACTTTAGTTTTCGACTCCATTAGTCAGGGCAATGGAAACAATTCATTGTACTTATCCTCGGACATAATGTTTTTCGACTCACCACTATCAATAATAAAAGATATTGAGCAAATTTTTTACCTTTAATGTAATTTTAGGACAATCTTTGAATGACTTTGGTGCTTTTTCTTGTCCACTTTTCTTTGACTTGCATTTTTCTTCACATGCGGCCAGTCCGACATGCGCATGGTTTTCTGAGGTAAGCAATGACATCACACAACCATCATCTTCACTTTCACTTGATGTTGATACTGACACTTTGATGAAGATTTGGATAATGATCTACTTCGTTTGGTGTCGCTTTGCCTCAACTGATGGTCCCGCTTGGCCTGGTCGATGTGCCTAGAACGTCTCTTCTGGAACGTTCGGGCGGCCATTTTGTCTTCTCGGCGTGACGCACTAACGTTTTCCTTTGCATTGCAAACCGTTATGAAATGGTCTCCTTCTCACAGCCTTTGCATGTTTGTCCAATGGCGGGACATTTACCTTCATGTGGAAATGAAATCACACCTGAAGCACAACTTATTTTTCCGTGAAGACATCACTTTGTGCCCTTCAGCCTTGAGCTTCTGCTTACTTTTCATGTTCATGACTGACTCCCTATGGGCACTTCCAGCCTCCATTTCAGCAGCTTGTCGATCAGCACGCTCTTCAGCTCTGGCAGCCATGAGAACTTGCTCCAGACTAGGAGTATCTCTCAGCATTCGTCGTCTAAATAAATCTGACGGTCGTCAATACCTCTGAGGCGTACAGCTTCCTTATCACTGAATGAATTGAACTCACAGTGCTTGATGAGCATATCCAGTCTCTCAACAAATTCATCAATTGTTTTGTCGACCGTATGTCGTTCTTGACTGGAAATGTACCTTTCGTAATCAACATATGGCACTGAATTCAATTTGAAATTCAAAGCTTCTTTGATTTGACAATATGTAACTTCGTCAGTTTGCAGCATTTTTTTTATTCCCTCTTTTACACCTTCACCAGCACGATTCTTGAGGTATTTCATCATCTTCGTGTTATCTGTTTCTTCCAGTGCATCAATGAAATTATCAAATGTCTCTATCCAAGCAGTCCATCTGTCACCAATATTCTGCTTGTTGGCGGTATCAAATGGTGGTGGTGGTTTCAGGAAGGTGGTGCCATTTTAACTGTTTGTGGAGCTTACTGATGTTGAGAGAAGCGTTCTCTCCAGTGATCTTGTTTATGCAAAACATCTCTGAGGTGCTGACCTCTGGATCATCTTTGACAATTGTGGGATAGGCGGCTTCTTTCTTCTAGGCCATTGGAAACACAATCTTTCAATTTTTGAAGACCTTTGGGGTTGTTCTGAGCCCCACCTGGCAGCTTTGGTGGCGTGCTGCTTCAGGATTCAACAGCTCTGTAAGCACAACCCGAATCACCTCTCTTGAGCCACATCACCCAGTGCTGTGATTGATGACTCTCTTTAATCGGTTCTGGGAAGCAGATGACTGTTTGTAGTATCTGAATCGCTTCGCTTGTTGTTTCCTCTTGGCACTGTCCTACACCTGGTTGATCCCTGCCTTGCAGCGCTTCTGATCACAGTGTTATCTTGCAGTTGGGTGTTGCCACTCGTTGCGTGTTCTGTACCTGGTTATCACTGCCTCGCAGCACTTCTGATCACAGTGTTATTTTGTAATTTACTGTCGATCTTTGTTGCTCTTTCAAAACCTGGTTGTATCCGCCTGTATTGTTATTGCTCCGTGGGATGTATAGCTTTATGTCACATAGTGGTGTGGTGCCTCTCTTTATAGCCATACCAGCAGATACCTGGCCAATGATGTGCAGACTTCTTAGTGAAACTGTTGTTGTCGTTATTCACTTCATAACAACTGGAGTGGCGCTTTGACTCCACATACGCCAGCGTCGATCTTCGCTCTGACGCGGCACATGTGGCACGCACAAGCAGTTGTGCTATACCATGGCAAAACTCCCTGGGTGAGTGAGCACTGTTGATCTTCTGATTACGTATCCCCTATCTCGTTGACAGTTGTAGCGTCCTCCCCAGCCTGGGTACCCGCCAATGACTACGCCACACACTGAGCTTGGCATTACTCTTCTTTATTCTGCAGTGTGTAAGCGCGAGCTCAACATTCTAAACCTGCATTCACTTCACTATTTTTGAACACTTACGTCACAGAGTCCATCGGGAGCCAACAGGTTCCGTCATTGCTAACTCACACGACACTACACATACCATTCATTTAACCCAGTGAACCATTTACTTTACAGTTTCCTTTACGCTGTTAAACTATTGTCTTCTCTTTTTGGTCTGGGGACATGATAAACTCCAAAGAATTGTACGTGTACTTTGCTATGGTATTCATTATAGTGTTCACCAGAGGGAATCTCACGTGCTCTCACGTGCTCATCGACCCTTTCTTGATAGGGTCTTTTCATGGTATCTACATTCTCTTTACCTTATGGGAATTGTAGGATGTATTTTATACATACACAAAATCACAATTTACAATCATTTTATTTTGTGCATTACTTTTGTGTCTTAGACTAAAATACAGTTATTCATTCTATAAGTACATAAGCTTTACTTTATTCATTTACAAACTTCTGATAAGAATGTGGTTAGCCAGATCCCATATTTACTTAGTGGTCTTTCTGGCTTGGACACAGGAAATGTTTATGGTTCTCTCCTTTTGAAATGGAAATCTGGAAGTTTTTTAGAATGTGTTTTAAATTGAGATCTGTGATAAATATGCCCCATCTTATATTTAAGGTGATACATGTTAAATGATTGCTTTCACAATAGTGAGGAGTAAATCTCATTTCACCCCTATTGAATTTGGGTTTCTTACATCTGTCGTTTTCATCTCCTTTTATTTGTGAATCCCGTTAAGTGATTTGTGTATGGTTTTACATTCTTAACTTATGCAATCAATCCTTAAACTACTGTTTAGTATACAAATTATAAAATTTCAACAACATTACTTCAGACTCTTACTATTTACGCTTTGATATATCTATTTTTCCCGTGCATGTGATGTGGTCATTTAACAAGTAATAAAGAGTTTAGCGTGGTTGAGGAATAAGGGACTACTCACTGCCTTGGATACATCCCTGGGTGGGCCACCAGCCTCCTCTAGGGTCAGAAGGGTTATGCTGTTAGATTTCACTAGGAATAGTGCACTCTTAAATAGTATGCAATAAGGCAAAGAAGATGTGGTGAAAAAGTAAAGTTTGTCCTTGGGAACATTTCTCCCATTGGTCAAGGCATGTCCAGGAGTAATTAGGAACTCATTGGCTAGTGACTGCTACAAGAGAAACACCTCACCCCTAGCTCCTCAGAACACATCTGGACTTATGAATGAACAGAAGATGTTTGAACCCATAGTCTTGGACCTTTGTGGAGTCTTGAAGGGCTGGACCTGCTCACACGTGTAACCAGGACAGGCAGAGAAGTGGACTTCAAGGGTAAGCCGGCTGACCTACTGTGTGACTACAACGACATTTCAAAGTTCAAGAGTCCTCTTTTCCTGGAGTGACCAACTGGACTTGGACGAGACCCTGCTGGTTACCTCTGCTGGAGTGAGTATTGGACCCTAAGTGCTATGCCTTAGGTATTTCGAGCCTCAGAAGTGACCAAGAGGAGCTACACCAAAAAAGATGAAAAAAGGGACTTAGAACATTTTTTGACTCACAACACCTCCGCAGCTTCAGTGGGACCTTGTGGCAAATGTATCTCATTTTTAGAGGAATTCGTTGGATACAGATTCTAGGCTTGCTGGAAGTCTAAAGGTAGAAATCTTGACTCATTGAGGTCGGGAAAAGCAGCTGGCCAGCAAGAAGATTTTGGTGAGCTCGAAATTTTAATTTTCCCACCAGTTTCAGCGGGACCTGGTCCATCACCTATGCAGCTTTAATTATGAGTCTGGCAGTCCATTGACCGCCAGACTCATGGGGGCGCGGCGGTCTTCTGACCGCACTATTACAATTAGGGCAGTCGGGCCGCCCTGGGACCGCTGAAACCACCAGGGATCAGAGATCACTGGCGGTGGCTTGGTGGTCTTAAGGCCGCAATATGCTTGGCAGGCCCGCTCGGTCCCGCCAAGCATCTTACGCT
Organism: Calotriton arnoldi; assembly: GCA_963921515.1. Taxonomy (NCBI): domain Eukaryota; kingdom Metazoa; phylum Chordata; class Amphibia; order Caudata; family Salamandridae; genus Calotriton; species Calotriton arnoldi. Next base: position 1,255,301 of record CAWUFW010001319.1, on the reverse strand, counting down.
TTTCCTCTCTGCCGCGGTATTCATGGTGGTTCCACCTCCACGAAAACCATGGCGGCAGGTACTGATTTTTCCATTCCCATTGCGGTGCCGATTTCATAGGCACCACCGTGGGAATGCCAAAGAGCCGCCCGCCAGACCAGGAGAAAACTCCTAATATGACGGGCGGTTCAAACTATGGGTTTGGCGGTGCAGGAGTGGGGCACTGCCAAATTCGTAAACAGGCCCTAAGTCAGACGGTAAAAACTTTGACTAGGATGACCTACTTGGTGTATCTGACCTCCGCTCCATCACGGTTAGCCTGAAATCATGCCTAGGTCCCAGTCAACTGCAAGTTGTGATTATGCATTAGCACTTTACTTTTACTTGGCAATTTTTGCTCTAACACTTTAAAAAATCAAATCTCCTTATTCTCCTCAGCACCTTATTATATTTGAATCATTTCGGTGTTATTTTTCTTAATAAATATTTCTTGATTTTTAAAAATTGGTTATGGGATTTTTTATTGTGTTGAGTTTAGACGTTGTCATCGTTATGGTACTGCTAAATACTTTACACAAGTTTCCTAGGTTAAGTCTCTCTGTGCTGTGCAATAGCTACCAGGAGTTGACCCAGTTTTATATTAGTGAAAGTGTGTGTTTAGCCTGACAGGGATGTTGACTTATTACTCGGGAAGGACTAACAACCTTCCCAAATATTAACCCATCTTCCTGTTGATGGGGGAGGGTCATGTACCAAGAATTCCCAAAACTGACCAGTCTTGTCGGTATGATGATGCAATTGTAGTTTGTGAAAGCTAGAATGGTGTGTAATGCCATGAGATTCCTGACAGAGCGCTTGTAGACAAGGCCAATTACCAGTCACCTTTTACTTTTTCGGCCAAGTGAATTCAAGAACGAAATGTATCCCGTTGCTGGCGTTGTATTAGTGGGAAGATGATTACAGTTGTAATGTCTATCTTTGTTGAAAACAATGAATACAAAGTTAAAAAATCTTAATAACCCATTTGTCTTACGCTGCCCCTGTGGACAGTAAGTATATTAAACATATACAGATTATTCTGGAATACAAATGCTGTTGACTCTGAAGTATTTTAGAATGCCTCAAGTCACTGTCTGAACAACCATTCCTACCATACCTAACATTTTGAATTGCTTCCAAACCTTTGACACACTGTAATGATGTATACAATTATTTTTATATTGTTTGTCACCAGTACATACTCCCTTTTCCATTAGCCACAATTTATCGATTTTACGACCAATCTCACCTCCCTCGTGAAAATAATTAATAATGCAACTTCAAGATACTGAAAAAAATATTCTGGATGCTTTTCCAACTGGTTTTAGAGTGCACAGTGTGGTTCCCAAATTCTCATTGATTTAAGAATTAGGTTGGTGGTTTTCGAGGGCACAACTATATTGTTGATCTTTCATCTAATCAGCCGTCTACTATTGTTACAGTGCATCTTTGAGGAGTGTAGCCCCTATGGGGAGGGATCTTTCAACTCATTTTCATTAAGAGTTGATTCCAAGGCCCGTCAAGTGGTGTGTTCTCCACAGGTTTGACCATCTTTTTAAGACATTTGGCCCTCATAGTTCTGAAAACAAGTCAAGGTTATTTATTTTGATTGATGCCATCCAATTTGGTTCAGGCCTGAAAAACCACAATGGAGTAGCCAAGAATATTATCTGTACAGTGCTAGATACCACCTTTTAGCTGTTATCCAGAAACATTTAGAACCTGAACTACAATGAGGACAAATTGTTTCTGGGTACGATGCAAGACCTTGTCATGTTGAAATATTTTATTAGATGCCGTGCTGAACACATGAATAAATATATGATTGAACAAGCTCCCAGCATGCATCACTGCACAAGTTATTCACAGTTTTAAGGCTAACCCAGCTGCTACGGAATGATCCTTCTTGGAGTATATCTTACTTGAATGATAAACTTTATATACTGTGGGATCTAGTTTTGCTGCAGGAGTCTTAGAAGAAGCAGATATGCTCTTTTTACAGTAAAGTGCCAAAAAAGATGCACATAACTACTTCTTGAGGACCTGCACCATTTGCCCTTAGTGACAGCAGGTAATTCTAAATCCGGTTCTCTTGAAAGCCAGAAAGCACAGTCACAATGACGTTTGCCAGCACACAGCCATGCATAATGAACCTTGTGTTGCACCTTTTTTTTATCATGGTAAGCTCCACCAGTTTTGCTAGTCCTATCTCAGACAACTGGGATTTCCTGACTCATTTCTCCAGGTAAATGTTTGGCCCTGTCAGCATGTTGCTACAACATTATTCTTTGTACTGTGATCAAAGCATATCGCGTGCCCGGGCACAAATCAAAAGTGTAGCACACACGCCCTATGACCAATGTTCCCTCTAATTTTTTTCCTCTGTGTGCGGCAGTGTGAGGTCTCTGTGCGCTCCAGCCACGGCAATGTGCGCCAAGGACCCAACCGCGTGTGTGGGTGCAGCGACAGGGGTTCTGACACTGGGGTTCCTGCTTGATTGTGCAGATAAATGACCTAGGTACTGGAACGGAGGAGGCCTGTTTGATGGGGCAGGCAGGGCCGGACTGGGAACCCAAAGTAGCCCTGGCAATTTTGCTGCACCGGCTCCCACCCACCAGGGTTGGGGTGGAGGGGGCAGGCAAGTGTCAAGCACTACTGCTGAAAGCTGGTCCCCAGCACTGGTGCTTTTGTTACTGAGGGCCCATATTGCAGCATCGCTGCAAAACTGCCCAGTAACAAAACTGGCCCCCACTGCTCCAAAACTGACCCCCACCCTTCCAGCCTCGCAGGCAAACGCCTGATGCCTGCTAAGGCCAGTCCAGCCAGGGGGTGGTCTTCGTGTTGGTGACTGCCGTGCCTAACAAAAAATAAAAAATGTGCCCTCATGTAATGCAACTGGTGCTATGTAAAGCGCTCTGATACCCGATTCGGGTCAAGTTCGCGCTTAATAAAACTCTGTAAAATAAAAAATAAAATAATGGTTGTGTCATGTTCGAAATGAGAAAGTGCAGAGCATCTGCAACCACAACAAAGCTACACAATCTTCCCGCAGCCACGCTCTATTAACAAAAGGCATGCAGAAAGTCCAGAAGCAGGACGTGTGCTTTCAGAATCACTAGCATATATTAGTGATTGTAAAAGCACACGTTAATTTTAGGCTTGCTGCATGCCTTTTGTTAATAGAGGGCGGCAGATTGCGTGCCTTTTGAAAGTTATCATGTTAATTGCAGAGCCCGACATACTAATACACGGGGCTGCATTTAACATGAAAACTTTCAAAAGGCACACAATCTGCTGCGCTCTATTAACAAAAGGCGTGCAGCAAGCCTAAAAGCACGGCGTGTGCTTTACACGTCGTTCTTTTTTATTGTATTGTATTATAATTGCATTTATCTAGCGCTTACTACCCCTGACGAGGCGTCTAAGCGCGTTTTCGAGATAGCACGCTACTCCGGGACCCATAAAGGAATTTGTGTTGAATTAGTATAGTGCAATATGAAAGTAATTTAAGTGGTGGATAGGTTAGTCAGTTATTTGGATTCAGAAGGATAGCAGAAGGATAGAAGAGGAAAAAAGGTTTGTATTTATATAGCGCTTGTTACCCCTGATGGGGTATTGAAGAGCTTTTCTTGCTGAGTAGCACGCTACTCCGGAAACCCATAAAGGATTAGTGGTGAATTAGTATAGTGAAATATGAAAAGTAGTTTGAGTGGTGGATATGTTATTCAGTTATTTGGATTGAGAAGGGTTGGGAGGGGTTGAAAGGGAAAAAGGTTTGCATTTATATAGCGCTTGTAACCCTGTTGGGTGTTGAAGTGATTTATTGGCGAGTAGCCCGCTACTCTGGAACCCATAAAGGATTAGTGGTGAATTAGTATAGTGGAATATGAAATTTGAATGGATGAAGAGGGCCGGATTAATGAGGCCCCTACAACTAAATACATTATCTATCTTGTAGTGCATTAAACACATAGTATTAAAAACAAATGGTCTTGGCAAACAGCAGACACAAAAATAATTATTTCATGGTAAATCTTGTACGGCTGTAACTGAGAAACCCATGGCTTCCTACCATCAGTGTTTGCCAGGTGCGGCATTACCAGTTAAAATAGTGAAACGCTCACAATGAGGCCCTAAACGCTTGAATGCGATTACAAGCCTCTCTCCTATCCTTCTAGCTAACAGCCCACATGTTGAAGCTCCACAGCAAGAGAATGGAAGGAAGCGTCATACCCAAAAATGAATAACATAACTTAGACTAATGTCTCTCTAGTAATTGATGCTGCCTCCCTTGATAGTACGTACTGGGAGGAACATCCTGCCATCCTTCCTCTATGGTGGCAGCATTATGCACCCTAGTCAAGTGACACGTCAGAAAACCCCTCCCCTTAACTTTGAGTTTGGCTTTATAAGGAAGGATTCTTACAATCTCGCAAATGCACATTTTTGTGGAAGCCAAGTAACTCTTGCTGTGGTTATCTACCGTCCTCTTCACTTCTTCTGTCCACCAGATCTCCTCCATACACCCTCACCTCACTTCCTTACCTATTCCTCTTCGGAAATCTCTCTCCACTCTCCAAAATCTATACCGTCTTTAATGCTCCTGTTAAGACTTCCTCTCTTCCTACCACTCATCTATTTATCCTCCACTTAGCGCCCCGTCCTCATCCCAGTGTCAAACGCTTAACACAATCCGCTCACCATCCCCACTAAGGCCACTAGGGCTTTATGCTCAAATCTCCGCTTTCTCGTAACTCAACTTTCTTGCTGACATCCATTTTTCAGACGCCTGCAGTCGACACTGCTCCACCTGTTACCCCGTCTTTTATAATCTCTTCTTAATTTTCCTCCTCCTTACCCACCTGCTATACTCTTTCAGTGCTTCCTTTAAGGGCCACCCTTGCCTCCCTTCTGGCTCCTTCCCCACGGTACACTTTTCTTCCTCTCCGAGCTACCTTACGTCTTTCCCTACATACCACTGAGCTCATTCCCCTCCAATGCCCATTGTCCAGCTCCCCAGCCACAACATGTTAACGTGTCCCTTTACGTTCACGCCTCTTACGAGTTTCTCTACTGTCCCTTCTATTCCATGTTTCTACGTCCAAAGCAACACCAACTAAAAGTCATCCAAGCGAGTTCCAATGAGGCGACCTAGAACTACAGCTCCCAGAAACCACCTGGTGGTGAAATGAAATGACCACAGCTGCCCTAGAGACAAATAATCACCCGGATTCTGCCGTCCCTCTGGATCATCTCCCCTCCTCCTTTCCATCGCTCATGCTTGTGCTTGCTGCATTTATTTTCTTAATGGAGCACGCTGTGGGCTGATTGTGGGCCATTGTGAAAATATTTATGTTAATTGCAGCACCGTCATGCGCTGCAATTAACATAAATAGTTCTACAATGGCCCACAATCAGCCCGCAGCCGTGCTCCATTAAAAAGACATGCATCAAGTCCAAAAAACGACGTGTAAAGCACATGTCGTAGCTTTTGGACTTGCTGCATTTCTTCTCTTAAAGGAGCACGGCTGCGGGCTGATTGTGGGCCATTGTGAAAATATTTGTTAATTGCAGCGCATGACGGTGCTGCAATTAACAAATATTTTCACAAAGGCCCACCAACAGCCCCCAGCCGTGCTTCAGTAAGGAGGAAATACAGCAAGTGCAGGAGCCACAGCAACCAGGAAATTACAATTTTTCGCGCCGCTCGCGTTATAAAAGCGGCGGCGCGAATGCTCTCCCGGGATGTGCTGTGGGTGCGCGCTCCACACGCAGCACTGCGCGCTCGGGGGAACAGATGTGCGCGCGCGCGCGGGCGCGCACGTTACTGGGAACACTGCCTATGACCAACCTTATCAGCGAATTACGGTCACACACATTTATGGTGTGATCATCATAACAAGGCATAAATTAGGATCCTCCCATGACAACGCTTGCCCGTCTTCCCAGCTGTGGGGTTACACATATACGGCCTATCTTGTAACCATGACAGTCACAGTAGCAACAAGCTAGAGGATTTCCACTACTTTTCAACCAGTGCCTTACTTGGCTCCTAAGATACCCCTTCCCCGAAAGAAGAAGCGCTCATCCACTCATCTACTTCAGTTACTCATAAAGATGTCTTGTAGTTTAGGACTTTGTAAGATCTCAGCAAGGTGCCAATAAAGGCAACATAAAATGTAAATATTTTACTCTGTGTGTTGAATAACTAGATTCCTTCCATTATCTTAGTCCATAATTTTCATCAACCTATACAAACCCTTCCTGCTGCTAATTATCCCACTTACTAATATGTGTTGTAAAGTTTTGATTTTCATTATGGAAATTCCATGCTTAATACTATTAGTTCAAAGCAGTTGCACATCTGATGAGCACCTTTAGTGATGAACATTTGAACAAATCGGTCACTTTGATTTCCAGATGCTCAACATTTGGCTGATCTGTCAAAAACATTTTCCACCTACAGGCAAGTTAATTCCTTACAGATATTTCAGCACAATGTCAGTGAACCCTGTTCTTCTTACCAGATATAATCGGAGCAAAATCCTTAGAAAATATGTGAGGTGACTAAATAGCACGCTCAGTACGCAATGCTATCACCGGAAGTGGTGTCACGGGTGGTGAAGCAATAATCCCATGAGAGCTCCTGCCTTTAAAAGGAAACAGCCAATGATAGTCTAATATTTTATGTTTTCCCCAAAGATCCTTTTGGTACAGTCATTCAATTAGGAGTATTTTATTTATCTTATAGGGGTTATCTTTATTTCTCCTATTTGTCAGATCCTCGCAATGAAACAGCTCATTTATGTTTTAATGAAGCTCCCTGCATACATGAAGTAAAGACAATTGAATTAAAGTTTTATTTTTTGGGGGGCGAATATGGCGGCCGCTTCGCACGCAGGTTGCTGAGCACTGCCAGGCACCCACCAGTAATGTAATTTAATCCCTCCCCGCCCCCCGGTTACAACAGAGCCAATGTGCCTTACCGCGTCTGCAGATTCGGTGGAGACTGCGGTTGGGCTCGTGGAGTGGCAGGGAAGTCGGGACGCAGAGGGTAGAGGCTCACGCTGGTTCAGGTCCGCCCTGGAGCTCAGGAAGAGCTGCAGGACAGCAGCGCGAGGTCTCCTCCGGGCTAGCGGTGGCAGCGTCAGCACATATGCCGCACCCGCGTGTCCTGGAGGTTTGGAAGGCTCTTGGACGCCCGAAGAAGAGGGAGCTAAGGGGCATCCGGTCGGTGCTCACAGCAAGGATACTCTTGGCAGAAAAGGTAGGGGGACCAGCCCCTGGGCCAGTTTTTGTGGGGGTAAAGGGAGGCAACCAGATAAAACTTGCCTTAGGAAAGAGACAAACGCTGCAGACAGAGATGAAAGGCGACTATCTGATCTGGCAATAGGTATTCGCCCATTTTGCTTATCGGCCCTGAATTGCCCAGAAAGAGCTCTCCCTCAACTACAAGGGTGTAACCTTAAAGAGAAGCTTAGGATGGAAGTGCAAAAAATTGGAAAAAAGCAGGAAAAAAATGACATTCTGGAGCGTAAGGTAAAAATTACACCCTCCCTGAGGTCCCTTTTTAAGGTTTCTCCACCCATAGTGACTCTGCAAGAGCCATTGCAAGTTGTGGCAGGGAAGGTTGGAGATAATGTTGATACAGCAACAATGGAGGTTGGGGAGGTACACCTCAGCACAGAGGGGCTCAGTCAGGAGAAGGGCTTAGAAGTTGCCAATATAGTTGAAATTGAGTACCAGGCGGGCGGTACTATACAAGATAAGGGTGGTGGAGAACATCTATCTGATATAGCATCAAAAAATTCAGGAGAAGGAAAAAATAACGTAGAGACCTCGGTTGGTTCCCTAGAGGCTATGCTCTCGCCACTCACTGTAGACATTAAGAAAGGGTTTGCAGTATCTGAAGCAAACCAGGGGGAAATACGTGGCTTTTGTGAGGCATTGGCGAAAAAGATGGACTCCCTGCCTGAAAGGACGCAAATACTTGAAACCACAGTGGAGGAGTTGAAAAAAGACTTAAACAGTAGCAAAATGGAGCTTCAGGTGCTGCGCCGGGATGAGCAGGGGCTGTAGGAGAAACTGGAACAGCTAGAAAATAATTCTAGAAGAAACAATTTGAGAGTTCTAAATATTCCTGAGGGGAAGGAGGGGGACAATTTGAAAACTTATGTGGTATCACTGATAAAGGCATCAGTCCAGGTTGCTGAGAGTGAGGCTGACATTGCAAACGATATTCAAAGAATACACAGAGATCCCTTTAGAAAAAATCCAAGTAGAGTTAAGCCAAGGAAGATTCTCATTAACTTTCAGACATATGCCCTAAAGGAAAAAATCCTTCTTTCTGCATTAAAATTAAAAACTCTAAGGGGTGCAGATTTCCCATTCAAAATTAGATCAGATCTACCTCGGGTGACCTTAGATAGACAATGGGAGTTGGGTAAACGTATGGATGAATTAAAAAAAGTTGGAGCAACTGCGCAGCTCAAATTCCCTGCATCCCTAAGAGTAATGCATAACAACAAAATGCATATGATAAGAAGCCCAAGGGAGGCAGATGATTTACTAGAACTCATTAAGAAGGGAGGAGTGGGTAGCTGAGGGATATATAAATAAAAAGAAGCTATATCCTAGGAAGATCTTTGCTTCCTCTCCTCCCTCTTCTTTTTCTTTCTTAAGGAGTGGGGGGAGGGGGGGGACATATATACACGTAGATATTCTTGGTGGTGGGTGTGGAAAAAGAAATGCGGGCTAACATCAGGTCCAGGAAGAAGTATTGGGGGGGTTCTCCAGGTAAGGGTGGAGGGAGGGGGAGCACTGAGTGGGGATCATCTGGGAAGAAATTCCTCAAAAACCTCAGAGAGATATAATGTATTTAGAAGAACAGAGATATGTCTATCCAGATTTGAACATGGAAAGTTAATGGGCTACGTATGAAGGGGCGCAGGGATAAGATATTACAATACCTTAGAGACTCTCCTGTGCAGATTCTGATCTTACAGGAGACACATTTGGTAAAAAAGGAATGTGTGGAGTTATTTAGAAAACAAAGATGGGTACAACAGATAATATGTACGGATCAGAGTGCAAACATAAGAGGGGTTGCAATAGTGGTGAAAAAACAAGCAAAAATATAGATATCACACATGAGAGCAGATAAGGGGGTAGGTGAATCATAGCAAATGTAAAAATAGGGGATAGGCAACTAACATTGGTAGGATATTATGGTTCAAACCACGATGATTGTGAACCACTTAAAAATATGTTTTCAAATTTGTTAGAGTTCTTGGGTCCGGTAATTGTGGCAGGAGATTTCAACGTAGTAATGGACCTAAAGTTAGATATATCAAATAAAAGTAGAGCTGTACCTACGCCTAAATCACGAGTCTTTCTGAAAGCCATGATGAACCAACACACTCTGTGTGATCTCTGGAGAAAGAGAGTTGGAAATCTGCAAGGTACTTCATTCCATAATAAGAAATATGGGCATAGATCAAGGATAGACTACTTTTAGTAGACTGGAGCCTTAGAGAGGATATCTTAGATATTGGGTATAAGGTGACCCATCTATCAGATCATTCGGCTGTAACAATAACAATTAAAGACATCAGTACGCGTACAGAAAGGAAGTGGACATTAGACCGCACCATACTGGCAGATGTGGAAATAATGGAAAGTTTAAAGGTAGAAGTTACTGAATTTATTAAGATTAACCGTGGTTCTGCTCCAACTGGTATAGTTTGGTACACGTTAAAAGCATTTATTAGAGGTAAGATCACCAGTGCAGTGTGCTATAGAAATAAATGTTATAGGAATTAAATCTCCCCGTTAGAGAATGAAATGGAAAAAATTGAAATTGAAATAAAAAGATCGCCTACAGATGATGCTAGGATTCTGTTAGAAAAAAAATCGCTTGTTTTGAAGAACCAGATAGAGGAAATCCTCCAAACTCAGATTAAAAAAAGATGGGATACTAGTAAGCTAGCACACTTCAAGAATGGGGACGGGTCAGGGAAGCTTCTAGCTTGGAAAACTAAGACGGATCACAATAGGAATCGGATTAAGGAGATTAAGGAGGAGCAGTTTGGGGATATTCTGAGGAACGAGACTGAGATAGAAGAGGCATTTAAGGAATATTTTCGGGTTTTATATACTGAGGAGGAGATAACTGCAGAAACGGAGATTGAGGGATGGTTAGCAGATTCTATCCAACACTTAGATGCTAATCAGCAAAAGATCTTAAATCAGGCTATCACTCAAGAAGAAGTTAGCATGGCCATTCAGTCAAGTAAGGGGGGTAAAGCTGCCGGGCCGGATGTTATACCAGTGGAGCTGTATAAAATCCTTGGGGAAGTGTTAATTCCATTTATGACAGTAATGATAGGAGAGATATTAGATCAAGGGGAGCAATTACCAAACTCCTGGAATGAGGCTACTATTACTCTCATTTTGAAATCAGGAAAGGATCCGGTTAGATGTGAATCATACAGACAGATATCTCTACTGAACTCGGATTAGAAGATCTTTACAAAAATCCTGGCAGGAAGATTAAGTAAGATAGCCGGAGAAGTGATACATAAAGATCAGAGGAGCTTTGTAAAAGGAAGGTATCTACATGAGCTAACATATGGGTTAATAGGAGCTATTGACTCTGCAACAACTTATGCATCCCCTTTAGCAATAACAACATTAGATGCCTCCAAAGCCTTTGACAGGCTGATGTGGTCCTATTTGTTCTCCGTTTTAAAATGGTATGAGCTGGGAGGTAAATTTTGTAGAGTCATCCAATTAATATATCAAGAACCTTCAGCAAGAGTTTTGGTGAATGGGAACTTATCTTCATCCTTTAAAATACTTAGGGGTACAAGACAGGGCTGTCCCCTCTCCCCAATTTTATTTTATTTCTATATAGAGCCCTTCGCACACAAACTCAGAACAACAGTGGACATTCCTCCTTTCTTTCAGGGGGAATGGGTGAGGAAGGTAGCACTATACGCGGATGATCTCATGGTTTTCTCCTCGGATCTTGGGGCGGCCCTGCCGGCTATTATACGGCTGGCTTTAGAATTTGGTAAGGTGTCGGGTTATTTAGTAAACGAGGACAAAACAGAGGTTATGGTATGGAACCAGGGAAGTGAGAATCAGCTGATTAAGAGGGAAATGCGATACCTGGGTCTAAAAATAGTACAAGGTATAAATGAAATCTCAGAAGTAAATGTGAGTAAAATATTAAAAGAGATTGTGCAACTAATGAAGGGATGGGCACACCTTCCACTAACGGTTCCGGGGAGGGTTAATTTGGTCAAGATGACTATATTGCCAAAAATCACTTTCCTATTTAACAACATACCCCTGCATTTTGAGAAACCTACCATAGATAAAATCCAGCAGGCAATAAATGCCTTTATTTGGGCATATAAGGGGATCAGGATCTCTTGGAAAAAGCTGCGGAGAAAAAGAGAGAAAGGAGGATTAACCCTACCAGATATACAATACTATGCTTGGGCCTTCCAATTGACAAACTCTAGAATGCTTGTGAAAACACCAGACGGATCAGAAATAGGATCTATGTTCTTGGCAATGTTAAAAGAAAGCAAGGCGGATGTAGATGGCTTCCTTTTTAAATTTGGTGACCCAAAGTACTTAAAAAAATTAAACTAAAGGTACTACAAACAATGGCGAAAATATGGTACTACATCAGACAACGTTCAAAATTGGATTACTACTCCCACTGTGCCCCTATTTGGGAATCGCCAGGGACCCTGGAGTGTCTTAATGATAAATTGGCATTACCTATAAGAAATGCGGGTGTAAGGGTCTGGGGAGATCTGACACGAGATGGTAGTCTTATACCATGGCGAGATTTAAATGGGATGATGGAGGGTAATCTTTCAAAGCTCAAATATATACAACTAAAAAGTTGGGAACAAAGTCGAAAATTGCCGTTGGGAGTGGGAAATGATTTGGAGGAACAACTGGTCGTAAAACCATCAGGAAACAAGGAAGTCTCATTCTGGTATTGGGAAATACAAGACATCATGGATGAAGATTTTACTCTGGCAGAAGAGCTGTGGGGAAGATGATACTTGCCGAGGGAGCAGTTACAAAATATTTGGCAAGTATCGATGCATACATTATATCCCATTGTCAAGCCTGCTTTTTTAAGAAGAAACCACCTTTTCTCACTCCACAGGGCATATATAACACCTGAAAAGCTGTCAAGGATGGGGAAGGGAAGACCTACCAGCTGTGCAAAATGCGGCCTTGAAAAAGCGACAGATGTCCATATGTTCTACCAATGCCCAGAAATCGGAGGGCTTTGGGACGAAGTAGAAACAACTATATCAGGTATTTTGGGTCTGCAAATCAAGGTAAGCCTATCACTGATTATTTTTGGTGAGATGGATGGCCTTATGGGCATTCCTAGAGACCTGCTGTTCTACGCAATTCTACTTGCCAAAAGAGAAATCTGTCGTAAGTGGGTGGGAGGTATCCCACCTCAGCATTCGGAATGGTTGGAGTCTCTCTTCTATATGTCTAGGATGATGTTGGTCCGAGTAGGGTGCTGCAGGGTGTAAGGGGTAATGTCGATACATGAGGATATATGAAATATAAATCTGTCCAATGATTACACCAGTAAAAACTCTCTGGTCTGCTGCAGGGCCCCTCGCTTGTATTTAAGGCAGCTGCCGGTGTGAAACTAACACCGTGAGAGAGAGATATCCGCAGGCAAGATAATGCTCATTGTTGAATGCCCGCAGGTTGTTGGTTACACTCTCGTAAAAGGGCTGAAGAAATGGACATTGATCCTGAGGTGGATGAGGACAAAAAAAGACCAAGTTTTTATCAACATAAAAGAATGAGCCATTTTATCCACTTTTAAAGTGTAATAATGCATTGGTTTCCTGCCAGCATGCGTTTGTTAACAAGAGTGATGGAGGTATTCTCACCTTTGAACCCATGACTACAGCCAAGGAAGAGTAAATGGAGGGCAATAAAATTTGCATACAGCTGTCAAGTCCAAGGCGGCTCCTTCAGGGCCTCTCTCAACCGTAAAATGGAAGCAGCCATAAAGGTGAAACAAGCACTAGTAAGGCCAATAAGATTAGGCACCTTTGATTTAATCTTTTTTTGCATGCAGATGCCACAAAATTAAAAGAAGAAAAAAAAAATACATACTGCGCTTAAAAATGAGGATCACGAGCCAAATGTACTAAGATAGGAATTGCAAAAGGTGGTCACAATTTGTGCTCATTTTTTGTGTGAATTGTATGGTATTTTGCGAATCAACCTATGTACTGATAGGTTGGTTCACAAAATATTGAATCTCAGTGGGTCGCACATTGGCCTACCTCATGAATATTAATGAGGTAGGTTGCAAATTTCAGTCTACTATGATTCGCTGCAATCACAGGGGATGGTGGCCTGCTGGAGTCAAGGGAAAACTTTTTTTTAGGAATAAGTAGTTGATAGCTTTCGCTAAGGGGATGGGGGCCACATGGGCGACCCCTTCCTGTTTTCGAATGGGTTACCACTAGCTTTGTGTATTTGATAAAATATTAATGTTTTACAACTGGATTTCGATCGCAAAACATTAATGCATCCCATTGCGAAATGCTGTTTTGAAGGGACGCCCGATATATACGCCCCTTCCAAATAGCAATTAGGTATGCACTCACATTTGCACTCGCAATTGCAATTCAGTGAAATGTTACCAAATCGCTATTTGGTTTTGGTACATACCAAAAAGCTATTCTGAGGTCACATAGACTCCGATTTTGCAAATGGAAGCCTGTGCAGCCTCGAAATAGGTTAGTACATCTGGCTACATATTCTTGCAATGAACATTTTAAAATAAAAAATACTAACAATTAGATATAATTTTAGTAGAATTGTATGGGTGCTTCTAGCAGACAGATGTACTTAGAACAGGTATATTAACCCTTTTCGTTTCATTGAACGTCAAGGCAAAATATGATTCTTATTGGCGCAAAAAAAGGTACTATTGGCTTTGAAATACTGCAATCGGAAGACATAGTTTAATCACATAATGATGAGTAAAAAACATAAATAAGAATGACAAAAAAAATCAGCTAAGTATTGACCCCTCAGCCGACTTCTTTTCAGGTGCATGTACACATGTAATCGGGCAATATACCATCACTCACAGTGCAAGAGAGCTAAAGGCTGAAGTGGGCTGACCACTGCCCCACGGTGCATGCTGGAGTAGGGAGAAGCAAAATTTCAATGAGAGTTAAATAGGCCAGTGGATGAAGAGGGCTGACCCAAAGCCATACTATGTGCATATACATGTATATTTCTAATTCTTTTTTTTTGCTACAAGAAGCTGGTGTAATATCTAAAGCTGTGTCAACGCCAGACCTTAAAGCACATTTAGAAGCCCTATTGAAAGTGTACATGACAGCATAAACATGCCTTTGGAATGAGTGACTTTGTGACGCCTCCCCTCCTATTTCTCGCAAAATCCAGCGACACAAGGAAGATCAGCTGACAGCTACCCGTTTTTTTTGCCGGCAATTGTGTAATTGTTAACAATGCACCAGGGATGTTGTTACATGTTCCCTCTTTCCTTAACTGTCAAAGCAATGAGGGGGGAGAAGGTCAGGACATTTACTACAAAAGGAGAAGAAGGTCTACACATTTACTACAAAGGGACCGGATGTGACGTTCCCTGGCAACATGATATTTCAGCTTTTTATCTTTTTTGCAAAGACAGAAACCTTGAGCAAGGCAGAACACAAACCCTCCCAGGCATCAGGCAAGGCCCGGATGGGTTTTGGGAAGTTTTCCTTGGTGGTGTCACATCCCCATAGACTGTAAAACGGTTAAGTCAAACAAAACAAATATTCTATGGGGCTTTCCATCGTCACAGAGCAGTAAACACTTAGAACAATTAAACAAATAAGCATGGCAATGCCAATAGATGTGGCTTATCAATGAAAGTGCATATTCTGTCATGTATGGTTATAGGTACTCAATTAAGCCTTCACAAATGCACACTGTCACCCATCTTTTCATGCATGCATCCTTTCATCCAACCTCTGACTAATTCTTGCATTCACTTATTTACACAACCACAATAAAATATGCACAGAAACTCCACAACACATAGCTCTTTTTCTTGCATGATTTATGTGGCACTCTAAGCCTTAAAGGGTATTGTCTTGACTTATACCGGGTGCTCTCTTGTGTCTACACAAAGCTATACCTCTCTCAAAAGCTCTTAAGAGCGAAACACGTGTCAGGGGTTGCTTTTATTTATTCCAGGTGGCTTGGGTGGTATTTTACCAATGCAAAGCTGTTATACTGTTCCTGACGTGGTAAAAGGAATTTTGTCATTGCTGCTCGGCATTGATGGCACTAACTAATCCTATGCTTAAAGGCTTTTCTTTAAAAAAAAAAAATGCAAGAGGCTTTGTCACTTTCTAGCTCGGTGTGGATGGCACTGTGCTATTCCTATTCTTAAAAACTCTTCTAGAAAAACAGGCATTTTAGGTGAAAAGATTCAGAGTGTCGCTGCTGTTTTAGGGTACTCCATATAAAGGAGCTGCTCTCCAACAAACCTTGGGAAATACCCAGAGTTCCCCGTTTCTATTTTTGCATGATTTGTGCGGCACTCTAAGCCTGAAAGGGTACTGTCATGACTTATACTGGGTGCGCCCTTGTGGATGGATAAAGCTATACCTCTATGAAGAGCTCTAATAAGAGCAAAACAGATGTGTCAGGGGTTGCTTTTATTCATTCCAGGTTGGCTTGGATGGTATTTTACAAATCCAAAGCTGTAATACTGTTCCTGAAGTGGTAAAAGGCTTTTGTCATTTTTCACCTCTTCATGGATGACCATTCAGGCCTACAGCCTTTATTATTGGCTTGTCATTATAACCAAATCAAACCTACGGTACTGAGAATATGTTTTCCTACCAGGCAACTATCAGGTATACCCTACAACTACGTACAAAATTACAGTTGTCAAAACAATATAAAATCCTTCCTAAGAGGCTCTAATAAAGATGATCATAGCACAAATCTTCTACCCGAACAGTTTGTTTGAGTAGGTCACTCACACCAATACCCTTGGCTGCTATGGTAGTCTTTGAGATTGCATGTAACAAAATACCTACTAAACAGGTTTTAGAACAGTAAAATAACACTACACACCTAAACACCTATTGCATTTAACACATGCTTTTCACAAAAAGTAAGTCAGGCCTACTGCCATTGTGATAACTTTTAATAACAAACAAATCAAACCTATGGAATCTCACATAATCTTTCCAGATTAGACAATAAGGCCTGCAGTCTACAGCAAATTGAATTGGCACCATAACCATTACAGGCTGAAGTGTGCATAAGCTGGTTACCATCAAGAATACAGTTACAATACAATTGGCGGAACAATATACAACCCCTCTGTTAGAAATGGGGGTCTCTAGTTAGCAGTGGCGTTCACCCTGCCCAAGTAGGGACCCTTCTAGTCAGAGTAAGGGAGTTACACACCCAAGATAGCCCCTGCTCACCCCCTTGTTAGCTTGGCACGAGCAGTCAGGCCTATCTCAGAGGCAATGTGTAAAGTATTTGTACATAACACACACAGTAACACAGTGAAAACATGACAAATGAACATCACACTAGTTTAGAAATATTACATATCTTTATCTAAACCAAACAGGACCAAAATGACAAAAATCCAACATATAGAACTCAAAATATGGCTTTTTAAAGGTTTCAAGCAATTCTGTCCATAGAACTCTATGGATGCGGTGATTTTACACAAAGTACCTCAGATGCGTCAAAATCCACAAGGCATAACAGCCGCAGAGGAGGGAATTGTCGGAAAACACAAGGATGAGTCGGTTACTGAGTCCACAGGGAGGCGTCAGTTCTGCTGCACGCAGGAGAAGTGTTGTGTTGAATCCGGACTGTAGGCGGAAGTGATGTGTCAAAATCCAAGACGGTTCTTGTCTACTGGTGAAAAACTTGGAGCAAAGGTGCGATGCGTGGAAATCCGGATGTGCTGGAGGTCGTTGCAACGGCGGCACACAGGAGATGAGTCGATTTCTTCAGCCGAAGTCCCACGATGCGTCGATTCTTTCAGCCGCACAGCAGGACCAGCGTCGAAGTCAGCGCGTGGTCTCGGACTTCGGAGACACAGTGCGCTGAACTTGGACTGCGGTGGTTTCTTTGGCCACTGACAGGCGCTGTGTCAATTTCTTCAGCCACACGGCGGTGGTGTGTGAAAAGTTCTCCCGCATGGCGGTGCTATGTCGGAAAAACAGGGCAATGCGTCGATTTTGATGGTTTCAAGACGGTCTTTGCAGCAGGAACAACCTCTAAGGGCCAAGAACTGGAATTGGCACCACAAGGCAGGTCAGAACTCCCAGCAGTGGAGTTCAGGGATGCTGCAGATGAAGTCTTTGGTGGCCCTGAGACTTTATCGGCTAGTCACCATAGCAACTGAGGCCTGCTGTATTGAGGGTAACCTTTCCCACAAGGCAACATTCAGGTTAGAGCCATAGAATTCCAAATGTTGGCAACCTTGCAGTATGTCCTCAAAGAGGGCTTAACAAGGAATATCACAGTGCGAAAGCTGTATCCCCACAGTTTGTTAGAGGGGATAGCCATGGGAGACCGCAGGAGGGAGTAAGGGGGGCGTGCTTGCCCCCCCTTCCTGGATTTTAAACTTGCCCTCTAATGACTATGCCCCTGCCCTTTGAGATTGTCAAAAAGCGTCGGAAGATGGATGACGTTAAAATTATGCCAACCTCCCCCCCCCCGAAAACATTTCTGAAGACGCCCATGACCACAACCCTTGCCTAGTACGGTAATTTCTGAGATTCTATGCAACAAAATACCTCTCTGTGGTCTATAATACAGAGTAATAACAATCCACCCTTAAATGTTACTGACTTTAAAATATGCTTTACACAAGAAATACGTCAGACCGATAACCTGTAGCACACGTTTTCATAATAAAGAGACCAGGCTTATAGCATTAATCATTGGCTTGGTATCATAGCCAACACAGTAATGCTGCATTGCTCATAAGCTTGCCCACACTCCAAAAGTACACAACTTCACCCAATCGAATGTTGTAATCAAGATCCAAAATGGGGCGGAGCCTAAACCCCTCTCTCAGTAGTACTTAGAAAAGCTATTTTTCGGTTGACCACATAATAAAGCGTTCTCTTTTTTCCAATTCGCTTTTAGTTTTTGCGAACATCAGGCGGCCTGTACCCTTTCAGCCACGGCCGCTGCAGGTAAGAGCGGTGGGGCGGGTGGAGGTGAGTCGACATATGACGACGAGGGAGAATAAAATAAAACAAAAGACAAATACTTACCTTGCACGCCGCATCGGCGATGCGACGAGCGCAAGGTAAGTGTTTTTCTTTAATTTTATTCTCCCTCGTTGTCGTATGTTGACTACCCCCCACCCTGCCCCACCCACCCTCCCACCGCTCCTACCTGCACCGGCCACGGCTGTACCCTTCAAAACAACAGGCCTAGAGCACAGTCTAGATCATCAAGCGCTTCACTATGTAGTTGCTTTACTAACCTTTCAGAAGAAATTCACTATTTTTCTTTATGTAACATTGTCTAGTCCACCAGAGCACACTCTTTACTGTGTGTGACATTTTGACTAAACCGTGTTTTGAAATGTCTGCTCCTCATCTCAGACAACAAATGGCATGCGCATTTATATAAAATGTGACCGAAGCAGAATTTAAAACCCTACAGCTCCTTGTTTCCTTGTAATGTTCAGGCACAAACTTCAATAAATTCCAGTCGTAGCACATGAAAATGTGAATCTTAAAACTTGATACCACACCCCCAGATGTAGGATGACAGTCAAGTAATGTTGCTGTCTAGCAATTTCAGATGTAGACAGGGCGCTGGAATGGCCCTTAATTGATCACAGATGATGCATACCCCAGGTAAATGATGAACTTTTCACTGTACTCTTAATAAGATCCTTCTTAGTCTTTTAAGCATGATATACATCTAAAATGGAGAAAAAAACTCAATTTAACAAGCGCTGTTGGAACATTTAATATGCTAAAAGCAAAACAAGACAGCAAAGTCAAAATGAAATGCCTGGGAGAGCTTATCTCATCAGATGTAACTTTAAAGCATTAAGCATTCAGCTTTCAAGAGAGGAGTGACTGCCAAGATTAAGTAAAGGCGGATCAACGCCTGGGGAGTAGATCATCTCAATTTAAATATGCATCTTAAGAGTTTTACAGCCCAAAACATTAAGGGCTTTGTTCCAGAGACATTTTATGGCCTGGGCACAGTGGAAACTGGCCCAGGACCCCAGCTTTCAGGGGGCCCTCTAATAAAGCCAGCTTGTTCAGCAGAGAGTCTTGCCCTGATGACCTTGAATAATTCTTAAGCAGATTGTTTTAACTATTGGTTCCCTATAATTTATTATGAATGAGAGTGATGTGTAAGAGTCTATTACAGACATTTTGCAGAGAAATGTTGTGTTTATGTTTCATGCAACATCTATAAAAAGTTTCTTTTAGATCAAAACAGGACCTCACATATGAGAAATGGGAGGGGGTCACAGAGCTTATTTGCAGAAATATTAGTGAGCTGCTGTGTTACCATATTGAAAGCACACACAACTATCCCTGAATATTAGATGTAACAATTTTAGAATTTGGACCAGTGTGCCTGTGTACTATCGGTGACCTGCCCAAAGAGGGTAGGAATGAGATGGAATTGGATCATAAATTCACATCTCTTCCGAAGAGGGGTCCCCAAAATACGTTTGGCCCTGGGCCCCCAAAATCCTTAGGATGTCCCGCCTTTGTTCAACTTTCTTCTGCAGGCAATCCTGCCATACAACAGTAGAGCATTAAAGCTAGCCAATCAAGGCAAAAAGCACAGCCTTCACTGTGTGACGGCACAGTAGTGATTAAAATCCACAAAGTCATTGGTTTAGTTGTGTTGCATGTCATCCCAGGCCGCCTATAAGACATACATCTATTGTACCACCGATACTCTTTGTAAGAAGGGTATAATCTTTATTATGGATGCATTTACTGTCATAAAATTCCATTTGGTAAAAAAACTTTATTTCGAAATGTAACAGTGGAATCAATAAGAACTAAATAGCCAACAGCATGGGCAGACAAAAAACCTATGGAGTTGATGCTACCAACCCTAGGGGGCAGGAGGCCTTTAAGAGACCATCAGTGCCTGATTATAGTCTAACCCATGGACCTGTCCATCAACTTTATGAGGCTTGGGAGCACTCCCTGACTCTAGGCATAATGATGAGGAATAATGGAAGGCCAAACCCTACCTTCCAAACAGAGAATCATGGAGTCTAGAGATCCACAATGGCCATGAACCCTAAAAGCCCTTTCTAACCCTAAATTTCACCCATCTCTCAACCTAAACCCCCCTCACTACTGCTAAACTCCACACATTCCTGAATCCTAAAAACCCCTTTGCCTATATGCATAAAGCCCACCCATCGCTGATCCCTTAAATTCTGCACCACCCTTAAACTCCACTCATCTGTGAGCATTAAAAAACTCACCACACCTGAAAACCACCCATTCATGACCTCTAAACAGCTCCCCACCTCTACACTACTTAATCTCTGAGCCCTAAAAACACTTTCTAAATACAAACTCCATCTATCCCATAACCCTTAAAACCCCACACCACGCTAAACTCCACCCATTCCCGAATACTAAAAACCCTTTACCACACCAAAACTCTACCCATCACTGAACCTTAAAAACACTCACCAGCCCTAAAGTCCATCCACCATTGAACCCTAAAAAACCTGAACACCCCTACAGGCTACCCATCTCTAAACTCTAAAAAAAAAAAGCCTTGCCTCCCCTAAACTCCACTCATCCGTGAACCCTAAAAACCCTTTGCCACACTAAACTCCACCCATCCCTAAATCCTGAAAAACCCTCAATGCCCCTAAACATCACCTTTCACAGAATCCAAAGAAACCTCACTACTTCTAATCTTCACCCAAGGGTGTGATTTTGGATGTTTCCTTAAAATTATCTTTCTTTTAAAATGTTTCCTTTAATTTTCAATGTATTTGTATTTCCTTAAAATTGGTTTTCGATGATACACTTTCCTCCAGTGTGGTTTCTAAGTTTTCATTTTTCCATAATTTCACATACATCACTAAATCTGTGCATAGTGGGTTCTGTGAGTAAGCTGTGGCTTCTTTGTCTAGATCCATGCACAGATGGTTCTGGGGGAAGGGAACTGGGTACAATACTTGGCTGAAGGCCATGTCGTTTGCTCAGAGCCTGTGTGCCTGAAGGCCGTGCTCAGTAGATTTTGAAGCTGAGGAGGCCCCAAGCTACATGAGGCCCAACCAGGCTAAAACCTGAATCCCCATGAGGCCCAACAAGGCTAAAAGTGGTCTGTGATGGCTTTTGTTCCAGTGCAGGGAGTGGTCTGACTTTTTCCTCTGGACTGTTCCTACTGAAACATCATGAAGGGTGATTTGTCTAAAGTAGGTAACAGTCCTAAATAACTAACAATGTTTCAGATGTATTCAAAAGTTTTGTAAGTGAAGGGCCCTATGTACACTGGGTAAGCCAAGACATGGGTCCTGTTTTGTTGTGACATAAGACTTAAGCGGCACATCACATATGAGGGCCAACATGGATGACACCAGTCCACAATTGTTTTTCTCCATTTTCAGAGGGGATATACCCTGGAAGTTTGAGATGAACTGGTCTTTCGGGAAAAGGTTGGTCCCTGTCTGAAGTGGCACATTGAACAACATACAATGAATTAACAGCAGAGAGTGATTACTAGTGGTTGATATGTCAAGCATTCCACACACCATATTTTTTGGGCTCTGAGAAATGTCATCTCCCCTCCAGGGTACAATTAAAAAAGAGGAAAGAATCCTTGAATTTCTTTGTAGTCTTGGACCACGAGCATGCATTTCTAGAGACTCGATCTCTCAAGAAAACTATGCTGGATTCAGGACCTTCTCGGTCTATTATTAGTTAGAGGTCGAATTAGTTTTGGATGTTTTTTCATAGAGAAGTGACAGACAGCGCTACTATGGGTACACGATCGAAGGGCTAATATAGTGGGCATTCAAGATCAGTGGCATCGTGAACCCCCCCGCTTTAGCAGCTTAAGTGGGTTAACGCCTAAAAGTCTCATGAGAAGTTGTTCAGTTATACATTTGTTTCTTCAGTCTTCATGGCTGCAGAAGAAAACGATCTCATGGAATAGAAGGGCAGGATCCTATGGAATAGCAGGGCAGGGCTGAGAGGTCAGGATCAAGTGCTGAACTGTAGGCCAAGTTCATTAAAGCAGAAAGAGAAACAAATGATGCAATAGATGACAAAACAGAGAGAGAGAACAGCAAATAGTGGGGGAAAGACAAGTAAGAAACAATGCCAGAAAATATATAATTGTGGTAGACACTAGATAGGGGAAAGAGTTAAAGAAGGAAAGGGTGAAAGTAAGGAATAGTGGAAGGAAGGTAATATGAAAAGAAAGCAGGAAATGTGAAAGACGAAATTGAAAGAAGGGTGGGTCAAAAAAAGGAAGGGTGAATGCAAAGATTGAATGAAAGGATGGATAGATGTACGCGAGAAAGGATGAATTGGTGAAAGGAAGGAAAGGGGAAATAATTGATGGATGGATGGATAGACAGATGGAAGGGTGGACAGAAGAGTGAAAGTATTAGTGGTTAGAAGAGAAAAGTATGAACAGATCTACGTGTGAAGAAAATTGTTATTGGATGGATGGATGGAGGGATGGATGGAGGGATGGACAAATGGACGGAAACATGGAAAGGAGAAAGGATGGAATAATGTGAGAACAGACGGATGGATGGAATCTTAATGTATGGTTAGAGTAATGAAAGGATAGAAAGATAAAAAAGATGACTGATAAATGGAAGGGTATCAGTATGCATGGATGGATGAGTGAGTTTTTAAGGGTGATGAGAACTACTCTAGAAAGGGCTGGGCTCACTTGCTTTGCATCACTTAGAGGTTTGGTTCAAAGTGGGGGGTATTTTAATGGTCTGGCTACTCCCTTGTTCAAGATGGCAGTTCATGTCTCATCACTTTGCAGCCCCGTGACTGCTGTGTCTCACTTGACTCTCCTGCATGGGGCCTCCACTTACACTTACAGCCTGACTGCATGGAAGTGACTTTTCTCCCCTCATGGATGTGATATGCACTTGTGGGCTTGGGTGCAGCTCCTTTACTACCCTCACGGGGGCTGGCGATACACCAAAACCCCTTTTTCAAAACCTCACTTTCAATCTCTGAACTCCTTCACAACAGGCCGACCCTGGCCAGGCAGGGCATTTTTAAAGAAGGGATTTCTGCATGCACGTCAATAAGGAGTAGTCAGGGGTAGCAGCTGGTACCAAGGCAGTGCCCTTGCTACCCCTAACCGCAAGGCTCAAGAAGTAAACAAAGCTCCGACAGCCCCATTTCCATTCGGTACTTTAGGCTCCTAGCTCATTCCCTAGCCCTTCAGTTGCAGACAAGAGAGTGAGAAGGGGTCAACACTATGATCTCATTGATGTGGGTCTATGATGTCACTTCCGGTAGCTCGGGCTTTTAGTAACTAAACATCCACGGATCTCTGTTATTTTTTTCGTGCATTGTCACCTGACGTGAGAAACGGAGTTTAACCAAGGCCACGGAAAGGAGGTACTCAAACATGTGAATTAAGGAAACAGGAAGTGATGGAGCTTTTGTTGTCACTACGAAAAAGCAGCAAGACTCAGACTTCAAGGTCTTATGATAAAACATGTTCTTCTGTGAAGTGTAATAGGAGATCTGCTAACAGGCTGACCTATTTATAATGTGAAATGAATAGTGTTGTGTCTATTGTCTTCAATGAAAGTGTAACGGCTTAAAGAAATACATCTGGGGTGTGTCCTTGAGTCCGAGGATCAAGGCGCGCCTTTTCACTGACGGACGGACAGGTGTAGATTGTTAACCCTTGAATGGCAGGAATTGCAAGAATTATAGAATAGAGCTTAGTTCATTTGTCACAACACCTACTTTTGGGGTGGTTATTGTGTTGTGTACGCGCACTGTTCCTTATGTTGATGTGTGTTCATGATGTGATCTTACTTAAGATGTATGTGCTACTTATGTTATATACTGTATTATCCTTTTCTAAGC
Organism: Calotriton arnoldi; assembly: GCA_963921515.1. Taxonomy (NCBI): domain Eukaryota; kingdom Metazoa; phylum Chordata; class Amphibia; order Caudata; family Salamandridae; genus Calotriton; species Calotriton arnoldi. The sequence continues at coordinate 1,231,098 of CAWUFW010001319.1, read as the reverse complement.
CAAACTCAACACCTCTGGCAAACACGTCCAAGGATACAGGCTGTTCAGGAGGCAACAATGCACAATATTCAGATGCTAGTGCAGCACAACTGATGCAGACGCGGGAGTGTAATCTGCTTGTCTTTCTGTACCGGGACCTTTTATCATAAATTCATTACAGATTTTATGCAGCCATTCAAACATATTCTGTACTTCCACCAAAAGGTATTCCCATCACAGATTACCACCACCTGAAAAATATCCGTATATGGCTATACGGCAACGCCCTCCAAGCAACTGGCACTAAGCTAATTGGTGAATGTTGGCCATACCTCTGTGCCACCCTTTCCCGCCCGGGTACTGAGAGTACTGGAAGACATCAGGTGGGTAAAATAACCAAGTAGAAAAGCAATTGTACCAACAGCTCTCCTGCTTATCACCCTCCACCCCCTTAATAGTCTCTTTATAGAAGCCCAACGTCAGAAGGCATCAGGCAAGAAGACCATAAGGAGACAGGGGTCTTTCAAAGACAAAACCAAGAAAGACCTTTGGTAACTGTATTGTCCCAAAGACCTTGAGCTTCGAAATCAGAGACAATGCAGTGAGGTCTGCTGCAAAGGTCTGGGTGGAAAAGACGCATTCGTTTAGATGATGGCCTACTGAATGCATCTAACATGGTGACTGCAAAATGGAGGTGCCATGCACTGGTAACGTAGTGGCATGAAGGCAACAGAAACAGAGTGGACTGCAGTGGGATACCAAGGAGCAAAGGGGAGGAAAGGGAAGCAGAGAAGAGGAGTGGGGCAGAAAGGGACTGTGAGATAGTGATTGAGGTAGGGAAGGAAGAGGAAGCCAGATGATCAGTAGTGTCAGGGGGGAAATGGCACAGAAATTAGACAGGAAATAGGAGAGAGACGCGGGAAGTGGAGAGATGCTGGGAGGGGTTGGATGCCAAACTAGCCAAAAAATACACTGGCACCAGGAGCTGGATATGCAAATAGGGAGTTACACAAGGGAACCCGTTTGATCTTTCCCAGGCAGCATGTCGGGATGTGCGCCATCTATTTGAGTTTGTAATCTCCTTCCAACTTGGAGTAATAAGTGTTTAACCAAAGCCAAGATTTTTTTCTAACAAAAGGTATAAACCTGACAAGCTGTATACAGGCAATAACAACACTTCCATCAAATTTAGTTTCCTGAAAATGTTCTTTGCCTTCTTTTTATCAACATACTTTAAGGAATTAAAGCATCATTCATGAAATAAATTCTTAGAAGGCAACAGTTTGAGTCAAGGAATACACTGTTAATCTGTAATTTGCATTTGCATATGAGGAGCACCATGTTTAACCACTCAACTTCAAGCAAGCAACTATTTGAATATCTTTTTACTGATTAGATAAACTCGTGCAAAAAAAAAAAAGAGCAAACACTTTTCACCTGTTTGTAGAATTGGCAAATAGTTTTAACCCCCTTTTGTGTGATTTAGTTTTATCCAAAGAACAAATGTATCCATGATGGATCAAATTTATACATACTATTCATACTATTTCCATACTAGAAAACAGAGCTGATCCATGTTGCTCAATGTTTTGCTCTGCAAAACCTAGTTCCTCCAAGACAGCTGGTTCTGCCTGGTCACGGCACACTAAACTATGTAGTGCCGCACAGTTTATGCCAGAGTGATACCAAGGCTACCAGGAGGTTCCCATGTGCCCTTTCAAATCATTCCAGTCTTAGAAGCAGAGATCAGCAGCATGGGCAGTCAGGGTGTTGACCACCTGGGGCAGAATTATAGAAAGTGCCCTGGGAGCTCAACGGTCATATACGCCCGCTTTGCGTGCCCCGTGGCAATTTGGTATTACAGAAACGGCCGCAGACGCTTGTGCTGCACTTTCTGTAAAACAGATAGCGCAATCGTTCTCACCAGAGGGTGTTTCCTCATTTGCATAGGGGCATGGCCCCATGCAGATGATGGAATCCCTTTGCCTCTGTGCCCGTGCCGTATTATGGACGTGGGCGCAGAGGCAAAGAAGCTATCAGGAGACGCACTGACAGTGCGCCACCTAAAAGGTGATGCACTGTCAGTGCGCCCCCTGGTAGCAGCCCTCTTCAAGGGGGAAAAGGGGTCATATGGACCTCCAGACATCCCCTTGCAGGCATGTGCAGTCACTCACTGCACCCGCCTGCAAGGAGATCTCTAATCCTAAGTAAAAGTGCAGGAGGGTTGCCGCCTGCACAGTGAAACACGGAGCGGCTGCTTCAAAGCCACTCTGTATTTCACTTTAATGCGCTGCCCCCAGGGAAGCGTGAGTTCGCGGCTGCCCTAGGGGCAGCGCATTCAACATAATACGGTGCACTCTCCTTGTGAGCGCCTAACACACCTTTTGAAAGGTGCGCTCGGCGCTAACAAGGAGAGTGCGCCGTATACTATAATATGGCCCCTGGTCACAACTGTCTCCGTGGAGGTCACTATAATAGAAGTGTGCATTCTTTGTCATGCTAAAGTCCCTGATCCCGTCTCATTTATGATATCACATAGGGGTAGAAATCCCTAACCCGTCTCATTTATGATATCACAGAGGGATAGAAGTCCCTAGCCCATCTTATTTATGATATCACAGAGGGGTAGAAGTCCCTTAACCCGTCTCATTTATGATATCACAGAGGGATAGAAGTCCCTAGCCCATCTTATTTATGATATCACAGAGGGGTAGAAGTCCCTTAACCCGTCTCATTTATGATATCACAGAGGGATAGAAGTCCCTAGCCCATCTTATTTATGATATCACAGAGGGGTAGAAGTCCCTTAACCCGTCTCATTTATGATATCACAGAGAATTAGAAGTCCCTAACCTGTCTCATGTATGATATCACAGAGGGGTAGACGTTCCTGAAACCGTCTCATTAAAGATATCACAGAGGGGTAGAAGACCCTGGAGCCCTCTCATCTATGATATCACAGAGGGGTAGAAGACCCTTAACCCGTATCATTTATGATATCACAGAGTGTAGAAGTCCCTAACCCTTCTCATTTATGATATCACAGAGGGGGAGATGTCCCTGAACCTGTCTCATTAATGACATCACAGAGGGGTAGAAGACCCTTAACCCGTCTCATTTATGATATCACATAGGGGTAGAAGTCCCTGAAGCTGACTCATATATGATATCACAGAATGGTAGAAGTCCCTAGCCCATCTTATTTATGATATCACAGAGGGGTAGAAGTCCCTGAAAATGACTCGTATATGATATCACAGAATGATAGAAGTCCCTAGCCCATCTTATTTATATCACAGAGGGGTAGAAGTCCCTTAACCCGTCTCATTTATGATATCACAGAGAATTAGAAGTCCCTAACCTGTCTCATGTATGATATCACAGAGGGGTAGACGTTCCTGAAACCGTCTCATTAAAGATATCACAGAGGGGTAGAAGACCCTGGAGCCCTCTCATCTATGATATCACAGAGGGGTAGAAGACCCTTAACCCGTATCATTTATGATATCACAGAGTGTAGAAGTCCCTAACCCTTCTCATTTATGATATCACAGAGGGGGAGATGTCCCTGAACCTGTCTCATTAATGACATCACAGAGGGGTAGAAGACCCTGGACCCGTTTCATTTATGATATCACAGAGGGGTAGAAGTCCCTTAACCCGTCTCATTTATGATATCACAGAGAATTAGAAGTCCCTAACCTGTCTCATGTATGATATCACAGAGGGGTAGACGTTCCTGAAACCGTCTCATTAAAGATATCACAGAGGGGTAGAAGACCCTGGAGCCCTCTCATCTATGATATCACAGAGGGGTAGAAGACCCTTAACCCGTATCATTTATGATATCATAGAGTGTAGAAGTCCCTAACCCTTCTCATTTATGATATCACAGAGGGGAGATGTCCCTGAACCTGTCTCATTAATGACATCACAGAGGGTAGAAGACCCTGGACCCGTTTCATTTATGATATCACAGAGGGGTAGAAGTCCCTTAACCCGTCTCATTTATGATATCACAGAGAATTAGAAGTCCCTAACCTGTCTCATGTATGATATCACAGAGGGGTAGACGTTCCTGAAACCGTCTCATTAAAGATATCACAGAGGGGTAGAAGACCCTGGAGCCCTCTCATCTATGATATCACAGAGGGGTAGAAGTCCCTTAACCGTCTCATTTATTATATCACAGAGAATTAGAAGTCCCTAACCTGTCTCATGTATGATATCACAGAGGGGTAGAAATCCCTAACCCGTCTCATTTATGATATCACAGAGTGTAGAAGTCCCTAACCCTTCTCATTTATGATATCACAGAGGGGGAGATGTCCCTGAACCTGTCTCATTAATGACATCACAGAGGGGTAGAAGACCCTGGACCCGTTTCATTTACGATATCACAGAGGGGTAGAAGTTCCTAAACCCATCTCATTTATGATATCACATAGGGGTAGAAGTCCCTGAAACTGACTCATATATGATATCACAGAATGGTAGAAGTCCCTTAACATATTTCATTTATGATATCTCAGAGGGGTAGAAGTCCCTGAACCCATCTCATTTATATGACAGAGGGGTATTCCTCCTCCTAACACCACAGTGAAGGATGGTGCAGGGGATGTTCCCATTCCCTTGACTGCCCACAACAGGAAAGAAATCTACATATCAGTGCGACGCACGAAACAAAACGTCTTACGAATAGTTGAATTAGTCATTTTGTTCCCAAACATCCCCTATGGCAAATGCCAGTCCATGTGAAAATGCATTTTCTCAACTGCCTACTTAAATTATGAAAAGGCATCATTTTGACACCATTTTCTCAAAATTATCTTAGAGTCTGTAAGCCAGCACCACTCTGGAGATGGAGGAGGGCGGTCCAACCTGCTGATCATAACATGAAAGTACTGGAACATGACATTTCAGAGCCTATGGCCTTTTAGCACATTTAACTGACAATCATCTTGAAAAATTACTTATGAAATGTTCTTGCGAGAAGTAACACTCCCCGAAGTTCCCTCTGAGGAATGTGGGCTCGCACACTTCGCTCGCTTGCTGTAATTCAGGCAGTGGCAGGGACAGCGATGGTCTAGAGAAGCAGTAAAGGTGGTAGTGGGCAGCAGCCTTATAAGAAACATTTGAGCAGGGCACATATATTTTTTGACAATTAAGCATTGGCACTACAGGTATCTTACTGTATTGCCCTGCTGCAACCAATGCTGTACCTGTTTTGTGTGTGTAAGAGAAAGCATGCACTGCTGGGACTGTATTAAGGAGAGTGGCCCTGGGGGTGGCACGGAGTGTGTGCCTGCTACTGAGGCATGTGGGGCACTATGGTATTACAGAATGGGCCGCAGAGCCTTACATGGTCTCTTCTATAATGCAGATAAGACAGGCGTACGTTTAGTGACAGCGATATCCTAATAGGGCTTTCCCTAATTTGCACTTTGCAAATGATGAAAACAATTTACCTCTGCACCCAATCCATATTATGGACGCGGGTGCAAGGGCAAAGAGGCTGTCAGGAAGCACATTGACTGCGCCACAAAAAGGAGGCACACTGTCAGTGCCCCCCCAGGGCTCCCCTCTGGAGGGTGGGAAGGCGGTCCCATAGACCCCCACACATCCCCCTTCAGGCGGGTGCAGTTGTTCACTACAGTCACCTGCAGGGGGCTCCCTGTCCCACTTGAAGTAGAGGTAGGGTGCTGCCGAGGCCACAGATTGAAAAACGGAGCGGCGACTTCAAGTTGCTGCTGTCTTTCACTAATGCACTGCCCCCTCGGCAGGTGCGAGTTTGCGTCTGCCCCAAGGGCACTGCATTATCTGCAATAAGGTGCACAGTCCCTGTTTGCTCCCGGCACACCTTGCAAAACGTGCGCCAGATGCAAATGGAACAGTACGCCCCTGACGTAATATGGACTCTATTCTCTTGCCTAGTGTGTCTTACTGATGCTAAAGAAAACCTTTTCCATTAAAACACCAAGAATGACTGACATTGTCAGTGTTTGGTGCATAGAAGCATAGATTATAAAGCTTTTCTGTTTTTTAACAAGCTATTTTCAAAAATGTCTGGTATTACTGAACGTGTGCCCTCTCTGGATTCCTTCATATAGCATTCATAGAGTAACGTTTATGTTGCATCACATCAATGCTTGTATTTCACTTTTTAAGACACAGGCTTTCATACTTTCCAGCCACCATTGCTCCACTAAGGCTCTGGGCTCTGCATTTTTCTTGCCGCCTTTTTTGAAGGACAGTGTCCTTCTGCGTGATAATAGAATACACCTTGATGAGGGTGAGCAAATGTTTTTTTTTTAAATCTAGTAGCAAAAATAAATGGTCGATAAGAGGGTGATTTAGCCAAGAAAAAAACACAATAATAACTACTTTAAGGACAAAATGGAAGCAGTTAGTTGAAGAGTTTAGACACTATGGATTCTGAAATGCTTTAGTACCGGTCTTCCAGATGGGAGACCTGACTGATTATTCACAACAGGTACATTCTCCACAGTAACTTCTACACACGCAACAAAGGAGTGAGTGCCTTAGCAATCACGCATATAATGGATGTGTTGATATAGTTAACTTTTTTCTAATTACTTCACAGTGAAAACATTCCATGAGGCGATATGGGAAGCTAAAAAGGAGGAAGATGAACAGAAAATGGAAGTAACAGAAAATGAAGCTAACGCTTGAGAAAGGCACTGAGCAGTTGCATGTTGGCAAGAGTACAGAATGAGACGCCAGCGGCTTGCATTAATAAAACCTAAAAACTTGCCTAGACAGAACCGTCTGACGAACTTTCCTGAATTTCAGGTTTTATATATATGCCCCAAAGCACTTGCAGTTCAACTAAGTAAGGGAGCTTAAACTTTAGAAACGGGACAGCCTATCGGAAAGGAAGTGTGGAAAGAAAATATATATTTCTCAAGCGAAAGATGATTTCACAAAAGCAAAGCAGTTTCGTTTATAAACACGCTAAAATATGCGTAATGGACGCAAGAAAAGTCATCTGCAACCAGGCGCTGGAGTAGTGTAAAGCAGTGATGTGGACACACTGTGGAGCTCAAGACCTGCGGTGACAAGCCGCGCTCTACAAGACCCCGATTGATTGATTGTGCTACAGTCAGGCTGTGCAATGCTGCAGTCACTGCATGCGGGTTTGTCGTCCGACCATGCACCTGTAAGGTCGTGTCATGCAGTTCTGCAGTCACTTGATGGAGGTCCAGTGCTTAATTTGTAAAAAAAAAAATAAGAGCCAGAGCTCTCGTCAGAAGGCCACTATAGCTTGCACCACACATTGCCCCTGCCATGCTGCCAACGATAGTACCAATGCAAGTACTAACCATCACACTCCTACAAGTGTGACAATTCGGACTATTCCTGGCCCCTAAAGCTTAAGAATGGCTAGGGCGGCAAGTGATAGTAATTTTTAATGTACATTGAATTAATAATTGACTTTTGTTGTGGTAATCTCTAAATCAGCCAGACAGTGCCATCTTGTGGCAGACTGTCACAAGCGCCGGTGTTGACAATTATGTGCCGGTGCTGAGCACCGGAAATCGCTGGCTCAAATTAAGCACTGGAGAGATCCACAGTGTCAGACTATGCAGCAGTGGAGTCAACCCATGCATGTTTTCAGTCACCTCAAGCAGCGATGTACCACTTCAAGCAGTGCCACACCATGCATATCAGCAGTGTCTGACCGTGAATATGCACAGCACCACATCACACTGCTGTCATTTCATGCAGGTTTGCGCTGTCTCACCATGCATGGCTGCAGGTGAAGCACGCTGCTTATTCACTTCATGGAGGCCTACTGTCACACCATGCAGATATGCATCTCTGCAACCAGCTGAAGCAGTGTTGCAACATTATACCATGGGGCTTTCCACTATAGCACAAGTATGCTGCGCACCACTGCAGACCGGCACCGTGCAGTGCCTTCAAGTCCCTAGTACTGGAATTCATCTTCATGTTATTGTTAAATGCCTCAATGAGGTCAATTACATACGTATGTGGTACATAGAAACATAATATCATATCATTAAATTAATCTCATTATGTAATGGATAGAGTTACTGGTCTCTTTCTTGACTGGATCATATGTAACTTTTCATAATAAAAAATATCTTTGTAGAAAAATTTACATTTGTAACAAAAAATGTCAACGTCTGTATCACAGCCAAACTCAATTAACAAATTGGCATAAGGTCACACATTAACAAAAAACATACATGAAAATGGAAGCAGGGAACTCTGGGTAGTTCCCAAATTTAGATGAAGAGCAGCTCGTTTATTTGGAGCACCCTACAACACCACCAACGCTCTGAATCTGCTCACCGCAAATGTCTGTTTCTCTAGTGAAAGGGTATTGTCTTGACTTATACTTGGCGCTCCCTTGTGTCTGGACAAAGCTATACATCTCTGGTGAGTTCTAACCAGAGCAAAACACGTGTCAGAGTTTGCTTTTGTTCATTCCAGGTTGGCTTGGATGGTATTATACCAATCCAAAGCTGTAATATTTTGCGTGAAATGGTAAAAGCCTTTTGTCATTTTTCAGCTCGGCTTGGATGGCACTTGCTAATCCTATGCTTAAAGACTTTGCTGGCAAAATGGCAAAAGGATTGTAACCTCTCTAGCTTGGCAAGGATGGCACTGTGCTAATCCTATTCTTGAATACTCCATTAAAGAAACAGACGTTTGAGGTGAGCAGATTCAGAGTGCCAGTAGTGTTGTAGGTTGCTCCGTATAAAGGAGCTGCTCTCCATCTAAACTTGGGAACTACCCAGAATTCTTTGCTTCCTTTCTTGCATAATGTATGCTGCACACTAAGCCTGAAAAGGTATTGACTTCAAATATATATTATAATATAAACAATTTAAGCAACATGAAAAAATGTATATTATTTTCTGATAAATAATTTAGATAACTTTTGTAATTTAAAAATAAATGTAACTAATTTGTCTTTTTATAATTACATTATTTTAAATGAATTCTATATACAACTTGTAATTTTTAATACAAAATAGATACATATAAAAAATTTACTTTTGGTCGGATTTTTTAAATAAATCTTAAAAAATAATGTTTATTTAATTTAATCTGTTTACATTAATTAAATATTTAATTCCAAATTAAGGTAATAGTGCTGTATCATTTTTTTATTTTGTTCAGTATTTAAAATAAACATATACAATTAAGTTACATTAATATTTACCATAAAAATATTTGTAATATTGTTTTTCAAGTTTAATAAACTTTTTACTTTTCCCTATACTTTAGCATAAGGAGATCTCCACCCAAATGCAAGAGATTAAATTATGGTAAAGTATAGGAAAAAAGTAAAAAAAGTATTTTAAGCATAAAACAAATAAGCAAAATATTTTGATGTTAAAAAATAATGCAAATTCATTTTATATATTTATTATATTTATTTTAAATGTAGAAAAACATAAAGCAATGCTACAACACTATTAACTTTAACATACATTTTTGAAACTATTTTGAATATATTAAATTACATTTTAATTATTTTTCTAAAGTTTCGATTAAAAATGGTTTCTCAACTAAAATACAAATATTAAACGTGATGTAAAGTATTAAAAGTAATTTCATTATATTTTAATAAAAATTTAAGTTACATTCATTTCTTAATTAAAAATGTTTATTAAAATATTTTAAAATAAAAATATGTTCTCTTTTTAGATACTTTTTAAATTTTAAATTAAATGTATTTATATTTTTAAATAGTTTAAATAATTTTATTTTAGGTCCCTACCTCCATTACTTTCTATGAGAGGGTGTTGCAGTACTAGTGGTTGGCCATTTGTGGCACTGGACGTACTCCAGCCCTGAACAGGAGTACATTTACTACCGTTTTCGGTCCTTGTTGGCTGTAGGAACCCTAGAAGTGCAGTTTGTCAATAGCAATGGGCTTACTCTTTTGTGGGTAGGCATCTATTTCTGCCTAAAGTGCTCGTTATCCCGCTCTAAAGCTGCCCTTGCTCCTCTCACACCCCTCCCTTTAGTAGTATGTATGCTCCTTTTTCCAGCCACTCCCCTTGGTCCCACACACATTTACTACTAAGGGCCCGATTCCGATGCGGTTAGGAAAGCATTCCCACCTAGGGCCCGATTACGATGCGGTTAGGAAGGCCTCCTAACTGCATTTGCTCCTTCCAAATCGGATCGGGAACGTGTCTTCCCGACCAAGGGCCAGATTACGATGCGGTTAGGAACATAGGCTCCCATAGAAGTCAATGGGAGTCCCACCAAATCGTATCTGGAAGCATCCGGATGCATCATACTCGGTCAGTCGGACTCTCCAGATCCGAGTCGGTCGGAAACCATTTCCAAACCGATTCGATCGGGAAGATTTCCTAACCGCATCAGAATCGGGCCCTGAGTAGTCAACTTATATGTGCGATGATCTCCCCATACATAACATGGGAGAGGTTGAGGTGGAGAGTTACACGTGTGTTTGTGAATTGCTTTTTGTAGTAAGTAAGTAATACTACTGTAATACTTTTACGTACTACAAAATGCAGTTTGTGAATTGGGCCAGAGAATCCAAAATATGAAGATTACTGGTAAATACTCCGGGCAGTACTGCATGCTATCTGACCTAAGACAGACCTGTTGCAGAACACGGTGACAGAAAACAAACTACTTGCATGCAAAGTGAATGTGCAGAAAATGAAGAAAAGAATGAGATGGTGCTAGGCCTTCATGTCGCGAAGTGTGAGCCACTAACCCCTTCATGTAATAACAGGTGCAGACCAATTCCTCTTTGCCATAGTTTAGCTGTTGTAAGAGTGTAATTGTAAACTCTCGTAAACTTGTAAATGACACTTTGCTCTGGGGCAAAGTTCTACGCTGCCAAGGCTCGCCTCGTGTTGGTATCCTATAATTTGTAGCATTTGTGCAGTTTATCCGAAACTATATTTACTCTGATTTTATGAGCATGAGAAAGTCCCCCTGAAGCTGAATACTCCTCGTAGCCAAAGACTTCTCTTAAATAACCTAGTAAATTTGATTCTTCACCTAGGGCCTAATCTGATCCCGTGGTAATCCCGATCAGGCGCAAACAGGAGCTTGCACCCAGATCTCAATTTCAGGGTAGGCGTGGAAAAAAAGAAACATTCCCAAAGTTGCGCCTTAAAACAGAGAAAACGTGTTATAACTGTATTGTTCCCCATTGTGTGGTGAGCAACTCACCACGTAAGTACCCACGCCACCCAACACACACAATGGGTTCTTTATTACCATGTTACCACTCCAAATAAATAGGTGAGCCTTTCATATCGCTAGGCCTGTTGTTCTGCTTACTCTCATGGAGTGGTTTATAGCGGACAAGGAGATGTGTTGCTGTTTTTTTTTTTTTGGTGTGTTGCAGCTTTCTACAGTGCGAACAAGACCCGAAGGCAACTGAGCGCTTTACAAAAGAACTGTTCCCATATATAAACAGTGAGATTTATTTGGTTACTTTATAGTTAGGCTACAAAGCATGTTACTGGAAGAAATTACTGACGGGTAATAAAGGCAGTTCGTGTAGTCAAGCCTTTTCACCTGCCCCTTCCCTGGGCAGTACCTGCCCATCGCTGTGGAGCTGTTCTCAGCCCTATCCAGGCACACCCACTCCCCCAGATGTTGAGACTGATGAAAGTCCAGCCGGGGTCTTCAGTTATTGTGTCTTCCAGCATTCTAGTTCTAGGCGGACCCCTTGACAATAATTATCTGTTGCTTTCACATAACAACTTTCCGAGATGATCCGAAGAAGTCAACATCATTGATGTAAATGGACGCGCGGCAATATTTTCTTCCAACATGGCTGCTTTAGGGCAGGAAGGCTGTGCTGGGTCTGACTGTGGGTACAGTCACACCAATAACGTCCAGTGATGACGTCTCTGTCTGGAAGTTAAGAATAAAACACATACAGACCCAAACGAGCTGCGCTACATAAGAGTAGTTTATTACAGGTGGGTTCCGGCTCATGTATTGATACGTTACGGTTCACATGAAGGTGGATTACAGTTCAAAGGGTGGGGGGTTACTGTTCATGTGCAGGTAATTTACTGCACAGGCCATTTACTGTACACGTGCAGGTGCGTGCCTGATCCCCTGAATTAGGGCTCAAGTCAAGCTCAGTTTTCCTTCCAGTTTTTATGAAACATTCAAGTCTTGGCCTTTGCACGCCCAACAGTTATGCGCACCCAGAGTTAAATAAAAGAAAAGGCATCATGAATCACTTTAAAATTAGTTCTTTGCAAAGTGTGGGGATCAGTGGAGCAGGAAGGAGGGCAAAATCAGTCAACATTGATTTCCTCTTTTAACACTTCCGGTCTCGTGCATTCCACCCTCTGTATTAGATTTCAGCAGGAATTTCCTCTGCATTTCCTCCTGCGGATTTCCTTAGCGAGTCCACAGCTGGCAGACTGATCATCTCTTTGAGATGGACTGCCAGCAGATATTTGATCACTTCTTTGTAGTCGCAGACACCTGATGCCTTCATTGTTCTGAGGGTGATGGGCTGTCTGAGATCTCTGTAGCAACCATAAAACAAAAGCTCATGATACACGCATTCTGCATACTCTCCATTAGTAGGGCCTACTGGATCAACAAGTTTTCCTTCTTAGGATGAGGGCTACTGTCTCCAGAGTATTTTAGCATCTTTCGTAGAGGGTTTTCGGGAGACATGGAACTAAGCTGCCCACCGATAGATGGCTGCATGCTTCCAGGCTTACAATCCAGATTGACAACTGGATCCTTCGGCATGCTTCATTTAGTTGTTCTTTATAGACTGAGTGGGATGTGGTGAGCTGCACGACAGGATCATCAGCTTGCTTCCTCACTGTACGCATGGTCTGGAAAATCTTCAAGTGGATACCCATCACCAGCCGCCTAGACTATGGCAACACCCTCTACGTGGGGGTCACCACTCAGCTACTAAACAGACCATCCAGGACACAGCAGCCAAGCTCATCCTCAACCTTCCGAGGCGAGCCCACCTCACTCCTCACCTAAGAACACTCCACTGGCTCCCCGTACACAATAGATGTCAGTTCAAAATGCTGACCCATGCCTACAAGGCTCTACACAACAAGGGACCTGCCTACTTCAACCTCAGACTGAACTTCCACAAACCTGCCAGACACCTGCACACTCCCCGCTACCGCCGAAGCAGGAGCATTGACCGCTACTTCTCGTACCTGGCTGCCAAGTTCTGGAATAGCCTCCCCTCCACCTCCGGACCTCCCTCACCCTGAAGAAATTCAGAATCGGCCTAAAGACCTGGCTGTTCGACTGACGACGCCTGGCAGCAGAACCCTCCCCTCCCCCAGCGCCTGGATACCCTCACGGGTGATAAGCACCGCTATTTAAAATCTTGATTGATTGATCATGTCTCTTTGGATATTCAGCCTCAATGCTTATATTTCGATTTTAAATTCTTGCAAGCAAATTGCTTGATGAAATTACAAATTTTGCTCGGTACTCATTGGTAAGGGTTTTATCTGGCACCTCTTAGTTGTATAACACATTGATGCCTTGCAGATAGCAACTTCAGTTGGATTAAAGCTACAAGGTTTTCAGGAGACACCTTGGACTTGACTGGGAAACTCTTAGAGGTTTTCTCCAAGATTTTCTCTTGATTACACCAACAGTTTTTCATTTGCCTGAAGTTCCCACACTTCGGCTCCATATGGAAGATTGCTGTCAACTTTAGATCTCAGCCTGACTGGGATATTTTTGTTCATATTGGTTCCAAATGTTTTTGTAACCGTAGCTATTTCTCCAGCTGCTTTCTCCGTGTTCTTTACATATAATTTCATGATAAATGCTCCAAACGATTGGATGATGAAAGTGTCATACCCGGGTAGTTGAAGATGTTGAATTTTTCAACCTGTTTCGCCTTCAAGGAAAAACTTCCTGCATTTTTGTAATGCCTTACTTGGCCTCCAGACCATTATCTTTGCCTTTAACTTGTTGATTTTTATCTTCTTTGAGTTGCAGAAGTCTTCCGTGGTGGAACGTAGGTGTTGTAACACTTGCAAGCTATCCAGAGTTATTCTGTCAAATATCTGGGGTGCAGGTGGTTGATAAAGATATTAAAGAGAAGATGTCAAAGCGAGCACCCCTCTTTAACTCCATTCGTTGTTTGAAATTCCTCAGTTATTTGGCATCCCAGGCCAAAACTGAGCTGTGCTGTGAATATAATGTACATTTACCTGATTAGGTGGGTAAGATGTGGATTGATGCCTGACAGCTCCAGTTTGTTCCATAATATATTTTGGTCTATATGACACCGTTTGCCCAGGACTTTGGTAATGGTCGCCCAGGACTGCAAATCTTTTTACAGACTAGGTAGCCACCACTTTTGAAAGCATTTGAAGATCTCATAAGCATGAGGTTGGACATGGTGCTGTTTCTGATTTTAGGTGGTCTATGGCCTTTTTCTTAAACCTTGACGAGATGATACAGAAACACAACCTTTAAATCACTGTTTGCATGTCACAGTTGAATCTCTCGAACTTGCAACACTTCACAAAAGAAATCATTCCATAATACACCACTGGCTTAATAACTCAGAATAACAATTAGTAAACCTGTCTGGAAGGAGACGACAGGGAAGAGAGAGGAAAAGGGAATATGAAAAGCTTGCCTCTGTACATCCAGTTGTCTAAGAATAAATTCTAAGATTCCAGCATGAAAACGTCTTTGTCAGTGCAATACAAAAAACAGTGGGTAAAACATCGCATCCCAAATCACAGCTCCACAGACATCAGACACCTACCTCCATAGACTAAACCCTTCTGGGTCCAAACACACAGATGAGCTTGCCCATCCCTATTTCTGCCACCCGTACCAGGGTACAAGAACCTGGACATAGAACTGGGAGAAAACTTCTTGCAAATCAAGCCTCCTAATTGTTCCCTGGTTGCATTCCCTCCTTGGGCAACACTCCTTCATTAACCTCACTCCATATGAATTCAAAACTCTTTCAAAATAACACCAATGATGGTTGCATAGCGTAAGTGTGGAGCTCTCCATCACATCTCATCAAGCGGTGGGGCCTGTATCTTGGATTTGGGTGGGGTACAGAAACTCATGAAGGATATGTGGTATCACCTGCGACTTGCACAAGACCTACGCAAAAAGAGCCAGTCAGCAAATGCGAGCCCTCCAAACATTCTGGAATTTGTTCAATATCGACCATCTCTATTTGCAACCAGTGGGTGGTGACAGGCAGTATAGGATCATCGCGTACGTCTTCACCTCCCGTCACTTCAGGTACTTGGGGGAAGATTCATTAATGTCTCCACATCACCACAGCATCTGTTGTTCTTTAAGTATGGGGGAATTCAGGCCAGCTGTGAACCCAGAAAATATTCGTGCACCCACATGCTTTCACTGGATCTAGTTCCCCCTGCCGTGCCATACTAAAACGTATTAAGGGAAGAGCACTAGCAATGCAGGTATATCACACCTTCTGTTAGACAAGCCTTTCCGCCACGCTCATGACAGACTTTCCCTTGAGCTCTTGGTGGGCTACCATACCCCGATTCGAAGGCTAGGCATCTGCTGTGTCTTCCATTTGGGTGCATCTTGATTTTGGCTCCAAGGTTAGCACAGAGGGAGACCTTTTTTGCACAAATGTCAGCTGCTACATAGTGGACATATATCACTGAGCATGGGCACATTAAATGCTGCACCACATCTACCCAATGTCTGTGTCCGCAAGGCAGCCTTAACATCTCTCAACCTAGCTGCATTTCAGGAGGTGGAGCTGATGTAAGAGCGGCGGAAATATACGTCTTCCACAGAGCTTGGTTGGCTTAGCCCTCTCTCTATAGCCTTTGACGTGCCTCAAAGAACCCCAGACGATTTGACCACCCTTCTGAAGCACTCAGAGACTGAGTAGCATCAACCCTTTTAGTGACAACGGAGAGAAAGTGTGCAATCTAAGTCTCTTGTGTGATTTTTACTTGCTGTATCAATGGTCTACCTTCTGGCATTGGTCAATGGTTTTCCAACATTTTTGGAGGCTCCTCTCTAGTGCTATTTTCAAACTGTACTTGATGACTTATTTTGTATTCAATTAGTTTGGGGTATGCTTTGTGAATCTCCATTATTGCCATGTGAAGCTCTAGGCTCCCTTCTAGGTGGCTTACTCATTAGTGTCACAAGGGGGTGGGGCTGGGGAGAATTGCCTTATCCCCCACTGTGAAGAGTGTGCCACAACTCAGCTCACAACAACAGATGAACAGAAGATTTATGGCTCCCAATGAAACTAGAAAACAAAGCCTGGATAGGAAGTTATAATTTCAGCGATCAGAAAGAGATGTCTTGCTGACTGGTCAAGCATTTTGAGGGGTTCTTCTCCGCATAGAGCATCCTGCAGAGTGTGTGCTGCGTCGCTGCCACTTTTCTTTTATATGAAAATAAAATCATGTGCCTTTCTGCAGAAACTGTTTGTGTTACATACCGAGACTCTAATACATTTAAATATTGAAAATCACGCCTGAATTGGTACAAACTTGTTAGGGATTCATTAATGGACTTGCATGGTGTCCTTTGTGTCCGTGCTGAGGGACACTGACAGAGCAGTGTATGGGTCTCTGGATGAATTCGACAGACTGCGACAAGTGGCCAAACATGGAATTTGTGTAGGAAGAAGGGAATACCTGAATCTCAAAACACAGTGGTGGCCGACACAGATAAATACCGGCGGGGCAGGTGGAGTGGGTGCGGAGGGGGAGAGAGGGGGCCGGCGGGATGCGTGCAGGGGGGGGAGTGCGCAGCGTGGGGGAGTTTAATAATAATTTTAAAAAAACATTTACCTGGTGCTGCCGGCCGCCTTGCGCTCCTCTGCTGCCAGGTTTTGGTCCCAGACGTCCATGGGACAGCATCACAGACTCCCCATCCAATCCCCGCGCTGCTGTCAATCATGAAAGCAGCGTGGGGATTGGCCTGAGCGGGATGGATTAATGCTCGCTCAGGCACAGGGAGTCTGTGCTGTTTTTACAACCTGACTGATCAATACAGCTGGGTTGGAGAAACCTAAGTGCGCATGTCAGTTTGGCCGGCCGTCTTAGACCAGCCAAACTGACATGCACACTTAAAAGTGCACATCTACCACTCCTCCTCACATCAAGCACAAAGCGCCGACCGGTTCAAGGCAGATCCGTGACTTTTAACTGGAAGGAACGGCTGTGCAGCTATTCACAATATCTGAAACTGTCAGATGGCTATTTCGTCTCGCCCAATAATGCGTCAGCACACACTTCGACATTTAAAAGGGACACCACCCACAGGTACCTTCAAAGCGGCTTCCCCCAAGCACCCTTGCAAAGCTACCGCCAGCACGGAGTCCCTCTTTCCTCCTCTCGGTGAATGTGAGCCATGAGGCAGGCCACCAGTTATTTGAATGTAGCAGTGTACCTAACAGCATGACTTTGGGTACCATACTGGAAACTATGTCAAGAATTTAGGGCATTATTACGAGTTTGGCGGATGGGATACTTCGTCGCAATCGTGACGGATATCCCGTCCGCCGTATTACATGTTCCATAGGATACAATGGAATTGTAATTTGGTGGATGGGATATCCGTCACGTTTGTGACAGAGTAACCCTCTCTGCCAAACTTGTAATCAGGACCTTAGTCTAATATGGAGTCAAAAATTATTGTTTTACATAGCAACTTATAAAAAGTTTCATTGACCAACAAATAAAAAAAAAACATAAAAACCACACACACAGCAAGTGATTTCAAAGGGATTTTTTTAAATATGGATCAGCATTTGATTAACATGAGTTTCTAGTATTCACCTTCCAATATTTTAACTTATACAGACATAACAAACATCACCTTGTTAAATGGTCTAATAGTATCATCAAGGGGTTCTGGTGACATCATATTCCAGGAGGTAGAGTGATTTGCAAATGTCATTAGACTCCCATTATGTATTTTTACCTACATGTCCATTTTGATGCAGTTATCTTGGAAAAGATGATTTAATCAGATATGGAAATGTTTATTAAAAAAGATGGAAGCGAACGTGGTTGTCTGAAATAAAAAGCCGACAAGATTTTTAATCATGTAGTTAAGAAGGTACAGGTTATAGAGATAACCCACTTTGCTTTATGCAAAAAACACATTTTCTTTGTAAATTTTTGTTTTTGCTTAGTTTTCATGAAGAGGATACACATTAAACAAAGGTATATGGAAGCTATGAAGAGTGATTTGGGTCTGTCATTAAATGCATTGCCATGCTGAATGCCTAATTAACCAGAGGGAAGGAAGTCTGACTGAAACTAAGCATTGGATGAAATCGATATTCTACGGGACTGAACTCATATATGCAAATTTACATTGTATCCTTATGAAATACAGTGATTTGTATTTTTAACCACAGTTAAAATGTAGGTATGGTTTCAAATTAAAACTGAAAAACACTGGAATTAGCAAATTAAGGGTAGGACCGCAATCCGCACAACAGCCATGCAAACCTTAACTCACACATCAAATGAAGAGCTCATTCCCTCATCTGTAATGAAACTGATGCAGTTACAAATGTTGTGAATCATCATTAAGATGAGATTGTATAATACACTCCACTTACCACAGAGAGGGATGTGAATGTAGTGTAATTTATTAGTTTGAATAAATGCTGTTCTTGTTGTTTTGCTTTGTAGGCTTATTTATTGGTATAAATATAGTGAGGTCATAAGTATTGCATTTAGTGCACAAGTTAAATTTTACATGACTTTTGTGAAAGTTATGGATTGTGATTCTAAAATTAAATTTTAGCGTTGTTTCGGTTTTAATTTATAACAATAATTGCAGTTTAACTGTGGTTTTTAGGTCAGTTTAAAAAAAACTAATGTTACAGTGTTATAACCAAGCTAACTAAAAACACAAAAATTTGCTTAAACAAGCAAGGGCTAAATACACTTTAGCCTTTGGTTGTTTAAGCAAATTTTTGTGTTTTTTTAATCATATGCCACATTTATGTGTTTGCTGGTTCCTACATTCAGCAGGCATCCAATCCCGCTACACATGTCATGAGGCCAGGTGGCACAGTGGTTGTCCAAAAGGGCCTAGCCTGGGGCCCTCTGTAGATTGACATCCCCTGCTGAGCACAGCTATGTTGACCACGCCGCATCACACTCTGCAACCTAGCCAACCCCTCATTCACATGGACATTGATTGGCAACAGGGCCTAGTCTACGGCCAGGCCCTGCTTTTATTTTTAAATTCCTTTTTGAGTTCACAGATGCCAAAATTGGATTCACGGTCCTCAACAAGGTTCAAAGCAAGCTTCAATGTATGGTCCCTTGACACCAGGGCGAACTTCACGGACCTTTGCCGGAACTATGGTTTTGGAACCAGATAAAAAAATCTAGCAATAGGTTAGCATGGGTCCTTGAAGCTTGCACAAAGTTTGTGGTTCAGATTCAGGATCTACAGAACCAGGCGTCTGGCTATGGGATCCACAAACCCCACACCAAAATCAACATTTTTAAAATTTTAAACACTGGAGGTTCCTATGGGCCCCCACATGGATCTGGGAGTTGCGGTGTGCTCAGCCGTG
Organism: Calotriton arnoldi; assembly: GCA_963921515.1. Classification (NCBI taxonomy): domain Eukaryota; kingdom Metazoa; phylum Chordata; class Amphibia; order Caudata; family Salamandridae; genus Calotriton; species Calotriton arnoldi. Next base: position 1,211,525 of record CAWUFW010001319.1, on the reverse strand, counting down.
ACCCGTGCAGGTAAGAGCGGTGGGGGGCAGGGGATTCGACAGATGACCACGAGAGAAAATTAAATAAATAATTAATTTTCCCTCGTCGTCTGTCGAAATCCCCCCCCGACCCGTTCCCACTGCTCTTACCTGCACGGGCCGCGGCTGGGTGAGCTCACACTGCCCCCTGTGTGTGTGCCCTTTTTTTCCAGGATGCGTGGATCAGGTCCCCGTGTCCTCTACTTGTGGGCCAATTTTTTTTTTTCGATGTTGTAATCAGAAGATTAGACTCTGGATCTGCGAACGCAAAATGGGCAATGGGAGAAAAAGCTTCCTCAGCCTAAGAGATTTGTGCATTTTTTTAATTTTTGGACCCATAGAGTTCCCAGAACTTGGCAAATTACCAGACCAGATGTGTCTAACGTAAAATCTTGATGACCATCCCCCGCCCCTGATTAAATGCTAATTTCATGAAAACTACTGAACAGATTTAAGCCAATCCATGCAAAGGTATTTCTCTTGATGTTGTAAGTCTGTTTAGTGTTTCTTTCTGTATCAAGGTGCAAAGAATCCTATGAGAATGAAAATGGGACAGCACTTTTGGGACACCCCTTTTCTTGGACCCTGCTTAACAGATCTGCACAAAACTTGCCATAAAGAATCTAAAGTGGATGTACTTTTTTGGAACGTTTTGTGCAGATTCTTCAAACGGTGTCAAAGTTATTAAGAAAACAAACAATGCTTTCTATTTGAAATTCTGACCTAACCATAATTACAGAGACATTGTGAAATATGATGGAATACAATTTAAAAAAGATAAAATAATGTGTATTTGCAGACCACAATTTCACTCAGATTTATCTTGGTCCTCTTGAAAGATAAACGTGTATATTATTAACCAACACAATGACACTCAATTTATAGACCTCATAAGTGCCACCCACAACAGGAGGGTGGCAGGCTTATTATAAGTCGATATTGTGACAAGGATATAAAACTCAGATGCATTGGTCCACCTGACGTGATTTTAACATTTTGGTGCCTAGTACTGTCTGATGCCCACATTCATCACAGATTTAAAGAGAATACCATGGAATATTGAAAGAGTCTGTTCTTAGGCTTCAAATAGTACTGACCCCAAATTCCTTCGAGATGATTTAACTGAAGCACCTGGAGATACATGGACGTGTCTTCCCTGTTCATAAAATCTTCTCCCTTCTTATGCCCACTGCAATAGTGTTGCCTTACTTTGGTACTCGGTCATAACATAAACAAACACTGAAATCCAAATATCTCGAATTATAATATCTAAAACCACAATCTTGATTTTTTCTAAGCTATGAAACAAATAAATGTTTTTCATTAAAGAAGTGCTTTCATGTTAAAATGTGTGAGGGGCCAGTTGTAAAATAGAGTTATATGCAAAACAACCATAGGAAAATGGACGCCCTATGGGAAATTTCGTAAATTAAAACGGTAGGCAACAAAGAAGTGATAAAGAGGCTGGTGGGGAGTGGGAAAAGAAGGAAAAGAAGATGATAGAACCATTAATCCATAAGAGCCACAAAAACAACACAGTATAATACAACACAAGGGTGACCTTTCCAGCGACAAAGTCTGCATCCAGCCAGGCGGACAGTGGTAATTGTAGTGGTAATCTAGCAGTGGGTAAATATTGTGGTTTATTCTTATTACACTGGAGGGGTTTACTGTCCAGTGTCAAGCCTCAACAATGTTACTGTGTTTGGATGCACTGGAAATAAACTAACAGAACTTCATTGCTTTGCAGGTTAGATCTTCATACACATTTTACAGACTAAATGGAATATAGCACATGGTCCCCTTCACATGAACACAATTCGTGTGGATTACTCTGCTGCACAGACTGGTAGCAGGTGATGCCTCATTCCTCAGATTCATACTTGTACGATGTTCAGCAGAATGCCGAAGGCTGCCGGAGGATTACCTTCTTGGAAGAGTGAGAGGATGCCATCTGTTCCTATGTGGATTGTGTATGTGTGTGTGGGCGGAGCCGACTGAGGGAGAGTGAGGTTGTTGCTGTAGCGTCCTTCCCAGTCCGGGAATATGTAACAGACCATGCCACACACAGAGCTCTTGTTTGCACGTCTTTATTCTTCAGCATGCAACTGTTAACTGAATGCACTGCATCACAAACTTTATTAACCACACCCAGTCACACCCAACAGATTAAGTAATACTTGTAAAGAGTCTGCCAAGGACCACTAGAGGCCTCATACGCACAAACACAGGGCACAACATCTCCCCCTTTGTTAAACAAAAAGTACGCACAGATATATACATATATACACATTGTAACTCCTCAATGAGTAATCGAGGTGCTCACACCACTCTTCCAGTTCTCGTTGTACAAGGTAGAGGAGGGGCGCCTTCATCTGGCATCTCGGGAGAAGATATGGATGCTTGATTTGGGCACTCATGTTGCGAAAATTTCATCCAGCCTCTCAATGACTTTATCATGTGTGGTTGATGATAAGTCTTCCACTAGAGAAAAATGTGCATATTCATCGGCAACTACCATGAAATGATGCTTGATTTGGACACTCAGGTGGATTTGCCTCACTCATGAAGTCTGGAGCCAATGAACATTGAGGCAAATGCTTAAAGTGTGTCAAGTCTCTGGTTATGGATCTTCCAGGTTGTTGGGCAGTTACCATATGTCCTTTGCTCACCACAGTTTTTAGCGGTTCAGCATCAAACAGAGCCCCAGTCTTGCGTGTCCACTTTAACTTGACAAGAACGCGGTCTCCTTTCTTGAAGACCGTGTTTCGAGCGCCTCTGCGCTTATCAGTGTAAGCCTTCATTTTGCAATTTTGAGAGGTATCAGTGACACGAATCTCATTAGGGTCTATTGAATGGCTGGTGGTCCATTAGGGTATCTTCATTCCAAGAGCTCTCCCGAACAGCAAGGTGGCAGGACTTTCTCCTGTCGCGCAATGAGGAGTGGAACGGTAAGCACGGAGGGCTGGGCGTAAAACTGACTTGAGGTCAATTCCTTCTAGCACAGCACGCTGATCCACACATTTCCAAGTATTCATAAATCGTTCAACAACGCCATTTGCCTGTGGCTAGAGAGGTGTGCTTTTCTGATGTTTGATGTTCAAACAGTTAAGAAAGTCTTTGAACTCTCTGCTATTGAAGGGCGAGCCATTGTCAGATTTGAGAATGGAAGGAACGCTCCATGTTGCGAAAATTTCATCTAGCCTCTCGATGACTTTATCATATGTGGTTGATGATAAGTCTTCCACTAGAGAAAAATTTGCATATTCATCGACAACTACCATGAAATGATGTCAATTATTGAGGAGGCCGAAGAAGTCAACTGCGATCCTCTCTTAGGCCTGCTTAGGGAGATAAAACATATTTAGCAGGTGCTGAGTCGTTTTGGGAGACAGACAATTGCACAGATGACAAGCTTTCAGTTCCCTTTCAACTCGTTCATCAAGGCGTGGGAACCACACTCGATCCCTGAGGGCTCTCTTAGTAGTGGCAATGCCACGATGTCCTTCGTGCACCAGTTCAATAACGTGTTGCCTCAGGCTTTTAGGGATAACTATTCTCACCCATTTAGTAGGATACCATCACGTGTAACAGAAAGTTCTTCCCGAACATTCTTGAATTTCTGGTGCTCAACATCATTTGTAAGAGGTCGAGTATGTTTACTCCATGACTGTGTTGCACTGATTTCTTTAAGCTTGATCATGTCTTTGTCAGTAATATTAGCTGTCAGAATCTGATCAATAGAAAGAGCTGCAGGCGCACTTGAGTTTGCTATGAAATTCATGTAGGCCTCAGCTGCTTTGGACGTTGTACTATGACGCTGTAGCGGTACTCGTGAAAAATAGTCTGCAGGGTTTTGATCCTTCCCCAGTTTATGCGCAATAGTGTAATCATACTCTTGCAGATGCAACCCCCACCTCTCGTTGCGAGAAGACATCTTGGCTTTCGGATTTCCGAAAATGGTGCGCAACACCCGATGATCCGTGACAAGGGCGAAATGCTTTCCGTACAGAAACACATGGAAGTGTTCACAAAGCTAAGCTTTCTTTCTCAGGTTGAGAATAAGTACATTCAGTCTGAGATAGACTCCGGCTAGCATAGGCCACAATGTGCCTCTGAGCATCGGGCTGTCCATTGTGTTGAGCAAGGATTGCGCCCAACACCACCAGGCTTGCATCTACCAGAATCTCTGTATGCAATTTTGAATCAAAGTAAGACGTTTCAGTTGCATTTTCAATTGCGTGTTTTATTTTCTTGAAACTTCGGTCACATTCAGATGACCATTCAAATGGAACATCTTGCTTTGTCAGTTCTCTTAGAGGGGCACTCGCATTGGCAAAATGACGAGTATACCTGAAGCAGTAGCTGACCATGCCTAAGAAGGATCACAGCATGGTCACATCTTCTGGATGGCAAGTAGATGACAATGCTTGTACCTTTACGGGGTCAGGAGTCATTCCCTTTTCAGAGAAAATATGACCAAAGAATTTAATTCACACTTCTCTGCATTTAGACCTGATCAGCAAGCAGACGGCATACTTGAGTGACTGCTTCATCATGTTCCTGTTGTGTAGCCCCAAACACCAAGATATCATCACTGTAGTTAAACGCATGTGTGACAGGCTGAATTATTTGACGAATGACATCTTGAAAGATTTCCACAGCTGACAACACACCAAAATTGAATCTTTTATATCTGAACAAACCAACATGAGTAGTAATGTACCTACAGTTTTCGTTGATGGTAGCCTTTGTTCAAGTCAAGGCACGAGAAAACGTTGACGTAATTCAGCTGCATGATCATGTCCGCATTATGTAAACCTGCATGTCTTTCTCTTTCGATTGTTTTTTTGGCCTGTTGCTAATCAACACAAATGTGCACCTAACCTCAGCTGTCCTTTTTTGGCACCACCACATTGGGTGAAACCCACCACGTTGGACTAGTGGAGCGCTCAATTATGGTGTGCTTTATCAGTGTTTCTAGTTCTTTCTCAACAGCTTCATGTAAGTGAAAAGCATTTCGACAGTGTCACTGTGCACCAGGGTAAATGTCTTCATTAATATGAAGCTGCACCTTCATTGTCCTAAGTTTCCCAAGTCCATGAAACAATGTTGGGAATTGACTCCCTATTTCAGAATGAGCATTTAAGTTGTAGTTAATCAAAATCAGTCCCATGTCAGCAGCAGTATCAAAACTTCAAAAGCATGCACTCAACGACGCACCTTGGAGGACACGAATTGGCACTTGCACTGTTGTTTTCTTGTGCCGAATGGTCGCTACAAAGGATCCTTTACTCTGCAAGGGTGAAGAAGCTGACCAGGTGTTCACCTTTGTTATCGACAGTGTGAGACATAGTATCGGAGATAGTTCTTTGTACTTTTCTGTCTGCATCATGTTTATCGACGCACCACTGTCTATAATAAAAGTTGTAGGGCAACTATTCACCTTGAGCATGATTTTAGAACAATGTCTAAAGGAACCTTGTTGCTTCATGTGGCAAATCTCTTTAGATTTGTGTTTTTCTTTGCATGAGGCCAATCCTACATGCACACGTCGGTCAGTGACTGTCACCATCTTTGTACATCCATCATCCTAACGGTCACTCGATGATGATGTTAATGTACCATAGGAAGATGAATTTGAAAACGAACAGCTTCGTTTCGTTTCCACTTGCCTTAGCCGATGTTGCTGTTGGCCTTGTGGGAGTGGCTAGAGTGCTTCTGGAACTTTCTGACATCCATCTTCTCGTCTCTCCGTTACGCACTTGGTTTTTCTTTTGCTTTACAAACCGTTATGAAATAGTTTTCTTTCCTGTAGCCTTTGCATATCTGTCCCATGGAGGGACATTTAACTTCATGTAAAAAAGGAGAATCCACAGCAGAAACACTATGTGGGCCTCTGCCTTGTGTTTCTGCTTACTTTTCATACTCAATGCTGATTAATTTTGGGTTTTTCCAGCTTCCATATCAGCAGCCTGTCGATCAGCATGTCCCTCCATTCTTGCAGCCATGAGCACTTTCTTCAAGCTGAGCGTTTCTCACAGCATGCGTCGTCTGAATGAATCGGAGAGGCAACCATCAATAACTCTAAGACACATGGCTTCTTCATCATTGAACTCACTGAACTTGCAGTGCTTTATGAGTGCATCAAGGCTCTCAACAAACTCATCCATAGTCTCACCAGGTTGCCGTCTTGCTTGATTGAAGGTGTACCATTCATAAATAACATTCCGCATTAGATTGAACTTGGCTTCCAGCGTCTTCTTGATTTGATGGTATGACACTTCATTAGTTTGTGATATCTTCTTTTACTCCGTCACCTGTGAGGTTCTTTAAGTATTTGATGTAACAGACCACGCCACACATGGAGCTCTGGTTTGCATCTCCTTATTCTTCAGCATGCAACCGTTAACCGAACGTACTGCGTCACAAACTTTATTAACCACACCCCGCCGCATCCAACAGATTATGTAATACTTGTAACTTCTACAAGTCGTAGAATTTACAAATCTTGAAATGTATGAATTAAGTAATTAACACCTGTCCAAGGTCTTATAAGATTCACAACTCTGATGGATTTTAAAGTCAACCAACCACTTATTTAGGTTTTAAGTGAAAAAGGCCAACAGTCCTTTGAAAGGTGATGGCACAACGCAAAGAGTTGTAAGGGTCTGAATCAGTGGCATAGCTAGACCTACTGCCATCCAGGGCGGCCCCTGAGTTTGCCGCCCAGTGCAGGTAAGGTGGGGGTGGGGGAGGATGGCGGCCTATGGACGACTTGTTCCGGGGGCAGGGGCGGCAGATGGACGTCTTGTTCTTGGGGGGGCGGAGGGATGGTGGTAGTCGACAGACATAACTTGCTCACTTCCGCCGCCCTCAAAAAGAGTGCCGCCTGGGATGGACCGCCCCCCCTGCCCCACCTAGTTACACCACTGGTCTGAATTGCCATGTATTAGATCCACCACTGCCCCATTCATAGGGTGACACAGAGTTATATGGTACCAGAAAAATCATTGGTCATCGTTTGTGGGGGTAGAGGAAGATTCACTCCCCAGATGTTCTGGAGAAAGTAGATATTTCTGAAGACAAACCTGTCTGAGAATTAATCAGATTTTGCAGGATTCTGACCTGCCTTCCCAATGCTGCCTTTGCAGCACTCATTTGTAGGAGCAAACATATTTTTCCTCGAGTCAAAAATGTCCGACTCATATGAAATATTTGGTAGCACTCTCAGAGTATGTCAGAGACCCCTTTAGGTGATGTGAAAACGCTATAGTTCCTGCCTAACGGAATATATAGGAATGGGCCCTATGCAGGTGATGGGTAGAATGGGTATATTCACTGCTAGAGTACTTCTGCTGGGCATGGAGGGAAGGCGAGTCAGGATACTGGCAATGGCACCTTGAGTTATGCAGGGGCACTGGCAATGAGGGTGGCCCAGGCACTTAGGTCACTAGCACTGATAGTGCATGAGATTATTGACAATGACAGTGAATGGGATTGCTTTCAGTGCAAAGCCACCAGATGCAACCAATAATAAACATTCTTTTAAGTTAAATACACTTTATACTGAGTCAAATCGTTTGGCCATAGGCTTGCAGAAGAATTGATGGATACCACTACTACAAACCCATTCCCTGGAGAAGTCCAACCACGTGTGTGGAGATAATGGTCAATCAAAATGGTCAGGGTCTGGAGTTTAGGAACTTATCATAGAATCGCTCTAGAACATAAGGGTGGTACAGATCCTACCTGGGAGAGGACTCGTGAGTCAACAGCTGCTGTACGCCAACAACAGCAAAGCTCCAGCAAAGGCAGAAGGTAATGAAGAAGAAAAAGATACATGGATTGTGAGAAGTAACTAAAAAATGAGGGCAAGATCTGAGCTGAATGACAGGGAACCACGTCTGTCTGAATAATGCAGGGAGGAGGTAATGCTCTTCAAGTTATATATGGCATATTGTTTTAAAATGCTGAAGTAAAGGCATACATTCTCACTTATATGAAGCAATTTATATATAACACTATGACCACAATGCAATGTTGTGTGGGCAGACTGATTATAAACACTATCAGCAATAACCTAACAAATGCAAATACCCTGAAACAAGATAAATCTAAAAATGAAAATACAAAATAAGATCTCCAAACAGGTCACTGCCAGATACTGCAAAATGAGAGCACAAAGACCCCAAAATGTCCAATGCATGACTGTAACATGCCCACTATACATCCAATATGTTACAGACACAAACCGTGAGTAAATAATGAATGAGATGGGAGATAAATCCCATTTCTAAAAGGAAGCATAACAAATGTGGAAGGAAAAAAGGATTTCTGTGTGAGGAATGGTTTAAACTGAAGCAAGATACCAAAACAATGAAAAGAACCCGCTTGGGTGAAAATATGTAGAACTGAAGTTTAAATGAAGTAAATGAAGTCATCACAATAACTCAAGAAACACAAAAATAGTATGATTTATTAAAGATTACACAAAGCAAAACCTCTAACTAGAAGATCAAATCAAAACAACTATCACACTTACAATAGGTCTTCAGGTGAGTCCATTGAGACTGGTCCTGGACCGCAATGTTTACACAGTTGAACATTGTAGTGACCACTGGCACAGAGGTGGGGACCAGTCCATACCTCATGCTGCTCTTAATGATACGAGGGCTTGAGAGGTGGCCTGAAGGTGACATACTAATGACCCACTATTCAACAGTGATGTTTCAGGTCATTAATCTGCCCGCTTAACACCCCTGGTCCTACCCTGAAGGCAGGATCCTAGTGCTGGCTAGCAGTTTTGTGGCAGAACAAGTGTAAAATTCAAGAGAAGCTACCATACTAGATAAGTGTGTGAGTGGTGGTACCCAAGATGTACTAACAGTCCTATTGGTAAGAACTGACATCAGTGTGAAGTACGAGTTGAAAAAGTGCTTGGGGAAGGTAACTTTTGTAACAAAATGTAATATTTTTTCACTATACTTAACCATCATTCAAGGCCGTTTCCACACAAGGGATGCACTCAATACCTGTTGTCCCAACAAGGTAGAAAGAAAGATTTTGTAGAATTTAATCTTTATTATTTGATCAGAGAAAAGTGGAGCAAGGACTTTTAATTGTCGGTCGTTGATTCCATACATTAGAAAAAGCCAGGGAGTGGGTTCCACTCACACCCTCATCTCAGAACTCCAAATCAGATGAGGTGTATGACAGTCACCTCTTTTCGAAGATAGCCAATACCCCCTTAGAAGCGTAATAAAAAATAACATATTAAACCTTCTAGAACTCTACCTAAACTTCCACCATTTCCCTTATAAACTGGGATAGTGAAAGCCCCCTACCGGGGCTGTCTGCAAATTTGCAACCCAGACTTTTTCTAAGTGTTCCTTTAACAAAAAGCTCCAAACCTGAATAGATGATTCACAAAGACTAATTCATTTTGCATTTATAAAAGAATTAAAAATACAACAGGCATTTTCAAAATTGCATTCAACAATCCCAAAGCCATCCGATCAATGCAGGGTTCTGTATCAGCGGCACTATAAAGGCTACAATTTATTGAATGATGTGTGCTTAGTGAACTGTACCTTCCCAGCTCTTCTCCTATCTCGTACAAGTCTTCCACCTTCTGCTGTTTGAACACCGCCATGGCTGGACTCCTCATTGATGCTCTGAGTTGGTTACACCTAGAACAATGATGAAGAGGTTAGTTAGGTCTTCCACCCTACTGTCAATCAATACCACAGCCACCAACACGACAGGCCCACATATTCAATGGCCGAGTTGTAAAGTCAAATTTTACAGCAACTAGAACAACTTCAGCCGAGGACTTTGACCACAAAATTACAGATAGCTTGGCCATCTCTGTATTCAGTTAGGATGACTTTCAGAAATACATTCAATGAAAGAGTAGAGATCAGCTGCACAGATATGAAGCACACGGTGACGGCTGCTAGGGAACAGTGGCGGCAGGGTGTGGGGGGATTAGAAAAAAAAGCACAGAAAAAGACGATTTACTTGCCGCATTCTGGCTGCCGCCACTCCTCCGTCCTCCCTCTGTTCCTGGCTCCCAGCAGCACCCAGGCTCCCCTAGCCAATCACGACGCTGCTGTCACCAATATGACAGCAGCGTAGTGATTGGTTTGGCACTCAGACAGGGTGTGGGAGCCTGTGCATGTTCTCCACCCAGGCTGTGCAATACATGGACAATATATGGAGAACATGCTCAGTGCGCATGACTGTTCAGCCAGCCCAAGACGGCCGGCCCAATAGCACTTAAGTGCACCAACCACTCCTCCCCCTGCTGGCTGTGACGACAGTCCAGCCCCACCCCATAAAACTGCCTCAGTATGGAAAAATAAAATGATAATAACATTGTGATATCATTTTATTTTTCCTTTTTGCACTGCTCAAAGAGCGGTGGGGCGGCGCTTCTCCGCCTTAGCGGAAGTGCCGCCGCTGGAAGCACACAGAGAAAAGAAGCGGCGTGCGGCTAGTTAGCAGCATAGCATGAGACAGGCATTTGGGGAGTTGCAAATGTTTGGAAAAACCACCATCCAACTTAGAGTACAGTAGATTCCCTTTCAGACTAGCTAACTTCATGTCAATAAACAATCAAGCGCAAGGCCCAGCAAAAGTTCACGGGTGTCGCCCACATTTATTTCGAAGAATGGGTATGACAAGTGTAAATCGCGAAGGGAAGTATGGTGTGCATGAGGGCCAGTGGGTACGTAGAACTCAGCAGTCAACCAGTGTTATTGTGTACATGTGTGACATCATATGGGTCAATTCAACAAAGCACACGGGTGCTCAAGCTGGTGACAATGGATACCACCTTATTTACTCTGCCTTGAACTCATACAGAATGTGGAATGTATATATGGGGAATAAGTATCTGAGCACCTTGAAGGGCACCAGTTTGAGAGACACAGTTGGTCTTTAATATCAGGGCCCTTGGTCTCTTTCTTCTTGCTAGAATGGTGGGTCATGACCTTTACAACTTTATGTCTGTCTATCTGCCAAAATATTGATTTCTGTCCCTCAAGTCTCGTACACGTTTTTCATAAGCTTTGTCCCGCCTCTATAACCGGCCACTGCACTGTCTGGATACAGAGACTGTCCTCCTTTGAAGGCAAGAGTTGGAGTGAAGGGTGATGTTGTCCTTTTGACTCCACCCGGCCGTCAGTTGCTTAAGTGGCACATAATATGTCATTATATGGCATTGTATTGTCTCACATTGCTTTTTCAGTAGGCTTTCCGCATGTTTCCACTGCAGACAGATTCTGGATTTTGAGGCGTATGTCAGTGAGTCTGGGGGAGACACACTTTTGCATACACTAAAAACACTTCACAAGGAAACGTGAGTTCTCGAGCCTGGCGTGGTCAACCACCAGCTCACTCAGGAAAACTGGGACTCGCTGTCAGTGTCTTCATGACTGCTGCTGACTTCCCTGGGGACCTCTATTTTCACTGCTACCAGTGCTTGTCTGCATGTCTGTCTGGTGCACAGGCTTTACCCATGAGGGCTACCGTGCATGCCAGTGATGGAGTGCCGGGGTCTCATATGGAATAGGCTGACCCATGCTGTGTGCTGCAGTGGGCGGATAAAAACTGTGAATGCCACAACACAGAACAATAGGTGAAGAAGGCTGGCAGAAAGCCCTTATAAGTATATTATATATATTATTTTAGTAACATGAGAATTCGCCAGTGAAATGGCTGGACTCACCATGAGTAAAGTGGCAAATCTTCTCGTATACAGCACGAGGCACATTCATACCAAAAGAACCAAACTGACCCTGCGGTTCTCCCTGCGCATTTCCGCAGGATGCAACACCTAGCTGGTATCAGACCAAAAAAGAATGGTACTCAGGGACAGGGATACAACCACAAGGAAATAAAAAGGAAAAAGAAAAAAGGGAGGAGGACACGATGAATCAGCCTAATAAAATACCTAGAATAAAGAAGCAGATGAAAAGAGGAACAAGCATTGGCAAAGCCAATAGGTTTCGCCTATACAAGAGCTATTGGCTTTGCCATTGTGTTTTAGCCATGTTTTACACCAGCATGGCTGCTATTCAACATGGCTAAAAGTTTGTGGGGTAGATGAGAGTAGCGAGTGGAGTGGCGTGGAGTGGAGTGGAGTATTGTAGAGTGAAGTGTCATTGAGAGTTGTGGATCAGAGTAGAGTGTTGTGGAATAGAGTGGTGTGTCGTGAATTAGAGTGCAGTGTCTTGCATTAGAGTGGAGTAATGTAGAGTGGAGGGGCATAGAATGTTGTGGCATAGAGTGGAATAGTGTATTGTGGAGTGGTGTAGTATGGAGTGGAGTAAAGTATCATATAGAGAAGTGCTGTAGAGTGTCTTAAACTGTCGCAGAGTGGAGCGGCATTGAGTGGAGTAGAGTGGTGTAGAGTGGGCTGGCGTAGAGTGGAGTGCCGTAGAGTAAAGTAGAGTTTAGTAAAGTGGCATAGCGTAGAGTGGAGTGTCATGGAGTCGTACAGAATAGCGCACAGTGGTGTAGAGCGTCATGTCATAGAGCGGAGGGCCGTACTGTGGAGTGTCATAGAGTGGTGTAGGGTGGCGAAAAGGGTTGTAGAGTGGAGTAAAGAGTCATAGAGTGGAGGTGAGTGGAGAGCCGTAGAGTTGAGTGCCACAGAGTGGAGTGGCGTAGAGAAAAGTAAAGTTTCATAGAGTGGAGTGGTGTAGCATGGAGGGGTGAAGAGTGGAACAAAGTGGCATAGAGTGTTGTAGATTGAAGCAGTGTAGAGTGACATAGAGTGTTGTAGAGTGCCTTGGAGTGTCTTAGAATAGACTGTCGCAGAGTGGAGTAGAGTGTTGTGGAGGGTCATGGAACAGAGTGGTGTAGAGTGTTGTGGAGAAGAGTGGAGGGGCATAGAGTGGAGAGGCATGGATTGGAGTGGAGTGTCGTTGAGTGGAGTGGAGTAGTGTAGCATAGAGTGGAGTAAAATGTCAGAGTGGAGTGGTGTAGCATGGAGAGTCACAGAGTGGAATAAAGTGGTGTAGAGTGTCATAGAGTGTAGTGTCATAGAGTGAGTGGCCATAACATAACAATGCATTGGTTCTAATTGTACCGTACACACCCCAAGAAGGGAAGTGCCGAGATACACCTTCAGGTGTCAGTTGTTGCGCTATTGCAAGTGGTCATAACAGTAGAGTGAAGTGGCGTAGAGTGTCAGAGTGGGGAGCGTAGAGTGGAGTGGCATAGAGTGTCGTAGTGGAGTGGAGTAGAGTGTCATAGAGTAGAGTGGCGTGTCACACAGTGGCGTGCCGTAGAGTGGAGCAGAGTGGCCTAGAGTGAAGTGGCATAGAGTGGAGTGGAGACGCGGAGAAGAGTGTGGCAGAGTATTGTAGAGTGAAGCGGCATAGAGTGGAGTGGCGTAGAGTGAAGAGGCGTAGAGTAGATTAGAGTAGAGTGGCGTAGAGTGGAGTAGAGCAGAGTGGCGTAGAGTGGAGTAGAGCAGAGTGGCATAAATTGGAGTAGAGTGCCATACAGTTTTCTGTTGTAGAGTGGAGTGGCATAGCAAAGAGGGAAGTGGAGTGTTAGTGTGTGTCGTGGAGTATTGTGTCAGAGTGGAGTATGCATGGTGTGATAGCGAATTGCCATTACAGAGAATACATTTCCAATTGAAATGGCCATTACATTTGCACTAACATACAGTTTTACTGATAAAAATATACAGCGCATAAACGATAATATGTGAAAAAGGCATCACCAAGTGTACTGATTTGTTTTGATTGTACTAAAATATTTGTTTCCAGCACACTTCAGAAGTACAAAAAAATTTGCTTCGTTTGGGCTTTCCTAATTGCGATATATTTTGAAATATTTGCACAGTTCCTTTACAGACATTTACATTTTGTTGTGTGCTAGAAAAAATAACATCCTACAGCCTTTCGTCTCATATGGGTACCCAACAGGATCGCCACATAAATTCTCCCACTTTGAAGTCAGAGAAAGAAAAGTAAACACCAAGCTCCCTCGGAAAACCGGGCCTGACATTTGATTTCTGTCTTTGAATGCACAGCAAATGTGACAAGAATAGAACCCAATTTAAAGTCCGGTTTACAAAAAGCGAGCACTCATGGACATTTTCGTGTAAGAATACAACAGGCTATGCTCTACGGGTTGGACTAACTCAAGCCGGACTGCCTAAATAAAATAAAGGCAGCAAATAGAAAGCAAGCACACGTGACTTACAAAGCCTATAATGAGCAATGGGAGGAATGCAGTCCCACGGAAGGATTCCGAATATCCCCAAGAAGTCTTTAGCAAATCAGACAGTTGAGCTGTCTGGTAGGCCTCGACCTAAAAAGGGGTATGGCGTTTCCCCAAAAGTAAAAAAACAAAAGATAAGAAAAGAGATAAGGGAACAAGGGTGCAAGGAAAACTATACACAGGAAAACATCACATTAAAAATCAATACACATGGGAAGAGTATAAAAAAACTTAGTAAAGAGGAAAACTAAGTTAAAAAATGTGAAGTAATATGCTGTGGTTTGACTAAAGGCCGGAATATGGAACCATATCTGTGTCATCAGAATACATGTAGATCAAAATTGGAAGTAAACATTTAAAACGTAGAAGGTACATCTGCCAAATACCAGAGTGAGGGCAGAGTAACAAAGACAGCAGCCTTCATAAGACTTCCATTGATCATGTGTCAGGAGGAGATGCCAACTTTACAGCCATAAGCTTAGCATTCGTAACTACATCAGAAATCAGGAGAAAGAAGTGAGAACACAAAGATGGCTGTTGACCTTCTCTAGATGAATATCATTGTTACTGGAGGCAGAAAGACTGAAGTCAGAAAGAAAAGACTTTGCTATGTCCCTATTACCATAATTTAATAATCTGTTTTTGTGGTGGTGCTTGGATGCTGGGTCTCCATTACCGAACAAGGCGTATGATACAAAAGCATAGGCATAAAAAGCAACTATGACCTACTACATGGAGCTGTGTGGTGTAAACCTACAAGAAAGGTTTGTGAAACAGTCTGACGCACACAGATCTGTCCTGGGGCACAGATTGTCATGTTTGGGATGCGCCTGTTTTAGGCCCTTCTATAAGTCCAAATAAAAAACTTCCAAACAACTTAAGAAGCTGTAGCAAAGTAATTACTTCATGTAGTCTCTAATTTGGATTTGAAAAGCGAGTTGATGCTTGAAATATCCTAGGAAAGAGCCATGACACTTTTCTGAGTACAAATTTAGGAGTCATCAGCGGTCAGGGTCCAAAGAATCATGAAACCACGAAAGAAGATGGGTGGAGACCGCAAAGCGTCGGTGATTTGTTTTTGTTTCGAGTCCAAAAAGGTTAGAGTTTAGGGAAATCTTCCATGGAGTGTGCTGTTTCTTCCTGAACAAAGATTTCAGGAGGAAGAAAAAAGCTCATTTTTCAAGCTGTGCATCAATTCATTAGCTAAAAGAGATGATATTTTCGAGGTACCTCTTATGAGGCAATAAGGATTCCAACTACAACTACATATTATTTCTCGAGAGAAGAAGCAGAAGAATACAATTTAAAACACGTCTGGCCTCGTAGCTGTGTGCAAACAGTCATGATACTCCCAAACAAGTGTCTCAGGAAATGCCCCTGTGTTAGCATGAACACAAATTTAGAAGTCATTAGGAGCAGCCTTGAGCCCCTGGTCTCCACGCCGCTCTCCCCTGCCTCCGCTTAGCGCCAGTGTTCTCAGCATTGCCTCCCACTGCAAGAACCGAGTCCTTCCTGGTTTGGGGCCGCGTAATTGGTTGGGCACCCCGCATAGTTGTGCAATTATTGTACTTGCCATCTTAGTATTTGCCACTATTGCATTGCTACTGTAATTGGTTCTTATTGGAATGCATATAGTCACATAATGTAGTCACTGTTAATCTCAGCCCTTCTATTTCATTTTTGACCCTTCTGCTCTCCCGCTTTTTTTAGGTCGAGCCTCGAGTAGCGCGCAAGCGCTGCTCTGCGAGACTTATAGTTAGGGAGTTTGAAAAGCTGACCAGACGCTCGTGCGTCATGGCCTTTACCTGCTGGATTACGCGCGCGGCAGACATGTGTTTCCAATTATCGTGCCCAGACGCGGGCGCGATAATTGGAAACACATGCCGGCCGTGCGGGGAAAAGGCCATGACGCACGAGCGTCTGGTCAGTTTTCGAAAGCCCAGGCTGCCGCGCTCGCTCGCCCCCGCTCCTCTCTTGTTTTTTGTTTACTTCGTGCATGACAGGTCACAAGGTTTTTGCAGTGCCGTCACTTATTGTCTGACTCATTGCGATGAGTCACCAGTGTAGAGGCTGGCTGCAGCCCACTCTTTCAAAATGTCAGATTGGAAGAAATAACGTGCAGAAGCCACAGCGGTAATAACTTGCTCAGCTCGTCAGATCATCTTGCTTATATTAAATGCCATCTGATATACTTTAATTAGTTCTTAGTTTTCTCGTAGAATAGTTTATCTATTGCTCTTGCGTAGTACTAGAACGTCATCTTCTACGTGACGAATGTGACGCAAAAAGAGGTTGTCGTTTGTCAGTTTGAATTTTAACTTTTGTTTTGCAGCCATGTGCAGATGTAGCTTGCAAACCGCTATCAGCCCACTATCAGCCCGGGTAAAAATGCTGAAATCAGCCCCACACTGCAGGAGGCATTGACTAGAGTGGGGAGCATTGCTGGGTCCTGGTAGCCCATCTTGCTCTGCACACAGCCTCGTAAACCGCAGCCTACCTTGGCACTGCTGGAGTGGCAGGATTGTATCTATTTATTGCTTTGCCTTTTGAGCACTCAGGCCCCCATTACAAGTGAGGTGTAATTCCCGATTTGGTCAACAAACGCGTTTCTGGATGCATCAGGAATTACAAATTCTACGGGAATACTGCATCCTGGTTGGACATTTCACTTTCACCTGCTGAAAACTGGTGAAATCTCTGGGAGGGAATGGACTGAAGAAATCTAGAATTACCATAGGAATCAGTGGCCAGATGTACACTTTATTTGATGTTTGCATGCATTAATTATTATTATTATTTTGTTGCATTTACTAATCCCATTTTGTATTCCGATTTGTATTCCATGTTCGTAAACTTTTATTGACTCTTAAAATGGGATTTCAACGTATACCAATTCTATATCTGGAAGGGGGCATGTTGTCGGCGTTCCTTCCAACTACTGTATTGGTATGATATGTACCAATGTTCAATGTTTTATGACTGAAATCTGAACGCAAAACATTGAAAAACCACGGACCTCCAAGTTGAAGTGGTAATGCAATTGAAAAAGACCCCTCCTCTTTGTGAATTAAAAAAAAAATGTTTGGTGGGGGAGGAAGCAGTGATTCAGGGGACCACTATCCACTCGTAAAAGTTTAGAAAAAACGTTTTTGTGTATACATGCCAACATTCTGAAACCGAAACATGGGAAAGTTTGGAAAAAAAATAGGGGGATTTATTTTTCCCTTTGACTTACAATGAAGAGCAGGAGATTTTGGGCAGGAGACAGCAAAAATAAAAATCGGGAGTCTTCTGCCTGAATCGGTCTGTTAGCATCTAAGGGAAACTGGCTGCATGTATTTAACAAGCATTGGCATAGCCAATAGGTCTCGCCTTTGGGACCTTATAAGTGTTTAGTTATGCAACAGTTGATGTTGTTGCACCAAGGATATTGTGTTGCATATCTAAATACTTATAAGGTCCCAAAAGCGAGACCTATTGGCTATGCCAATGCTTGTTCTCTGCTGTTTCCCGCCCTCTTGCTCTCTAGCAGCCCCTCCACTTCCTAAATACTACTTATGCAGGCCGTTGCCTGGATCGGGCCCAGCGCCAGAACCCCTGGCTCTCCCACCGTCGACCCATACACCACCGAGGAGCTCCTGCCCCTGGACCCAAGCCACCGCAACAACAGCTGCTTCACGGCCTCACCGCAATCTACTAAGGGACCCTTCACCTGCCACCACTGCTGCTTTGCGTGCCACACAGGACCTCCTGCCCTCACCAGACCTCGGACCATGCCCAATCAGACGACTACGAACAGACCAGAACCGCTCCAATATATTCTGCTCTATGCCCGCTCCCTCTGCAAACATGCCACTGAAATCTGGGAAACCATTACCACCCTCTCCCCGAATGTGGCCTTCATCACCGAAATATGGCTCAACGCCTCCTTGAACCCTAACATCGCCACAGCCACCCTGAGGGCTATAGGATGATTCACCGAGACAGCACCAACAAACACTGCAAGGGCATCGCCATCATCTTCAAGAAAACCATCCGATGCATCGTCACCAACGTCGATCCTACGCCTCTCATGGAAAACCATAACTTCCGTCTACAGACTGACGCCAAGGCAACGTTAAGAGGCACCCTCGCCTACAGGACCCCGGACCCCATCCAGCATTCTCCAACCTCACCCCCTCCTGGACATCAACTCCCACCACTACATCCTACTCGACGATCTCAATTTCCAAATCGAAAACCTCACTGACGCCAACTCCATTACCCTCCTGGAGAGCCTGAACAACACTGGCCTCATTCAACTGTCCACTAAACCCACGCACAAAGACGGACATACACTTGACACCATCTTCACCTTCAGTGACAGAATCAAATTCACCCACATCACAGAACTCACCTGGACCGACCATGCCATCGTCCACTTTACCACGCACCACAGCACCACATATAGCAGCTGGGGCAAGGTAACCAACACACAATTGACACAGGCCCTCAGCAGCACACAAGCCGAAACTTCAGCGGACCTCGACCAAGCAGTCCAGAACTTCTCCGCCTGGATCCCCAACTGTGCCGACAGAGTTGCCCTGCTGAAACCAGTAAAGGCCAACAACACCTCAAAATGAGCCAGTTGGTACACCCCAGAGCTCAAAACCGCCAAGTGCAGCTGTCACCAACTCGAGAAGACCTGGCAGACCACAAAGAAACCCTCCGAAAGTACTGCTCACAAAGAGGCCCTTAGCAACTCCCACTGGCCCCTCAATGAAGCAAGAGAGTAGCCATCCCTACCCGCATCGATACTGCAGCCAACCACACGAAGGAGCTTTTCAAATTGGTCAAAGAATTCTCCAACTTGACTCTGAGAACACCGTCCACCCCTCCCAAGATCTCAGCAACACACTCTTGGACTACTTCCTACAGCAAAATCACCACCATCTCCAACAACTTCGACCCCCAACCTACCTCACTCAGCCTCGACAACCTCAACCTCCCAGAGAACATCAGCTGAACTATCACCACCTGGTCTCCACTCACCACACAGACTACCAGAACCATCATGTTGTCCATCCACTCCGGGGCACCCACTGACCCCTGCCCCCACCACCTTTTCAACCTTGGAGCCAACACTAACAGAACAGAATTCACCGGCACCCTCAACACCTCTATCTCCACAGCAACCTTCCTGGAAAGTTGGAAGCACGCAGAGGTCTGATCACTCCTAAAGAAACCCTTGGCCGACCCCAGCGACCTCAAAAACTACAGCCCAATCTCCTTGCTCTCCTACCCAGCAAAGGTACTCGAGAAATCATCAACAAACAGCTTACCAAATACCAGGAATACAATCACTTCCTCAATGCATCTCAATCAGGATTTTGCGGCAACCACAGCACCGAGACCGCGCTGATTGCCACCACAGATGACATCAGAACTCTCCTCGACTGTGGAGAAACTGTGGCCCTGATCCTCCTTGACCTCTTTGCAGCATTTGACACCGTCTCCCACCCTCATCGGCATACTCTACAACACCGGCATACAACAAAACGCCCTCAAATGGATCGTCTCATATGCAACGTACCACAAGGATCATACCTCAACCTAACCCTATTCCACATCTACATGACCCACCTTGCAGACGTCATCAGATCCCACAGACTCAACATAATGTCCTACGCAGATGACACTCAGCTAATCCTCTCGCTCGCCATGGACTCCTCCAACGCCAAAACCAACTTCTGCCACCCCATGACCGATGTAACCAAATGAATGAGAGACAACTGCCTCCATCATGAACGATGTAACCAAATGGATGAGAGACAGTTGCCTCAAAACTCAACTCTGGCAAGACAGAAATTCTGATCTTCAGGAAGAAAACCTCCACCTGGGATGACACCTGGTGGCCAGCAGAACTCTGACCCACACCCAGGCGCAGCCGGTACAGGTAAGAGTGGTGGGGCAGTGGTGGAGGGGGAAGTCGACATACGACGGGATAGGGAAAAATAAATAAATATAACCACTTCCCTTACGCTCACCGCAAAGCCGAGTCCTATATTGACTTCCCGCCCGCCCCACCACTCTTACCTGAACGGCCGTGCGTGCCCACACCGACCGACCATGCACGCAACCTCAGCATCATCCTCGGCAGCCAACTAACCATGAAATGACAAGTCAACGCAGTCGCCTCCTCCTGCTTTCACACCATTTGCATGCTCTGCTGAATCTTCACATGAATCCCAATCAACACCAGAAAGACTATCACACAGGCCCTCGTCACCAACTGCCTCGTATCCGGCAACACTCTGTAAGCCAGAATCTCCACGCAACTCCTAGGAAGACTCCAGACCATACCGAACGCTGCTGCCAGACTCATCCTAGACATTCCCAAGGGAACCCACATCACTCCACACCTCAGAAACCTCCACTGACTCCCCATTCAGAAGAGATGCCAGTTCAACATCCTCACACATGCCTCCAAAGCTCTTCGTGACCAAGGACCATCCTACATCAACCACCGACTGAACTTCCACCTGCCCTCAAAGCACCTGCGCTCCGCCTCGCTCGCCCTCGCTCACACCCCCACATCAGACACAGCTGCACAGGGGGACGCTCCTTCTCCTACCTCGCTGCCAAGACCTGGAACACTCTGCTCCTTCACCTCCGGACAGCATCCTCCCTGGCAGACTACAGAAGAAAGCTCAGGACCTGGCTCTTTGACGGAGACACAGCATCCTCAGCGCCCAGATACCCCTAAGGGTGATAGCGTCGCGCTTTACAAATACTGATTGATTGATTGATTACAAATACTGATTGATTGATTGATTACAAATACTGGACACAGCAGCATAAGTTGTCACTTCACTGACCTTTCTTTCATGATGTCCCTAAAGTGTAATATTGTTTGACTTTAAAACGGTTTATCACTTCAAGAATTTAGAGATGTTCAACAGTAAAATAAAGAAGCACATATTATGGCGGATGGGAAGAGAAACACTGTTTTTCTTTTTTAATACTTACATTTCTCGTCACACATGCCTTTACCCCTCTGTACATGAGTTTCCACAAGGAAGTCCCTTGAGTCATGAGGGGGGTCGCTTATGGAGAGGATAGTATTTAATATTTACATGTTAGGACCAAAGAATGGACATTTCCATTCGTGAGCGTGATTTCTCAAAATGAAAACTATGCCACTATGGTGTAATTTACACATTCAATATCCAAGATTGGGAGTGGATAATGGCGTATTTGGGTGGTAAAATTGATAAACACCAAGAAACCTGTACATTTGAGGATGCTTAACAACAATCTTTAGTTAGTCTTTCAGCCTGGAATAACACCCAGATTTACGCCTGACAAGGGCAAAAGAAAGTACCTATTGAACGTAGGAATTGAAAATAAGCCCCCCACAATTGATGAAGATTCACGGAAGAAGTTATCCATGAGTAACCACATTTTTCTAAAGTAGAAATATAAATGAAGTTCCATGTGCAAATGCTACATATGGAAATTGGTACTCATTTCAGAATGCCTAAAATAAATGACTGTCACGGACTATTTGCCTTCAATCTTTTCGCCCTCCTACTCTTCCCCTCCCCACTTTCCTGCTGCTTCTCTATTTATTTAAAATAACACCAGAGCACTCTCTTGCCCCATCGAACACCTGTGAGCTTATTCCACCCCCTGCCACCAATACCATAGCCATTTTTTAATACTGTCAAAACCATTTCAAACTGGCTGCCAGTCCGCGCGCTAGCAGTGAGACGTTGTAATGTTTTTTTAATGCTTTTTGAAAAAACATTAAAATATAGCCAAATAAACAGTAAAATATAGCCACTGAACGTGTGCAAGCATGCATTGAAGCCATCTTGAAATGATTTTTCATAAATCTCAGACTCCCAAGGTGGCCCCAAGCATGCACATGTATACACATCAGCCATCTTGTAATGTTTTTTTTTTAATGCTTTATGAAAAAGCATTACAATATAGCTGCTGTGCATGCGTGTGCATGTACAGAAGCTATCTAGGAAAAAAACCCTGGCAAAGCCACGAGGTAAGTGCTCAGAATCCAAGGCCAGACATACGGGCTTCGCAAAAGGTTCTTTAAAAAATGTACATGAAAAGCTTTTTTTGTATTAGGGTGAGGCTGTAGTTTTGATACCTACAGGCTTAAATATTTGTGGTCTTGACACTCCTGACAGGTGAAAAAACAGAACAGTGTGGGCTGTGATCTGCAGCATACCTTGGAATCCATGGCCAAGAGGGTTTGAATGCATGAGAGTGGGAGGAACACGCCTTGCTTAATATCTTTGTCATGTTTTCCAAATTAGATGATATATTAAAGTTCTAAATAATAATATCTGCCAAACTCATAATATCAAATTTTCTTATGCAGTCAGAAGGCTTTGTTTAACCTATTTTACCTTCTTACCCACACCCCTCCTTGGTGTGTTTGTCCTTATCCTCGTTCAGGTTTGCCATGAGGTTTTCCAGCCCTCATTATGATACCACCTGCATAGTTGTCACCATCCCTCCTTGTCTTGTCTCATGTGACCTTTTTAAATCAAAAACACATTTCTTTTACACACACAGAATTATTATTTAGAGGGCCGCGGGGCAAACAGGGTTTACTGGGCCCAACCATACGGGATGAGACCTATTGCTCCTGAAGCCCGACCTACTATGGATCCGGAGCAACTGGGCCAAGTACCCTTTCAGCACTTGACTCTCAGTCGTAGTGTGGGTCGAGCAGGCCAAGGCTTCTAGGGGGTAGGAAGATACAGGGTGGTGGACACAGGCTTACAACCCTTAACTCAAAATACCGCAGCAGCAGCAATAAATGATCATCCAGTTAAATACTTGCTAAAATGAAAAAATAACTATTTATGTTACAGCTACGACCGCCAAGGGAAATACGACACTCACAACCAACTTACACAGTCGCTTAAAGTCAGGGCTATAGTGTTTCTTGGGCGGTTCCCTGAGTCTCACTCCCTCCTAGCTCTAGCGGTAGCGATTATTCCCCATTCACTATAGGCAACATTTAGGTGAAGCCCCACTAGTAGTCTGAGTCTCGGGCTTCGACTCTGTATTAAAGTCTAAAGTGTTCCAGCACAAAGCGCTACTTGGCAGGAAAGATCCCCTGGAGCCCACTTGCCCAAAATCAATCTTACCCACATCTGCAAGACCGGCGTGACCAGAGTCCCTGAGCGCACCCACTCTGCAGTCGCTACAACGACTGTCTCCGGTAAGTGCGTTGCAAGCAGCTCGGCGGTCCTCAAGTTCCTCGCGCGTGGTCGTGCAGCCTCAGTGACGAGAGGTTCTTTGTGGCTCCTCCAACCTGGATAAGATCTTTGGTCCTTCCCACGGTGGGTGGGTGGGTGGGGGGGAGGCAGGGCGTCTGAAAGTCCTGACACTGATCCTCAGTCACGGTGACGATCCTGACCTTACTTGTTCGTGGGGACCCCTTCTAGCATCCGAGGTGTTGTGAGGTTACATAGGACCCGGGCACAAACACTTCCATTTTACATGCTCACATTTAAAATTGACATCTTTTTAAATGATGACTTTAACACACATTTGCTTGCGTGGCCTCATGAAATAATGCACTCAGAAATGGTTTGCTTAGAGTTACATCTCTTTGTAGGCATATTATCTGGCCGTAGAATATTCTGTACAAGGACTTAGTACACTGCACAAAATATTGTTGTTGTCCGTTCGGCGACAGCTCTGTGTGGATAGAATCAACAATGACAACAGGACCAGGACTCAGGCACAGAACAAATGGGCCCAGTTTATTATACAAATTGCTCTACACCTCCATTTAGACAGAGTAACATCACGCTGGATTGTCGAAGATCATCCCATGCCTGAATTCTAGCCCAGCTGAATTCCAACACCATCCTGAAGAGGACGGCGGCTTGATCTACACCAAGGCTGGCTGCCAGATGACACACGCCTGCCGCTAAATGGGGCGTTAGACCAATCTAAGGGATTCTGGTAGACTGCACACCCTATGCTTGATAGGATAGACAGCGTTAGGTAGGAGTGCAATTATATCTATTCATATAATCCAATGCAAATGCACAATGGTTGAACTGTTCATTCAGTTCACCATTCTTGTAATGCTGGTAAGATCTTTTTGCCAAATTCTATTATTCATTGCAGCGTATGTGTTTTACACAAGAGTACAACTGCTCCAATAAATATTTGAAATGCCAATTTGTGTACTACTTGTGTCTCCCTTTGGGCATGCCTGAGTAACTAATGAAAGGGTAGGTTCTGTTTCACGATTTTCTTGGGGGAATTTGAGTTGTCATGTTCTGAGGCTGCAGACACCATCCGGTGCCCTGTCAGTTGAAGGCACTGTGAGCTAGCCAGGAATTTAGTCAACATATTCTGATGCATGAGTGGACTCAGCCCTACATAGTTTTGAAGCTTATGTTGCTTAAATGCCCAGTCTTACTGAGAAAGTAGGAACCGTACGACAGGGGTCACCGTCTCACCACTGCACACTGGCTCCGACCCGATCAACACAGCACGTTTCTTCACGGCAGCACCTACGGCGTACAGGGTCGCCATTTCACCCCCGCTCAAGGGCTAAGGCCCACTCAGCATGGCAACTGTATGTGGTGGAAAGCTGGAAATCACGTACACCAGGAAGGGCCACCATGAAGGCCCCTTCATGGCATACAGGGTTGCCAGCTTTCCACCACACGCATTCTAGCGAGCCACTTGTACGGCAACTTCTTCGTGGCAGTCACTCCTGGAACACGCAGTCGCTGGTTCCTCCCTGCACATGGGTGATGACCTGTTCGGTGCAGCAACGATCACGGCTCACTTCATAGCAGCCCTCATTTGGCATACAGGGTCGCCAAATTTCTCTGCACACAGGCAACGACCCGATCGGTGCAGCAGCTGTCTCCTCACACCTTGCTTAGGGAATCCACTCAACAGGATTCCCCACTGGACCACACTCCCTCCAATGCTCTCCTCTTCCACACTGGTCTTAGCAAGCAGGCAGGTGCTGGTGCCCCAGGCTCCAGGGCAGGTGGTCTTATTTTCCCTGGGTGATGCCACTCACTCAGCTGGGAGACTAGCAAGCCTTGGTCACCAGTCCTTAGCGCAGTCAGAAGTCTTGCAGAGCTTTTCCTCCTTGCACAGCCTGATTGGCAGCTTGACAGTTGACACATTTTTGAGGTCTTGAGCTCCACTACTTATAGTCCATTTCAAAACACCAAATGTGGTTTAGATCTGAGCCTTTGAAGTTTATGTTGGTGGTCTGCTTCCTTGTGAAGTGACCACTCCTCTGGCCTCTCTTCCTCCCGAAAACAGTCTGTCGCAGCAGGAGTGACTCAAGCTGACAGCCTTACAATGCAGGCCATGGGAGTGATGAGAGGTTCACACCTGGATGTCAGCCACAATGATATGTGCATCAAAATGTTACCCCAGGGCCTCATCCCTACTCTTTATTATTCTTTTATCAGCCCAATCTTCTTCCTTGGATGTGCCCAAGCCCCTTCCTTGTGATCTCTCTTTGAATCAAAGAACACCCTTTGAAGTGTACTGGGGAAGCCTAGCTCTCCCCTCTCTCCAGTGTGTCTGCCCAGCCTATAGGAAAGCAATAATACACAAATCTGTCTGGGAGGATTCCTCAACCTCCTCTCCTCATGTTTCACCATGCAGCCCTTGGTCTCCCACAAAGGGTCCCAGAGTGTGCCATGTATTGTGCCTTTCACATCACACACACATTCAGCACATGCATATAACATACACACACTGCACAGCACTCCATCCTTCATGTACTGTACCACTCAGAGGCACACATACACCCAGCACATGTATATATTATGCATGCACTGCATAGTATTTCATTATCTGTGTACTGTACCATTCACAAGCACACATACACCCAGCACAAGTAAACAACATACATGCACTGCACAGCACTATATCAATCATGTATTGTACCATTCACAGGCACACATACACCCAGCACATGGTCCCTACACATGCACGGTGTAGCACGACATACCAAACCAATGTAGGCCAATGGTGAGTTAAGTACACAACAGCAAAACTCAAACTGAGTGAGCCTGTAAACCTCACTCCAGTGACACAGGTAAAAAGCACTTGTTCACTCCTACGGATCACTACATGGTATGCTGCAATAACTGCGCTCGTGCTGCTTACCTTCTGGTAAAGGGATTAGCCTTTCACCACTATGAGGGTAGTGATTTTGGCGCTCCTCCCGGACCAACAATCCCACAATCTGTTAGGCAGGCCTATGTCATGGCGCACATGCATAATCAGTGTTTGCCTATGACAACAAAAATCAGCATTAGGGAGCCAGACATCAGTACAGTTGGGGCACTTAGGGCAGAGGTGCACATCCGTTACCATACAGAGTTTTCTGTCCCAACAATTATTTTATTTCATATTAGAAACAATCTATACATGTGTGTCAGGCATGCAGTTGAAGCTATGCACTCAAATAGGAAGAGCAGTTAAGGCCCCTAGCAAACAGTGATCCAAACAAAATGTTGCAGCAGAAAATTGACTTCCCTAATCTTCCTTCGGTCAGTGGTAGGCGTGGACAGACTGTTCAGGCCTAAATCGAAGGAGGTAGTATAAGGCGAGTCTGGGTACAGTAAAACACAATTATAACAGCTACAATAAAGATGTGCATGTCCATCTATACAAATATAGGCTGCAAACAGTGCTTAATTTGAGCCGGTGGTTTCCAGTGCTCAGCACCGCCACTTAATTGTCAACACCAGCTCCTATGACAGTCTGCCACATGGTGGTGCTGTTTGTATAATTTAGAGATGAGCAGAACAACAGTTGTTCATTAATTCAATCTACATTAAAGGGGACTAATACCTTCCGCCCAAGACGCTCTTATAGCTTTGGGGGCCTGAAACAGTTTGAATTGTCACACTTGTAGGAGTGTGGTAGTTTGTAGTTGTGTAAGTACTGTTGATGGCAGCGCTGGCAGGGGCATTGGCTGGTGCAAGCTACAGTGCTCCTGATGAGGGATTAATTTACAAATTAATCACTGGCTGCCAATGTACAAAAAACCCTACATAATAAAACTCTAATTGCATATTCTTAATAAAGAAATATAGCACCGATGCCCAGCAATCCCAGAAATTAACTATTCAAAAATTGAGCAGAGTTCTGATGGTCTCAAAGCTTTTGGAACACACCTTTCATGTTCACAAAGCTTGTCAAATGAGACACAAACGTAACACAATATGCAATCAGCAGTGCAGTCACCAAGATTTCGCACACAAGTACTGTTGGCCATCACAATTGATGAGCAACACAGAATGATGAAATAGAGGAATATTGCAATAATCCCCCCAAAATGATTACTTTGTCGACAGATGATAATGGTTAAGCTTAATGACCCACATAGAACACACTGTTTTCGTGACCCTAGAGGCTCATGAACACCAAAACAGCACAAAGAACACAGAAAAGCAACAGTAATTCCAGTTACGATATACACTGTATCTGCAAATAAAAGGGGCAGTGACTCAGAGTTAACATCTCAGACAGATAAGCCACCTCCGGGTGTAGGGAGAATAAAGGCTTGTATGCTTCCCACTTTGGATGCATCTGCAGCAACAGGGTCCACGCAGTCCCAGATCCAAAAGATGATCAGTGGACTGAAAGGAAGCTCCGGCTCATTTTCCAAAACGTCCACGGCCAATCAGTGTCCAGTACAGTCAAAATGGTCAGTAATTCAGCTCAAACTGGGTCAGATTTTCCCTCCTTGTGGCTGCATTCCAGTTCATAGTTTTTCGCCCAACATGCCACTCCAGAGAGAGGCTCAACTTATGCAAATTAGTATTGGCCCTGCCCCTCTTAGAAAGAGTCCACCCCGATCTGCCAGGCGAGGCTCTCTCCAGAAGGGAATAAAGCAACCACAGACTGGTTTTGGGCTATTTGGGCCTCGTTAGTATGATGAAGATTGCGTCTTACTGCACAGTGAGCTCAAGACCCACATCTAAGCATACCCATCACCAGCCCATACTTGTGCAGAGGCGGCCAAGAAGGGCGTTCCCAAGATACTGTAGGGAAGCAAGACCAATTTAGGGTATCCCTCTCAAAGCTCTGAGCAACCACAATTTGCAGTTTGAAGTGTCCCTAGGGGCCCAGGGGCCTCATACACTGAAAACGAAACAATATTCATCTTTCAGGGACAAAGGCGGTGGCAGAGCTGCAGTATATCAGGAATTAGCCTCCTAAAAATATGGTTTTAAATATTTATGTATTGTAGCCTTTCTTCCTTTTTGCATCACACAATCAGGTACAAATGAAAAGGCGTGCATGTGGGGGGGTCATCTGACCTGACAGAAGCAGTCACTGCGATTCAGTAATGTCTGAATTTAGTTATTTTGCAATCACCCAGTGACTAGAAGAGAAGGGGCATTTTTTGGATCTTCTACCCTAGTAGGGGCTTCACAGCATGGTTAGATATTGTCATCATTTGAGCAAGAACAGAGCGCTCACTGCTCACTTTGAGTAGATCAACTTCTGAAAGATGTAGCCATTGCCATGGCTAACACATTCAGGTTGTATCTCTGATAAATGTCGTTCTAAAGCCACAAAGGTAAGTAATGACATCCATCTCAAATCTAACAAAATAGTCAATGCATACATTTATGCTGCAAAAAGTACTGCATGTCAATTCCTAATTACTGAGTTCCTGGAGTACTTTTTTTTCCAGTTTTACAGGTCATACAGTGACCTAAATACTTGCTGCCGATATCTGCTATCATCTGCAGGCCACAAGTTTGAAGTCAAGTAATACAACTTAGTTTTTCATACTTCTTATGTGTGTAATCCGAGCATCATTCTGGGTATTAATATCACAGTTATTTTATTACTTAGAGTACTTACAACCAGCAACTATGGCAAGAATCGCTGAATATACCAGCAGACACTCCGTAATGTTTAAGTATTAGCCATCAGAGTAAATCTTCAACCTGGGACAAGGCCCTGTTCTTGACTGCTTTTCAGGCAAAAGGTTGGTGAACACCTGCAAACTATTTAATTTGTGTGTATTCAGAAATATCGTGCATATTAGTTCCACTCTCTAAACGTGCGTAAGTTATTTCTGTACAAAATAAGTGCCTTCCATGGTGGGAAAGAAAAGGATGAAACGTTTCCTGTGGAGAAAACTATTTCAAAGAATAATCGGCTTTTTCATATTTCCCACTATTCACACTTCTGTCATTATGTGCCATGCAGTGAATCCACTGGAGTATTCATTGACTACTAAAGGCATTACTAGAACTCCATGGAGTTTTATGAGTCACGAAAAATGCATAAACACACATTTTTGGCGTGGCAACATGTATTCATTTTTTGGAAAATGAGTCCCATATTAATTTGTTAGTAAGAAAATGTAAGTTTATTCCATCTACATTTTGGAACTAGTTTTCTGCTTCGAATGCAATCAGTTGGTTCCTGTTGATATATTTTCAAACAATGGAACTTCCCTTTGCTTTTCAGCTGGGCATGGTTAATCTAATGGCCACAACTGGATTCAGGAGAAACCATTTACAACCTGCAAAATAGAACTTCCACCAGGGTCAGTACTAGATTTTATCAAAGTTTTTTTTTCAGTTGGAGTACAGTATATTTGTTAAATAAACACCTTCGTTTTAATCATTTATAAGTTTTAAACTATATGGGATTTAGAAGATACAAATTTGCACTTGCAAACTGAGTTACTCACAGGTACAATTACAGGGGCTGCTTCTGGGTGTTCTAGGGCAGTGGACACCTAGAAATGGTGGGGAACCCCTATACACACTCACAGGATTGTGGGTATTCACAAAACTTTTGCAAGCAGTTTGAGACACCAAGAGCAGTTGGAGATTTACTGAAACCACGATCAAGAGTAAATACGTTTTCCAGGTTGGAAAGAAGAGAGAACCCTTCCAAAATTGATGATGGTGACGGTGTAGGAGGAAGCATTTTCATCCCAGAAGAAACAATAAATTAGGAAGTGCAAATGCCCTTATGCAGAACATTAATCCTATTCAGAATTGTGCACCATCTTAGAAGAAAAAAAAATGAAGTTGGCACTGCTACCACTATACTGTCATGGCAAGTACCTACATTTAAGTAGATTTACTGTTCGTAACTGCACATGTACATATATTGAAAATATTTATACCATCGACAATGCATGCGTGATTTTAATAATGAAAAATCAATGCTTATCTATATATATTTATATTAAATATAGTGATAGAGCATATCCTGCACTGAATATTGTTGCAAGACGATATTAAATACTTAATATTACAGTTAAACATCTTTATTTTGTACAGGAACATGCCCCTATGCAATGGACAATGTCACCTTTTTGACCTGGTTCATGCTATTTAAAACTTCTTATCAATAAAGAGATTTCCAAACGTGTGAATATTAATGCATGCGAGTACTCCCAGGAAACCGAGTCACAGCTTAGCAGGACTGCTCCTGAAATACTTGGTGCATTTCAAAAAGGCTGAAATGTGCTCCAAACCGAGGCGTAACCAAGACATCTCCACTTATTGTCCCAGGGGTTCCTGTTCTGTGGCTGCTCTCAGGCATGTCCCGAGCTGCACACATTCCAGAGCGCCTTTCTTCCGTCTCTGTTTAAAATATTCTAAAAGCATGCTAATCCGCTGACATCCTAATCATTGACCCTTCGTGGGTGGACTGACATTTTCTTGGACACAGCAATGAGAATGGAAGTAGCAAATTGCACTCAGCACAATCTCCAGTCGATTTATTAATTCATTCGTCCCCCTCCCGCCATACGCCATTTCCCGAGGCACAGGCGCACCAGCCACCAGGTCACTTCCGTCTGACCTCTGACCTGCACTGCTCAGAGCAGGAACTGGAAGGCGGCAGCAATCTCCCTACTAGGGATATAATGAGAAACGCAAGTTTGAACTTATCTTTCAGAGTTTTCAGACATATTTGTAAATGTCGCATAGCTCTCTCCGGGGAGAGCTTGTTCAACTGTGTACTGTGCGCACAGTTCACGAGAGGGACTGCAAATATTGCGTGTCTTGTTTACTTTTCAGTGAAGCCAATACGAGTTCTCAGAAGCTAAAATAATCGAATTCTTATCTGAAATGTTTGTGTAATAATATACCTGAACGCCCATTAGTAGTGCTTCATAAAAGTCAACTTATGTCTCGCAAATGTACTTACTCCCACAACGATGCGTAATTTAGACGTAAATAAAATGAGCCCAGTGCAAAAACAAAACATAATATGCGCGTTTGTAAGTATGAGATGCATTTACTTTCTTAAATGCCTTTAATAAATTAATCACCCCGAGTGGGACGGGTATGCCCAGACGTGGGTCCCGTGCTCCATGCCACTGGAGTCAAGCGATCCTGGCTGATGGGTGAAACTCCGAAACCGGTCCTAGGATGCTTGTTTCCAGTCCAGGGAGGACCTGGCCTACCAGTTTGGGCTGAACTGTTCCCATTGGGCGCAGGGTCAAGAGTGATTTGCATATGGCTGGGTTCAAACTGAAATGGCATGGGGAGCAACCAAACGACGGATTTAGGCCCAGATCTCTGTACTGGGGTGAATGTATGACATTGTTCTACATTCTGTCCATCAATTGTTCTTTTGCATTTAATAAATTAATGGCATTCAAAAAGTCAAGAGATCTTGTTATTTTCCTTACCTTTAAGAACTGTCTATATAATTATTGAAACACATACATTGGCAATTTTCAGTAAATGGGCAAATTTCAATAGCTGTGATGTCTTGTTGGTGTTAACCAATCATCAGTTTAAACCTTTATTTTAAATTTTAATTGGAACTATGATCTACTACTGAATTAAAGATTTAAGTATATTGGCTGAGCGTGGTTTCGCATACCAAAGGAGACTTTAGTGTGAGGGCATATTTCACAAATTCCTACCAGAAAATACACACAGAAGGGGCATGCAGCCTATTAATGTGGCTTCTTTTTATGAAAAGCTGTTAGAAGAAATACACAAGAAGATGGAGTCACTATATTTCCTTAATTCACCTACATTTCCTCAGGATGAAGTAATGGTTCGCCTTCATTCTCATTTTTTCCAAAAACCTACCATGGGAAAAATCAACATCTTTACCATTCTGCAGGACAGGTCTGTAGGTTATAACAAGATCCAATGGGATCACTGTGATTCATTCTATTAACAGTCTTCAGACAAAGGTACCGCCTACCAAATAATACCTCCTGCCAGTTAATGCAGTCAAACCATCTTAATCAACTATGCTACAATACTTTCCAGCAGCGCCAGTAACCTCCCCTGAATAGAATAAAATCCTTTGCAAGTTGCTTTATCTTGCTGGGAAAATATAACTTCAACTGAAATATTAGGGCCTTCTGCAAAACTTCAAACGAGGTAATCAAATGCTGAAAAAGGGGTACAGAAATAAACACTGTAGAGTTCGGAAGTACTCTTCAGTGTGCAAACCTTTCCCTCTTTCTAAAATATATTTGATGTTGTAGAAGAAACTTATAAATATTAAGCACATAGCATTGTTCAAAACCAGCCACTTGCATGTACGTTTGAATGGCTGGTGCTGGGTATTTCAGGCTGCAGTCCCTTCAGCTTCCATCCTTGATCCAAGAATGGATAAATATTTCCCAAAAGGGGTGCATGGATGGTCTGATGGTATGGGTTCACCTTTCTCTTTCTGCAATTCATTTATTTTCACACAGTGACTTCAGTACTTCTTTTATAAGTGTCAGTAATCTTGTGAATGGAAAAATACATGCTCCAAATAAGTGATCGCCTTAACAGACACAATGCCTATACCCTCAGTATTAAACCACGCACCCGTCCATTTCCTAACCCAAACAAGATTTTCATATGCCTATAATCGCTTCAGGTCAGTAGTGCTGGATTCCATTTATTTTAAACCTTAATTCCAGAAAGATTATAGGTAATTTGGTATAACCCTGAGCCTCTCCGGCGATTCAATAAAACATTAATCAAATGTGATGGATACTAGTAATATACTGTCATAGTTTTTACTTGGCATTAATCAATACATGGTCTCGGCGCCTCACCACGTTTCATTGGTGGATGTACTGCTACTTATATAGCGCAAACCTAGCTTCAAAGCAATGTAGTGCTGTACATTACATGCGGGGTGTTGGGAAACGATCTTAGATTCTGTACATCAAACTGGGATTACACATATACATTTCACACATTGCATTTTTTAGGCCCAGGGAGATTAAGTGGTACAGCCGAGTGCCGAGTCCGGGATTCGATCTTTGGCCCCCAGGTCGGAAGCTCGAAACATTAGGCCACATCTCCTCCCATTGTGTGGGAGAATCATCTGAGATGTTCATTAATTGAAAAATACATTCTTTAAATGCTCATTAACATTACCATAAAACGTTCTTCTTCATAAGATGCATGTACTTTCCCAAATGTGATCTTGGATGCCAGGAACCAGTGTAGCAGGATACCACCATTATTTCCCAGGAGGTTATAAACTGTCTTCATCTTTAGCATTGACACACTTAGGAATGCTGTATACTGCTCTGGGAACTTTTACAAATTTGCAGGCAGAATAATATGAGGGCCCAAGTCACAAAGGAACTTTTTTGCAACCAAAATTCCACTTCCTTCTCCACACCTGCCCATGTGGAGAAATCTGTAGTAGTAAATCAAAGTAAATGCAGTAATCCAGGGTAAAGTTTTAAAAGCTTTATTGGAGAGACAGCAGTGTACCTGTGTTCAGTCCATGCAGTCAACTCCCCAGTGTCCCACAATTCTACATCCAGAACACAGGCAGAGAAACTGGCATAAGAAAAATAACAGGGGTCTTAAAGTGCACCCATCCAAAACTATCTGAGTGCACAACACATGTAACCCTTTACAAAACACATAAAGAGGAACACACCACAAAACAGGAACAGGAAGACAGGAACACTATAGAGACACTACACAAAATGTACAAATTTACTAGGAGGCCTTCTGACACGACTACTAAGTTTGATCCTTGAAGCTACACTATCCAGCGGATCCTTTTAATGAACATCTTCGACACCGTCTCATGCTTTCTCCACCTTTACACTTAGCCACCCTCCTGACATTCCATACTTTTCCATCTTGAGGAACCACACTGTTTCTGTTGACCTTAACCACTTTCATAGCTTTACCAAATTTAGGCTCACTTTTGGACAAAACTCCTGGTTTGCGTATCCTGACTCAGTCTCCTACAACAAAATCAGGAACTTTAGTCTTCTACTTGGCATCATAAGCATGTTTAACCTATTCCTGCTTCTCTTCCACTCTCAGCAATACCTCTTCTCTCACCTTTCCTCCAACCTTATCTAACTGCTTACTCTTGAACCACCAGGGACGCAGTTTAGATACAGGATCTCTCCCTTTAAGGATTTTAAATGGGCTAACCTCTGTAGTGGTATGAGGTGTGATGCAGTATGACCACAAGTTCTCTGTTAGTTTGTCTTTCCACTCTCCGCCAAAATAATGTGCCCACAAAATACTCTTCTTCAACACACAGTTGAACCGATCCACTTGACCATTACCACGAGGTTCATACAGTGCAGTGGTAAAGTGACGACTGTTGCAAGATGTAAGAAAATTACTAATTTCCTGTGACTTTAATTGCACACCATTGTCCGTGATGAGACCCTCAGGATAACCTTCCCTTGCAAAGAGTTCTTTGAAAAATTCAATAACTGAAGCAGTAGTAACATGAGACACAAACTTGATCTCTAGCCACTTTGAGTGGTTATTTACCACCACCATTGCAAACCTACACTCATGGGGCAGAAAATTGAAAGGAGCTGAGATATCAAAACCTATTTTCTGCTAGGGAAACTCAGGCCACTCAACAGGAAACAAAGGAGCTGGCACCACTTTGAGCATCTTCTCATTGTTAGCGCACACTCCACACTCTTGCACTACTCTGTACACAAGTCTATCTAACCTGGCCACCAAAAGGTAGCCCTGATCAACCTCTTCATAGATGACATTCCTAAATGTCCTTCATGACCTATCGGCAAAATGCGATCACGTAAACCAACAGGTGGTATGCACTTTCCACCCTTGAACAACATTTTTCCTTCCACTTCCAGCTCCTCGTGTACCCTCAAATAAGGATACAACTCTGCTGGAATCTCCCGTCTTTTAGGCCAACCTTCTTTAACACACAACAACACTTCTTTTAGGAATTGATCCTCTTCCACATCAACTTTCCACATATCCTCATCAACACCCCCAAAATCCTTGGGCATGACATCAGCAACACTGTCTATAACGTCTGTGTCTCCTTCTTCCTTACTCTCCTCCCTGCTGTCACATGGAAACCTCGACAAACAATCTGCTGTATCATTTTTCCTCCTAGGTACATGTTCCATTTTTAGTTATACTCTTGAAGCCTAGACATCAACCTAGCAACGCGTGCAGTAGCACAACTTCCCCCACCAGGAGACAAGACCCCCACCAACAGTTTGTGATCAGTCTTCAGGGTAAAATGAAAACCCCACAGATAATTACGGAAATGCTTCACTGCCCACACAAACAAGAGAGGCTCCTTTTCTATTACTGAATACGTCCTCTCTGCCTCACTAAGGGTGCGTGAAGCAAATGCTACATTTCACTCTTCACCTCCACACTTCTGTGACAGAACACTCCCCACCCCATAAAGACTGGTATACACAGTAA
The DNA here is from genome assembly GCA_963921515.1 of Calotriton arnoldi. Taxonomy (NCBI): domain Eukaryota; kingdom Metazoa; phylum Chordata; class Amphibia; order Caudata; family Salamandridae; genus Calotriton; species Calotriton arnoldi. The sequence continues at coordinate 1,175,544 of CAWUFW010001319.1, read as the reverse complement.
TTATGCATTCTTTGTTCATACAGAAAGGCTTTAGAGTAGATGCTCCTACAATTTCAGATTTCACTAAATCAATTGCATGCTCCTGTCTATCAGACCACATAAATTCCTCTGTGTTAGCTCTCTTAGAGGTTCCATTTTTGTCGCAAAATCCTTAATAAACTTGCTGTAGTACTCGCAGAGACCAACAAATGAGAGCAACTTTTCTTTGTTGTCAGGTGCAGGGGCATTGACAATGGCATCTACCAACGACTGCTTCGGTACCACCCCTTCCTGATACAACGTATGTCCCAAATATTCCCCTAATTCTTTAAATAACTTGCATTTGCCTTCCTTCAATATAAATCTCTGCTTACTCAACTCTGCACAAACCTGTTGTAAATGCGCCAAATGTTCTTGCTTATTTAAAAAAAAAAAATTAAAATGTCATCTTGAAAACACTTGACAAATGATTCCATTCTCCTGAAATTTTGAAATGTCGCTCACTGGAAAACGGATGACGCTGATGTTAGGCCAAATGGCATCCTCTTGAACTGGTATAAACCTTGAGGAGTAATGAAAGCGTCTACACTGAATTCAATTTGGTGATAAACTGAACAGAAGTGCAGCGTAGAAAACACTGCTGCCTCCTCCAACATACTAACCACCTCATTGATGTTGGGTAGAGTATGGCAGTCCACCACCATTTTCCATTTAATGCTGTAAGGTCAATGCATAATCTCAAAGTTTTATCTGCCTTGTGGGCCAAAACTATGGGAGATACCCATTCAGAAGATTCTACCTCTTCCATAATTCCTGTGGCCAACATCTCTTTAAGAGTACTACTAAGCTCCTCTCTCACCTTAATGGGTACCCCTCTCAGTTTTTGTTTCACCAGTATAGCCCCTCTTTTGAGCTTAATATGATGAGAATAACCTTGTAGCGTGCCCAACTTTCCTGCAAATACATCAGGAAATTGTGAAATGAACCAGGCACAATCCTCTGGGTCACCAACCACTAGTACAGGTTCCTTACTGCGAGGATTTAAAATGATGCCCAGCTTCCACTGATCCTTCCATCCCAAAACATTCACACATTTTCTGGCAACTTATAAATTAATATGAGCTGCCCTACCCTTGAACATAACATCCACCTCCATAAATCCTCTCATTTCAATGGTAGACCCATCATAACTTTGCTCCATTATGTCAGAGTCTTTCAGTTCACTCGAAGTTCTAATATCACAAAACGTCTGCAGAAAATACTCCTCTGCGATCATAGTCAAAGGAGACCCCGAGTCCACCATAAGCTCCAACTCCCACCTAAGCACTTGCACTGTGCATTTGGGAGGTTTAGGAGCTTCTCCCTCCCACTTCTGATTATTCAAAGATAAAAACAATTCCCTTCTCCATGTCACTATCTGAAACACACACACACACACACTCTCTCTCTTCTCTCTCTCTCTCCCACAGTTCCCTGCAAGGTGCGCACCTGGGCGGCCGCGCATTCTCTCATTAACCTCCGCGCAGGGGGCCTGCACGAGCGCGCATTACAAAGAACCTTTCTGATGAGCAACAGAAGCACCCTGTAAATGGCAAATAAAGACGTGAAAAGAAAACAAAAGCAAAAGCTAAGTGAAAGCTCTTGCTTCAAGTGAGAAGCTGATTTCTGTCGAACATGGCAGGACTGGGCTTTGTATTGGTAATTTAAGTTAATGTAAGGAATGTGTGCATAACAGTGAGTGTCTATCTGAGGGAAGAAACCGTGATTAAATGCACCACAATCTATTGTTCAGTCTAACCATTTTGAAATTAGTGCATACACCTTTTCCCTTTCTTCTCTCGAAAGTTGATTTTCCACGTGCACTTTGTTTTAAATATTGCTGTTCCTCTTCATGTTTTCTCATTCTTGTCTTTATGTTCAGACTCGCGTTTTTCTTGTCTGTGCAAAGCGATTTTATAGCCATTAGGCCTATTTGGCAGTATACAAAAATAAATAAAACCATTCACTTTTTTGACCAAATGCGGTTTTAAACCATGTCCAGCTAATATCAGTTCTTCATCTGGAAACTATATTTAGCTAATTTGAAATATAGGTTTAAAAGTTATGGTACCGTTTTCAGTGCTGCAACAAATAATGTGTACATATTTTAACAGTGCTCCACTCTCTATCTGTCTATTTTTTATGTATTTGAGAAGGAGAGGGTTTTAGTTATTTATTATGGTTAACTAGCACTCTTATAGCACTCAGTCTTGCCACTCGCATTGCAATGCTAGACCGTCAAGGAGATGACTTTCCACGTTTCCATCTCACACCGGAATCTGATTTGTTTTTATGCGGATGAGTGAGTGTACGTTTATAATACGTTTTGAACACTGGGCAGTGGCCTAGACTACAGAGTTGTACTAAAATGTTAATGTATCTCCTTAGTTGTTAGGAAGGCAAATGACCCAGTAAATATGTGTGATTGATAGTGGACTTTGCGAGTGTTTTGGATTCAAAGTATGACAGAGTTATATCTAAGCTAAAAATGGAATGAAATAAGATAGGAAGTGAAGGAGAGCGAGGGCCTGAAATTGCACACCCACTAACAATATTTTGCACAGAGTGTGGGAATTAGCAGATGCATATTTTGCACCCACATCTTAGTTGCAGACCTCTGAATAAGCAATACATACATTACATGCACATTTCACGTTTTTATGCAGTCCATGATGCACAAATGGGTATTTTACTCTATTTACCCCCCGATTTCTGCTGGGATTTACCTGGTGAAAATCCAGAGGGAAAACCTCTTGAATGATACTACAAATTTAGGTATAAGTGAAATTTTTATACCTGAAGTAAAATTAGCGGCCCAATTATATTCAGTGCCCAAGTGTACCAGTTAGTAAAACAGGAAAAGCAAGTATGAAAGAGTAAGAGTCAGTGGCGGCTCCTCCGCTAAGGCGGAGAAGCATCGTCCCACTGCTTTTAGGCAATGTGACGAAAGGAAAAATAAAATGATAATAACTTGTTGTCCTTATAATTTTATTGTTTCCAGCTGCTTTGCGGGCGGGCGGGGCTCCTTTGCTCTCAGGGCAGGCGAGGAGTGGTTTGCCCACTCTAAGTGTGCATGAATGCTTGGTGGCCCTCTTGGGCTGGCCAAACATTCATGCGCACTTTGCATGTTCTCCCCCGCAGGCTGCATTACAGCCTGCATGGAGAACATGCCCAGGCCCTCAGTCCCTGGCTGAGCGCCGAACCCCGGCGCTCAGACTAATCACTAGCGCTGCATTGCAGCGTTGTGATTGGTCAGTGGAGCCTGGGTGCTTACCAATCACAAAGTTGCAATGCAGCGTTGTTATTGATCAGGGGAGCCTGGGTGTGCTTCCTTGTTGCTGTTCGGCCCGAGTCTGACAGAAGAGAGACGGAGGTCAGTGTTTTTTTTTTTACATTCCCCTTCCTCCTTCTGCCCCCACCTCCTGCCCCGCCACCACTGATCCCCGCTGGCCGCCACTGGTAAAAGTGTTTATTGTAAGTTAGAAAGTGAGCAAGAGAGATATAAAATAAGTGAAAGCGTTAGTTTGATTGAGTGATAGAGAACATATCTGAGAGAGTGTAAGAGCACAGGTGGCTCTCAACAATGTAAACAGAAGAATCCAGGTTTTGAACTGTGGCAATAACATGGGCACATATGTGGCTATGGCTAAGTTTACATGCTGGAGATGGCTGCCCACAGAGACTTGTTTGGTAAAGAAGTAACTGAAGTGTTGGAACTATGTGGCAAAAGCTTGTTGACACATTATCTCTGATTTGCATATTTCGATTAGATATTCATAAGCTTATTATGTTAGATATTTACACATAACTCTGCTGACAGCTTGTTTCTCTGCACTGTTCTTGGGGCAAAATAACTTTAAAGTGCGAAGAAATTCTGATTGACTTATTCTGTGGCAGGGTAATACTGATGGATGTATTCTCCTGCCACATGAATTCTGATGGACTTTTTCTGTCATAGTACATTAGATAGCCATTACATTTCATGTCATGGCATACATGATGGAATGCAATTTCTCTTGCTATAAGACATGGCTTCATTTCCCAGATTTGTATGGTTAATCGTGTGCTACTAAAAAGTTCTACCATGCACCTGAGCAGCATCTGGCACTCTACAAATAAATCAAACACACAAAAGCCAATGGGAATATGCATGCAATAAGTCTAACCACTGGCAAGCGCTCGGGGTAGCATTCCAACCCATCGTTCCTTTTCCCCACCATTCCACCTCAGACTAGACCCAGCCATATGTAAGTCAGACTTGACCCTGCTCCAATAGGAATCCAGCCCGAACTGCCAAGCAAGGTCCTGTCTGAACCAGTACACAAGCAACCCAGGACCGGTTTCTCCTGTTTTGCTGCTCTACAGTCTGGTGTAACTTGATTCCAGTGGCACAGTGAGCAAGGGACCCACGTCTGGAAATACCCTGGACCACTTAGGACATCTCATCAAACACACAAAAGGTGATGGGAGGATGCTTGCAATATGGCAAACCACTAGCAATCGCTCGGGTAGCATTCCAACTCCTCATTCTTTTCCCCACAATGCCTAGACCCAACCATATGCAAATCAGTCTTGACTCTGTTCCAGATTGAACAATCCAGCCCGAACTGCCAAGTCTGGTCCTCTCTAAACTGGACAACAAGCAACCCAAGACTGGTTTTGTGTGTTTGACTCTATAAATAAATGACAACGTACATAAAGAAATTTTCTTCCTCAGAACAATAAATCTTCTGGGTGTGCTGCAGATCATGAAATACTGGAATATTTTCAGAAACTACCACCTGACCCAGACTTTTCTGTAAAACCTGTTGCTTTTAGCAAAACAAATAATAGTTAAATATTTACCTTTCAGACCATTTAAAAAAAAAAAATGAAACAGGTTGCCCCCATCAACCTTAAGTGTAGCAAGCTTATTTGCATTCGCATTGTGGTTCCTGTAGAGTTTCATTTTCGCACACAGCTCAGAAAAGAATGCACACAGGCTCTGTGCTGCCGCACACCAAGAGAAATAATTAGAGGGAACATTGCTCTTAACACACGCTGCTTCCTTCGCAGTCCCAGCCTTACTATTGGACAGAGAAACAACTTTCTTCCTTCACTCCTACACATACGAAAAATGTCCTTTACGCCCACAATTGCTACACTCTTTCCCTATGGCTGGACGGTGAGGTGTTGAAGCCAAATCGTTGGAGCTACCAGATCTATAACAAGTTAAAGTTTTGTCATACCTCTTCCTCAGTGGCACACTCTTGTGGTCCGAATTGTCCATCACAGGTCATACCTCATCAGTAGACTTCACATTCTTCACAGCACTATCCTCCATGGATTTCATCCAAATTTCCGACTGTTCTATGGCTTTAGCTGTGGTGACAGTGTCCTGTAAATTTGGATTCTCCATAACCCACAGTCGCTCTTGTACTTTTTTATTCTCAAAATTCACTATAATCTGATCCCTTATCATTTCATCAGTGCTAGCTCCAGAACTACAGTGTAATGCAAGACCAAGTAATGCGGATAGAAAATCCTCAGATGACTCCCCTTCCTGTTGAGTTCCAGTGTAAAACTTAAATCTGTTAAGTGCCAAACTAGAGGAAGGCTTAAACCTAAGTTTCATCCTTAACAAAGCTTCAACAAAAACATTATTTTTCACTTCTCCTTGAGGAGGAACTGACAGTAAATTTCTGAAGACTAACTGGCCTTCTGACCCCAACAATTGAGCAGTATAATCTTCTTCCTCTCTGCACCCATCCTTCACCATCAATGGCCTTCATATAAGTTAGGAACTCCTCCTTCCATCTTGCCCAAGGTAAAGGAGTGTCGTGTGTTTTCTGCGTAGCTCATTGTAGTTTTCCCTGTGTATGCCTAGCTGTGCACGTTGTAGACCTCATTGTTCTGCACACGTTACTATATAAACACAATGACTTTTGTTCCACATTATACTTTCACACGGAACCTGCATATGTTTTTGCGTTCTGATTCTTTCCTGGGATTTAGTCTGAGCACCACCGAGGTGCTCAGACTAAAGATCAAACAACAATGTCCCTTGTTATTCTTTCTGGCCAGGCACTAGCACGTAGACATAACGCAATAATGCAACTGTTGTTTATGTGCATACATGTCCTAGCTTTAGTCCTAGGATTTAGCTTGCTTTTGTGCCACATTATACTTTCACATGGAACCTGCATATGTTTTTGCGTTCTGTGTTTTTCCTGGAGTTTAGTCTGAGCATCACCGAGGTGCTCAGACTAAAGGTCAAACAAAAATGTCCCTTGTTATTCTTTCTGGCCAGGCACTAGCACCTAGACATAACATAAGAATGCAGCTGTTGTTTATGTACATACATGTCCTATCATATAGATGAGTACATGAGCCACAAACTGACACATGGAACAAGAATTCTGAGACGAGAACACTGCGTCTGCTGAGATGTAGAGAGTTCCTCTGTGTATGCTAAGGTACGGGGTCTGTTGATAATCCCAGAGATCTTTTATATAATCATTTAGCTTTACTCGCAGGGGAGGGGGATTAGGTTACACTGTCTTATAAAATGACAGCACCTTTCATGGTCTATGGATTATTTACCATATTAACAGTAATAATATTATGCCTTTGTTTTCTAATTGCATTTGTCACCCCGAGTGGGACGGGTATGCCCAGACGTGGGTCCCGTGCTCTCCATGCCACTGGAGTCAAGCTATCCTGGCTGAAGAGGGGTGAAACCCCGAAACCGGTCCTAGGGTGCTTGTTTCCAGTCCAGGGAGGACTTGGCTTGGCAGTTCGGGCTGGACTGTTCCCATGAGGCACAGGGTCAAGACTGATTTGCATATGGCTGGGTTCAAACTGGAATGGCATGGTGAGCAAAAAGACGATGGATTTAGGCCCAGATCTCTGTACTGGGGTGAATGTATGACATTGTTCTGCATTCTGTCCATCAACTGTTGTTTTTGCATTTGTCACCCCGAGTGGGACGGGTATGCCCAGATGTGGGTCCCGTGCTCTCCATGCCACTGGAGTCAAGCTATCCTGGCTGAAGAGGGGTGAAACCCCGAAACCGGTCCTAGGATGCTTGTTTCCAGTCCAGGGAGGACTTGGCTTGGCAGTTCGGGCTGGGCTGTTCCCATGAGGCACAGGGTCAAGACTGATTTGCATATGGCTGGGTTCAAACTGGAATGGCATGGTGAGCAAAAAAACGATGGATTTAGGCCCAGATCTCTGTACTGGGGTGAATGTATGACATTGTTCTGCATTCTGTCCATCAACTGTTGTTTTTGCATTTGTCACCCCCGAGTGGGACGGGTATGCCCAGACGTGGGTCCCGTGCACTCCATGCCACTGGAGTCAAGCTATCCTGGCTGAAGAGGGGTGAAACCCCGAAACCGGTCCTAGGATGCTTGTTTCCAGTCCAGGGAGGACTTGGCTTGGCAGTTCGGGCTGGACTGTTCCCATGAGGCACAGGGTCAAGACTGATTTGCATATGGCTTGGTTCAAACTGGAATGGCATGGTGAGCAAAAAAACGATGGATTTAGGCCCAGATCTCTGTATTGGGGTGAATGTATGACATTGTTCTGCATTCTGTCCATCAACTGTTGTTTTTGCATTTGTCACCCCGAGTGGGATGGGTATGCCCAGACATGGGTCCTGTGCTCTCCATGCCACTGGAGTCAAGCTATCCTGGCTGAAGAGGGGTGAAACCCCGAAACCGGTCCTAGGATGCTTGTTTCCAGTCCAGGGAGGACTTGGCTTGGCAGTTCGGGCTGGACTGTTCCCATGAGGCACAGGGTCAAGACTGATTTGCATATGGCTGGGTTCAAACTGGAATGGCATGGTGAGCAAAAAACGATGGATTTAGGCCCAGATCTCTGTACTGGGGTGAATGTATGACATTGTTCTGCATTCTGTCCATCAACTGTTGTTTTTGCATTTGTCACCCCGAGTGGGACGGGTATGCCCAGACGTGGGTCCCGTGCTCTCCATGCCCCTGGAGTCAAGCTATCCTGGCTGAAGAGGGGTGAAACCCCGAAACCGGTCCTAGGATGCTTGTTTCCAGTCCAGGGAGGACTTGGCTTGGCAGTTCGGGCTGGACTGTTCCCATGAGGCACAGGGTCAAGACTGATTTGCATATGGCTGGGTTCAAACTGGAATGGCATGGTGAACAAAAAAACGATGGATTTAGGCCCAGATCTCTGTACTGGGGTGAATGTATGACATTGTTCTGCATTCTGTCCATCAACTGTTGTTTTTGCATTTGTCACCCCGAGTGGGACGGGTATGCCCAGACGTGGGTCCAGTGCTCTCCATGCCACTGGAGTCAAGCTATCCTGGCTGAAGAGGGGTGAAACCCCGAAACCGGTCCTAGGATGCTTGTTTCCAGTCCAGGGAGGACTTAGCTTGGCAGTTCGGGCTGGACTGTTCCCATGAGGCACAGGGTCAAGACTGATTTGCATATGACTGGGTTCAAACTGGAATGGCATGGTGAGCAAAAAAACGATGGATTTAGGCCCAGATCTCTGTACTGGGGTGAATGTATGACATTGTTCTGCATTCTGTCCATCAACTGTTGTTTTTGCATTTGTTTTCTAATTGTGGCACGTATACTGCATTTCAGAGCATGACAGTTTAATAAATATTAAAAACTTCCTTCATGTCTCTTGTTTATCTTATTGTGGACAAGTACGAGTGAGGGAGCGAAAGGGTGTGTCCTGTCACTGCGATCCCCGAGAGGGTCAAGAGTGTTGTGTTCAGGGGGTGCCAATTCACTTCTTCTTCTGGTATGGTTAGGAGGGCAAGTGAAGCACTTAGCTAGTCGGACTCGGGCTCATGGATACTGAGGTAGTATGATGACTCAGTCCCTAAATTCTGACGTTCCATTGTCACAAGCATAGTTCTGTTCTAGAGCAGAATCCCTGCAACAGGAGGGTCTCCTTTATTTTGTAAAAACTCTGCAGGCGGTTCAAACTGCATTTTTTTACACAAACATGTACAGTAACCCTTATGGAATAACTTTCAAAGCGTTACGTAAAAATAACAACAATGCTAGTGAAACTATAACTGTTTATAGTCTGCTGAGTTCATCAGCGACATTGAAAATGATGACTAAAATGTCTTTACTGTGCACGAATTCCAAAATGCTGTGTGTATCGACATGATAAACACGGCATTAAATGGCCAAAAATTGTTTTGAATAAAGCTGTGCGCATCGGCGCTGAAACTCAGGAAACACAGACACACACAAGCCGTGTGCGTCGGCAAAGGAATAGCACAGGTGTCATGTCGTCATGCCTGTCCTAACTTGGGACCAAGGTCAGGCATGGCCGGGGGGAGGAAGGGGAGGAGCTGCGCGTCGCACGACAGTTCGCGCCTGCATAAGAAACAGTAAAGACGTGTTACCCCCGAGCCGGTGTCCGTGTGTTCTTTGGGCGCTGGGGGACACGAAACTGGCGACGAGGGTGGGATGCGGAGCCACCCCCTCCATCTCCCGCACATCTTCAAACGGAGCGCGCGCTGCCGCGAGCAAAAGCGGAGCGCCCGATGCGCGAGCAACAGACTGCGCAGGAGGGTCTAAATTCAAGGCTGAACCACGACCCCACAAGGAGACAGCAATAAAAACGGGGGTAAGCTCCATGGCAATGCACCCTGTAAAAGAAGAGTGAAGCATGTCTGCATGAGTCCCTGCCGGCGGCCATCTTAAAGTCAGGCACACTGCATTGGCTAAGCCTAGTCCTGACGCGGCGGCCATTTTAAAGTCAGGCGCCACACTGAAAACACCCCTGGAGCCTGCCAAAGCACTACCGAGCATTGCAAACGCCTTTGAGGACATTTTAAAATACCCTTGGAGCCTGCAAAAGCAACACGGAGCCCGTGCAAACGCCACTGAGGCCTACTGAAGCCATATCACGCCCGCCTTGTCGGACCCTGATTCTTCGCAGCAAGCCGTCCCTGGCCCGGCACACAATGCCCCTCCGCCTGGACCGATACCCATGGGAGTATCATATCTGCGCCCTCCTGAACCACTACCACTGACGTCCGGCAACAGCATGGGCCCTGTGTGGAAGAGCTGGCTGGAGGATTTCGAAGACTTCATGAAGGGGTCACAAGTCCATGACTCCAATCAACAACTCATAGCCCTCCGTAACCTTGTAGGCAAAGACATCGGACAAATCATTAAAGATCTGCCACCGGCCAACGGCGCATCATATGCGAGCGTGAGAGAAGCTCTGAACAAGAAGTTCCTTCACAAGCGGAACCTAGACTACGAGCGCTATACGTTCAACCTCGCATCTCAAGAGCGAGACGAACCCATGGGCGAGTTTATCTCCCGTCTCAAGCGCCTAGCTCGTCATTGTGATTTCGATCATTTCAACACAGAGGATGCGCTGCGTCTACGTATCATTGACGGATGTCAATCTGAATCACTACGCCGTCGACTACTGAAGAAGCACTACACTCTAGACGAAATAGAAGAACTTACCTGCATTAACGACCAAGCAGAAGAACACGCAAAGAAAATGGAGGCTAGCAAAACTGAAAGGAAAGAACAAGCTCTCCGTGTGCAATCACACACAGAACCGAGGCACCGTCCAGGCCGCCACATCTCGGGAAGAGCTGCGAGATCACCTCATACGAAGTCACCCCGCCGAGGGACAAATAGTAGTCACTCCCGTAGACACCCTCCACAGTGCTACCGGTGTGGCCAAGACTACCCTCACACAGGTCAATGTCCGGCCATTGGCCAACAATGCCACCGATGTGGAAAGGACAACCACTTCGAAGCCGCATTTCAAGCTCGTCGCACGGAGACAAGACAGACCAAGCGATACACAGGGTCACGTCACCACGTCAGAGCTGTACAAGGACGGAGAGACCATTCGACAAGCTCATCAAGATCCAGCACACAGTCACACAGTTCATACCGATCCCAGCGGTCAACGTCCAGAGAGTCGTCCTCCCTTACACCCATCTCACAAGACAGTGATGAATATGTATGCATGGTGGCGGATCCGGATAGACTGAAAAAGTACCCGCGACTACACATCCGAATGGGAAGTCATTCCGCCAAGTTCGTTCTCGACACAGGCGCGTCGCTCAACTACATCTGCGCCACAGAATACCAGAGTATGAATCCGAAACCGAAGCTAGAGCCAGCTGCAGTACGGGTCTACACGTGGATGTCCAGAGAACCACTACCGTGTCTAGGACAATTTCGTACCACGCTGACATACAAAGACAGGAAAATTCAAGCACAGATCCACGTGATCGAAGGCCCTGAAGCAGCAGACTGCCTCCTCAGCCTGCCAACGGCAGAACGCCTGAGGCTAGTCGAGATTCTGTACAAAGTAGACGACTCGCCAGATATTGTCAACAAATTCCCGAAGCTATTCAGCGGCCTAGGAAAGCTGGCTCACTTCAAGGTCAAGCTGCACATCAATGAGCAAGTGACGCCAGTGGCACAGCATCACAGGAAAGTGCCCTTCCACCTACAACTAGCGGTAGACGATGAACTCCAAGATCTACTGAAGGCAGATATCATAGAAAGATCGACTGGACCCACCCCATGGGTGTCGCCAGTAGTGGTTGTACCAAAGAGAGGCCAGGACAACAAAGTATGCCTATGCGTAGACATGCGAGCCCCGAACACAGCCATCGAACGGGAGCGACACCCAGGACTCCATATCAGCGATATGATCACACGCCTGAACGGGGTGACAGTCTTTTCGAAACTGGACCTCAACAAGGGGTATCATCAGCTCGAGCTACACGAACGATCACGATACATCACTACATTCACCACACATCAAGGACTTTTCAGGTATAAGCGTCTCAACTTCGGGATCTCATCTGCTGCTGAGATTTTCCAGGAGGCTGTCCGGCGAGTTATACAAGACATTCCAAACGCTTTCAATTACAGCGAGGACATCTTGGTGTTCGGAGAGACCCAAAAAGACCACGACAAAGCGCTAGACCGAGTGTGCCACGCTCTCCTCAACGCCAACCTCACCCTCAATCAGGACAAATGTGAGTTTCACAAGTCAACTCTAAAATTCTATGGACACATCTTCTCAAAAGATGGCATGAGACCTGACCCTGAAAAAGTCTCAGCACTATCGGACACCCCGCAGCCGCATGATGTCAGTGACATCCGCTCATTCCTGGGTATGGCCAGTTACTGCGCCCGCTACATCAAAGACTATGCTACCATCAGTTACCCTTTAAGAGAACTAACTCGACAAGGGCAAAGCTTTCGGTGGTCGGCCACGTGTGACCGATCCTTCAACAAAATCAAGGCAGCGGTGAGTTCAGCCATCAACCTCGCATACTTTAACCCCAAGCGGAAGACAGAAATCACAGTGGATGCCAGCCCCGTTGGGCTAGGGGCAATTCTGGCGCAATATGATGACGAAGCCGACCAACGCCACATCATCGCGTACGCCAGCCGCAGCCTCACTGACACAGAAAAAGCCTATTCCCAACCTGAAAAGGAAAGCCTGGCAGTTGTGTGGGCGTGCGAACATTTTCACCTCTTTATATATGGCAAACACTTCACACTCATCACCGACCACCAAGCGCTGACAACCATCTTCGGGAACCCCAAGGCGAAGATGCCTCCGCGAATAGAACGGTGGGGCATCCGCCTACAAGACTACACGTATACCATCATCCACAAACCAGGGAAGGCGGAGAATCCGGCGGATTACATCTCACGGCATCCCCAAGCTCTGACGCGAGTGCGACACTCTGTGGCGGAAGAATATCTCCATTTCGTCATTGACCGAGCCTGCCCACCGGCTGTCCCGCTAGAAGCCATCATTGACGCATCTGCAAAGGACGTCACACTCCAAAATATCATACATCGTGTTCGCACGGACTCATGGCGACACCTCGAAGAACCAAAGACGAGTGACACCATTAACACGCAGGAACTCATGGCATTCAAGCACGTCAAAGATGAACTCTCCATCAGCGACAATGGACTACTGCTAAGAGGTCGGAGGATTGTTATCCCCAGCCAGCTGCGACAGGGAACCGTAAACCTAGCACACGAAGGACACCGAGGGGTGGTAGCCACGAAGAAAGCGCTGCGAGAACGCGTCTGGTTCCCTTCCCTTGATCAGATGGTGGAGACCACGCTACAAGACTGCCCACACTGCCAACTAGTAGGGCGAGAAGAACCACATGCTGCCCTCCGATTGGCCCGCTGAAGTCGGGAAAATACATTATCGTCATCATGGACGAATATTCCCGATTCCCCATCGCTCATCAGATCTCTTCCACAAAAGCAACCACTGTCATACCCGTGATTGACTAAGCATTTGCCGCGTGGGGAATCCCCACAGTGGTGAAGACAGACAACGGTCCACCTTTTAATGGACAAGAATTTGCAGAATTTGCGAAACACCTACATTTCAAGCACCGGAAAGTTACTCCTTTGTGGCCCCAGGCAAACGGGATGGTGGAGCGATTCATGGCCACCATCAAAAAGACAATACAACAGGCTGAGCTAACCCACCGTGACATTCAGCCAGCACTAAATGAAGTATTACGAGCGTACAGGACCACGCCACACAGCACCACGAACCAATGTCCCGCCACTCTGATGCTCGGCCGAATCCCTCGCACCCGGATACCAACTGCAGACACTGTCACACAGGGGAAACATCCTAAACAACGAAGTGTGAACAACGACTTACCTGAACAACGAAGTGTGAACAACGAAGAATCACATACAACGAAGTCCTGTAACCACGAAGTCCTGAACCACGAAGTCCAGAACCATTCATTTTAATTACGCTGTCGTTATAATAGACTAAATATAAATTTAAAATGTTAGGCCAGTAGATGGCACTGTAGGTTTGTTTTTCAATGATGCGAATTAGAACTGTGCTCGATGCGACTGTTCCTATTTGGTTTTCACAGAAGACATGGTCACAAAAGGGGGGGTGGACGTTAATTAAATGTTTTATATGAGTGAATTCTTTTAAAAAATGAAAATATGTTTTGGAAAGTGTTTTTAATAATTTTATTTGGTGAGAGAAAAAAGATGATGGAATTATATTTTATAGTTTTTTGCCGAACATTACTGTATCTTTGTAAGTTCGTCTGTATTTTAAAAAAATGATTATTTGAATGTAAATTGAAAGTTTCTTTAATAAAAATAGTTTTAATAAGAAGTGTTGTTTAATTTAAATACATTTTTATCATGTGTAGATTTGAACTTAGTGGTAGATTCGAGTAACATGGCAAATAAATGATTTTCGTGGTATAGTAACTCGTTGTGAAAAAGAAGTGGTTTGGCTTTGGTCGTGGTTTCAATTTATTTGAGCCTTAGGAGTCTACTGTCCTTGATTGTGTTTGCGCAGAGGGGCACAGCTTGATGTGTTTGTGTTCGTCACTTGATGGGTGCATAAGAAGATAAGCACAGCCTTTCATCTCACTCTGCTTGATTGTGCTCGCTGATGGGCACAGCTTGAACATGTTTATTTAAGAGAACATACTGGCGTCAATTAGTAATGGGCAATTTAAAGTATTTTCGTTGTTTAGGAAGTCGTTGTAAAAAAACTAGTAGTTAAGTTAAGCATTGTTCGTTGTTTAGCTTTCGTGGTTTAGGAAGTCGTGGTTTAGGCAGTAGTTGTTAAGTCATACAATCGTCACACAGTCCAAAATTATGACTTCGGACCACGAGACCCTGGTAGAACTAGATCGGACTAAGAAGGCGAAAATGAAGGAGTACGCAGACCGCCGTCGACATGCCAAGACGCCGGACATCCGAGAAGGAGACTGGGTGTTGGTGAGGCAAGAAAGGAAATCCAAAGCAGACAGCCGTTACCACAATCACCCACTACAAGTAACCAGGACAAAAGGGACCATGATTACAGCGGAGTCCGGAAGTAAGAGAATGACCAGGAATGTGTCACACTTCAAAAGGTGCAACCCGACAGCTTACACTTGGGCTCGGAGACCTGACAGGGACACAGACACGTCAAGTCAAGAAGAGAGCACCCATGAAGAACCCCTACGGGTATCGGAGATCTGCGATCTGAGAAGAGAACATCCCCACAGTCAATCACGATCCAGCCGACCACGACGAGAGATTCGGAAACCAGTCCGACTCATCGAAGAACTATGAGAGAGACATTGAACAGTCAAAATACAAAAGGGGGAGATGTCATGTCGTCATGCCTGTCCTAACTTGGGACCAAGGTCAGGCATGGCCGGGGGGAGGAAGGGGAGGAGCTGCGCGTCGCACGACAGTTCGCGCCTGCATAAGAAACAGTAAAGACGTGTTACCCCCGAGCCGGTGTCCGTGTGTTCTTTGGGCGCTGGGGGACACGAAAACAGGCACCAGAGCAACAATGCGTGGGTGCAAAGCGCACCCATGATGGCGTTGAAACGTGAAAAAGCGTCTTGACACCAAACGTGACGCTAGATTCTTCCAAGATGGCATCAAAATGTGAACTTCGTCCAGTCGTGCACTGTGTAATCCACGCGATGGTGATGTTAAACGTAAAGTGTGACATGAAGAACCAGTAGATTAACACAGTGCGAGAGAAGAGACGCATGAAGCTGCCGCTAAAGAACGCAAAGAGATCGAGGAAAGCACAAACGCCTCATGTGCAATATATGAAAGATGCAGTCATTGCTCAAACTCCAGGTATCTCTTAAGTCACCCACAACCATGGTTATCCTTTGCTGCAAACGCTTTGAAACGCTGGGACGGCGTACCATGAAGAAATTCAGGATAAATTCAGGATATACAGGATAAAATGCCAAGAACCGTAAAATCCACAGCATGCGTAAATCCAGTCCAAAAGAATGGCACCCCTCCTGTGCTGTCGACTTGTAGAAGGTACCACTTTAACTCGTCACCAAAATTGTAGTAAATCCAGGGGAAAGATTTACAAGCTTTATTGGAGAGACAGCACAGTACCTGCCCTCAGTCCAGGCAGTCAACTCCCCAGTGCCCCACAATTCTAGATTCAGAACACAGGCAGAGAAACTGACATAACAATGACAATAGAAAAATAACAGGGCTCTTAAAGTGAATCAATCTAAAACTATCTAAATGCACAACAAATGTAACACAAATCCTATTTAAGGAGTGGGACATGGGCGGAATGGATCACTCCCATATCTTCTGGGGGTGGAGGGAAAAGGCTTTATCCCCAGGGAAAAATATTTTCCCTGAGAGAAAAGAAACTGCATTTTCACATAAGACTCCAATCTCGGAGCTGAATGAATGGGTCGACTGCATCTTTGCTCCACAAGTTTAAACCTCAAATATCATGTGGTACCATATCCCCACAAACTAATAAGGCCTTATACATCAATATTGTTTTTGAAAGGAATATGCCACGTTACAACGCATGCGATACATCGCATGCCATTAGAATGCGGTTGTTACAACGACCGCGTTGTTACATCACATACCATTACACCCAAGTCGTTACAACGACTTGCTGTAGAGGCGCTGGATGTTGGAATAGTATAATTTACTATTCCAACTCCAGTCTGTGCAACAGTAGGGAAGGTGTTGGATTTTAAATCCAACACCTTCTGCCCCCTACAGCAAGTCGTTGTAACGACTTGCGTTGTAATGGTTTGCGATGTAACAGCCCGCTCGTATCGCATACGATGTAAACGATGTTTCCCTTTCAAAAGTAATACCAATTGAAACGTAATGACAAAATGGGGAAGAATGGGCATGTTATGCACGTCACTGCATACTAATAACAAATGGACCAAGGGGAGTATTTAACAGCCCACAAAGCCTCGTCTCCTTGTGAGAGATGTTGTTTCCCAGTAAAAAGGCGTTGTTTTTGCACATTGCAGGAGAAAGTGTCCTGTGCCTCCACAGAACAGATGGAGTTTCTTTCTTCTGCCACATTCTGTTTCTTCCAGAAAAAGAGACCACTCAACTTGACTCTCCTGTATTGTCTCTGGTGACAAACATCTATCTGTCATCCCACTTTACTTCAAGAGGCACTGATACACCATTTTTTATTTTTTTTATTTTATATAGCGCAGACATGGCCCGAAGGCATCAGAGCTCTTTACAACAAACAGAATACAAGGGTTCACAGCAGGTTACAATAATAGTAATTAAACTCAGACGTTTATATTGGTGGTTGTGTGCAGGAGTTATCACAACAAACAGTTACAGTGAATGGGCAGGGAAAATACACACTCAAAGCGTCGATTTAGATAGTGGGGTCATATAAGGAGGGAAGGTCAGATCGCAGTGGGGAGAGTGCTTAAGTCAGGTCGAGGGGGAATTAACAGAGATGTCTGTCAAAAAGGAGGTCCTTTTTTAAGGTTACTAGGCTGGTGTTTAGACACCATCTCCATTTCTTTTAAGTCTGTTCACATCCTCTGTGATTGAACTGTTTCAACGTAAGTGCATTAATGCTGGTCTGTTAGCAGGTGGGGTGTAAAATGTGCAATTGGATCTCTAAGGGCATCTGAGATTCTACTGTAAAGTTGTTTTCAGCATAATCTCAGGTCACTGAAGCTCATATTCTAAACTATGACGTTGCACTATGAAGTCCATCATTAAGCATACTGGCATGACAGTGATGGACCTTGGCCATCTCCATAGGTAGGACTGGCGTCAAGCCCCACCCACAAGGTTAACTGCTCTACAGTGCTGACGCAACATGCCTGCTGACGGGTGTTCTTCTCCCAGAGACAGAAGTGCTGTGTTGTCGATGGGTGAGAGCTGCTCCATCCATTGGACTTTTGGGAGGGCAGAATTCCCCACAGGAAACACTTGCTAATAGCACAAGACTAGCCACCGGCTCTTCTCTATGGCTAGCAACTCAGCCTGCACCAATCCCTGGAGGGGCCACTTCTAAGCAGGACCTGCCACTGAGGAAGACTAGGAGGTGCTAAGCACCAATCTCACTAGGAAACCTCATTCTTTTTCACCAACACTTGACTGACTAATCCTCACAGAATGGAAGGCCCCATCTTACCCACCTGTCCAATCATGCCCTTACCCTATGCACGTTGGCTGCAGGATCCTGCATTCGTAGATCCTAGTGAATATGATGGTATGTGCAAAACATAAGTGAAGTATGAGTATGACTGTTTCATTGATGTGAGTTTTAATAGTTTTACTAGTTATAAGAGTCATCAAGAGTAGTATTTTGAGTGGGT
Organism: Calotriton arnoldi; assembly: GCA_963921515.1. Taxonomy (NCBI): domain Eukaryota; kingdom Metazoa; phylum Chordata; class Amphibia; order Caudata; family Salamandridae; genus Calotriton; species Calotriton arnoldi. The sequence continues at coordinate 1,157,375 of CAWUFW010001319.1, read as the reverse complement.
TGCTGAAATCTCACAATGTCATAATACAATGTCTTAAGATATCAATGAACAGGAAGGCAGTTGTCAGCTAGCCGTAGCTCACCAACAAATAAAATGCTGTGATGGGCAACTTCAAGACTATTAAGTATAAGGAGCTTCTGCAGATACTCCTAGGCGAGGGGGTGGATGTGATCTTAAATGAATAGAGTGAAACATTAAATGACTGATAGAATACTAAAGCTGTTGCAGTCAGAGTGGGTGCACGGTTGCTTAAGGCTCTTATCTCCTGCATTGTATGAACTCTGCAGGGGAGGCCTGATGAACGGAATATGGAAGCTGATTGCTGATTCTGGCATTCAGGTGCACACCTGCAAAGACACTTGCCTTTGTTGTGCCAGGAGGCATGCCTTCTTTACACAAATGCTACACAGATGTGCCAGTCCCTCACCAAATATGCCATACAAGCCCTTCTCAGTACAACCTTCAGACTTGGGGGAAGGGGTCACTGTCCCGGGTCCCATGCACAGGCTTGATTCTAGCTGGTCCTTGACTGAAAGGGAGTGGTCACATTACGTGACCCAGCGAGGAAGTGGGAGGCTGTGAGGAAACATGGAGGTGCATAAAAAAACTAAAGAAGAGCCTCATCACCTCAGAAAGCACTGTAGTCCGCGTGACACGTCCCTGGACCAGTTTCTTGAAGAAGCAGATGCAGAAACACCAAGCTCCTACAATGGAGGCTGGCTAAGCCTCTTCCAGAGCCAGGTGGCTGACATCCAAAGGCCCTTGTCTGAAAGGGCATGACTAAGCAGCAAGACTAGGGGAAAATACTGATGAGAAGCAGGTCAGCTGCACAATAAAGAATAATCCAGTTCCTCAGGGACTGTAGGAGACTTTGGAGATACCTGTCCTAGAACGCGTTCCCGGGTGAATGTTCATTGAACATGCCAGCGAGGCTGGGTTGCCATTGACTGCTTCTTAGCTGTGCAGGGTGTCTGGGAGGAAGGCCTGAAGTGAAGCAAGTTAGATGAACAATAAAGTTAGAGACATCCAGGTACTCGATTAGCACTATAGACTATTAGGATACCTGCTCTTGATCATGCTCCCATACATGTAATCAATTCATATAATTCCACAAGTACCTACTATGCCCCACTGGACGATGAACTTCTAACACAAGGCGGAGATTAACCCTGGGCATTGAATTCCGCTCCGCTCGCGGAATTTGCGGAATTTAGGCAATTTCGCGTTCCGCGGAGAACGCGAAATTGCCAACAATTCCGAGATTTGCGGCGAAGCGCAATTATTTTCTTGTTCGCACTTTAAAAATGCATTCTAGCGCGCGCGATTATGACTTACCGGGATTCCTGCGTTCGCCGACGGGTTTTCCTATTCGTTCGCGTGCGCCACGAGATTTCGGTAGCCGGCCGCGCGATCCCGCGAGAGTTTGCGATCGCGAACACGTCATTCGCCGCGCCATCGGACAACGCGAGAGTGTGCGATCGCGAACACGTCATTCGTCGCGCCATCGTGCACCACGAGAGAGATTGCGATCGCGAACACGTCATTCGGGCGCGCCATCGGATTTCCGGCGGAATCTTTGTAAACCTGCGATCCCGAACACGCAAAATTTTCAATCTGGAGAAGAATAATATCGCGAGCAGCATAAAACCTTCTATAAACTGATGATTTGCATGAAAAAAAACCTCAGATTGATATTTGGGTGTCCTTTTTGTCATTTTTTTGGGGGGGAGAGGAAGGAAGTGCCACAGAGTCTACTACTTCCTGTTCCTTTCCAGCAGGCTCCTCCCAGTGCTTTCTCCATCTCCTGTTCATTTTTCACTTGGATTTGAGCTGGAAGGATCACTCTTTGTGTCTGCTGCATCATTATCATTGGATTTGAGGATTTTTGGATTTGAGATTTTACAAGTAAGTTGGTGTTGTTTGATTGGGTCATTGCAGTTGCTGCAATTACAATTTTTGTAATTTTCATCATTTAAAAAAATGAATATAGTGGTGGGTAGCCACTGTAGCCAGTAGGCCCAGAGCTAGTCATGGGTGGGTGCATGATGAAACATGATGAAACAACTGTTCCTTTGCTGTGTGATGTATTTTTTAATTTCAAACATCATTTAGGGGGCATGGATGGCATTGGATTGAATTGCAAAATGTGTATTTTTGGGTGTATTTCAGTTTTTGGGCTGTGTGCTAAATACATGCCTTAGTTGTGTGTGGTGTGCTGCAGGCCTTGTTTAGCCCTGTGGATTTTCGTTTTTGCATTTATTGCATTACAGGCAAAGCAGTGTTGTTTACCATGCAGCCTTTGCCTGGCTATTATAGGTCTGTTTCCAGTACATTGTTTTCCTGGCCTCCTGCTTGTTGCTTGTGATTTGTGAGTGTCCATGTGGCTGGTAGCCATTTCTGGTGGGAGTTATAAGTGTGCTGCTTTTTTTGCCATATAGGCCTGCATGTGTTTCCTTTGTGACCTAGGCTTCTTGTTGTTGTGGGCCTGGCCATGAGGCTGGTGGCCATTTTGAAGCCAGGCAGTGTGCTTTTTGCCATAGGCCTGCATTGTCTGTCTTCAGTTTCTTGTTGTTGTGGGCCTGGCCATGAGGCTGGCGGCCATTTTGAAGCCAGGTAGTGTGCTTTTTTTCCATAGGCCTGCATTGTCTGTCTTCAGTTTCTTGTTGTTGTGGGCCTGGCCATGAGGCTGGCGGCCATTTTGAAGCCAGGCAGTGTGCTTTTGCCATAGGCCTGCATTGTCTGTCTTCAGTTTCTTGTTGTTGTGGGCCTGGCCATGAGGTTGGCGGCCATTTTGAAGCCAGGTAGTGTGCTTTTTTGCCATAGGTCTGCATTGTCTGTCTTCAGTTTCTTGTTGTTGTGGGCCTGGCCATGAGGCTGGCGGCCATTTTGAAGCCAGGCAGTGTGCTTTTTGCCATAGTCCTGCATTGTCTGTCTTCAGTTTCTTGTTGTTGTGGGCCTGGCCATGAGGCTGGCGGCCATTTTGAAGCCAGGTAGTGTGCTTTTTGCCATAGGCCTGCAAGCTTGTAGCCTAGTCTGCCAACAGGTCTTTCATCCAGTGGGCCCAGAGGTAGTCAGGGGTGCATGAAACAACTGTTTCTATGTGTTCTGTTGAATATAAACATCATTTAGGGCACATGGATGGCATTGGATTGAATTGCAAAATGTGGATTTATTTTTTGGGTGTATTTCAGTTTTTTGGGGTGTGTTACATGCCTTAGTTGTGTGTGGTGTTTGCAGGCCTTGTTTAGCCCTGTGTATTTTCGTTTTTGCATTTTATTGCATTACAGGCAAAGCAGTGTGGTTTACCATGCAGCCTTTGCCTGGCTATCGTAGGCCTGTTTCAGTACATTGTTTTCCAGGCCTCATGCTTGTTGCTTGTGATTTGTGAGTGTCCATGTGGCTGGTGGCCATTTCTGGTGGGAGTTATAAGTGTGCTGCTTTTGCCATTTAGGCCTGCATGGTTTTCCTCTTGGCTTACTGCTTGCATCCATCCCCTTTGCCAGCTGCAGCTCCCTGAATGATGTGATGAGCAAATAATTTAATGCCAAACAGGGTCCACTTCTATTACATTTGTATTTTGGTTGTTGTTCCTCTTCTTTCCTATCCTTCCTGACAGTGTACACAGTATACCATGAAAGCCCTTGTTGACAGTCTCACAAATGGCTACACTAATTTATATCTTTTATTTGTTTGTTTGTACTACTAGTAATTGAACCACAACAACAAATGCAACATTTCACTGATGTTCTTCTCCTGGCTTCTTTGCTTTTAGGTGCACAAAAAGACAGAGGAGGAGGTGTCATCATCATCATCACCCGTTGTACTGCCAGGCTGAAGTCCTGCTGCGCGTCACGTCCACGTGTGACCACAGACATCTCTGCAACTTGTGCACCTGCGTCCTGCTGACATCTGAAGAAGATGGCCCCAAAGAAAGGTACCAGGTCCTCCAGTAGCAAGAAAGTTGCCAGTGAGAAGAAGGGACAGAAGAAGGAAGTGGCACTTGCCAAGACTGGGGTGCCGGCCGATGTGTTTTTGGTAAAAGAAACTTACGCCTGCAGCAGCGGTGTCCAGCGGGGACCAAGCTGGGAGCAGCACCTCTGCATCAGTGGGCCCACCCCAGCAACCTAGGCCCAAGCCCATGACTGTGGCAGAGGTAGCCAGTCTACTAACGACCAGTGATGTTGAAATGTCATTATCGCAAAGTAGTACCCAATCCACGCACTCGCAGGCGCAAACTCAGCAGATAAGTGGGCAACCCCAGCCGCAACCCGAACCGCAGCTGGAACTGCAACCACAGCCGGAACCACAGCAGCAACCCCAGCCGCAGCCGGACCGCAACCACAGCCGGAACCACAGCCGGAACCGCAGCCGGAACCACAGCCGGAACCACAGCCCACAATAGTAGCTGTTCCACCTGAAGTAGGGGCAGTTCAGGAAATCGAGCTTTTGCAGACGAAGAGGAGCAAGCCACTGTTCCAGAAGATCCAGTGTCTTCCATACCCCCAGCAAGGAAAAGGAGGGTTAGTACATCAACTTCTTCTTCAAGCCCCGCTTCTGATGATCTAGATGCCACTTGGAAGCCACCATCTCAGCCTGAGAGTGATGCACACCACAAGACAAGGCTAGTGAAAAGGAAGGTTCCAGAAAGCCTTACAGTTATGGAGGTAGATGTAGACGAGGGGGTGATGATGATGAAGAGCCAGTCATCACGAACATCACTCCTGGGCCTGCGGAGATGGAGACCAACATTATTAGACTATCCCAAATCGCTGCGAGGGATGTAGCACGGATACCACCAACACAGGTAACGCCAACACGACCTCCAGCTTCCATATTTGCCTTTGCAAAGGCCCGGCAGGGACCTACATCAAGCTCAACCACCACCTCAGTAGGTGGTGGTAATGTAAGTGCACAGAGTCAAATTCCATGCACACCCTCCATTTCATCTGGTATTGAAAGTGGCACCTCCAGCAGCTCCAGAAAGTTCTCCTCCCCAGTTTGGGACTTCTTTTCGGTTAGCAGTAAGGAGGAGAACATTGCTATATGCTCAATTTGTCGGCAGGCTGTTAGGCGGGGTAAGCTTGGTACAAACTATGGTACCGTAGGACAAACAAGTCATCTCAAAAAACACCACACTATCAGGTGGGAGGCTCACCTACTTCACTTACAAAAAAGTAAAACTGGACCCATTGCTGTTGTTGGGGATGAAGAAGTAGGGGAAGATATGATCGCGGTGGAAGGTCAACAAGAGGGAGACATTTCTAGCCCTACCCCCAGCAGTGTACTGGTAACGCCCACATCCTCAGCAACATCTCAGTGGCACAGTAGTAAGAGTCAACATGAGACACCAAGGCAGCCGGGCACTGCAATGAGCAAAAGTGCAGCGTCGTCGAGCCTAGCTGGGTTCAAGAAGAAAGGTGCACCACTAAGGAAAATATTCCAGCCTACCATTGACAGCATGCTTAGGTCGGAGGGGCAGTACCAACGCAACCACCCAACGGCACGGTTGTACAATGCGAAGCTGGCTAAAATGTTAGCGCTGGACCTTCTCCCTTTTTCATTTGTGGAAGGGGTGGGTTTCCTTGAATTTGTGTCAGCCATCTGCCCTAAATGGAAGGTTCCCAGCCGGTCCTATTTTGCCCGAGTTGCTGTTCCAGCACTACATCACGATGTGCTGGAATTGGTTGGACAAGCTTTGCAGCAGAGTGCTGTTCACAAAATCCACCTGACACCAGACATGTGGACCAGTTGCCAAGCCACTGATTACATGTGCATCACTGCACACTGGGTCTCTTTGTGGGGGTTAGAGACAAGCTATCTGAAGTAGGTGCTGTTGACACAGCTGCAATTTTTAATGCTTCTCGGAAACATGCAACTATAGCCATGTTCGCCATGGAGAAATCTCATACTGCTGAAAACATTTTGGAAGAGTTTAACAACAAGGTCTTTGAATGGCTGCGCCCCAGAGGGCTTCACATTGGATTTGTTGCCACGGATAATGGCAGTAATATACTTAAGGCCATGACGCTTGGTAAGTATTTCAGGGTCCCGTGTTTGGCGCACTGCATTAACATTATAGTTCAAGACTTTCTGAAAAAGAACCCATAGTCAGCAACTTACTGACCACCTGCCGCAGAATATGCACGCATTTCAGCCATTCTTTTAAAGCCCGGAAGCAGCTGAGGATCATTCAACGTGACTATAGAATGCCAGTCAAAGCACTGATCCAGGAGGTGGCAACACGTTGGAACTCAACGTATTACATGCTTGACCGTCTGTTTGAGCAGTACAGACCAATCAATGAATATGTCATGCAAAGGGCGGATGCTGCTGTGAAAGGCATGACCCTTCAGATGGACCAATGGTGCCTAGTTAAATCTCTTACAGAGATGCTTCTTCCTTTCGAGGTCTTCACACGTGAAGTCAGCAAGGAGGACTGTACTATGGGCCAAGCTATCCCATTGTTGCACATGCTAGAGCAAGAGCTGAAGAGGGTGTGTGAAGCGTACATAGGTGTGGAGGAAAAAAAGAAGCATATCAGTTGGCGGAGAGCTTATCATGTCGCTTAAGTGAAAATGCAAGGGTGCAAAATAAGATTCTGTCACAACAACATTACATTTGTGCCACAATTCTGGATCCACGGTACAAATCGGCACTGCACAGTAAGACATTACTCCCTTTTTCAGAAGTGGATGTTGCCCGGTACAAAACTTGGATAGCTGAGGCAGCCAGTACATTGGAAAATGAACGGCTGGTAATTAAAGGCCTCAAACCCACATCAAGTACTGCAGCAGGGCATCCTGCGTCAAGTTCAACTTCAGAGCCTGTGCGCAGTGCATTTGGTTCACAGCTGTCACCAACACTATCGACAACAGCAAGAACCGGATCATCAGCCCCAGTACAAACGGCACAGGATTGGTATTTACAGCAAGGACTTGCTAGGTCCAGTGCTAATGCAAAGACAAAAGAGGCCGCACTAAGTTTAGCACCCCTGAACATTGACCGAATGGTCCAGGCCTACCTGGATGACCCAACAGAAGTCTACATTGATCAAAACCCATTGCGGTATTGGTATGGCAAAAGGGGCCAATGGCCAGTGCTCAGCAGGCTGGCGATCAACTATCTGGCTTGCCCTATCGCAAGTGTCTCTTCTGAACGTGTTTTCAGTGCTGCTGGTTCCATTGTAACAGTGAAAAGGACCAGTCTCTCACCCATAAACGTGGAGAGGTTAACCATGATCAAAATGAATCAGCAATTTATACCACCGAATTACACAATACATGAATCACCACAGGAAGATGAGGACAGCGGCTCAGGTGATGGAAGTAGCGTGTTGGATGCTGATTACCTACTTCTGCTTGAACCTCCAGAGTTTGAGGACGAGCTATACTTCCCTGACGGTGACAACTAGGCTTCCACTTCTTACTGTGGTTCTCCCTTATTTACTTCTATTTCTGTGTCTGTCTTTCTGTTTGGAAACTTCAAATCACAACAAATCCATCACCACCGTCTTCGTATTTTATTGCCTTATGAGTTTCAGCTCTCTGCATTTCAGTCCACTCCTCCGAGTCTTGCTCCTCCATCCTCCTGAATCGACCTAAATCTATTGCCCTCAAGCCAGATGATGATTGGATGTAGCATAATCGAAGAAAAACTAAAATCTTGCCTCGTTGAGTCTCTCCAAAAGAAGTGGAACATGATGATGACTACTATAGCTATCCTCCTTTCCGAGCCGATACAGACTGCCCATTAACTGAAGATGAGAAGGAACAGGTAATGAATGATGACATGCATTGGACGCTGACTGAGTAATTTGTGTTGTTGTTGTTTGTAATGCATGAAGGTAATTCATTGTGTACTATTATCTAATCTACACACTAAAAGTAACTCAATGCAATGTTTGTTTCCATTCTTGTTTTTCAATAACAATTTTCTACTTCTACTGCAGGCCGATCCATTGCATTTTGAATATGGAAAGGGGACTCAATCTGTACACTACTGCACACTGAGTTGGACAACACACCATGATGATGACCACAGTGACATTATCTCTTCGCACTCCAGTCACTCAGTACGATCCGAGATGATTGATGGAATAACTCAGTGCGTTTCATGAGTGCATTACAAGGTAACCAAGTCAACAACAACCACTGCAGACCTACATGTCTGTGTAGTGGTGGAGTCGAGTGTGGTGGTCTGGTATGAATGACAGCGGGGCATTGATTTAATCACTTAATTTGTAAAATGCTATGTTGCTGTATATCTGCTTTGTCTGCCTCTGTCAAAAAAGGTACGCTAAATGGAGGATGTGTCACGGGTGCCGTGGGCCTGCTCAGTCCTGTTGTTGTTGGAGGTTAATGCTGGAAACAGACTAGAGTAGACATGATGTATCCAAATCCATGCCGCCTCTGAAAGTGTTCTTGTTGCACTCCACCGTAATTTAGGCATTTTTGTTCTACTTGATTTTTCAATATCCCTTTGGTTTTCCCATCTGCAATTACAGGCCGGCCCTTACCCTGTGCTACACTGGGAAAAACAACTCTCACTTACCTTACCAATGAATCTACATGTGCCAGGCAGGCAGTGGCGTCACCCAAGATTGATGGCCGGAGCGTCCATGGAATGGAGGACCAAGACGAATGCCGAGATGCAACTCCCCATTTTGACCAGGATAACATACAGTAACAGTATCAACTTTCATCATCTTTTAAATTTCGATTCATTTTTTTGTCTTCAATCATTACTACTGTGTGTTGTTGTTGTTATGTTTGCTCTCTGCTTATATAATTCAATTCATCCCTACAGCAATTTTTGACTTTTCTTTGCTATCTTTAAGCCCGGGCCGGTACAACAGAACAGAAACTGTATGTAATTCGGGTCTCTCTGAGGGCAGACAGGCAAGGCAAATTGCATAATATACTGCTGCCCTGTACTGTCTAATTGTCTAGTAGTAGTAGTTAGTAAGTACTATCATTAACCATCAAGTTATCATCATCATGCATGCATTTCCTTTTTCTCCCTTAACTGATTTATGGATATGGTTGTCTGCCAAGATTGTGTTTTGTTGTTGTCCATGCGTACTGTTTTTCTTTCTCAAACCTTTCCCAAAACCCCCCTTCCCAACCATTCATCAAACCCTAACCCTCTTCCCCCGGGCTGTGTGACTTATTGAGGTGTGACTAAATTAAATGTACACCAATAATTTATCACACGCTTGCTGGGGCGGATGTGGCTAAAGCAACATAAATGCATTTTCAAGGCAGGGCGCGGATCTTCTTCTGCTTGCCCACCCTCCTATGAGCAGTATATTTGGGATTTTTTTACCAAAGGAACCTAATCCATCAGCATTAATTGCCATCATAGATTGGATTTGTTGTCATCCTCCGAAACAGCACTAACGGTTACGCTTGTGTCGAGTCACGGACCACGGTGTACTGTAGGCCTAGTCGAGTGACTCGACACAGCTAGAGTTTGTAACTCTATGTACTAGGCTATCCCCGCAACCATTATGTTTCCTTGTATTTTGGCATATTATGGTTTGGCATAAAGTCCCGTACTGTACTTTGTTCTACTACTCCTCCCACAGTCTCTCTCAGGCGACTGACTGTCTCATTTTCTTTTATTTGCAAGTGCTACTGCCAGGGTCTACTACTACTACCACCACAACAATGGCATGTTGGGAAAGAAAACCATCACCACCATGCAGCCATCGCCGTGCCCAAGTTAAACATCAAGCACAGGTAAGAGAAGAGGTTTGGGTGAGGCATAATTAATAACGGATTTTTTTTCATTAATTCTATTTCACACACCCCTTTGAGTCCAGTTGCAGAATGCATAGATTAGGAGGAGAGACTGACAGTACTAGTAGGACAAGTCCCTCAGTGAGGGGTACCGCATCTGTCTGTTTGTGTCTTAGTAACTCAGCCAATTATTTAAATCAAACACTGGCTGTGGCACTGCACCAGCAAGGAAACCGTGTGACGTAAAACAGTAACCCCACCCACAAAACATTAACCACATCGTATATAAAGTCTAAATATGTAATTTAATACCCTAACAAAAATAAACTATGTAAAAAAATCCCACAACACCTGACCCACCCCTCTCCCTAACCCCAACCAATGTTCATGTCCCGCAACGAAAAAGTCCAACAAATGTCCAAAAGTCCAAAACCCAACGCCCGATTCCCACCCACCCAAATAAGATATAAAAAAGGGGCAATAAATAAACGGGGTCTCAGCGGGCTCGCCTCTCCAGGACACGGATGCGCTCCTCCAGGCGGGCCACGCGGTGCTTCAGCGCGCGGCAGTTGCATCCACAGTGGGGGTGGGCAGCAGTGCTTCTTGCTGTGTGGCGGCGGGTGGCTGACAGGCGGTGACGCCGTAAGACTGGAGGGGGTGTCTGGGGCCCGGGGCATTGGAGGAGGCTGCAGCTGCTGCCGCCTCCTCCTCCTCCTCCTCTAGAAGAACCAGGCGCCGGTATTCGGCCTGTATGGCCTCCAGCTTACGGCGCCGGGCCTTGGCTGCCAACTCCTTCCTGTTGACTTTAGGAGTAGCTATATCAAGAAGAAAAAACAAGACTATTGTAAAATATACTCTTAGCAAAGCAGTCAGACAAATACATTCTACACATAGTGGCACAGTAGCACTAGCAAGCACAGTACGTAACATTTGTGGTATGTATCTATCCTCCCACTACCTTGGCCTCGAACATTTGTGGGAGTTTCAGGCATTCCACCACCCATGCATCTGATTCATATCACACACCTATGCATGCATGCCACGTATCCTTCTCTGCCAGTCATAAATATAAAATCTCGCCCGTCCTTCCTCCTTCCACCCTTCTTTCCCTTTTCGTTCAACCCATCCATCAAGGTCATCTGATCAGACTTTTAGTCTTCTCCATAAAAATTTCACAGCTGAGTTGAAGTCCGATAGAGGCCATTGGTTACTCTCAGTAGACTCCCGTCGCTAATGCTATTGCTAATGCTGCTAAGTAAAGGGTGTCTTCTTCAACCGGCGTTCACAACAACTTCTTACTTAAGTCTCAACAGTACAGTATACATTACACCCTTGCAGCGAGTGTAATGTCAATAAGTAAGGATTAGGAATATAACTTACCACCGCCCGCCACTGCTGCTGGCTCACCCCCTGCAGCTCCTCCAACTGCCGCATCGCCTGCACCCTCAGCGGCCGCGTCACCTTCACCGCTGGCCCCGGTACTGGTGGTCGGTAGTACACCTAGAAAAAACATTACACATTTTTCAGATGCCATATACACCTCCCCCTATTTTTCACTAGCATGAATGAAAAAAAAGTTAATACATACATAATACATATACAACATACATCACTAGTATAAATCAGGTAGTAGAGTAGACACTAGTAGTGTTATATGATCCCTAGGGTCATTTTAGTCTTTGCTAAGTTACCCCGAGCCATGCAACCATTTTAGCTCTGTCTTTTATTTTTGCGCAAGTTACCTCGCAGCTTGTTGTGAAAGACGCCTTTGAGCCCACATGAGCTCATACTGCTACTGTCTGAGCACTGCGTACAAGGTCGAAAAACAAGCGACTTTGTTATGGAGTTATGGTGTTAGTCCATATTGCTTATCCATAAAAAAAACAGCACTTTTTGGCACGACTGAGAAATGCTTGCACTATACTAACGTGCACCATTTTTCTCATTACAGACGGAAGATTCCCTTATACGAAGAACCAGAGCTTTGCAGAGCTTATGATGTAACCACTACTAGGTTCTTCTAAGGTGAGGGCTCCCCAGAATTCTCACATCTCCATTAAGAATTTTATATAAACTAGATTCCTACCAAGGGGAGGGTGGTTCGCCCACCACTGTTCAGTTATCATGATCTCGCCTTTTGGCTTCTATGGACTTGTAGTTGTAAGTAACTTGTAAGTCTAACTAACTGTAACAATGTTTATTGTTTTAATCTTATACATTTTGCTGTTGCTGCTGCATTATACAACATACAGAGCTTGTCAGTTGGAAATAAAAAGAAACCTTTTGAACTTACATAGACTCGGTGGTATTTGGTGTGGACTTACACAAGAGTGAGCAAAAGGGTGTGCATTGCTTCCGCGACAGAGGTTGGGAGTGTTATGTTGTCTGGGTTGTCTACTCATTGGGTATTTTGGGGGGGGGGCGTTTCGGAGTAATGAGACACTATAACTAGTCGGTCAGGGGATTGTGGTGGCTTCCGATTGAGGTGTGAGGAAGGTCCAACCTCCCATCACCAACGTCCTATTTTCTTGTGCAAAGTTCTGTATGTGCAGAATCCCTACAACAGTAGTAGTATGTCCTATCCTATCTAAAATTCTAAAATGTGGTTGGGCATTTTCTTGGTGGGAATTGTCAAAAAGCCTCAAGAATAAGAAGACTAGAAGTAGTAGAAGAGGACAACCCAAACTCAATGGCTATAGCTATTGGTGAATATGAGTTTTATTTAAAATATTTGAAATAAAGAGTGGGCAACTGGGCAAGCTTAGCTACAGACAGACTAATAGTAGTAGTACAGAGAGTCATAGCAGACGCAGTTAGAGGCAGGGATAACAAGAATTTAGAAACAGATAGTATAGAGCAAAGAAGATTTTGTAAAAATTCGAATTAGGATACCGAAATAATAGTTCGGAAAAAATAAGGTGCAGGAAAAGTTTGGGAAATATAATTATTAATATTAACCACTGGTGGACTTACTGGGGCCAGCAGCAGAGCCCTCGATAGAGGAGCGGTCCTGTCCCTGGGAGGCATCTTCTAGATCTTCTTGGCCCACCGCCTGCGACCCCGTCTTCTTGCCCCTGGGTGCTGCTGATCATGTAAGATTTCATAAAGAAAGAGACAAAAATTAAAGTTTGGTGTGAAATAAATAAAATATTTTAAAATAGGCACCAAAAACATTTTTGGTAACACAAATTGCAATAAAATTGACCTATCTGATCGACTGGTAGTATTGCGAGATTCACGGACCGTCTAGCAAGCCTAACTACCACCTGACCTAGCCCACCTATTCCAATCCAGACGGGCCAATTGTTCAGTAAGTCTGCATTTCCATTTATTTTAGTCCTCAAAAATGCATAGATGGAGGACACATGCATACATTTTTGCATACACCAAATTGTTGGCTGGTTGCTGCTGATGTTCTGCTAGTGATGATATAAGCCTATTAACACTCAGTAAACAAACTACAAAAGGTTCTGCTAAGGACTGGGGTAAGCATCACTCAGCAGCACGTGACGTGACAGAGGATGCGTCACGCACACAACTTACAAATTACCAACTAATAAGTAACTAAACCTATCAATCCACCACTATCCCTTCTTAGTGGCAGGAGGACAAAGGAAGGACTACTCTCTCTAGCATTACATCACTTAAGTTCTCTAAAGTAAACTCTTACATAATCATCAGGCCAAGCGAGCGCAAAGTTGCAAACAAGTAAGATTAGTAGCGCCGAGCGCCTGTGTCATAACAATCACAGATTTTTAAACGTAATTTACCTGCAATGTAAGCAGCAGCATTCTTGCTGGTCGGAAAAAAAAATATTTGCAATATATAACACAGAGCAGAAGAACACAAAGTAGTAATATTAAATAGCTACTCACCAAGCCCCGGGACCTCCACTCCTAGCAGGTCCAGCAGGTCCTGCTCCCGGTCCAGAATATCGGACCACCGGTGCGTCAGCTGATTCTGGGTGCGCCGGACACCAGAGCAGCGAAACACTGCCCGACGCACCTTGCCCCACCGCTGCCGACGCTCCCGGAGCCCGTACCCGGACCCAGGCCTGCCGCCTGCTGCCAGGGTTAAGGGGAGGTGGCGCTGAACAAAAAACACCAGTGCGGCTACCTCCGCCTCATTTAATAAGGCCCGTGCCTGCACCCCTCTTTGGCGCCGCCTTCCGCAAGGAAGGCGGTCGCAGCTCTGGCTCCGACTTCGAGCCCTGTGGCTGTGGCCCTTTGCCATGGTTCTGGGTAGGCGGGGGACGGAAAAGAAAAGGTAGGAATTAAATAAAGTAAGTAAAAGAAATGAAAAAGCAGGTAATAGAAAAAGTGTGAAAAAGTAGTTAAAAACACACAAAAAGTAGAGAGAAACTCAAAATATAGAATCAGGAAAATAGAGAGATAGATAATAAACAAAAAAGACCCCAAAAAAGTTTACAGAAACAAAGGATTGAAAAGATAGAGGGAGGATTGAAAAGCAGGCCCAGAACCATAGAAATAGAGTGAAAAACAAGATGGCCGCGCCCATTGCGACCGCATGGGCAAGTTCGCGCGATATTTCCCCCCCGAGCACGCAAAAAGCGTCGCGAACACGTAATGCGCGTTCCCGAACAGGAAACCCTTATCGCGAACGGGCGGGAGCATGCAATACGCGACCCGGAACAGGAAATACCATCGCGAGCGGGCGGGACAAGTGAAAACAAGATGGCCGCGCCCATTAGCGACCGCATGGGTAAGTTAGCGATATATTTCCCCGCGAGCACGCAAAAACACATCGCGAACGGACGGGACAAGCAATTCCGCGGAATTTCCGCGAGCTCGCGGAATTTGTTAGCAATTTCGCGAAGATTTGCGTAACGCGACTACGCAAATTCCGCCCACCCTTAGCGGAGATGTGAAAACACATTACTACAGCTCTTTTCATTCTTCTGACCTTAGTCTCTAGTTTCGCTCCAGTTGGCAGAACCAAAAAAAAGCGGATCTCTCTCTCACATGCAGAAGTCTCTCTCTGTGAGCCAACGCTGTTACCCTGTGTCATATGGGCAGCGTATTGCATGCTGTCTCCTTGCCCCACCTCCAAAACATTATCCCTTCCCTTGGTCTACTCCGTATTTCTCAACGAGTTGGATGGTAAGTTCTGGAAATGCAGGTAATGAAGTGGTAACTAGGCAACTAGATGTCAGAGTGAATGTAATAATCAGCCTTCTCACTGCACTCTGTGAAAGCCAACCACGTCAACAAGCAGAAAAGTTGTGTCCGAGTCTGCAGAACCCTTGACAAACAGCAGCCTGAAACCAGTGCATGAGAGCTCTGACCCCTTAGCCTTTCCACTCCTCCTAAGTGAATAAAAGGATTGGTCTAAAACTATGTCTACATGCTGATTGGAAGTCTATGTAAGAAACAGAGACGTTATACGGCATGGGCAAAGTGGGCAATTGCCTATGCAATTGCAATTGCCTATGGCCCTCACCTTCCAAGGGCTCCCCTAGGAAAGTGAACTTTCTCTCTAGCTCACCTCTGTGTATTTTTGTACCTGAACCTTTATGGTATAAATCAATATTGTTAGGCAACATAGGGCTTGAATGCAGCAAAAAATGGGTAATGAAATTCAAAGTTGTTCCAAACAGGGGGCCCCAAAATATTTCTTGCCAAGGGCCCTCAAAATTCTTAAGATAGCACTGGTAAGAATTGGATCTTAAGTAGGGGTTAGCAGAGTCGTCACCAGCTATGTTGCCAACAGCTGACCGGGGCGCTTTTCAGCCATTTTGAAATCTGCCACCTCAGTGCTGATCACTCTGGCCCCTGTTGGAAATCACCCCACCCCTAGCGATAAACGAGCAGTTCCCAACAACACAGACATGGGACAGAACAACAAATATTTGTTTCGGGGCATTTCATGTCACAAGACAGGCTCACATATTGGCCACTCGAGCTGCCCAAAATGCTTTCCACCTGTCCCACGCTTGGCAGGTGAAGGGACGAATTTAAAAGTCAGAGATCGGGGCGGTTGGTGTAGCGGAAATCCAGGGACTCTACACTTTTCAACTTTGGGATGCTTCTCTCACTGTTAACTCCCCGGGTTTTTCTCCAACGAACAGACGTGAATCTCAGCTGGAGGATGATGTGGCGTCCAATGTGCTGATGCATCTTCACTGTTGAATCCGAGTGTCAATGTCTGCTTTACCACCAGCACTCTTTTTTTAAACACGTTTGTTAATAATGAATAAACATAAAACAGGTACATGCATATCTTTCCGCACATGCATTTACAATACATTCACATGCTACTTAAGGTGACCAAAAGGCCCAATTGCCCTTACCACCAGCACTCTCGATGAACGTGAAAGTGTGGCCTACCTCCTTTTGCCTCAAAATACTCCTGTGTAATGTTAGAAATCAATATTCCAAATCCTCCCCTTTCCATTTCTTATTGCCAACCCTCCAGAATTCTCTAGAATGGAAATCATATCCCAGTGTTTGGCCCAGGGGGAGGACACGACACCTACACCAACCCTGTGCTCAAAGTACAAAGAGCCTGGGTACATTGCAGGCATGTACAATGTGCCAGAATATATACTCGTGGGCCTGAAAATACCTTAACTTCTGCTGTCAGAAACAGTATCATGGCAGATGAATGGTGTGTTGAGCACACAACCTAAAAAGGTCCCCAATGAAAAATCCTACTGCAGGAGGCTTGTTGTGGAGATGGTGTTGGCAGAAGTTCATCACATTATTCTAATTACACTCTGTGGATTCAAGGGTCTCTGGCCTGTGCTGCAGGAACTTTGACTCTTCCTAGCACTAGACCGGTATTACCACTGTCCTCGTGGATATCTGATGGATCCTAGGATCGACAGTTCATTTACACACCCGTAGATACTGCCCGTCGCACTCTTATGACCCGTTACGCCTACCTAAATGTATGGCCCTACAAGAGGGAAACAGAATCCACAAAGGAGCGGGATCCACCACAGAAGTTCTATTGAAGAAGTGTGAGCAAGGGCTGTCATTGGCTGGTCTTCAGTTGACGATCAGTCCAACTTTACCACCCTACCCAGAATAAAGCGATGGGAGGATTGGAGGAGGCTAGGAGGCGAACTAGGTTTAAAAGAAAGCAACGCGGTCCTGGTTCCGAGAGATGGATGGCTTGGCCACTAAATTCCTGTGGGGGGGTCGGAGGCCGAGACTGGCCCTCAATCAATGCAGGATTCCGCCCTTTGACAGGGGGTTGGGAATGATGAACCTACATCTCTATTATCTGGCGACCAGGCTTCTTACGGTCCATGATTGGTTCAATGGTGGCTGGGCAGATCCGGCCTACCGCCTGGAATTGCACGCCCTGGGTTTCTCCGGTATTCAAGGAATGCTCTATGGAACTGCTATCCCCCACACTCTGCCGGAAGTCACTCGTGGGGTGTTTTTGGCCTGGCGTGCCGCCCTGCGCCACGCCCGCTGGTCAGGCAGATTAACCCAATATACCCCCTTGTGGTGCGGAACACAGCTTAAAAACGTTGCCACTCTCTCTGGTTTTTGAGCCTGGGACCTCATCGGAATTTCTCAGCTGGGGGATGTCTGGAGCGGGAGCCACATTCGCGAATTCTCAGACCTGCTGACCCGGTTCTCCCTCCACGCCTCTCAGTTCTACCGCTATCTTCAGCTGCGCCATGCACTCCATATGCACATCTCGGAGGGGACCTCCTTGCCCGAATATAGCCCGCCTGAAGCACAGGTTATGACTGGCAATTTGGGGAACGGGGGGATTACCCGCATTTATCGTTCCCTCACAAATAACACCCCTAATTCCCTCTCCTCTCTCCGGGATAAGTGGGAGGGTTGGATTGGTCCTTTAGATGACGCTGATTGGAGGGATGCGCTGATGGCCCCTAAAATAGTTACAGTGTCAGCGCGGCTCCGATTAGTTCAAATATACTATTTACACGCGGCCTACCTCACGCCACTGCGCCTTCATCGCTCTGGGCTCCGGCCTGATGTTTCTTGTCCCCGCTGTCACTGCCCCCAAGCAGATTTTTATCACATGGTATGGCTCTGTCCCGCTATAACGCATTACTGGGAGCTAGTGACTGCGGAACTTACTGAGGTCCTGGGCTGGGAGGTACCGCTGAACCCGATGACCATACTCTTGGGTGTTACTGATGGTTTGGACGGGAACAGGGCAGAGAAGCTTTGTCTCACCACGGCTCTGATGGTAGCTAAACGAGATATAGCAGCCCTTTGGTTTGATCCGTTGGCCCCTTCCATGACACGGAGGCGCAGAGGGGTAGATTGGTGCGCAGCGCAGGAGCGCCCAATGTATGCTGCCCGCGGTTGCCCTAAAAAGTTTCGAAGGGTGTGGGGTAAATGGGTCGGGGTGGTAGAAGACTGCACTTCTTGAGGCTTCCCTATGGACATGGTTATGGACATTGGTGCTTCCTATTCCTAGTCGGACTCATGTATGTGGGGGCATTACTCCCCCCTGTTTTATCTGTCACTGTTTTTGTGCTGCTCACTGTGCGAAAAGCTGGCTGTGTTTTATTGTTGCATATGTGTTCATTTAAAATCAATAAAATTGATTATCAAAAAAAAAAAAGAAAGCAACCAGGTTAGTTTGGGGTTGATCATGGAGAAGAAAGAAAGGATCCTGCCATCCTTCCTTCCTCTTTCACAGTATGTGTAGCAGTACCAGGGACGCCATTTTTAGGTCTAGCTAGATACAGCTTTAGATGTCTTGAAGATCTCCTACTATCAATTTAATACAAAGAGAAAGGGGCTATAGGTCAGACATTGGTTGCCGTAAGTGTCAACTGCAAGTGCAGTGGGGCAAGGCATACAGACAAGACCTCTGCACACAGACGGGGAATGGAGCAACACCAGCAGCATTGTGCACCAGCTGTCCCGGACTCGCATCATTGCCTCGAGAGCTCGATGGCTACCTGGAGCGCCTTGACATGATCTTTGAGACACAGCCACCTGCAAGGCACACACGCACACACTGACTGAAGCAGCGCCTATGACCCTTGGCACCGGAGCAACATCTGTGGTGCTCTCCAGTACCACATACCTCTAAGCTTGTACCCATGTAACTTCCCCACCCAAGCTCTGTAGCTACCATGAGTAGGCGATGAGCTGACAGAGACAGCCCCACTGCCACGACCTTGAACCTAGAGGGCGATTAGAGCAGCATCTATAGCACTCACTTACCCTGTAATGGCATTGCCCCCTGTGCTTAGTTTGAGCCAGTGGTTTCTAGTGCTTGGCACCAGCACTTCAATGTCAACACCTGCTCTTATGACAGTCTGCCACAATGTGGCGCTGTCTGCCTAATTAGGGATCAGCACAACAACAGCTATTCCTTAATTATATATTCATTAATAATGACTAATAACCGCCACCCAAGCCATTCTTATAGCTTTGGGGGCCTGGAATAATGTGGATTGTCACTGTTGTTAGAGTGTAATGGTTAGTAGCTGAGTTGGTAGCATTGGCAGGGGCAATGGATGGTGCAAGCTTCAGTGACCTCCTGACGAGGTCACTGGCACTTATGTTTTTTACAAATTAAGCAATGATTGCTCCCTTCTGTGTGCCTCGACTTCCCTGAGGTCAAACAAGCTGTCAGAGATGCCCCTACCAGCACAGCTTCTGCTAACATAAAAGGCGACAGGAGTAGTACCGAAGGTGCTCGACAGCAGAGCCTCATCTCTGGGACAAAGTGCCAGAGAGCTCCTTGTCTCCTGGAGGGTAGTGACAAGCTGCTGGAGATGCTACTACCAGTATATCCCAAAAGAAACAATTGACGGACGGAATGCTGGACAATGCAAACATTCACCCCCAGTCACAAGGATCTGGGTTTAATCCATCATTCTTTTGCTCACCACACCACCCCAGTTTGGACCCAGCCATATGCAAATCAGTCTTAACCCTGTTCCTTGTGGGAACAGTCCAGCCCGAACTGCCAAGCCAGGTCCTCCCTGGACCGGAAACAAGCATCCTGGGACCGGTTTCAGGGCATCACCCTTCATCAGCCAGGCTAGTATGAATCCAGTGGTGTAGTGAGCATGGGACCCACCTCTGGGCATACCCTTCCCACTTAGGGCGACTTATGCAAAAGAAACAATTGACAGACGGAATGCTGGACACTGCAAACATTCTCCCCAGCCACACTACCAGTATATCCCCCGAGAGAGGGTGATTGCAGCAGCATCTATGATGTCCAGCACTAAAGCAGCATCTGTGCTGAGCACCATGGGCCTGTGCATGCATCCCAGGCTTTGAGAATACCGATAGGCCAGTGACGAGCCACCAGGATACTTCCACTGGAATGACTCCTGCACTCACAAGGTACTGGAGCAAGCCGAGAGAAGGCAGACAACCTCCTGGGATATCACTGCACTAGCTATAGGTTTCCATGAGTTGCCCTTTAATTTAGATCTAGTCCACAGATTGCCCTTAATTGCAACAAAGGAACAGGGCCATTTGTGGAAATGCCATAACCTACCAGTGCATAAAAAAAGAACAAGGCAATGGGCCTTTTCCATCCATACACCCAAGATCTGTAACAGTATCCCCACTTCCACCAAGATGGCAACAACCCTGCTCCATTTTTGTAAGAGATGAATAAACTACTCTTCAAAGAATACTACATCATGAATGATGCAGCAAGTCTACTTAGAAACCAGCTGTGCCTTCAATCACACATTGACTGTCTGTACCCTGAACTCTCTGCAGCGCTCTCCTGTCTTTACATTAGGTTTGCGCTATATAAATACAATATACATATTATTTCCCAATTGAGGGGCCATACTGAAAGATTGGGATAGATGCTAACAGGACAGCTATAGAGAGGCTACATGATCCAAAAATCTTTGCAAGAATCATGTCGTTCTATAAGTTAAGGTGATACAGTCTCAGGTGGGGGAGGCAATGCATAATGGAATGGTTTGGGGACATTGCTAGCCTGTAATGTCTCCTCCCAGTGTGCTGGCCATGTCTAAAAAAGAAATAGCTACGTAAAAGTAATAGATATCCATCCGCAGCCAAAGTTAGACTATCCATGTGCTGCTTCTGCTACACAAAGTAGCACAATCTGCATGGAACACTGCACATGACAAAATCCGCACTGGTCTTTGATGAGCCAGCAGCACTCGTGGCTCAGAGCCAGCGAGTTGTAATTAGGACTCACAGTTTTATGGTATTTATTTTTTTGACATTTCCGTCTGTATTTATCTATATTTGTTTTTTGCTCATTTTTTCTGTATTTATCCTTTTTTATACTGTGTATTCTGTATAAATGAATCTGCAATGGGTAATTTTCCACATTTATTTAACTGATAAATGTTAATCGCATGGGCAGGTCCAAAAGGTTTCAGCGCTAGACAGTGCAATAGTGTTATCTGAGAACACATGCATTGTAGAATAGCATAAAGAACTGTAGATCTGCACTTAATTAAGTTTAATTAGGAAATCTACTGTCTTTTTTTGCATCTCCCCTACCTCTCAATCTGCACACCTACTGACCTGGCACTCATGATTGACAGTAGAAAACAATCATCCTAAGAAGGCCGATTATCGGTATTTTTCTGTATTTAAAAATAATTACATTCAGGAAAATAAATAGTTTTCTGTCTGTTATTCATCTGTAAAAATCTGTAAAAACAGAAAACTTGGAGCCCTAGTTGTAATACAACATGCTCATTGCTGGCACATTGTAGACCAGTGATGAGAGCTACAAAGTTGTCATAGGTGAGATAGGGTAATTATTTGAATGCATGTAAATCCATCTATGGACAGATATACTGAACTGAGGGCCTAACTAAATGGAGGTTAGTGAAGGAAGCAGGCATGCCATGATTACTTAGAAGCAAACAGATAACAACAGGTGTTCCCATTGGCTGAATCCTCCAGGAGCACACACGTGTGAATTATAGATCCTATAGAGTCCTACAAAGATTTGTGCCCTACTCAAATACTGCTTAATAACCCCTTTATATGTGTGCAAGAGGACAGGTAGACGGAGACGAACCATGATTGGTTCATCACAACCAGCACCTCCACCTATAGGGCTGATGCGCTCACCACCTCCCGTAAAACTCAACAAACCCACAGCTGAGATGAATAAGTGCAGAAAAGAAAAAACAGTCCTCACCATGTTATGAGATTTATGGTATGTTATGAGATTTGTAGAGCGCATGGCTGTCCCGGCAAATGGACGTCCCAGCGCTAGCAGCCGAGAGAGGAAGATCGGAGAGGAAACAAGGTCAGCGAAAGAGCCAGGTCTTGGCCGCCCTTCTGAAAGTCAGATGGTTGGGGATGCTTCTGATGGAAAGCGGCAAGAAGTTCCAGAGGGCCAGCGCTAGCACCTTAAAAGAACGCCCTCCGGCTCTGGATCTGAGGGAACGGGGAACTTGTACCAGATAGAGGCTGGCCGATCGTAGATCACTCGTCGGGGTGTAGGGAAGACTCAAAATCGCCGGATCTGAACCAGTAAGAATCTTATGAGTAAAACAGGGCGCTTTGAATTGAATTCTCTGCTATATGGGAAGCCAATGAAGACGGCGCCGAAGGCCGGAGAAAGAGCTATGCCTAGGGAGGGCAAATAGCGCACGAGCTGCTGCGTTCTGAGTGCGCTGCAGCCTTTTCATCACTGACTGGTTGGATCCAAGGAGCAGCACATTGCAGTAGTCCAGCCTTGCTAGGACAGGGGCTTGAACAATCAGCTGGCGAGTATGGGAGTTGAACTGATCCAAGATGGGTTTAAGGCGACGCAGCAGGCCGAAACAGATTCCTGTAGCAAATTTAGAATGCTCTTCGAAAGTGAGGGCATTATCAACCCAAATGCCTAGGTTTTTTACAGCCGTTTTCGTCCAAGGGGGTGAGCCGAGCTTTAGAGGCCACCAATTGCTGCCCTATAGATGGGAATCTCTGCAAAATACGAGGATCTCCGATTTTGTGGAGTTCAGTTGGAGACAGTTATCCTCCATCCAGGCAGAGATGGCGGTCAGGTCCTCCTGAAATTCGGCGGCATCTTGATTGGGGATATTGGTAAAGGAAAGCACCAGCTGCGTGTCATCAGCGTATGACACCAGGGAGATGTTGCGGGCCCTAGCCAACAGGGCCAGCGGCCGGATGTACCCATTGAACAGAGTGGGACTTAATGCTGAACCCTGGGGGACACCGCAATGCAGGGAATGGGTAATCCACGCACACTGAATCTGGAACGACAACTATGTATCCATCATGATCGTTCAACCTTGCTCCAATTTAGGAAGCAGCTGAAGATATACCTTTTTAAAGAACACTACATCACGACTAAGCAACAGTGCACTTCCAGTGTCAGAAACAGCTACACTTCCAATGACTCAATAACTGTACCTCTACCTTTGCCTGTGTACAGTGCTCTACTGCCTTTGAACTAGGTTTGCACTATACAAATAGCGTATACAAACATACAGATATTTGTGTTTCTTGGACTTGTGACAAACCACAAACCTATTAAGTGACAGACCTCAAAATGTCCCACAGCAATCAATACATCAAACAAGACGTGTATAACGTGGCTGATCACCCATGAGGGTATCCAGGCGCTGAAGATCTTGCTGCAGAGGCTCAGTCAAACAGCTAGGTTTTGAGTCCTCTCCTGAATTCCAGCAGCGAGCGTGAGGTTCGGAGGTGGAGAGGGAGGATGTTCTAGACTCTGGCCGTGAGGTTGGAGAAGGAGCAATCTCCACTGTGGCTTTGACATTTGTGAGGGGTGTGAACGAGGTGAAGGAAGGCAGAGCACAGGTGTCTGCAGGGATGGTGGAAGTTCAGGCGGTGGTTTATGTATGCTGGTCCTTGGTTGTGCATTGGCTCTCTATGTGTGTATCAGCATCTTGAAGTAGCATCTCTTCTGAATGGGGAGCCAGTGGTGCTTCCTTAGGTGGGGGGTGATGTGGGTCCACTTGGGGAGGTCGAGAATGAGTCTGGCTGCAGAGTTCTGTATGGTCTGTAGTCTCTACAGTAGAAGCGAGGTGATTCCTGTGTAGAGTGCATTGCCTTAGTCCAGCCGGCTGGTGACCAGGGCTTGGGTGATGGTACGTCTGGTGTTGATATGGAGCCATTTGAAAATCTTGCAAAGCATGCATAGAGAGAGGAAACAGATGGAGGAGACTGCGTTAATCTGGTTTTTCATGGTGAGCTTGCTGTCCAGGATGTTGCCGAGGTTGCGGGCACAGTCTGTTGGTGTGGGTGAGAGTGCTAGTTCTGAAGGCCACCAGGAGTTGTTCCACTGGGAGGTGTTGCTCCTTAAGATCAGTACTTCCATTTTATCTGTGTTGAGTTTCAGGCAGTTGTCTTTCATCCAATCAGCGATGTTCATCATAAATCTGTGGAAGTTGGGTCTCGTGGAGGAGGGCTCTTCTGATAGTGACAGGATGAGCTGGGTGTTGTCGACGTAGGAAATGATGTTGAGTCCATGGGTTCTGACGATATCAGCCAGGGGAGACATGTAGGTGTCGTACAGGGTGGGACGGAGGGATGAGCCTTGTGGGATGCCGCAGATGATGTTCTTGTGTTCGGAGATGTAAGGAGGAAGGTGGATGTTGTTGGTTCTTCCGGTGAGGAAGGAGGTGATCCATCTGAGGGCGTCTCATTGAATTCTAAAGTAGTGGAGTCTCTTGATAAGGGTGTGGTAGGACACGGTGTCAAATGCTGCTGAGAGGTCAAGGAGGATCAGGGCCGCCATTTCCCCTAGGGTCTTGGACGGCTCTGATGCCATCCATGGCTGCAATGAGGGTGGTTTCATTGTCGTGGTTGGCGCGGAATCCGAACTGGGGGATGTCCCTAAGGTTGTTGTTCTCCATGTGTTCCGCGAGTTGGTGGTTGATGGCTTTTTCGAGGACCTTGGTTGTCAAGGGGAGCAGAGAGATGGGATGGGAGTTATCAAGTTTGCTGGGGTTGGCGGACAGTTTCATTCATTGGGGAAGGTGGTCGTGGTGATGGATGCATTCAGGATGGAGGTGAGTTTGTTGCTGATCGACTTACTTCCAAGTTTGAAGATGTGGTGGGGACAGGAGTCCGTCAGTGCTTTTTAGTGGACGGAGTTCATGATGTCAGTGGTGCTTTGAGTGGCGAACCTGTTCAAGGGGTTAGCAGGTGGTCGGGTTTTCCCTTTGTGGGAGCAATCAGGTTGAGTGAGCCTAGATCAATGGCTTAAGTCAGGTAGGAGGAAAGAGAAGGCCCAGCAGTGGCCATTAGCAGGGAGCTTGAAGGGTGAGGGGGACCACTGCCAGCCTGCTCACCACCAAAATACTTTTATTTGCAAATTACTAACGATCCAAGACAAAAATCTGAATTTAGAACTTAAGAATACCCAGATATTCACTTACCTATCCCTTCATCTCCTCTGTGCATTGCCAAAATCTTCCATCCATCCATCCATCCATGCACTCACTCACCAATGTATCAATCCGTTCACACATACATCAACAGACTCTTTGATCAAGTTACCGGCTTTCTCCCAGTTCCCAACCTCTCTCTTGTCACTTCCTCTTCCCTCCTCATCTCCCCCAAGCGCACCCTCCCCTTTTACCCTCCTAATGGTCTCCTTCTCCCTCTGCAAGTTTGCTTATCATTCCTCTCTCCTTTTTACTCCTTAACCCTTTATTCCCCACCCATCCTCTTACCATCGCCACATCTTGTAATGTTAACTTTGTTGTACTTTTAGTTTCTCTCTATAGTCTGTGCCCTTCCAGTTCTATGTAAATCATGTGTCGCGTTAATATTTGTAAAGCACATATATACCTTGAATGACCATGCTTTATGAAAATCTGTGAATTAATTTATAATAATAATCATCATCCATTTGTTCATTTATTGACCCATACACACAACCACACACCAGTGGCGGCCGCCATTAACAAAGGGTGGGGGAAGCAAGGGAGAGCGAGCGCAGGGGGACGGGTTAATAATAATTAAAAACTTACCTGATGCCGCCGGACCGTTGTACATCGCGTCGCTCCTGCTGGCCTCTTCCTGGGTACCGGCAGCCCCTGGGACAGACTCCTAGCCAATCCCTGTACTGCAGAGCAGCACAGGGATTGGTCTGAGCGGGCTGAAAAGATGCCCTGCTCAGACCAGGAAGTCTGTGGGGGTTTCTCCAGCCCGGCTGCTGAATGCAGCTGGGCTGGAGAAACCTAAATGTGCATGTGTGCTTTGGTCGGCCTGAGACTGCCGGCCAAACACACATGAACACTTGGGGAGTGCACAAGCACTCCTCCTCCACCCTCCCATGCCCCTCCATGCACAAGCTGGCTCAGATCCGGCAAACGAAAAATAAAACGATGCTAGAGCATTCGTTTTATTTTTCGATTGCTGGCTCTGCGCTAGGCATTTGGGCAACGCTCCTCCGCCATTGCGGAGAAGCTGCCACTGCTACACACACACACACATGAACAAGGAACAAAGATTCAACCTTTAAAAAAAGACAGACCTATTGGCCTCTGTATTCTTGTTTTTTGTTGGTCTTTGGGGTAGCCTTGAGTCAGGCCAATGCTGGCAGATGTTCTGTACAGTGTACTCTTTCACAAGGTTCTGTTAATGACAAGTCATGTTGTGTACTGTACACTGATACACCAGAGGCGTTCTTCATCAGAGTGACCTTGCACTGAGATCCCTTAAACAGGCAGACAGTGCCTCTTCGACGTCATTTAAGCCGCTGATGTACAAGCAGCACTGACAATAACTGGCGCAGGTGATACTAATGAATTTAAAAAACATTTATAATGCTTTCCTAGACATTTCACGGATGGAGAAGCTATTTAAAGCAAGTAGGCACAGCCAATAGGAATGCCATGCATTCATCATGTGATCAATATAGTTGCTACTATCTGCCTGGAGCACTGCACAGCCTTAGCTCCACTGGACGTTGGATGTACATTTTATTTATTTTAATATTCATATCCTTTTAAACTTAAACATCACCTAAAGATGTTAGAGCAGTACAAAATCTAAATACAACATAGAATCCTGAATTATTGGGGCATTAGCGACAATAGGCCGTCAACCTTTTCTGACAGGTAAAAACCTGCTCAGGAGTCTGCGGTTCCGCAACACTTTGCGAACGGCCCAACATATAGCCCTGAAAACACTGAAATGAGATCTTTACTTTTTCAGATCTCTGGGCCTTGGGCAGCTCTTCCTCCAAAAAGACCAATTTGATTGCTAAATATCGGGGGGGGTAAACATCCGCCGCCCCCCCACCCCCTCCTCCAAATACTTTGCAACCATGCTCTTTGGTCTACAAACGCCAGACATCATTTTAATCGTCTGGGGACAACACGTGCAGGTGTTTCCAGTCTGTCTTTCCAACGTGGGTGGGTGGATGGGGGGGGGGGGGAGTTGGGGGAGGAGTCAAGTGGGCCACACGTCTGCTCCCCTGATATTAGCCTGACTGCGACATGTCGGAAGGCCATGGCGGGGAGAAGCAGGGGATTTTGGGAGGCTGCATACCAAGGCATCATCAAAGGCCACACTGTCATACTAAAAAAAACTTGTGAACCCAGGGCCGGACTGGGAACCGAAACCAGCCCTGGCAAACTGCTCGGCTGGCCCCAGGGGGGGGAGGTATGCAGGTGTGGCTGAGCTGTTTGCTTGGGCCGGTTTCGGCCGATTTTGTTACAGGGGGCCAATATTGCCGGCACCCGGTAACAAAAATGCCCCTCCAGGGTCCCAAAACCAGCCACCACCCTGGCGGCCCACCGGGGAAATACCCGGTGCCCGCTACGGCCAGTCCAGCCCTGCGTGAACCATGACGCAGCTTCCCTGTTTCGTAGCACTGTAAACTGCACAGGTTACTGTTATCCTTTTTAAAAATACAAACTTATTATCCTTGGAAAGATTAAAGGCTGAGCTGGCCCCAGCAGGATTTACACTCGTCACCTGTGGGTCACATATGAATTTAAGCAACAACTTCATAATACACAGCGACTTTTTGTCCACGAATACAAAAGCAGGTTCAATGATTGAAGACACGGATGAGTTTGTTTCACCAGTTTAGTTACTTGCTTTTCTTCACACGTTTGCAGTTGCAATTGTGTGTCCAGGATAAACTCCATTGACTTTACTTGTGCATATAGAAATGGTGGGGAATCTCCAGACATGGTATGGCTGTAAATGGGAGTCTGCCTACATGTATGTATGAGGTTCATATACAGAGCTTAAAGTTAAAAAACAAAAAACAAAATAGGTATAGATGCTCAAATGAGCCCTCAGGCCTGCTGCAAACTTGTGCTGCCAAGGGGGCAGCGCATTCAAGTGAAATATGGAGCGGCTGCTTTAAACATCTCCTCCGTGGTTCACTGTGTCACCCCCCTATACTTTCAAGAGGGGAGAGAGATCCCCTTGCAGGCGGGTGCAGTGAGTGACTGTACCCGCCTGCAGGGGGGTGTCTGGGCGACCCATGAGGACTGCTTTTACCCTTTGAGAGGGCTGCCTTAAGGAGGCGCACTGACAGTGCCCAATCTTTTTGTGGTGCACTGTCAGTGCGCCTCCTGAGGGCATCTTTGCCTCTGTGATGGCGTCTGTAATACGGCGTGGGTGCAGATACAAAGAGATTCCTTCAATTGCATGATGCCACGCCCCCATGCACATGAAGGAATGTCCTCTCTCACCAGTGCTATCAGTAATACAGAGGACTGCAAAAGCGTCTGCTGCCCCTTATGTAATCCCAAAGTGCCCTGAGATAGCACTAAGCGAGCGCACATGCTGGTTGTGCCCCAAGGGCACTTTGTGTAGTACGATACCTGGCTGTGGGTCAGGGCTGTCAGAACGTTTCTTACACTTTTCTTATTCCACCATCAGTGGTGACCACTCACTCGCTGTTCCAGCACTGAGAGACCCTTTCGGGTAGCTGAACACTCTACAAGTTTCTTTAATAATAATAATAATTATTATTATTTACTGTTTTTGTACTAGCCTCTAATGCTAATAGTTTGTTTACCACCATTTCTACTAAATAGTACTCTCTAAGGATGCCGTTGGGCCCCTTCTATCCCTCCATAGAGGCGCCTCTAAAGGGGGGTTGGATGGGGGCGCATGCCCCAGCACTGGTTGTCCTGGTTCACCCTTGGGTCCCACCACAGTACTGAACATTCCAGAAGGCATCATAGAAAATACAAACAGACACTGCACCATGCCACACACATTAATTTGTCCAATCATCGTTCCTTGCAAAGCAGTGTTGTTAAATAATCAGACTTTGTATGTATGTGTGTATATTTCTACATCTAAATATACATATATAGATTCAGTGAAAAAACA
Source organism: Calotriton arnoldi (assembly GCA_963921515.1). Lineage (NCBI taxonomy): Eukaryota > Metazoa > Chordata > Amphibia > Caudata > Salamandridae > Calotriton > Calotriton arnoldi. The sequence goes on along the minus strand of CAWUFW010001319.1, from coordinate 1,128,355 downwards.
TTATAGTAAAGTGTTGGAATGAGGCACGAGTCAACATTACAAAACCCTAAAACCATGCCAGTTACAGTTTAGTGAACTAACTATACCTTGCGCCCACCACGCATGGCTTATATATGTGCAAATATGTGTGGATATATATGTCCCCAACAACTCCTCAGAAAGGGAAAGAGCAGCACTCCATCAGCAACAAACAGCATTTATTATGCAAAAAGACCAACAACGCGTTTCGGCTCAAATAAGCCTTTGTCATGTTGTAAGCATGATCAACCGCACATGAAAAATATAAGCAAGCCATCATACACATAAACAAATTATTCAAAATCAGTAACACATAACAAATGTGTAGAATGACCCGTAAAAGAATAAAATGCTTAATTACATCAAACGCATTGTGGGTGTGAAACATATCACTATTCAAATTCATCACATTTCAATTAATCATGGAAACAAAAAAATACTGCAATGTTATACTATCGTCCCACATTCAACATTGATATAAAATATATAATATTCAACAAATTATTCAAAATCGACAATGTATAAACAAATATGTGGAATAACCAGTAAAATAATACTTAACCCTATCAAATGAGTGTAAATAAATACATCACTCTCCAAATATATCACATTTCAATTGATCATGGAAACTAAACAAATACTGTGATAATGTGTAAGCATCCCATATTCAACACTGATTTACAATATAACACTTTAAGTCTTCTTACTATAATCCCAATAATAATAGAGACACAGAGGTCCTATATTATTAAAAAAAAACATGTGTAACATACACAGTTCACAGGCATGGAATGCTGTCTATAAATATGTTAAGCAGAGACCCCCAAAGTACATTATTTTAAAAGTGCTACAATGCTAAATTCATACCAAGAACCTATCTAGTGTACGATACATTGAAACAAAATATACAGCCAGGTGGCATAATATCTTTAGAATGAATGAAATAGGAATAGAAATCAGTAAACTGAGTGCATAGTCTTCTGGAATGTAAAGCCAGGAGAATTAAGGAAATATCTTGCACAAGTGCCCTACTATGACATACACAATCTGAACACATGGTAGAAAATAATTGGTGAGGGGGCGGAGCTTGCTCGCGACCAAGATGGCCGCTTGAGCTTAGAGCTCCGAAACACCGTCGCAACATCTGTCACTGATCCGGCACCTACATGCTCCTCTGAGCCCTCAACGGCGTTTCCCTGTCGCCGGAGCCCTTCCGGAGCACAAAGAGCCGCTTACGACCCCTGTGTGACGCCGGTGGACGGAGCTGTGCGCGCCCGCGCAGGGCCGAACTTGCTGGGCCTCGATCCCCGGCCTGGAGTTGCCCGAGGAGCCGGCACCTGCACAGCGTTATTACTGCGCGGCACCCTGAACGCCCGCCGCGCGCGCCCAAAGGTGGATCGCCCCCTTCGCCGCTGATGTTGGGCTGCGGCTGAGAGCAAGCCCTGCTGGAGTGCTGCCTTTCCCCCGAGAATCGCGGAGCTGTGCGGACCCGCGAGCCGCGTAACGCCGGAGCGGAGCTACGGCACTAAGGTTGGTGGAGGTGGCGGCTTGGACCTTGGCGGCCCCGTACACTGCCCTGGAAGGACATTCACACTGGGGAGGGGAGGTGCCCTGCTGTGGGGATTCGCGCTGCATCATCAATCTACGCCCCAGTAGGTCTGGGGGGGACTGGCTGTCTGCAGGGCGCCATTTTTGGGACAGCACACTGTTATTGCCCTGCGCGGCTGCCTGATCGGTGGGAGCTACACGTATGCGGTGACTGCTGCACCTGCGAGTGTGGTTCCACCCGTGTTGAGCGCTGTGGAGGGGTTGGTCCCTGGTGGCGGGCCGCCGTGGGTACTGGACTTTGACATCCCTGGCCGCCTCTGCCCACTGCCTGCCACCTGAGCCCCCACACGCACCACCTGCCTTGAGCGAGCCTGGCAGTGTTGGAGGGATCACTGCTGTTGGGGCTGCCCCCCAGAGGACACACGGTTTGGGGCCCCTCTCTTCGCCTTCCTCACGCCTGCTGCGGAGTACTACGGGTGGCACTCAGGCTCGGGACCTGCGTGCAGTCTGCCTGCGTGGGGCGATCGTCGTGAGGGCCGTCGCTGGATCCACCACCCGAACGACCAGCCTTGTGGCGGAGCTATTGGCGCCATAGTTTTGGTAAGTTGATTGGAACCCTGTTGTCCCGCCCTAGGCACTGATCTCTTTTTGGGGCGCAGGCGGTCTGCACCAGTGATTCGGTATTGGCCCCACAGACCTGCTGAGCAACGACCGCACGCACATTCGTGTTTCCTAGCGGCGAAGATGGGCAGAGTTGATAAAGCCCAACCGAAACTTTCGTTTGAGCACACACGGTCGAAGTCCCGGGATGCCTCCACTGAGGACGCTGAGGGGTCGCGGGGGCGGCCCAGTGAAGAGACGAACTCGGATATTCGTAGCCTGCTGGTGTCCATGGAGAAGAACTTGCAGGGAGGCATCTCGGCACTGGGCGCCAAGATGGACGCCCTTTCCTACAGAATGGACCGCATGGCCGAGAGACTGGATAAGCACGCGGAGCGACTCGACATGTCTGAGCGCAGGATAACAGAAGTGGAGGAAACGCAAACTACCTTGGACACCGAGCATAAACAACTTGGCAGGGTCATGCGGGTCTTGCAAGACAAGACGGAGGACTTGGAAGCGCGTTTGCGGCGCTGTAACCTTAGAATTACAGGCCTTCCGGAAACTACCCAAACAGGCAACATGGAACTCTTCATAGAGAAACTGCTTGTTACCCTGCACGGTGTCGACACATTCTCTACTATGTTTGTGGTGGAACGGGCGCATCGGTCCTTGGGCCCACGCCCGCCCGCAGGAGCGGCTCCTAGGCCGATCATCGCCAAATTGCTTAACTACCGGGACAGAGACGTTGCGCTGAAAGTGGCTAGGGAAAAACAGCCTTTGCGCTACGAGGGTTCCACGATCTCCCTGTTCCCAGACTTTACTATTCGAGTACAGGAAGCGCGCTGCCAGTTTGCCCCTATGAAGAAACAGCTCCGCGACCTCTACATTGACTACATGGCGTAGTCAATGTTGAGGTCGCAGAGCTGCTTCTTCATAGGGTACCCAGCGAGACTCCGTGTTAATAAGCAGGGCCGCTCACATATCTTCACCGACCCAAAGGCTCTACAGAAGGCTCTGAAAGACTGGTCCAAAGATAACCGTCAGAGCCCGGCACGACAACAACTTGACGAAGCGGCTGGTGGGCAGCTGGACGAGCAAGACTGAACGCTGGTCGACTCCTAAAGACGATAAGTGCTGGTTGCATTGCTGCGCTTTGTGTACTGTTACATGCTTGTGTGAGCCCGCGTGCTGGTTGCCGCGGTATGGACACAGTGTTTGTCTTACCGGTTTGTGGGGTGCCTGCTGCAGGACTAAACTCGTGTATTACATGCCGTACTTAGTGAAGGGCTCCGGCAGGCCGCCAGGGTGACTGGGGCTTCACAACGGGGACTAAACCGTAGTTAGATTTGGGGTGGAAGCTCCTGGCCGATTGAATCCCACAAGCGGGGGTGTCTCCGTCTACTCCTACATGATTGGCAGCTCACCTTTGTTGAACTACAGACTACTGCTGCTGATGGGGACTGTAATTTCACCTTCATGTAGTTGCACATTGCTGATCAGACGGTGCTCGGATTAAGGCCCTACCCAGGCCGAATAGCACTCCTTTCTCGGCGAGCAACATCCGCCCACGAGTGAGCCACACTTGGGAGGGTATATTGTTTCAAGTGGGGGAAGGGGGTAGGGTTGGAGTCTATCGGGAATCGCCATGGCCAAGTTGGGGGTGGTCCGTCGTGGGTGGGGGGTGGGTGGGTTGTTCGAATTGAAATGTCGTTTATTTTGGTAGTTGTTTCTCTCATGACTGCACATGTTGATCAGGACAATTCTTTGCGGCGCAGACTAGCTCACAGATTACGCCTCGTCGCCTGTTATGATAGCTAACAGCTGTATTAGCGGTAACGTGACAGTGGACACCCTCCGGGTCCTCACTTGGAACGTTAGGGGTCTCAATGACCACAGGAAGATCCGCAAAGTATTGACTTACCTACAGCGACATCACATAGACATAGCCCTACTGCAGGAGACACACCTCCCGCTTAACAGTTCTCTACTACGCAGTAGAGGTTTGCGGGATAACACACACGCTTCAGGTTTCACCACACACGCGCGAGGGGTGTTGACCTGGGTCAATCCTAGGTCTCCCTACACTCTTGTCCCACTAGATTCGGATAGAGACGGTAGGTTTGCGATCTCCAGGTGTCAAGGGAAGGGTATGGACATGATAATAGTTAACATCTACGGCCCCAATTATGACTGCCCCGCCTTCTACAAGGCGCTGGCGATTACTGCCAGTAACCACAAAGAGGGGTGATTCCTTTGGGGAGGAGATCTCAACCTAGTCAGAAACCCAAGCCTGGACCGTTCGGGGGGCCCTGAGAGACGTACCTCTACTGCTGCTAGGGAGCTGGAGTGTGCTATGATTAAACTGGATCTATGCGATGTCTGGCGCGCCCGGCACCCGGGCAAGGGGGGCTTCACACACTACTCTGCTTATCATAATCTACATACTCGTATCGATTACTGGTTGGCGGCCTCGCCACTTGCTGACAGCGTTAGAGAGTGCAAGGTTCTTCCTCGATCCCTGTCGGATCATTCTCCCCTCCTGCTGGTTCTAGACACTCCCAGGAAGGCTATTCTGCCTTTCACTTGGAGATTCCCCCTTACTCCCTGCTGGACCCGGTCTTCAAGGAAGAACTGGCGGAAGCTATAGAGTCTTTCTTTCAAACTAATGCGGGATCTGTTGACAGCTTCCAGGTAGTCTGGGAGGCTTTCAAAGTTTTTATTTGCGGTGTCACAATTGCTAAACACTCTGGGGTTCTCCGTTCAATCCGCCAAAGACTGACTGACTTGGAAAGGAGACTTGGGGTCCTAGAACAACGCCTACTGGCGAGCGCAGATGAGGCGATCTCGCAGGAGATCAGGGTATTGCTGGAGGAATTCCACGAAGCAGCTGACGCTGAGATTAAACACCTGGGCAAATATGCCACAGCCGTGTATATGGTGAGGGCGAAAGGCCGGGTGCGGTCCTCGCTCAACTCCTTAAAAAAGGCGTAGTTTAAAACAGGTCACTGTTCTCAATTCAGCGGAAGGGGATACTCTAACTGAGGAGGCTGGGATAGCGGAACGGTTCAAGCAGTTTTACACCGATCTGTATTCCACCCGGTCCATTGGCTTGGAGGATGAAATTCTAGACTATCTCGCTCATATTAAACTACCATTCCTCACCAATACACATTGCGAGTTCCTGATGAGTCCCATTGAAAGAGAAGAAATCCTACTGGCCCTCTCGAGTATGAAAGCGGGGAGCGCCCCTGGGGTGGATGGCCTCACTGTAGCATTTTACAAGGCGTTTCTAGACATTTTAATCCCGCATTTGACCGAGCTTTTCGATGACATGTGCGTCACCGGTACCATGACCCCTATGATGCGCGAGGCTATTATTGTCACCATCCTCAAGCCGGGTAAGCCCCCGGAGGAATGTGGCTCTTACCGCCCACTTTCTCTCCTTAATGTTGACACAAAAAGTTTTGCAAAAATCCTTGCTAACCGGCTGGTCCCCCTTGCTCAGACGCTGGTGGCCCCTGAACAGGCTGGGTTTGTTCCGGGCAGGAACCTCACCTACAATCTCGGCACTGTGTTTGGTGCCCTACAACACACCCGCCCGGAGGCAAGGGCTGTCGCCATATTTCTCGACATGGAAAAAGCCTTTCATTCCGTTGAATGGCCCTTTATGAGGCAAGTCTTACTCAAGATGGGATTGGGCCCAGTCTTCCTTCAACTGCTAGGGGTACTATACAACTCTCCCACAGCCAGAGTCAAAATAGGGAACATGGTGACTGACCCTATCGCCATTACCAGAGGAACGAGGCAGGGATGCCCGTTGTCTCCTATCTTATACGCATTGGTCGCCGAACCCCTTGCTTGCGCACTGCGAGAATACCACAGCCATAAAGGCCTTAGATTCCCGAACTACGAGCTTATAGTGTCCACCTACGCAGATGATACGCTGCTATATGTCCGCAATCCAGATAGTAACCTTTCTTCGGTATTAAGAGAGGTGGTGCATTTTGGCGCGTTGTCAGAACTGCGAGTCAACTGGCCTAAGTCTATTGTTTTCCCACTCACGCCGGCCACCACACCTATTGAGCTGGACTGTCCACTACAATGGTCCACGGAGGCGATTAGATATTTGGGCATCCGTGTGCATTCTGATTCGGAGACGGTGTTCAGGGAGAATTACGGTGTCGCGGTCAGTAGACTTGAGGATGACATTGATAGCTGGATTAGGCTGCCCCTGTCTCTGTTAGGCAGAATTGCGCTCATGAAAATGGTGGTCCTGTTCCTTTTCACAAACATCCCCATGGTACTTCCTAGCTCCTTTTTCCACCGGGTCACTACCTTGCTGATAAAACTGGCCTGGGCGGGCAAACAAGCGAGAGTCAAATGGCAGACGCTCACATTGCCATATCACTTAGGGGGGCTGGGCGCGCCAGACTTAAATTTATATTATAGAGCGGCACAGAGTTCCCAAGCTTACTATTGGTTCCATGGCCCGCCGGATACCCCGCATCTCCGTATAGAAGCTACCGTGGCCGACCCACTGCCACTGCCAGCCATTTTACATGACGCCGCGGACCGTAGAACCGGGATCCTAGATTCCATTCACGCCACACGTCACGCCTGGCACCGTCTATTACAATTGCAGGCTGGAGCTATTCTGTACTCACCAGCCATGCCAATTGAATGGTGCCGCTGGTTGCCCCCATGCAGGGACAGAGGAGTCACGCGCGCGCTCTTCACATTAAAAATCCAGACTGTGGGCGATCTATTCCACAATGGTGTAGCTAAAAAATGGGAAGATATAGAGCAACAGGCCGATTCTACTACACTCCTAACGCACTTCCAATTCCATAGAACGAGACACGCACTACTCAATATCTTAGGGGAGGATCTTCAGGAACCCCCGGAACTCTTAGCACTGACCCACACCATAAAGGCGCAGTCACCCCGTAAGATTGTCTCTAATATATATAAACTGCCCATGTCCCACAGGGCACATCATTACACCAAAGCGAGGCTAGCCTGGCAGCGTGACTTGCAGAAGGATATCGATGACCCCATGTGGGCATATTGTTGTTCCAATACTCGGCGAGTCTCCTTGAACGGCAGACATAGGCTGATCCATTTTAAATACTTGAACAGAGTATACTATACGCCAGAGAGACTTCACAGGTATGGGTTAAGGGATGACCCGGCCTGTGAGAGATGCAGGGAGCCACTTGCGGACTTTTTACATCTGGCCTGGTCCTGCCCTGGGATTTACACGTTTTGGCGTTCCGTGTTCACAGAGCTAAGTAAAATAACTGACGTGTCACTAACCCCGGACCCTGCACTAGCCCTCCTGGGATATTCTAAACAGACGCCCAGGGGAGTGCGGCGACTAGTCGACATGGGACTGTTAATAGCTAAGCGCAGAGTGGCTATTGGTTGGTCACGTGGTCCTACGCCCACCATGGCCCAGTGGTCGCATGACATGCTGTACTGCAGCACCCAAACTGAAAACTTCAGCGATCTGCTCCCCCCGAGGAGTCGGCCCAAAAATGTTTGGGGTCTTTACATTACATACCGGTCAACTAGGGAGACTGACCCGACCGACACTGATGGCACCACACCGGGGCGTCCTGTTTCCAATGCCGTTATATAGCACACCTTATGTTGGTTTGTTCCTGTTGCTGAGCCTGCGGAACCAGATGGCCCCTGACTATGCGTGTCCAAGGCGTCGCCCTGTGGAGTATGGGGGGACTGTGTCCCGAGTTATGGGACAGTATATGGGTGTTCAATCAATGTGTCATCTAGCTTTGCAGCTGATCTGTCTGTACTTGATTTTCATGTAGCTCTTTGATTTTCATGTGCGCTATTCGTCAATGCTGTGATGCTGTACTGGGTTTTGAGATTGTCCTGTATTACGCTTTATAAATAAACTAATAAAAAAATAAAAATAAAAAAATAAAATAATTGGTACCATCTAGATCATATCTCCAAGCCACATGTAATCCCTAACGTCTGGCTAGTACACAAGTCTACTCAGTAATCTGGTATGAAATACCCAGTGCAAAATAATACTGACTAGTGAAATTGACCAAAAAATGTATGTTGGAGACTTAGTATATACCAAACAAAAAATAATAAAGGTAAAGGTAGTAAAAACGCTTCTACTGAGTAAAGGGAAAACATTCGCTCATACAAACATGCAAATATACAGGCATCATAATTATTCAATAGATGCTGGCGTTTATCAGGCACATCGAATGTTAGCATCACGTGACCAGGTAGTTGAAAAACTAGGAGGACTATAGCAAGCTTAGGATACATGTAAAGGAACAGAATGGGTGATATTCAATATCATCCACAATTAACAATGATCACAATTGTTGTTATATCAATGTTCAGTACAAATATGCACAGCCTGCTCCTTGTCCTTATTCAAACACTATGGGTTTTGGTATTTAAGTCCACAATCAGGTGTGATTCGATCATTCAGTGTAGTTTCTCTCTGACACCACCTCTTTGCAAAGAAACCAAAGAAAAAAAGCATCTCAAACTTGTTGTCATGATACTCATAAAAGTGTCTTGCGATGTGGTAATCCCCACCCACATTTTTAATTGTTCTTAAGTGTTCCAGTATTCTTAGCCATAATGAATGTGGACGTTCCAAAGCATACACCGTATGATCATAGCTCCAGGGAATATACTTGGGTATTTTCCTTTTACAGCCTGTGGGCAGCTTATACTCTTTCTTATTAGTAGTATACTTGCAGGCTTTACATGCACCAAATTTGAAAAACCCTTTTGGAGCCTGGAGCAAGTTCTTTGTGGGGGTTCTATGAGATGACTATGTACCAATAAATCCCCTAGAGCCGTGTTTCCCAAACTGTTGACTGCGACCCACTGGTGGGCCACAAGCTGATTTTTGGTTGGGAAATGAAAATCCGAGCAATAAATAAAGATGCCTTTAAATTCTGTGTTTAACTTGTCACACTTGCCAGTGACTCAAAGGCAAAGGTCAAATGTAAAACTCCTTTATTCTTTGAACATGAAGATTGGTGTTTACTTTTCTTTCTCTGACTCATACAGTAGGTGAAACATAAATTTGAATCGTAAACAGGGGGATATGTCTGGTATAATGCTCATTGCGCTCCCTCCAGACCATCCTGCTCCTCCTACCATCCCATTAAAAGATTTGCAAAGCTGGGCGTGAAGCAGGTGCCCATCACTGTCCCGCAGCATTGACAATAGAGTGCTTTCTGAAACAAAAAAATATTTTACTTGAGACATTAAGTCATCATGGAGTGTAACACCTCAGTGTGATCAAATAAGGAAAAGGTGCATCATGCTTCTATGCCCAAGGTATGCTGTGTGCTAGTATACAGCGAGCATACATCCAGGATCATCATGGTGTATGTGGGTTCACTAATCCTGCGTAAAAAAACTGCACTCTCCTGGCAGAATGATGGTATGGTTATAACATTTGGTGCTAGAAAGTGGTTCAAATAAATAGCTGTATTCTCTAATAAGCCCCATTGGAAGATGCAATAGACCTACCTGGTAACCTAGTCAGATGCTTGTGTATTTTATAATTTTCTGGAGCAGGTACAGTCATGGTGTTCGAGGATTGTCGGTTTTTTAAAATCAGCAATCATTAATGTCTATTAGAATGCTTTCATGCCATTCCCATATCATATCATGACAAGCCTTAATTGATTGTTTGTATGTTGCATAGTCTATCACCTCATAACAATCAATCACAGCCAGTTGTCTCATGGCTTCAGCCCTGTAGTCCTCGATGTTCATCAGGACTATATTCCCACCTTAACCGGATGGCTTTATCACTATGCTTTAATCACTGACAAGCTCTTGTAGCACTACTCTCTGTTCATTAGTTAAATTACGCAGAGAGTGGGTGATATCTTGATGCAAATCCATTAGATCATATATGATCACATTATGAAAAGCCTCCAGGTTGTCCTACGGCATACTGGGATTATACTTGCACTTGAGTTTGAACCTACTGGGGATGGTTGAGTCTAACATAAAACCCATCTCTGGCAAGACATCCCAAGTATCATTAATGTCAACATTAGAATGTTCCTGATCCAACTCAAACAATGGTAACAGTATATCAATGTCACCTAACTTAAAGCTACTTATATTTTCCACATTCAAATCTGACAATTTCTCATGCTTACATTTGATAGTCAATTTTTGTAATTTCATCAGTTTCAATGTTCTTATCTGAAGGAAGAGGTCTATTCTTGCTTTGGTATAATCTATAATACTATCTGGGCAGAATGATAAACCAAGCCTTAATTCTAATTCCTTTATGGGTGTCAATGTGCTCCTAAACAAATTTACTACAGTTCTTTCCTCATCGGTTAGTCCTTTTGTTGTCCCGGTCAGGCAGATCTGCCTCTTCTTGCTGATTCACCCGCCGCGCCTTATTTTGCGTATCAATTGCCACCTCCTCTTCCTTGTCCCTTTGGCCTTGCCTGCTGTTGACGTTCCTATGTTCTTTTCAACAGTTGACACTCCTCTAACAAAGATAGAGGTCTGCTTCCAGCTGCGTCACCCAAGGGCTCGTCAACTTCAGATCCAATTTCCCAAGTAGGGGCCAGATTTACAAAGCATTTTTGCGGTCGCAGAATAGGGCCATTCGCAATCGCAAAAATGATTTTTCAAATGTACAAAGGGCAAAATGTGATTCAGTAATTTGTTACCGAATCTCAATTTGCATTTATGATTTGGTATTTGCAAGGGGCGTATTTATGGTGTCCCTTCAAAATACTAAATCATTATTGTATGCATTACTGTTTTGTAACAAATTCCGGTCACAAAACAGTAATACATTACCACCAGTATAAAAGTAGTGGAACCCTATTTGAAAATAGGAAGAGTTCCCACTGCCTGCTCTTAAAAACTTAAACTTAAACGCTTCATTTTCTTTTTTTAAATGCATCACATTTTCCTTTAAGGAAAACAGGCTCCATTAAGAAAAAAATGATTACTTTATTAAAAAGCAATTACAGACGTGGTGGTCTGCTGACCCCAGCAGGCCACCATCCCTGTGATGGGGGTGATTTCTAATGGGTCGCAAATTGTGACCTACCTCATTAATATCCACGAGGGAGGTCGATTAGCAACCTATTATGAATAGCTATTTGGGAATAGAAAAATTCATACATTAGGAATACCGATTTCCTAATTGCGATTCAGAGATAATTGCAATTAGGAAATTGGTATTCCTAATGTTTTTACATCTGACTCTAGATTCTGTTGATACTATCTCTTGTTTACTCTGACTTCGAGCCAGTTTCAAATCAATATGTTCGGAGTCAAATTTACGGGCAAAAGTAAGATTGTGCCCATCAGGGTAGTCGTTTTTATCTCTAAGGAACTTGTGCTGTCTCTTTGTTTTGATATCCTCCTCGTATGTTTTTTACCCTGTTTTCGAAAACAACAAGAAAGTCCTTCACCATCTCACCATACTTATAGCTATCAATTTCTTTCTCGATTCTAAACCTATTTTTGCATACTTTGTCAGAGTCTCAATCATGCCCTTGCACATCTTTGTCATAAAGGTTGACCATTCTTTTAGTAATTCGGGATGCGAGTTCTCGTATGTCGGAACAATCACCTGGGGACTTCTGAATAGTTAGTTCAAGGAAGTCACTTCCCACCATTTGTTCAGCTCTTGTTTAGCAAGTTTCTCCAACTGGTGCAATTTCTACTTTGATGATAAGTCGTTTGTGTCTGAGTCGCAAGATTGTGGGGAAACTGATGCTGCCTCCACTTCTTCACTAAATAGAGAATGGGCACCATCACACCTTTATTTTTCCCATCCATTCACTGTGTTCACAATTGTGGGTCTTTGCTGAAGCTACGGCCAGGATTAGCAGCACTAGCATACCCGTCGATTCATCAAAATGTCAGTGTTAGCGGAAGTGACATCCCTTACCCGTTGCCCAATTACCATCATAGGAAGTGGCATCATATGATTTTTGACACTTAATTCTACAAGGAAGTGTTTGTCATCACAGTAATTGATACTGTTGAAGTTAACAGCCCATAATGCGCACAATTAAACAATAATACAACAGCTAATAACACAGATCAATGTCTATTTTATATACCACCAATTTTAAATAGGTTGCTCATTTGATGAGAATATTACACATTTCTCTTTTTTACTGCATGAAACCATATGAGATTGTTCATAGAAGCAACACTGGGAACCCACATTATTTAAATCACAGTTTTTTACTATCCACCTATGCACCATGCAAATCACAGAGGTGACGTTTTTCATTCAAACACATAATTGTAAATTTTTTTAAGGTAATGAAACTTGACAATCATAGTTCATTTTTTCATATGTTCAAAAATGTGCGCACTGCATTTCTGCAGTTTTACATTCTGTTCTTGGCATAGCCTTTGGCACCTCTGAGGCCAGAGTCGCAAAGGCAGTGCCAGGGGTCGCGAGGGGCAATCAAGGTGTTGCAGATGCGACACCTGGCGACCCCTAAATGATGTCCATGAGCACTAGCCCCATCATTAGTGTAGACAGGAGTGTTTTCGGGGGGGGGGGAATGGTCGCTGGGGACTGTCCCGTTGTGCGGGTCCTCCGACCCAGCACCAGAGCGGCGCTCAGCCAGCCAACCACTCCCACTATCACACGCTTACCGCGTCAATTGCAGTTCATCTCAACCCAAATGGGAAATTTCTACAGAGCGGCAAGATTCAGTGTTTTCCAACTTTGTTGGGTTGGTGCTCGTAACGGTTGATGGCAACCGCCTGCAATGTTTCCAACAACTCATAAGAAAGGATAAGAGCAGCACTCCATCAGCAACGTACGTATAGCCTTTGTAGGTGACCACTCCAGTTTAATCTGCAGCCCAATGTGTGACCCCCCCTCCTCAAAAAATCCTCTTCTAAAGACACCACTATACCTCCACCCAAAACTTCAAATTCTATTTTCTAATTGTATATGTCACTTGCTTGCTGAAGTTTCCCTCACACGGGACAAGTAAAAGAGGTGGCAGTGAGGCCCTCCAGCATACTTACTATAGGTACAATGCAGACAACAGAAAGTAGTGCAGCGTTCCCTCCCATACAGAGCATGCACTGGTGCAGAGGAGCCAGTTTCATTTTCACACAAAGCACTGCAGAGCATTTTAGCAACATACAGAGCCTGTACCATGGGTACAGCAGTGAAAGATTAACTCACACACAGAACGGACACAAAATGGCCAAGAGCAGCACAGGCCTCTCTTAAATAGGGTGACCAGGCGACACGGATTTGCAAGAACAGTCTCGGTTTTTCACCAGTGGTCCCTGCAGATTTCGGCTATTTTTCAGAGAGGGGCACGTTTTCATGTGTTTTAAAGCAGTCCTAGTTAGTAGCTCTTATCAGAAAGCAATTTAAGTACCACCATGATATGGAGTTCAAAAGTTCCATTTAATTTCTTCCGGTAGAGCCTCGTTAGCTGTGTTTCTATGTCGATGAGTGCTGTCGTTATGTGTCCCTTGGTTGTTGTAAAATTGTAGCCTTTCTTCTATTTTTGCGAAATGTCCCGGTATCTGTTTATTTAGATCTGGTCACCCTACTCTCAAATAAAAATAAGCATCACGCTAGGTCACCAATCAATTATTAATCTTTTAAGGGTTCACAAGAAACAAGTCATTGTTTGCAGCAAACTGTACAAAGTCAACATGCCGGCTGTAAAAGTGAGTCACTTAGTTCCTTTCTTGAGCAAAAACTCGTTTCGGTTTCATGCATGCATTTCTTGGGGCAGGTAGGTCTGCGGGATGGCTCGGTGAGTTAATGCTCCTGCTGCGGAGCTCTCTGTGCAGTCTGCAGACCACCGATTCGAATGATTTCAAAAGACTTCTTGTGCAGCCTTTAGTGATTGGAAGCTCGGTAAATTGAGTGTCATTATGGTGCGTGATGATAGCGCAATATTTAGTAACAAGGGAAAGATGAGAGATTGCTGATGGGACTTTCTACGAAAGAGCTCACCGGTGACATCACCACCTCATCATCAGCTCCAGGATGGACAGTGGGTTCATAGCGCGGGGGCCAGTACTGATGGATGCCCTGCACTGAACAGAGCGGATGGCTACCTGCAGCTCCAAGCTGTGGGTCCGCACAGCAAGAGAGGAATGTCCAGCTTTCAGGTGCCTAGAGGCGCTGCTGGGTGGGCTGCAGAGGCAACCACCACCAATGTCCAATTGACGGAGAGGGAACTCTGTCGCAATGGTGACAGAGTTCCCTTCCCACCAACACTATTCCCAATTTAAATGTGGGTGGACCATAGTTTGATGATGGCGGATACAACTCCAAGGTTTGGCTGTATGACCGCTCGCCTAATTTCGATGGAAGGTCATATAGCCGTTTTTCAATGCTCGTCAGCGCCAGGAAAAACCTGGAGGTAAGGGGAATTAAAAAGTGTTCATGCTCAGAGCCGTACAGAAAAATTACAATGCATTAACAGGAACCACTATGACTGCAGTTCTTATCAAAGCTTGAAATGTCCACTGATCTGGCGGACATTTCGTTATTTGGCTGGCATGGACTCCGTCAGAGAGATGGAATAATTTACTCTGTCATCCTGACGGACTTTACTCCATCCGCCAAATTATAAATCAAGCCCTAATTTTGTTTATATTGTAAACAATCTTGGATTAGTAGAAGGGACGAGTCGGCAGCCTTACCCAGTAACCACTGTCCGTCACAGTGGAGTACGAACATGTCTATATAGCAACAAAGAGCTGTTCAGAAGAGAAGTATACAGATATAGGCAGTCAGATTGGTGTAGGGTGCCATGGGGGGCACAGAGAGGAACAGATGGGGGTAAAGGCAAGAACCAAGGGAGCATAGGAAGATTCCCCTGGGCCTAGGAGGCATGTGGGAGATTGGGATGTCTTGCAGAGAAGGGCTGGGAGGACAGGCTGCAGAAATTGGGCAGCTAGGGAGGTGGCGTGCTCTTTGGAGTGTTCAGCCGTGGGGAGATTATATTACAACTAGGTATTAATCAAAAGATGAGTCTTCAGTTCTTTCCAGAAGTGGAGAAGGGCTGAGCCCTACAGAACTGGAAAGGAGTTCCACTCAGGCAGCCCCATCCTTACGTTTGGAGTAGGAGAAAGCGTTGCACCGTCTCTTACATTGGAACCCAGAGCAGATCACTCCTGGCCAGGCAGTAAGATGGCATGGTGTTTGGTACTCCTCTGCTCTATGTTTGTCTCTCTCTGCTCTCAGGCAGGAATTCTGTCTTGGTTGCACTGAGCTTCAGGTAGGTGCTGCCCATCCTGGTCTGGTTTATGCAAGCCGTGTTTGAGGCATTGAATGTCTGAAGCAGAAGAGACATTCATGTCGTGTTGTGTATGATTGTCATATTGTTGAATCTCTGGCCACTTCACTGCTGTCTGTCACCCCACAGCAATTTTAATTACATATTTGGTTTAAAGGCACTAGGAGGGAGGGGTTCTTACTTCTTGTCTAGCATTCTTGACAGCTGTGGCATGTAAATAAGTTCAAAGGGCAGTGTTTGCTGAGTTCCCAAATAGCCTTAGGTTCTCATGGCTCCATGTCTGGGGGTTTGAATAGCAGTGCAGGAAAAAGGAGCGCCCAGCTAAGGGAAGATTGTGCTAAAGATGCATCCATGCTCAGAAAGTGTTATCAGGGGAGTCAGAACTGGGCCCAGAAGGCGCGGACATTGAGCGAATCACTACTTCCCTAACTCTCCAGGTATTCAAATTTCTTCTGGCTGAATCATGAGTCTTGGAGATTTGAGCTTGACTTGAGAGCAGATCAGATGAGTATGGCTTAGTGTTTAAATAGCATGGAAAATCCTGTGGAAGAGAAAAGCACCCTGAAAACAACGTGTAGCAGGTTTGAACTGGAGCTGTCTTTGGTTCTTTCCCTCTTCCTTTGGGTGCTTGGCACAGAAGACAACTTTGGGGATGTAAGCAAGTGAGGACGATGATTGTTTCACTCGTTGGGCTCAAAAGAGAAAGCTGGTTCAGAAGATGGAATGGCAAATGATGCAATCTTTCAAATAGCAAGGAAAACAATATGTCCTGAAGAAGGAGGGTTCTGAGAAAGGAGAGGTGAGGCTGAATCAAGGTTCAAGAACTTTAATATCCTGTAGCTTTGGAAAACTGAATGCAGGTCAGAGAGGGCAACAACCTTAACGAGGCCAAAGCAGTTTGAGGGGAATTGAACAGGAGCCAACTTGGGTCATGCACAGGGTCGCCCCAACACTGGATATAGTGGGGATGCCGGCCGGACGCAGCTGCTGAGACTTTCGCGGCCCCGCGGCCCCTCAGGTCCAATTGAGTGAGGCTCCCCTTCTGAAACATCGAGGGTCCCCACGGTACAATCAGGTGAGAGAGGGAGGGAGGCCCGGCCCCCGCCAGTGAAAGTGTGCAGCAAACTTTGTTCCATACGGAGCACACGGTCGGGCCCCTTCCCCATCGGCTCCATAGTGCTGGATGCCCGCGTGTTTCCGGGGCTTCCTTCTAAGTCCCGGCCCCTGGAGATTCTGCCTGTATGGTCTCAGGCGCCAAGACAAACCTCCTAAAAGCGGTGAGGCAACCTCCCTCCTGGCCCCTGCCGAAGGCAGCATAAGTACTCTTCCTGCACCCCTGACCCTAAAATGGCGGCTAATAGGCAGCAAGGAGGAATATCCTACTGAGACAGCCCAGGAGACACCTAAAGAACGGTGCGAATTACCCTTGAGGGCCCTGAGAATACAAAGGGGAAAGATAAAAATCGGCTCCGGCCGAATGGAACACCAGGGGCAGAACCTCTTGCATGACCACGAGATGGCCGCCACAGTGGTCCTTTACCACGATGAGCTACTACTCTTGGACAAAAATTTGACATTGTCCAGACCTCAAGTATATCCCCCATCCGGCTCACCCATCAAGACACTGAACCTATGATCTTGCCACCGACCGTTGAGACCTAGCATTTTGGCCAAGGCCCGGTGGAGCTACCTTGCTAGCTATAGAGGAGATGGGCTGTTGACTTCCCCCTCGGCCGTCACCTACCCAGCTGGACTTTGAGCAGACTTTCCTTCGTCTCTCCACCTTATCTCCCTCTTACCCTTCTTCCTTACCCCCCTTACCCTTCTACTCTCCACTTATCTCGTCTTCTATGCTCTTTAAATGTTTCTATCAACAGATGTAACTTGTAACTGATGTAACTTTGTAACAATGTGGAACCTCATGTAAAGCGCTCTGATACCTCCGGGTCTAGCCAGCGCTATATAAAACTCAAATAATTAAATATTGCGATAATGTTTATAACTGTAAAGATACTGTATGTACTTGTGAGCAGCTTACTAACTTAAAATGAACAGTCGTAATTGTATACTACTGTAAAAAGTACAAGTCACAATAAATTAAAACATTTAAAGGTGTGCAATACAGTTGTTAATAATAACCTTGGTACATATAGAAATAAAGGTATCTGGAACGACCACACCATGAAAATAATGGCAATAATGCATGGGCTTATAGAGTGGGAAGGATTACATTCAATAATTGTTGATTAGCCCTACCTCTGAGGCGGGATGGTGCCACACAAAAATGGAAGAGCCCAGAGATAATCTGGAAAGCCTAAACTCACCAAAAAACAATCAAGGTCAGTGGAAGAAAAGTAATTCCTCAAACTGGTGAAATTCTGTTAAAATGGAATTTTAGAAGAGACCCCTTACTGCAGCCCAAGCACCAAGGATACTCCAATAAGTGATGTACTAAGTAACCAAGTCCAACGCATTGAACTTTATTGTAGTCACCTGTGCAAATGAGCACTGCTCCCTTTCTTACCGTTTTAAGCCTAAAAAACTTTGCTGCACTCAGACCGACATAGGCAAACATGGCTTTCTTTTGTGAGATCTTCACACATATTCAATAGACACTTGGCTAAGCAGGAATTCTAGTTGGTTGCCCTCTAGCATGTGTTGTGTGATTCCAAGACTGGTGCATGGTCTCAGAGGTATAGTGCCATTGCACTGCAGAAAGTCACAAAAGAGAGAACAATTCTTGCTATTTCGCCTTCAGCGTTTGGCGGGATCCATTAGGTTGCAATACACAAATTATGTTCACAAGCACAAACATGAACCCTGGCATGTTTTCTCATGGTCTCTTCTGCGAGGGTAAGATAGTGCACGCATAATTTTTCAACAGCATAAGCACGTGGGAGCACAAGCTCCTTCTAGACATACCGGTGATCCTCCTAGCTTTGGCCCACACTGTAGAGTTGCCACTTGGCACCTGTCTAAATTTGACCAGAACAATTTCGGGTTTGCGCCGATCTGCCAAGGGCACAAGTCTCTGTCCATTTGGGAACTATGTTGTGTTTGGGCTACAGAAGAACTTTGTTTGAGCCCCCCTGCCGTTTTCAGGTCTTCAGTGAGCTTGATTCTAATGAAAGAGTAATTGAACACAAGCTGACAACATTAACTCGAGTCTCAAGAATTTATGTTCAACTTTAGAATCAGTGTCACATTTCCACACATTACAACTGTAATCACACACCTCTGCTGCCATTGTTAAGGAGAGACAGTCCTTATTTGAGACCTAGGATCCGGTTCCAGGACTTCTTTGTCCCTTTAAAAGAAACAGCACTGGCAAACGAGTTCCAATGAGGAGTCAGACTCACTCCCGTTTTCTGGCTAGATAGTTTCTAATTTCAAGGTCATAGACCAAGGGGGTTGGGGGTGCTGCCTTTCCACTTTAAGTTAGCTTTCCTAAACCAAAGGGCGTTTCAGGAAACTAGACAGATAAATGGATCATGACATACATTTAAAAAGGCATGTTATTGTGGTTGCTGTTAACATTTTTGGGTTGGGCGCGATACCTCTCCCCATCCAATCAGAGTAGGTAAAAAACCCAACAACTTGAAGGCAGCAGGCATGAACCTGCAAAGCTCAAGGTGGGGCAGATCCAGACGTTTCCAGTGTGACTCCAGGCAAAGGGAATGCGAGCACACTTGTTCTGCTGACAACAGTGTACACAGGCTCACGCGCTGTCAGAATTGTGGCATGCTTATGTCTATCAGAGAGTTTTATGAAACTAAATCCTGGTCCTGGGGCAAGATAGAGCTGCATGCTGACTCTAGTCAGCCCAAGGACACAGGAGAGCCTGTGATCTGACTGTAATGTCTGCCTGACAAACCAATGATCCACAAAGAAAATATAACTTTCCCATTGTCCAGCACTCCCAACAGTGGTCTCATGTCACCAAAATTATAGGGGTTGAGGAAACAAAATCATACGCCTTGTGCTCTGGATGAGCTCACAGGAACTGATATCGCATGGCTTTTGATTACAATGATAGTTCATTTGTTCTAATGAATGTTTTTGACAATGCTATCCCACAGCGTGCCAATAAACAGGAATTGTTAAGGGGAACTGGAATACACATCCAGCAACTGACCCCATCAATAGATAGAGTCATGTTATTAGCAACAGGTCAGTGGTCAGATTTAATAAAACAGCTGCTGGAAAAACAGCCCACGGGATGGAAGTAGCAACCATTATCCTTTCATCGTGTCCATGACACCGACCAGAACACATCTAGTCGAGACATTGCTTGCCAATACCTAATTCAGGTTTTACTGAAATCAAAATAAAAGAAACAACATTTGTGGGCAAAAATATGAAAACACTTGCAAAGTTTTTGTTAGACGATCCAGACAATAAAAGGTGAGTAACTAATCTTCAAAGCTGATATGCATCCGAATTTGTCTTTCGTATTAAAAATAGTAATCAATAAAATACTGTGTAAACATAACAGGCATAAAGGACACAGGCAAAGTACTAAAATAGTGAAGCACAATGATATTCCTGGAAAGCCGCCCCCACTGTGTGGAAGGAAAAAGGAAAAGAAGTAAAAGCAACACATCACACGGATTGAAAGTGTGCTTAATGTATACCACTTGCTGCATTCATTCTGGCCATTCACCTCTTTGTTTAGATTAAGAATCCGTTTACCCTCCTTTAGTTATGATTTTATCAATGTTGCGGCCTCTTGGGTTGCATTAGTACTAAATTTGCAATCCGTGGCGCATTGAATTTACATATTGCTCTTAAAGAAATCTTCTACAAATGATGCATTGGGTACTTTGCGACAGAATCTGGATGTGCGTGGGCTGATTAGTTTTCAAACTTCTTGCAGTGCGTTAGCAATGTTTAACAAGTCACTGGGGCAGTTGAAATCATGTAGAACATTGCTTGTTATTCAGTTTTCACATTTATATTAGTCCTGTTGTTGTTTTGTGTAGGGACTCCTCACAAGATGAAGATTGCATGGACTGACCAACTGTTGATGGAAGTTTCTTCCTCTACGGAAGGCAAAGACAAGAGCTTTGAAGTGTGCACTTCCACTGGTGCAATGGCCTGGTGGAGAGTATCAGTTTCACTGTCCTTTGTAAGTCTGATCACACATACTTATTTATCACCATTATTTTTGGGCTAGGTTGCAGCATTGATTTTCTACTGGAGTGCCGCCCTGGTTTCTTCCTTAAGAAACATGCGTCACCGCAGGCAGGCTGTTTGTGACACTACCTTGTACGGAAGCAGAATCATGTCCTAGTCCACACTGTGAGTGGAAAAATTGTTTATAGATCACGCTTCTGCGCATGTGCTGGCGTAAGAGTCTTTTCTTACTGCATCACTTAACGGTCCATAAAAAGTCACTTAGACCTAGAAGAACTAGCCCGGAAACCTGTGGCTGGTAGAAAGCTGAAAGCCAAGCCTGAGCAGAGACTACCCGGACAACGGAACAATAACTCACTTTACCTTATCTTAGCCATCGCGGTTGGTGGTCCTTTCAAGTGGTGATCTGCATAGCATTGCCCATTTACTCCAGTTTAGGGTCTTTGGCCTGCAGTCCAGTTTCCCACCCACTCTTCTTCATCACCCTTGCCTCCATGCATCAAGGGGGTAGTCTGGAGAACAGGGTGGCTACAGAGGACACAGTCTGTTGGCCATCCAAGTCACGTTCATCCTCCATGAGAAATCCATTTCTGATGGAGCTTTCCTCCACCCTGTCCTTCATGCTGGGAGTGGCAGAGCTGTGGCCCTGCAGAGCCACCATGCTGGCACCATGTCTGCAGCCAATGAGCTCCAGAAGCAATCTAACTCCAAAACTTCACGACAGTCTTACCTCTTTCACACTCAGACACTCCACTGCAGGCTCTCATCCAATTACAGACATGCAGAATGAGCTCAAAGCTTGCATGACCTGTGACACCATTTTTTCTTCCTTAAAAACAAGACAGAATGGTCCTCCACACTTCCTGGCACAAAGTATGTGGCATTCGTGTATGAACACAACACAAACATTCCCATACATGACAACTTAGCCACCATGCTCACTTTTCTCGTACCATAAGGAAGAGGACCCTATACTAGAATCAGGCACATTTTTGGGCAGTTTTTTTTTACATTTACAGATGTATCCTGAGTCAGACTCGTCAAAATATCCCACGTCGATTTTGCTATTGAGTCATATCTGAAGGAATTGGCCTAATGGCAAGCAGTCCCATAGGCTTCTGTAGGTTTACTGTTGTTCCTGAGGAGGAAGTTTCGCCTGCCCCATTACCTAAGAACAATTTACTTTCTTACTGTCACTGTTTATCATCTTCATCTATGAATGGAGTCTAAAAAGTTGTTATCAGTACCGTGGCTTTCCACAGAAAGTTCAAACCATCTCTTTGTCAATCAGTCACTATTGAATATGTTTAAGTAATTGTTCAAGGCCTTTCCAAATGAGAATAAACTCATGATTAAATGTTTTCCATAGTACTAGATTGCTTTTAAGTGGGTTCACATCCCCATAAATAGATTCCTTCTTAAAGACTGCCACAAATTCACCATGTTAGTGGAGAATGGAGCACCACAAAAAGTGTCAGTTAAATAGAAAGAGTTTCACTATTGATTCATGAAACATCTAACAATAAAGTTAGTAGGCACAAGCGTTGGTCTGCCTCTAGTGTCCAAAGTGCCCCTAACCATGCCCATTGTTTCCAACTGAGGAATATTACCATATAGTGACTCGAAAGTCACCGTCATAAGAACATCTTGCTCCATTCTAAGCGAAGAATCTCTGCATTGATGAATGACACCACGTCCCCAATAAAATTGGGAGTTTTTGTAGCAAACAGTTTCCCTGAAATACACAGCCTTTATTACGAGTCTTTATTACGAGTTGCCCAGTGTGGTATCCGGTGGGATACCACACAGGGAAATTACAAGTTCTGGGAAATCACAGGTTTTCTGGTATCTCTGGGCTTGAAATTTACTGACCTGCAAATACCAAACCTGGAGATACTGGAACCAGACCTTATAGAGGAGGTGCTGGGGCTCCGCTGCTGTGCCTCGCACATGACGGCCCTCACTTGACAATGAAGAGTGTTACAGTTTCCAGAATTTCAAATTCGACTAGAATGAGGACAATAACAAAGTCCCCTGTTAGAAATGTAAGAATATGTGTAAGAAAATGAGTCCTGAGGAATTACTCTCATTCATAAGTCATATGTGTATGTTCTTTCGGACCATTCAGAAAAGCCATATGAAGAATAAGTAATTAAACTTAGCTTTGATTTCTCCATGTTTTCAATTGGAGATAACATAGGCAATATTAAATAAACAAATAGGGTGCAGTATGGTCGAACAACAGGCCAAGTTAGATATGGATTGAAAGGAGGGGTGAGTAGTCACTTTGACATTATAAATGTATGGAACAATTGTGCCTCTTACCTCCAACATTGTTCATCACTTGTTTTCTTTTGAAAGCGACCACATGCACATCCTACTAACTTAATTTTGTAAACAAAGCAATTATAGAACAATTAGAAATTAATGTCACTGACATATGCTTTGGAAAGAAGAAACTAATATTCTGCTAATTTATGCTGGGCGGTAATACCATGATAAATTTAAAACTTCCTTTGCAAGCATTATTGCAAATCCCTTCACGATGTCAATTAAGTTTGAATGCTTCCATTTATCACCAATTTTTCTCTCTCTACTAAACTCTTGACTTGTGGGTTGTACCATGCAACTTTCCTGCTAAAGTTCCTGTGTTGCTGCAGGGGAAAAAAAGTGGTACATTATCTGTTACTAAAGTCAGGAAAACACTCTTAGGAATCCAATTATCGGTATGCATTTGGCCTGGTTACAAAATCATACTTCACCCATTTCAAGTAACATTTCTCCAACACAAACATTTATTTCATATTTTGTGGCAAGATATCAATCAGTGCCACAACATCTATAGCTACGTTTTTTATAAGGACGATTAAGGAGTGCAATAGTGATCTATAGCGTATTGTTCCATGTCCAGAGCTTGCCAAATATCCTATTTTATTTACTTATGTACATTTTCCAAATTGCTATCTATTTTTGGCAACCAGTACATTTTATGTTAATTTTTTAAGTCTCGACTAGACAGCGAATGCGCTGTCTCTTCGAGACATGTTGTTAACATTCAGTGGGCTACAGCCCTCCCACATGCATATCATTTGTTCGCTTCTACATCACTCTGGTATACTTCGTTCTCGTTTGCCCATAGCATAAATATGTCATGCCTCTTCCTGTATTTGGCCCTCCCCTAGAGCATGGACCAAGTACTTGTGTCCATCCACTGCTACAGTTTTGGAAGCTACTTTTTTCCTTGTCTTAGAGCACTCCATACGAGTGCTCGTGTATTCACAGAGATATGTAGTACAGTCCCATTTGTATGATTGGTTATTGTTTTATGTACTGCTTGTAACTAAGCTCTGTCTTAGTGACTACTGTAAGGCTACATTTAACAAATAGGAACGTTCTGCTAAACAAAAACGTGAAAACATAAAACGTACTGCTGGAGAGATGATAAAGCAGTTACTGATGTAGCAAAATCAGCACAACTTGCAAAACTGATTACGTTCTGTACCATCATCTGAGTTGTGTGCTGTTACACCTTCTACAGAGCGGTTCCTGCTTGTCATAGTACTCCCAAAGTAATAAATATACTTTTTTGAACTGTCAGTTGCTCATCCTTATAATATCTACTATATTACACTGTACATAACTGATCTCACAGGCTTTTATACGTAACTCTTGCAATCTCATTAAATAAGATGGAGAAGACTCTCTCCATTCATAGCCATATAGCATACGGAAGGAAGAATGTTTACACATGCGCTGCATTGCAAAGATGATTTTGTTGGCTGGCATGGCATAGCCAAGGGTGACAGAGGGAGACATAGGAAGAACAAAGTGACCACTTCTCCGCTACACCACTACTTACATGGCCGTCAGCAAATTCAGTGCACCGCTCGTTGCTGATCTTTTAACGCATGCCATTTCTCTGTAATTTTATCACTTCTGTGTTCCATAACAACCAATCCCAAGGCTGAATAGATTTGTGAAGACATCTGTGGAGTGAGAGGCAATGCTAATGTCGAAAGTGACCTAGGATTGGAGCATTGACGGCCCCTTAGCCAATGCTAGTGAGCGGTATAATTCCAAAGTGCTCATTAGCTGTGAAGTCGCCATGTGCCTATCTCCCAGCAGTTTTTATGTCTCAGCTAGACAGCACATGGGTGCTCTCTTCTGGACGTTATTAACAATCAGTGGGCTACAGCCTGCCCACAGGCTTACCATTTGTTCGCTTCTACGTCGCTCTCACTAGACAGCGCATGCAATAATGGTAAAACACATCTACATTGACAACGGCAATAGCTCAGGCATTGCCGAGACCAATTGGCTTTGCCAATGCTTGTTTTTCCTGCAGTTATACCCCAGGTGATGCTGTTAACCTGTACTTGAGATCAACTGGTAGTGAAAACTTTGCAGATTGTGCTAGCAATTCAACCTTCACTATTCTTCAAAGCAGTTGCACGCAACTTTCCAACCATCATTCTTTAGGCCCACGTTGAACTATATACCGGACCACCTACTTCAAAGTTCCATCATAATGCATTGCACCAATCCCCTCTTCCTACATAAGCACCTCTTTGCAAATTTTATGGCATCCACCAATCCTGCCACACATTCAGTATCAGAGGTATCACTTTCAGGTCCACGATTTGTCAATTGCATGCAAGATTAAAAAAAAAAATCCTTTTATCTGGCATTCCCAATATCAAAATGATTTTCCTGCGGTTCTGACACTAACGTCATCAGCCTGGTTATCATTCACTTTTGCGATTCCGCTACCAAATACCCTGTGGAAAGGGTTTAAAAGATAAGCAGCCCACCCATAAGGCACAGCTTCTCTATCAAGGTGGCATGATGGTCTAGACACTTAAACTGTGGAACTCTTTGTTTTCCACCATCCAAACACTACTTATATTCATAGAACTTGTGTTTACTGTGTGAATACATCTCTCTCCCGCTACATGAGGATTCAATACAAGTGCAACCACAATCATTAGCTTTACTCAATAGATTACTCATCTTCTCAACAAAATATTGTTCCCTCTCTTATTTTTTCCGTGTTCTTTGATGACTGACGGTACATGACCTAATCTAGAATTTATTCATATGAGCTCAAGAATGACCAGAGGTAGACTTTATCTTTGGGGAAAAGTGGATCAGTGATAGTTTTAACAAGATTTGCCTTCGGTATCAAACCTTGTGATGTTAAAAGATGGCCCAAGTGTTCCACCCCTCTTGACAAAAAGGTGTATTTATATTTCTCAGTCATTCTCCACCGCCTCAACATACTTGACACTTTATCCAGCACTCTGCCGTGCTCCTCATCAACGACTGCATTAATTAAAATATCATCCGAAGATGCTGTAAACCCGGAACATTTTGGAACAACCAGTGAATTAATTTCTGAAACACTGAGGCACCAAATGCTAACCCAAATAGTAATCTCAAATATCTAAAATCCTCATTTTGGGTCACAAACATGACATGTGAATGGGTTTCAGGAGTGATCACAATATGACGCAACTCTGACTTACAGTCGAAGACAGAAAAATTGTTTTCTGACCGGTATTGAGCGATCTATTCTTGCATTTTATGTGGGGTTGACAATCAATCGGATTGCTTTTATTTAGGGAGCATTAGTCTTCAAATAGGGGAAAGTCAACTGATGTTTTCTTAGCTACAACCACTGGAGCAACCCGCAAAGAATCAACAAATTTGAGGACTATTCTCCAAACATGCAGCTGTCTACTTTCTAAAGTAACACTACACATCTGTGGATAAAATCAGTGATTTGAGGCAATATACAAAGCAGTTTCTCTGAATCAAAATTACGACATCTTTTAAATGGAAAATATGACAAAATATGCACATGGGTAAACAGGAAGTGCTCAAATAAATAGTATGGGAAGATACTTTTCCTACAAATTACAGCACTTTAGCACAGCAATGTTTAGCAACATTAAACAATTCACAATAAGAAGAATTTCTGGGACAGTAAGGTACAGTCTGATCCCATTTATTGGAAAAAAGAAAAGAAGAAAATAACAAGTAATTGAGAACCCATTTTGTTTCATGATGTTCAAGCCGTAATTCAATATGGAACAGAAGTCATGAAGATGCTAATAAGGGAGTCATGAGACTAAGTGATGCCAAAAGCAAGATCTAGATATTATCAGACAGAACAAGAAGTTCCAGTGGAAAGGTCCCAGTGTCCCGATGGAATCCTAAAGTAGAGAGTTTAATCCCATAACATTTGTTAGTTCACCTGTAAGAACTAAAGAGATGTCACATCACTGAGTTCTGAAGAACCTCCTGATGTTTATAACATGCTGCTTTATCTGCAGAACGGAAGAAAACCCCGATGAAGACCATGCCAAGAGGCGACTGCCATGCAGAAGGCCAGGGCTTTAAGTGGGCCGGGTCCTGCCGGTGCTCAGCACCGGCAGTTCTAAAAAGCAAGTGCCGAGACGGGTCCCTATCGGGCTCTTTATTTTTTCCCTCACTCTCAGGGTGAAAAAAATATCAACTCTGCAGCCTTTCATTGCCCTTGAGGTAACTTCTTAAATAGACTCGTTTTAGTTATTTCACAGTCTCATCATTTCAGAATGGAAGCGTTTTCAATACAGTATACAACGAAGCCGTAATTGATGCTAATTTTATTTCTTGCAACTAACAACCAATAGTCATGGCTTGTTGTATGTGTAATGTTACTTGTTGTATCTGGATGCAATGATAGAAACAGCAAAATACCAGTCGGGCGGCACACTATGCAAAGCACAGATTTTTTAGCTTAGGTGTTTTAAGCCACGCCCTTATTACATCGGCCACGCCCCTTTGAGAGACCCCCCAGGTTTTTCATCCCACTTAAAGCCCTGCAGAAGGCCATGGATGCCCATGCGCCACTAGATCAGTATGCTATCTATGTATAGTGCCATGGGCTCGAATGTAAAGGAGCTTCAGTCTACAACAGAAACAAAGGCTGTTGTGACACACATAAACTGAAGCTGGAAATTAAAAAACAATTTTACAACTAATGTGAGGAATCCTGCCAATTGGTGCACTTGGAAAACTGTATCAAACATTAAGGTAATCTACCCAAGCGCTTCAGCGCCACACATAGGGGCAGAAAGCGCTTTATACATTTATTAGTGCAATAAAATTCAATACATATGTCATAGGTTTGGCATAGATCATGTGATAAAGCAGCAGAGTTGGCAAGGTTTCAAAGCCACATAGTCCCCTCATCGGATGACAGCCACACTTACGCCCCAATAATTACAGCTGAGTTGACCTGCATTTTCTGCACGAGTCTAAAGTATATGGGAGGGAGCAGGTGCAAAATAAAAACACTGGGCAAATCTATTTGAACCATTTTTGTTTCGTGTGTAATACGACTGGAGCAAACTCATTTTACACTAGCGCATATGAGGGAAACTCTTATGTTTGCACCAAAGATGTATACAACAGTTTAGAAACCATTTGCAGCCCTCTCAGCTAAATAACATAACAAAACACTTACTGCTTATATATCACTTAAACTTAGCAATAAAAAATACAACAACAAAATCCTAGTCCTCAAATTACCTCTGAAAAAAAATTGATAAAACTCTATTTGCACTGTTTTTTTTAATTTGTGCAATGAAAAACAGGAACAAACTGAACGTGCATCAAAGGTGCCCTTTTTCACTAAATACGAAGTAGGCAAAATCAATTTTCTCCACTTTGTGATGTGAATACTGTAAAAATAGTTTCACAACAGTTTCAGTACAAACTTTCTGTGACAACCTTCAAGTCCCAGCTCTAAAATACAGAAGAGAGCGACTTGTTATCTCCTCTCTGATTCCAGACACACAACCTAATACATCAAATGTTGCAGTGTGTGCACATCAGTTCACTCACAGTTCACACTGAGTAAACGCGTGCCAATCACACGCTCCACTCTGAATGAACAGATACATGTCACATATGTAAACCATCACAATGGGCAAGTATGTGACCTACTTACTTTCAATGAATAGATATATGTCAAAATAAAAACGTGCCAATCACAGATTTCACTATGAGTGTATAGATACACGCAAGAAAGTAAACCCTCACAATGGGGAACTCTGTGCCAGTCACACTCTCCATTCAGTGAACAGATACATGCACATCTGTAAACCCTCACAATGGGTTAATATGTGCTAATAACACACTCCACTGTCAGTGAATACATACATGCCACATATGTTAACCCTCACAATGGGTTAATGTGTGTTAATTGCACACTCTTCTCTCAGTGAATACGTACATTCCACATATGTAAACCCTCACACTTAGGCCTGGGCGGAAAACTACGCTACGCTCGCGTAGTTTGCGTAGTTTGCACAACTACGCGCTACGCGAATTGCACGTAGCACAGTGCAAAAACGCATAGCGTAGCGGGCATTTTTTGCTTGCTCGCGGTCCTCAACGTCAAGTTGGCGACCGCGAGCGAGCAAAATGACATACCGGCGAGACTTTTTCCTCGTTCGCGATCAGCAACATCAAGTTGCCGATCGCGAGCGTGGAAAATAAACCTCCCGGCGAGATTCTCAACGCGGGGAGGTCAGGTTTCTCATTGCGAGTGGTCGCGTATGCTCGCGACCGCTCGCGATGAGAAACTACAGTCTGCGTTGAGAAAACTGCCGCTCGAGTACAAATTTACTCGAGCGGCAGAAAACGACCGCTTGCACTGTGCAAGATGCCGTTTGCAATGATTGCACAGTGCGGACAAGCATCCGGCACTGTGCAATCATTGCGAACAGCATTTCCTACCGCACTACGCAGTTCGCGTAGTGCTACGCGTAGCTCGCATAGTGCGAAGTGCACTTTGCGTAGCTACGCGTAGCGCTACTACGCGAACTACGCCCAGGGGCTTGTCAAAGTAGTTAACCCTCATAGAGGGTCAAGAATCTAAACCTTCACAATGGCTGCATACAATGGACTTTAACACCCACAGTGACTAAATCGCGGTGTGTTGCACACATATAACACAAGACACACTACGTGAACACGTGCACCTCAGACAGACAAACCCTTTCTGTGACTAGGCAGCAGCGCAACACATTTTTAAACCATGTCACACATTTAACACCCCCATCACCACCACTGAATAAACGAGTGAATTATCCCTGTCACCACTGCTTTAAATGGGCCGGTACTGTCCGGTACTGAGTACCGGCACCTTTTTGTTTTGCGCGGGAGAGTACCGGCACTTCTCACGAGAAATGTAATACTTTTAATTGGAGAGCACCTGCACTTCTATATTTCCTTTTCAAGCTCTGCCTGTCACATCACAGCCTTCACGGTGACTGAATGGAAACGTCGCACATCCTTACCCTCACAGTGAGAGATGATAAGTGTACAACCCAAATGAGTCCTTCCAGCGAGAGGCCAGGTGTCTGATACACGTGAATCCTCACCCCGACTGAAAAGCTGCATGTAAAACATTTAAATTTGTAGACTGGACGAATAGCTCCTCTCACACAACTTAACTGACTGAATAGCCGCATGTCACACTTGTAAAACTCCGTGCTGCGTGCGCGCTTTTAGACCTGCACTCTGAGTAGGTAGATGTCACACGTGTGAACCTTCACGCTGAGAAAGTGCACATGATCCTTCACACGGATAAAGTACCTGCATGCCACACTTGGGAACCTTGTTCAGGCAGAGAACCTGCATATCTCAGTTCTGATCCTTCACACATGAGTACAGCCATGTCACACTTGTGAGCCTTCATTCTCAGTAGCAGGATGTCACGCTTTTAAGCCTGCAAGGTGCGTAAGTAGATTCGTGTCACACGTGAACTATCTCACGTCTATTCCTTCACGGTGAGTAAGTGGCGGCATGTCACTTTAGTGAACCTCCACATTGTGTAGCATCACGTCACATTTACACCTCCACGCTCGATTACCTTCACATCCCACTTTTAAAACTCCACGCTGAGTTGCCCGTCACACTTCTCAGCCCCCACGCAGAGGCGCACATTGCAGCCCGGGTCAGAGCGGCCAGCGCGTGCCCGGAGCCGGGTACTCACCGGTATACAGCCTGCAGTCCGCGCCGTGTGTGGAGCTATGCTAGCCCGCTCCGCATGCTTCTGTGCTGGCCCTCGGAGAGACTCTGCGCCGCTCTGCAGGTCTGTCTCACGGTCTCTGTGCGACTTCCTTCTGGATCTGTGCCCCCGGGCTCCCCCTGCCAGTCTGCCTGCCTCCTCTCCGCGGCCCGCGGTAACTTTCTGAGCCCGGCCCGCCCTGCAGGAGCGCTCCTGAACCCACGCACTTCAAGGTAGGCTCTGCTTGGACAGTAATTATGGGCCGAATGCGCCCTCTGCAGGCACCGAGGTCTAAGGACAACAGGGCTCACCGGGAACTTTAGCACAGTAATAAATGTCCCGATACTAGCGCGCGGCAAAGCCAGTATGACGCGGGCCGACTTGTCAAATAGCTCCACGAGCGGCACTACAGGCGCGTAACACTACTTTCAATGAGATTAGGAGAGAGGAAGGATGTTGTTATCTATATTACAGTGAGTCACACACAAGCTGAAATCTGTCTGTTATTGTTCACCATAACTGAGACATAGTGCTTCAAACTGGCAAAGTAATGCAAACATTTTTTATTAACATCCCTGTGAGGAATCGTATTATTAGTTGGTGGGGGTAAGTGCCCACCTCAATTAATAATCGCAATCCTTGCCAAGGTAAACCACTTAACTCACCAAATAAACCTGGGCTTAACAGGGCACGGAGCAGACGGGCTTAATTTAGGGGCAATGTGTAAAGTATTTGTGCAGCACTAAAACAGTAATAAAGTCGAAATGCAAAACAATAAAAATCCCAAAACGAATTAGAAAAATAGAGTCAAAGTTAGTAAAGAAAATGACATGGAAATAACAAAAAACAAATAAGAGGAACAGGAGGTATGAATTTTTTAAGTTTCAGGTAGAAATAGCACAGAGAAGCACAAAGTTCCAATGATAGTCAATGGTCACGGAAGAACAGGGCCTAGGAGCAATTTGACGCTGGCCGCATTGGAGTGCAGGTCGCATACACTAACCAGGTTTGTCCTGGTCAAAGATTTTACCTTCTGTGTTCAGTCCTTTAAGTTCCAATCCACCACAGGAGTACATTTCCAAAGCCCCAGGAGCTCAGGGGAGGCACTTGGAGGCTCACAGCAGGCAGACAGAGGCCAACAGGAGAGTCCAGACCAGGTCCAGTTGCAGGAAATTGTATTTCTCTGGTTATTTGAAAAGCGAACATCACACTCTCCTAAGTATAGCAGCGATATATAAAATTGGCAATCAAATAAATAGGACCATGATGCACCGTGGCCAGTTATGTATCCTCAATATACAGACAAATAAGTATTATAGTTGTGTAAATGCTATAATTTCTCATATTTTGAAGAAAGTTAACCAAATTTTTAGTCGCTTCCTGGGATACATGTAAGCTAAATATATGGGGGCAGATTTACAAGCCCCTTGCGCCTCCTTGCACCGCCATTGCGTCACTTTTTTTGACGTAACAGCAGCACTGCATCTGCTCCATATTTACATGGATGCAGATGCGTCACTTTTCTACAGGCTGCATCGGTTTTCACCTGCGTGAAAATCGCCTGTGCCGCCTTAGATTTTAATTTATGCAAGGTAGGCGTTCCGTCGGAAACATCTACCTTGAAAATGCTGCAATGATATTAACAGGTTTTTTTTTTATGGCGCCGCCTTTAGCTGCGCTGCCAATGCGTCACAATCCCTACACCTGCCAAACCCAGGCGTAGGGATGACGCATTGGCTGTGCCCAAGGAACCACACCAGCTGTAGTGACTTGACTGCAATATGCAATCAAGTCACGAGGTAAGTGGGCCACCTAAGGTAAGTATATGCACGTATTGTCACAATGTGTAACATTACGTGCTGATGTCACACATAAAAGTGGGCACTATGCCCACTTGTATGCGTCACATCCAGGACCAATATGTTTGAGTGCAAAGTGACTTTGTCACCTTTTTACGCCCCAACACTTTGGTTCCCATTCAGAAGTCGATGCGTCAGTTAAAACTGACGCATCGCCTCTAATTTTTGACGCATTGCTGGAGTTGTGTTGGTTTTCATGCGAACTCCAGCAATGCGCCAAAAAACCCTACGTCATGGTGCACCGTATTGTAAATATGGGCGCATCCATCGTGGCGCAAGAGTTTCTCCCGCAGGCACACGAAAACTGACGCATTGCTGCTTTAACGCAGCGATGCGTCACTTCTTGTAAATCTGCCCCATGGAATTTAATGGGCACTGACCAAATATTTTACAGTTCAGACATAATTCTTCCCTGAGATACCAGTTCCAAAAATGAGCACAGAAGACAAGGAAATGCTGGAAGTGGTGATGGTGAAAGAAATACAATTGTCAATAAGCCAACTGAAAGATGAAAAGGAACAGACACTGGTCCCCTGCTGAAATGTATAAGGGGTACACTAGTAAAATGGTGGAACAAATCTTAGCGTAAAAAAGTTTTTGGGGCAAAGGTACGAGCCAGTTGTATATGTGGGGTGGCAAATGGACTGTTCCATCCAGATCAGTCAGAATTTATGGTACATAGCTTTACAAGATTCAATCTGCGATGATTGCAGTGCTAACTGGATTATGCTAATAAAGTCAGAGAATGTATAATTTTGTTATCACTTGACGTTGAAAAGGCTTTTGATTCAACCCTGTATGCTGGAATTTTTAAACAGATGGAACTAGGCTCAAAGTTCTTATCATGGGTGACGCTCCTGTAAGCAGCATCTAACACAAGGGTGAAGGTTATTGACATGCAGTCTCCCTTTTTTGCGTTAGTATGGGACAAGGCAGCTGATTGTCTCCATTGCTCTTTGCCCTGGTGCTGGAGCCATAGGCAAGCTGGGTGAGAAAAAATGCATTGCTTAAGGGACTTATGTGTGATGGGAGGGCATATCTCCCTATATGCAGACGATCTATTATGATGCATGTTGAGATAGGGTGTGACCAGTACCAGGATGGTAGATGCATTTCAGCGAGCTCCCCACGGAGCTGCCTCAATCATTTAACATCAGCCTGGTACGGCTTTCACCACCAGTTTTTCTCCCGTACTGGGGGTTGGCGGTACCTCCAGAACTTGCTGGGAATGCCCTGGACCTTGGGGCGGCATGAATTCAGCAGGTGGTGCCAGCTTCGTCGGGGGGGGGGGCACCGGTGGTGGGACCTACCCGGTGCATGTTTAGGCCATGACTCAAGCCAGAGAAGGCATGCCAGGGGAAAGAGACATGCCCAACTGGTTATGAAGGAAAGGCAGGAGCTGAGGCCCTTGACCCGGACAGCCGCCACTGGTTCTGTTGCCTTCGAACGACTGCTGGTTGGAGGGCCTGACCCAGTGCCAGCATCCCTAGCTCAGACTGAGGGGTTGGGGGTTGCCACGCACAGCTCCTCGGCCCTTATTGAACTGGACTTTCTCTCTCAGTTGCGCCCCCCCTTTGGGCACCCGTGTTTACCCCGCCACTCTGCTGGTCACTTCGGAGGCTGGGCAGAGGGGGTGGGCTGTACTGAATCTATGAGTGGGGCTGGTCCTCACCCTGGGAGTGTCACTTTCTCTTCTTGGCTCCCCCATATGATGCATGCTCCCCCTCTGGGGCAGCCAAGCTAGGATTGCTTTGCAGGGAGTTCTATATCAATATGCAATAAATTGTTCTTCCTTCCTAGGGGTTGTTGGGGACTACATCATGGACTGAGGTGACACCCCCCAATTATCTGCAGCCAGTCATCGGACTGACTTCAAGTTTGCGGTCTTCTTCCTCATCCAGCTGCTTGTGCCTACCCTTGCCCCCTAAACATCCCTCCTTTAGAGGTTTCTGGGTGCATGGTAGGATGACCACCACAGAGATTGTCCTGGTGAGACACCATTTTACTGCGACAGACAACGCTGCTGGTCAGCTGTATGAGCAAGGCCTGTGCTGGGTGAATGATCTACGCTTGCGGTACCTCCTGGTCCCCCATCTATGAAAATCACTGGGGGAGGGGTAGCGTTCACTGAGACTTGAAAGGGGTCATCCTACTCTCACCTCCTTGGGACCACCTTTGATTCTAGCTGCTGATAGCCCCCACTGAGCAGTTGTCGTGGCCTCAACTCCTATTGGACTGTACATTCACCCTCTTGGCTCGAATTAGCAAGATTAAAGGGACAATCAAGATGGCTTATGAAGCAAAAATGAAGTCTGAGTTGTCCTTACTGGTTGAAGGTACTGTGGGTGAAGACTTCTTGTGCCCTCACCACGACCCTGATGGGGTTGCTCTAAATTAGACACACCAGCCATGGCCTTTAGAGCAAATTTGATGCTGTGGACATCAGTCTCTGGTTACTGAGAGAGGGCCAACATAAGCTGAAAGAGAAGGTACTGCATGATGAAAGTGTCTCAGAAGACAGGCTTCAGACTTGACGCAGCAGGTACAGAACCTTACAGATCGGGTGAGGTTCCTCGAGGCATAGGCTGAAGATGCCGAAAGGAGATAGGAGACATAACCTATGTATAGGAGGTCTACTGAAGAATGTTGAAGGCTCTAATGCAACTACATTTATCATGGCTCAAATCCCTAGTTTCTCTCAAAGGTCTTTCCTCCTCCTTCACTGTTGAGCATGCAAACAGTGTTCCAGAACTCCCTCCAGGGGTGCTGCCTAGACCCACAGTGGTTTAAAATACTGAATTACAGGGACAGAGACACCATACTTAAAGCTACCAGGATGAAGGATTCCTATGCCTTTGAGGCCTCCAAGGTGGTGATCTTCCTGGACTGAACAACACCAGAGGCCTCTTTCATGTCCATAAAGAAGAAACAGAGAGCTATGTCCAAATATGCCCTCATCTATTCCACCAAACTTGAAATCATTGTGGATCAGCAAGCATATTTTCATGGACCCCTCCTAATGCCTGGACCTGATTGGCACAACGCTACAACATTGGCAGCAGTCAGCCACCATCCCAGCATCTTCCACGCTAGCAACTCATAAAGCATTGATCTGAATGGCAATTAAACACCTTAATAAGTATCATGCCAATGGAATCGCAGGAAGAATGAGGGCTGCATTGAAGGTGGCTGCCATTCTCATGGACATCAACATGTGCACAGGGACGGCTACTCCGTTTGAGCAGAGGAGCATGGCCTCACTTAAATATCCCCCAAAGCCCCAGAGATGAAAAATAAAATCGTAATTAATTACCATTGCGGGTGGCGGGGCGGGCGCGGGGGTCAGGGGAATGTGTTGCGTGGGGGGGGAGGTTAGATATCGGAATAAAAAAAACTTAGCTTGAGGCCGGGTCCCGCGTCTTCTCTGCTCCTACTCTCCTGCCTCTGTCTCTGACAGGAACAGGAAGCAGGCAGCCAGGCTCCCTCCCTTAAGCCAATCACAATGCTGCAATTGTGATTGGTCTGAGTGCCGTGACACGGCACTCAGCCAGGGGCTGTAGGGTTGGGCATGTTCTCCATGCAGGCAGTAATGCAGCCTGCATGGAGAAGGGGAAAGTGCACATGACTGGTTGGGGCGGCCCGAGAGGGCCGACCAAACAGTCATTGCACACTTAGGAGTGGGCAAACCACTCCGTCCCTGCCCTGCTCCAAGAGCAGAGCAGCCCCGCCCACTCACCCACGCGCAAAGCAGCAGGAAGCAGCCTAAAATGATAATAACGCAAAGTTATTATCATTTTAGCATTCTGCTTCCCACTGCTTAAAAGCAGTGGGGCGATGCTCCTCTGCTGTAGCGGAGGAGCCGTCACTGAATGAGTCCGCTGCCACCAATGCTACCGCTGCTCTCATGAGAGCAGTGCCAGGATTGGCCAAGGGAGTTCCAGCATCCAGTTCCTGTGTTGGCGAAAGAAGAGGTCCGGAGCGAGGACGTCGCCGAGTTTGGTAAGTTTTATTTGGTTTTTTTGTTATACTGCCTACGCACACTATTACCTGAAGGCGTGAGCTCAACGTCCAATACAGATTAAGTCAATGATGTCCAGCAACGCATGTCCCCTGCTAGTGATCACACCACAAACTGCTGATGATTTATTATAATTAAATTTGTTGGTTATGCCCTATTTTTCAGGTTTATGCTTTACCTTTACCATAACTCATGATATTACTAGTAGTGCTTTGGTATTTCTGATGCTGTACCTCTTCAGATGTTCAGCTGGCTTACACGTCAGGCCTCGGTGGGGGCCGGAGGAGGAGCTCTTCCGATGGGTTCCACAGGTCATTTTGTGGCCCCTGCAGGGGCCCCTCTCTGATCTTCTACCTCAGTTTCAGGAGGTGGGTCCTCATCCTTCTTTGATTTAGTGCATCTGGACCTACCATAGTTACGTTTATTAGACAGTGTGAGTGCAGTTTTGCTGGTTACAGGGCACTGTGTCCCACCTTCCACCCTTCTGCCTGATGTCTTTGAGCTGCAGTGGGTGTCCTCACAACTGTAATGCGCTCCCTTATTTCTTTTTTCGTTGTTGTTTGGACAGGTCCTGTTTTCAATCTGCCCGGGGGGTTGGAAATTGAGTTTGGGGTGGGGGTTGTTAAAAAGGTGGCACTTCGTCAGGACCATGCCTCCTGGGCACTTTATTAGGCCTTTGGTCCATTACGTGCTCATAGGGTCTTTAAGTTGGACACTGTTGGTCGCTTTCGCCTATAAAGCTACACTTGTCTTTTTATGATAAGTTTAAAGTTCAAACCTGGACTACCCAAGGCATGGGCTCTCCTAGCAAAAGCTACAATGTTTACTCAATGCTTAAGAGGAGATGGGTCCACATAGTTCCCTTGCAAGAGATGCACCTAAATGCTGTTGAACGTGAAAGGCTACAACGTAGAGGAAGGACTGGAGGCAGCTATTGTTAATTCTAGAAGGGCAGCAATGTGGGATCATCCAGGGATTCCTTTAGAGGCTTACACTGCTCTTCTAGACCCTAATGGCAGATACACCCTTGTGACGGGCACAGTGGCTGAATTTCCAGTTGTTCTTGGCAGAATTCATACTCCCAATGAGGAGATGGGTGGGAATTGCTTGGATTCTGGGAGGGGATTACAACTGAATCTTCCCCTTTCCACAGTCCCCCGTCATAGATAATGCTAATACGTTAATAGACTGGTAGCAGCGTTGGTCACTAGCAGATTCCTATTCATTTTACTTTACCCCACATGCTCTACATGTCAGAGTTGGAAGTCTTTTGTGCACTACAAACACAGCAAGGTTATTTTTCACAAGCCACAAAAAAAGATAGACAATATTTGACTTCAGCCCTTTAGAGCTCCATATTAACGGGGTAGACCTCCTGTGCCCATCCCCACTTGGAAACTACAACCTTTCTCGGTTGGAAGATGGCAGCTTCCATGATACACCTATGGAGGAGCTAGAGAATTACTTTACCGTCAATCCAGGGACATCCTCGCCCTCCCCCCCCACTAAACGGGAGGCTCTCAAGCTAATCAACTTGAGAGCCTGGAAGGGGGGTGGAGGGGGGGGGGGGTGGTTTGCATGAAACAGCCTATGCTCCCAAAACTATCAAGACTAATGTCTACCAGGTTGAGACTTCACTCTCACGGCTGTAGCAGAAATTCGTCAGGAATACAGAGGAAAAGACGCCGCTAATACTAGATACTAGATAAAGTAAGTGCTTTATTTGAGACGGTGGTTTCCTGTGCTGGGCACCTGCACTTAATTGGTTTTCGGTGCTGGGCACTGGCACTTACTTGTCAATACTGCACTTATGACAGTCTGCCACATGGTGGCGCGGACATCGAATTTAGAGTTGAGCAGAACAACGGTTGTTCATGAATACAATATACATTAAAAATTACTAATACCTGTCTCCTCAGCCAATCATTTAACTTTGGGGACCTGGAATAATCTGAACTGTCGCACTTGCAGGCGAGAAAGATGGTTAGTAGTTGTTTTGGCAGCGATGACGGGCGGTGGTGCAAACTGCAGTGGCCTCATGCTCAGGGCCCTGGCACTTATTATTTTACCAATTAAGCACTGGATAAAGTAAAACACTGGGTTACTCGAATGCTTGAAGAGTTTGGAATATAACTCCAATTTGGTCCAAAACCCATACAAAGTCTAAACAAGCATTTGCAAAGCAATAGGTCTTGCATTTACGCGAGTTTAAGCTATTGGCATTGTAAATGACAATGCGTTTTATTTATGTTTCAAAAACCAAAACATAAATAAAAGGCATTGTCATTTACAATGCCAATAGCTCAAACTCGCGTATATATGCGAGACCTGTTGCTTTGCAAATGCTTGTTTGCCTGTGCTACACTGAACTGTTGCGGACCGTGCTGCAAATTAATTAAATAAAGCAGCGCGGCCACTAAAGTGAAAGGGGACCGAGCTGGAATAAGAAAAAACCATTAAAGAAAATAGTGCTCACCCACTAAATAACGGGGACTGTGTAACGAGCCAAGTAAAAGGTCCAGTCATTATAGGAGGTAACAAATGGAGACAAGGCAGTACCCAAGAGGGACTAACAAGTCTCATAATGAATCGGAATTCAGCTTTTACAAAGGACAAGGACACCTGCCAATTAAAAATATGGGCGGAGAGTGGGCGGGGCTTCCACTGCATACTCTATTACAGCATGCCTCGCAGAGCGAGCAGCGCATGCGCGCTGCTGCTTGGCTCGACCTAAAAAACAGGGCAGGATTCTAGCCTGCCTGATGCACCCGCATGGGCTGAATTCCCAGTAATAGCGACAAAAATGGGTTCAATACAAGGGTGCACGTGCAGGGGGGCATTGACTCAGATGTCTACGATTACCATCGGAGGTCATGTACTGAAGATAGCCCCCCCACATGCAGGAAGTAATCTCAGGCTTCCTCTTTAAGATAACTTTGCCCCATTTAACTCCCCTTAAGGTTGCACATCAGGAGCAGCCCATCACGGAGCATGAAATTAGAGGGACCCTATTAGAATTACAATGAGTAAAACCCCTGGCTCTGATGGGGTTCCTGTCAAGTTTTATAAGTGTTTACTTGATGCCGCGTAAATTCCAAGAGAATTACCGGGATCCTGCAGCAGAGGGCCCCAGGTATCATGATGATAATGTGGATTTTAAACATATCATGAGAGTTGTCCCTCTCTGCAGCCTTATTGGCTGAAGGTTGCTAATGTTTTGGCCCAATGCACTGGGAGAAAGATCCTGGCAAACTTTGAGGGTTGTATTTTAGGACTGTTCAAAAGACCTAAGCAGGATAAAGCTGCAACTAGGATTATTCACCTTGCTTTCCTGTTAGCTAAGAGAACTAGCATGCCAGGGGAAGGCACCAGGGCCACCCTCACTGGGTAAAACGGAAGAGCACTGCTACAATCTGGGCTGAGCAGAGAGTTATGCCCTACAGTGAGAAGAAAAAAGGGGCTTATGAATGTGCCCAATCCACTTCAATTAAATGATTTACTGCTTGGGATAAAAATGACGAAAGCCTCTGTAAACTTGGAATTAGGCCATATTAATGATTGTCTTTGTACTCATTCTTCTGTTATAGCACTCTGCAGGTTTGACGTTCAGAATAACAAATATAAACCTACCTAATTCGTTATCTCCCCGTTGCCTGGGATATCTGGCTGGGAGGTCTTGGGTCCTGACTGTGGGTTTAGCTCAACTAGTTGGGGGGGTGGTCTGAGGGTGTTTTTTTCACTTGATTGAGTTCTGCTTATGTAATTGGTATGCTTTGTATTCAGAGTTGATTCTGCTAAGCTAACATCAGTGGAATATGCCCTATATGTATCTATATAAATAAAGATTTGAACTATTAAAAAAAAAATCATGTGTTGGGACCTAATTCACCGATTCCGAGGTTGTTACAGGTAGTCAGAGTATTTGGCAGATACTCCAGGATTAAAATAAATTGGGATAAATGATTCATCCTTATATCTGTTAAAGAAGTGGGATCCTCTTTGTGACCTCAAAAATCTGCTCCAAGCAAACAAGGGATGGGTTTCGCTATGTGGGCGTCTATATTGTAAAGAATGACACCAATTCGTTGAAAATAACCCACAGATTGTACTGAGGTGGTTTCAGATGGACAAGGCCTACTAGAAAAGTAATATTATCAGGCCAGGCCACGCTGTATAACCCGTTCTTTATAGCGGAGAAGTCCTTTAAGAGGGTGGACATGGCACTTTGCTCATTGCTCTGGGACGGAGGCCTGGCTCGAATAGCGTTCACCACACAATATAGGAGTACATACAATGGGGACATTGAACTCCTGCGCTGGGGAAAATATTACTGAGCATTGCAGTTTGCGATTGAAGGCAAGTGCCTCTTTTTGACATGCCCCCCCGCTTTTTGCTCATTGGTACTGATGCTTTCGATTGGAAGTGCCTCTGGGTCCCTGCTAACCAGGTGCCAGTGCCCTTCCCTAAAATGATACAAATGTTGATTGTAACCCAATTGGCAAGGACTTTAGCACCCTTGTAAGACCGTGGTAAACGGTACCCCTGGTGCCCAGGGCATGGGTACTAAAGAGGGTGCCTAAGGGCTGCAGCATGTATTATGCCACCCAAAGGGACCAACACACAAACTGCATGCAGACTGCCATTGCAAGATGCGTGAAATGGTGCAAGCCATTCTGAAAACACGACATTGCCCTCGCCCTGTGAGCAATGCCAGAGTACACTACATGTACTATATGTAAGTCACCCCTACAGCGGGCATTTAGAGCCCGAAGACAGGGTGCATTATAGTACATGTGATGGCACATCTGCATGAGTATATATGTCCCTGTGATGCCTAGTTCCATTGCTATTCATTGCAAGTGATCAGGAAGCCATTTTAAATGGATGTACTGGGCACTGGCCATTATACGTTACCAAGCTACATAAAGGCTACACTGAAAATAACGGTTTTTGGTATCAAACACCTTGTCTTAATAAATCCATACTGATGCCGGTATCAGATTTATGAAAACATGCACCCAGATGGCACCTTAGAGGTGTCCCCTGTAACCCTATTAGTCTCATAGTGTGTTGGCTGACTGGCATCTTCCAGCCTGCCACCACAGATGAGTTTCTGAACCCCTGCAAGGGTGAGCCCACACTCTCAGAGGTTAGGGACAATGCCTGCTCGGGGGAAGGTGTTCTCACCTCTTCCAGCAGGATGGCTAGTGATTTAGCATATTAAGGCCAGAGGTTTCAAAGCCTCTGCCATCTTTGATATGCGACCCCGGCTTCCCCTCAGACCTGGCAAATGGCACCATCTGCCCTAGGGCACACTTGGCACCGGAGCAGGTGGGAAATTAGATTTTCAGGAGGCGTGTTTCAGTCACAGGCTAGTCATACC
This sequence comes from Calotriton arnoldi, assembly GCA_963921515.1. Lineage (NCBI taxonomy): Eukaryota > Metazoa > Chordata > Amphibia > Caudata > Salamandridae > Calotriton > Calotriton arnoldi. Next base: position 1,086,426 of record CAWUFW010001319.1, on the reverse strand, counting down.
CCTAAGGTGGGCTACCTGAAGTTAACAGCAGAGGAGGGGTTTCACCATCTTGATTTTTGGTGAAATAGAGACTTCTGGGTTAGGGTTATACCCATTGGCTACTACCATATACTCCCCTAAACGTCCAGAAATTGAGTATTTAGGGGTCCTCCCCCTGACACCAGATAGACTGGCAGATTCCACTTCCTGGCGAACTGAAGAAGGTCAAAAAAGAGACAACACAGTGAGAATTAAGGACCAGCACAGAAACTGGCGCTAAACCCTGCCTTACTGCTTCCTCTTTAAAAATTGCAAAGACCTGACTAGTCCTATGGCTGTGCATTCTCCTAAACACTTGGAGGGCTGCCCAGCACTTCGACAACCAGCTATCATCTCCCTTGGGGTGGAGGAACCATCCCCCTGCTTCTGCAGGCACCAACTGCATCTGCCCCGTTCATTATGTTGTTGGCCATCGGCCCACCGAGGGAGCAACACTTCAGGAGTAGGATGTTTTGGCTCTAGGAGGTGAGCCCTGTTTCTCTGTTGAGTTTCGAGATGCTAGAGCTTCCAGGAGCCCTCCTTCACCAATACCCTGAGTACCGGGGCACTTGAATCAGCCAAGGCTTGTTCTTCGTCCAGCCTAGACACCACTGCATTGGAAACCTTCCTGCACATCGAGGGACTTCAGGAACAATGAAATTCATGACCAGAGTGGTCCTGCTGTCTTGTTTTTCCCTTCTCTGCAGGTATACCAAAACTGTGGACGTCTCAAACGCAAGTGGACAGCCAGGCAAGCACCTCTGCACCCGAGCCCCACGGCCCGTGTTCATGACCTCGGACTGCGTCCCCTTGACCTAGGGGTCCCCACGACCTGAGCCCCCCTTTGGGTTCAGCCAGACTTGTCCCCAAGTCACCTATTGCAGCCTCTTTGTTTCAGGTCCCCTTGATTTTGCTGGTGTAGCGCTTGAGGCTACCATCCCAACCAGCACCTCTGCACCCAGACACACCAGGTCAGGTAAAAGGAAACTGCTGGAGGTAGTTTGGACCTTGGACCCCTAGCACCTTAAATCCAAAAAGGCACTGATGAACTCCAACTTCAAGTACCCGTTTGCTATGTGTGTTTCCCCACAGGATAACATTGTAGGGTTTGAGGCTCATGCCTCAAAACCCTTATTCTAGTTATTTTACTGTTTATTTCTAAAATCGATATCTCAGAAAGTACTTAAGTTATTCTAAAGACCTTGGTGTCTAAATTCATATAAAAATCTGCTTTATTTTTATAAATTGGTCTCAGATTTCTTATTGAGTGTGTGAAGCATGTATTGACTGTTTGTGTACAACAAATGCTGAACACTCCCGCCTAAGATGCTCGACCACACTACCACAAATAGAGCACTTGGGATTATTAAAGTAAGCCCTGTAAACCAAGTAAGGGTCGTCTGGATTTTTTGCATGGTGTGCCCTTACATTGGCATCACTACGTAAAAAGCCAGCTTTCTACAGTGATCCCGAACGAATGAGCATTCTCACCCACAAAAAGACCCATCTCTGTGCATTGATAAACATGAGGAGGGGGTCCGAGCGTACATTAGCAGTCTGCATGGGACAAAGGTAGGAAGAGCCCTACCAAAACCCACAGTAGAGGTTCTGTGGTGTGGAGGAGGGCCAGGAAGGAAGAACTACTGCAGAGACCCCTTCAAGGGACAGCACTGTACTTCAGGAGGTGGAAAACGTATCTGGTGTTAGGAAATGTGACACCACCGGGACAGACAAGGTGGCAGATGTTTGGAAAGGAGGAGAAATGAAATCCTTTGAAAACCTGATTGTGGATTTCTCTCTCCAGGAAATAAGGTAGATCGAGTCTAGCGCCCCACTGGATACAGATTATCTTCAGAATCATTAACGACTAAAGTGATAGCCAAAATATACAAAACAATGCCCAACAAGCCGGATATGCTGGGGAAACTGAAGACCAAGTGGGAACAGGATGTTAGGGCATTGGAAGATGCAGACTGAGAAAACTCATGTGGGCATCCCTGGCAGGCAGAAAAACAAGCGAGTTTCAGACTAATCCAATTAAAAATCCTGCATCGTACCCATGTTCCACACAAACAAGGGACATTTTGGTAAGACCAAACACGGTGAGTGGGAGGGGATGTGGAGAAGAAGGCACCTTCCTACATACAATATGGGGCTGACTCCAGGTTAAGCCATTTCGGAATAGAGTGGAGGAATCCCTATCCGAGGTGTCTGAGAAATAAGTCACTCTCACGACACAACTGGTGTTGCTGGAGGTCTGGGTGATGAAATCCCATCAAAACATTGGAAAAACTTTATGAAACTGGGCTGGCAGTAGCGCGAAGGGACAATGTAAGACTATGGGGTGCACAAGTGGCACCGAAATTTGATTCTTGGAGTGATACGAGACTGATTAATGAAGACTGGAAAAAAATGTTTTGGAATGACAAAGGATGCCTAAAGAAATGTGCCAATATTTGGGGACGATGTGAAGAAAGCCAGGGATGACAAATGAACCAAAAATAAAGCAGGTGTATCACTTTAGCAAGATGTGCACCAAGAATTAGATGGGCTGAGGGCGAAGTACAGGTTGGAAGCAAATTGGAGGCGCCTTCGGCACAGGCAGCAATGTGAGTGATGTGGGTGATTGCAAGCTGGTTTCCAATAATCTGGCTGAAATGATGGCTCACACAAGATACTATGTAACCCAGCTCATATAGCAATAAATGTTGTTTTTCTGTTATAAGTTGTTAAACATTTCTTTTTTAAGTATTGTTTGCAGTAGTTTTTTCAAGCACTATCTTGCATTAGTTGCCTCATAAAATGGCAGCTATAGGTCAGTGAAGATGCTTTTCTCTAACATTCGTGATCGTATTATATAAAACCCTTAACTAAGACAAAAATATCACCAATATTCCATAACACACCACAATTGTATATAATGTTCTAGAAATGTTAACATATTTGTATAGTGCTATCATTGATTTTTTTCTTTTAAGTATCTTACCTGATATGTTTCAGTACTTTTGAGACTTTTTTCTTTCAGGTGTTCCAGCCTCTATCCATTGTAACCTTCATTTTCATTAACACATTTGTTTTTCATTTAATAGATACCTAATACCTTGTGTTTCACATAGCGCTTGCTTTAGATGTTGCAGCAAGTATAATAACTCCTTTAAGAGAATGCAGTGCTGGTACATGTAACTACAAATACACATTTATACCCACATATATTCATCTGCTGATCAGGTGTAATAGGCACAATGACTGAATCTCTGTTAATTGAATGCTTTAGCTCACAAGTTGTTGTAAGTTCTGAAAGGTCTTCCAGCACTAGGAAAAAACCCAAACTACAATTAAGACTTGGGTTGTAATTTCATTCATACTTTTATGTACTTTTTCTTGAGGAGGCAAACTCCTCGCCAGATAGTTCCTGCCACGTCACTGTCCATCGTTTAATTACATACTGAAGGGGCTAACATTTTTTTTGTAGATGGAGTGTACCATGGCACGGCACCTCCATGTTTTTCGCTAATGGGCAGGGATGAGACAAGAGAACATTTCTCACCAAATCCAAGGCACTTGGAACGCACCATGTCACGTCTGCATAGAGGGGAGTACTTAGGAAGGGAATACGGTTGCAGTAATTGAAAGAAATGAAAGGCTCCGAGTCTAACCAAAGGAAGGCGCGTGCAGCTGCACACGGCCTCGGTAGGAGCGACTGAGCTGCCAGACACTTCAATGAGCGATCCACTTGCCGCCCCAGCCCCGCCTGCCCACATAGCTGACAGGGGAGGGGACGAGGGGGGGGTGGGGGGGGGGCGAAAGTCCGGTGGGCTTCGCACGTCTGCAGAACCGTGACTATAAGAACAGGTCGATAAGCGGCCGAACACGCAGGCAGACTTGGCTATCTCGTCCCAGATAACTCCAGAGACACAACCCAGTGAGTTACATCTTGGTCCATGTCTAGATAGCAGGTTCCAGAGACATGGGTGGAGCTATTGTCTGTTTCAAAGGTTACCTACGGGGCTTTAAGGCTGGACTAACACTGCCACAAACATCCCGTCGGACATTGTGTCTGAAATCAATAGACTGAGCTACTGTAACCACGAGGCAGGATTACAGGGCGCCAAAAAGAGTTTTCAGGTAGTGCAGGATATAGTAACTGGTACGCGTTTGGTTTTAAGGCAGGCAAATTGGTTTGTCTGGAATAAACTGATTTGTTTAAACGGTTTGAGTTTTGTTTCAGACACTAATAAAATGTAAATAAAAGTGTTTATAACAGAAGGTGCAAATTTGACGTTCTTAAGCGATCATGGGAAGAACTCTTGAAAACCCTCTTCAGCGTTAAAGGGATCCCGAGATCGCTACTAGAGGAGTGTACGAGGCCGCTGCGCGCACACGTCTGCTGCCTTATGGGGTGCAGGGCCAGGCACAGCGCCGAGAGGATAGTATGAGGCACGCTGCGCGCACACGTCTGCTGCCTTATGGGGTGCAGGGGCGGGCACAGCGCCGAAAGGAGTGTACGAGGCCGCTGCGCGCACACGTCTGCTGCCTTATGGGGTGCAGGGCCAGGCACAGCGCCGAGAGGATAGTATGAGGCACGCTGCGCGCACACGTCTGCTGCCTTATGGGGTGCAGGGGCGGGCACAGCGCCGAAAGGAGTGTATGAGGCCGCTGCACGCACACGTCTGCTGCCTTATGGGGTGCAGGGGCGGGCACAGCGCCGAAAGGAGTGTACGAGGCACGCTGCGCGCACACGTCTGCTGCCTTATGGGGTGCAGGGGCGGGCACAGCGCCGAAAGGAGTGTATGAGGCACGCTGCACGCACATGTCTGCTGCCTTATGTGGTGCATGGCGCGGGCACAGCACCGAGAGGATGGTATGAAGCACGCTGCACGCACACGTCTGCTGCCTTATGGGGTGCAGGCACAGCGCCGAGAGGAGTGTATGAGGCACGCTGCACGCACACGTCTGCTGCCTTATGGGGTGCAGGGCGCGGGCACAGCGCAGAGAGAAGTGTATGAGGCACGCTGCACGCACACGTCTACTGCCTTATGGGTTCAGGGCACAGGCACAGCGCCGAGAGGAGTGTGTGAGGCACGCTGCGCGCACACGTCTGCTGCCTTATGGGGTGCAGGGCCAGGCACAGCGCCGAGAGGAGTGTATGAGGCACGCTGCGCGCACACGTCTGCTGCCTTATGGGGTGCAGGGCCCGGCACAGCGCCGAGAGGAGTGTATGAGGCACGCTGCGCGCACACGTCTGCTGCCTTATGGGGTGCAGGCACAGCGCCGAGAGGAGTGTATGAGGCACGCTGCACGCACAAGTCAACTGCCTTATGGGTTGCAGGGCACAGCGCCGAGAGGAGTGTGTGAGGCACACCGCACGCACACAGGGCCGGCTCTAGGGCGGTGCGACGGCACCGGTCGTTGACTTGGGGGAGCGTCATTTTTTAAAATGTGTATTATCATTTTAAAAGCACCTGCCTCCTGGCCTCCGGCAACTTTCAGACATCAATTAAAATGTCAAGAGAAGTCCGGTGAATAATCGTCTTTCTGGAAAGAGACCGGAGGTTTGTTTAGTGGAAGTTTTGACTCATACGAAGGTAGCGCAGAGGGTTAAAATACCTGCTGCTAAGAATGTTACCAGATCACGAAGTGCATATAATGTAAATAGGTCAGTGGGTTACTGCTTCTGTAAGAGAGCTCCTTTTGTTACTTGTCGTTTATAAGTCAAAATCCTAATATAGAACATTGAGCTATTAACTGTCACCCTAGAGCTGCTGCAAACTGCAAGGTATATGTTAGCGCTATATGTTTTTTTGCCCAGTCTGTCATTATCCTAATCTTGTGAAAAGGGTTCATTTGGGTAGAAAACAATTCTTATTATGAAAGAGAACCCCCTAACAATGATGTTACCTTTTAAATTCTGAATTTGTGCCTTTCCTGAATAAGAGCTTTAACTATATTGCCTACCAGTATCGATGACGTCACTCCTACACTACACCTTGTAGTACTGTCTGATGTAACATTTCCTATACACTGATTTACACACATATGATTGTCTCTGTGCAATGTGTGTGTGGTGTAAAGTGCTCTGACACCTTACACAGGTATGAGTGGTGCTATAAAACTAAATGAATCTGAGAGACAGTGGTTATGGAGACTTGAGAGGCACTGTTAAAGGGTGCTAGTGAGGGAATCCGTGGCAGAGGTGGTCATTGTGGGGGCGCCAACAGACATTGTCGCACAGGGCGCCACCATTGCTAAAGCCGGCCCTGCACGCACACGTCTACTGCTTTGTCGGATACAGGGCAGGGCGCCAAAGCGTGTACTGCCATAGGGAAGTAAACTGGACCTGTTTCATATCGGTGTCTGGTGTGGTCAGTTCACATATTTCACCCTCACTGTGGGCATCTCACACATTTCAACCTCCATACTGTCAGCCTCGTATAACTTGGCTGTGCTGCGGCAACAATGGGGGAAACATAGGGAACAAGTGCGTTCAGACTTCGCCCTCTTTCCCCACACTTGAAGCATTTCCGCACCAGCACATAAACCGAGGCGAAATCTGTGTTTACAACGCGCAGGACGGAAGGGGGAGTTTGGGAAAAAGTGCTATAAAAATGTGTTTTAATATTCCGCTTATCGCACTCAAGCCTCTATTCATGGATTCCTCCTTTAACTATAGGAAGGCGGTGGAGCAATCGAAGGACCGCCAGGCTCGAGTTGGGTGTTTAGGGGAGGTTGTGCTGTTACACATATTTTTTCTGATATATCATGTAGGAATTTTTTTGTTTGTTTGTTAATCATAGGACACTTGATCGGCCGAGCAGGCTTGTAAAGACTGACTCCAGGTATAACATAAACATGCCCAAAAATCAGTCACAGGAAATTGTTTTTCATTTTATTTACATTTTGAGCAATAAGTTAATGGCATTTGGGAACCGAGCCCTACAGAAGCTTCCAATAGGCCCGACCCATTCTCTATCCTCCACCCAACATAGCGGCACAAACTGTAGCAAGGATCTTGCTACTGATAAATGTAAATAATTTAAATCAAGCATTGGCAATGCAATAGGTCTCGCATTTGTGAGAGTTTGAGCTATTGGCATTGTAAATGACAATGCCTTTTATTTCTGTTTTTTGAAAACCTGCAAGCGGTGCTGAAACACGCACTTTGTACTTATAGTCGTTGCTTACGAGAAGCAAGGCTGGCAGGAACTCTGCCTCTTTTACTGCCACCCTTGCTTCTCGTAAGCAAGGACTATAAGTACAAAGTGCGTGTTTATGCACCGATTTCAGCTTTTCAAAACAGTAAAATAAAAGGCATTATCATTTACAATGCCAATATCTCAAACTCTCGCAAATGTGAGACCTATTGCATTGCAAATGCTTGTTAGAAAGATGTGCATGTGTGATCAGAGAGATCCAGTGGCTAAAGTGAGCAGTCCCATCGCCCTTGTTGAATGCTGCAGTGGGTGGAAGCAAAAGTGTGACTGACTGCTGACCACATCAATAAATAAAGACGGTGGACCCAAAGCACCTCCTATGTACGTGTATATATATATATATTTGTAATTTATAAGATAAGGTCACGTTAGCCTATGGAAGACAACACAAGGCTAGTGTGCCTTTCTGGAGACAAACAGCGGCTGCGAGGGGGTGAAGGCTCTGCATTGCCCACGTACAGGAGACACTATTTGAACACGATGCTTATAGAACACGATGCTTATAGAACAAGCTGCCGTACAAAAAGCAACTGTAATGCTGGCTACGGATAGTAGAACCTCTTTAGATGGTGCCGCTTTCTGCCTTGTAACCCCCCCCACTCTTCTTTTACTTGTGTTGCTGAAAAAGGCATGAGCTCTTGCTAGTACATTTTTCAAAGCGCTGTTTTGGTCACAACTTTAAATCACGGCCAAAAGGATGCTGTATAAAAATGGGGGCTCACATCAAGACAATAAGGCCCTAGAGATTGGACTAGATGATAAGGATGCTTCATAAGTTCCTTTGCTCTTTCACTCAAAGTCGTTCCCGAAGCCTTTTTCGAGCATTTAAACTTGCGTTCATTTTCACACTGAATGCTCACTTGTTTCGATGACAACTGCATTTTCTGTAGTGGTGTCTTGATGTACATGGCTTTTCAGCCCCGGGCAAACAGCTGCTCTGATGCACGAACAGCCACATCCATGATTTGCAGCTCATGTGGCACCCAGTACAATATTTTGTTAAACTGTGCCGAGCTACCCAGGCCGAAGGAAACAGCTTCAGTGAGGGCTTAAGCGCCATTATTTTCGATGTAAAAAAAAAAACCAACGAGTTGGGCAAGCCGTGCACAACAAGATGTGTGGAGGAGGGCTATCTTACAGAACATGAGAAAGGTTTCTTAAACAAAAAAGATCCCCGCACACCTACAATTTATACTTTACCAAAAGTGCATAAAAGTATGAAACAACCACCAGGGAGGCCCATAGTATCAGGCTGTGGGTCGGTCTTGGAGCCCATTAACAAATATATTGACAGCTTTCTTAAGCCCATGGTAACGAAGACAAGATCATACGTGAGAGACACCATGCACATAATACAGCTGGTATGGTTTGAGTAAATTCCCAGGCAGAAGTACAGCCTTGAGACATACATATAAATCCACGCACTGGGTGAAGAGAGGCAGCTTGTTACACTCATTAACACTGAGGACATAATTTCAAGTGAAATATTTAAAGCTACAGTGGAGCACCACGTTAAAGTACCTACATCAAGGGTTTATAAACACTCCAGGTCTGGATTTTATTTGAAGTGAATCCATATTATGCCAGGCAGTATAGTGAATACACTTTTAAAGTTACTCCCTCATCAGGTGACTGTCACTCTGGGGCAGTGGCATTAGTCTGGTCAGCTGCCTTGAACTGCATCTTATACACACAAAAGCCACCTTGCTGGGGAATTGTTGAGTCAAAGTGAAAGAGGTAAAACACGTTGGGTCGGATCACGCCGTAAGCTGGTCGGAATTATTTACGCTTCTGCGTACGCTAGGAAGGATAAGGCAGTGGCTTAACATAGGCCCCTGCAGGGACCCCTTCAGCACAGTACCATGACCTGAGAGCTCCTGATTGAGACCGGAGGGGGGGCCCCTCCATGTACCTTGTAGGGAGGCCCCTCAAGTTTAGTTACGCCACTGGGGAAAGGGATGGTGTTTATACCAATGAAGGGGTGAAATCTTGTAATGCTGTGGCATCCAGAGCTTTCAGCAGTTGTATGTCAAAATATAGAGTACAAATGCTGTGGCTAGAGTACAAACTACTAAAATAGAGGGAAGAGAAGTGTATATATAGGCAAGTATATATAGATTTATTATTCCTATATCCTGATCTACGCACCTTGAAGATATATAGCTTGCTGCTTAACTACAATTTGAGCAGTTTCCATCTGCACTTTTACCATTTTGTTCTTTGAGATTGTGAATCACAACACCGCTGACACCAACTGAAAGCATATATGGAGGGAACTTATACAGTGATTCAAAGTCTCCTTTTCAACAGAGCTCATGAAGCTCAGATTTGGGTCTAAACAGAAAGTTATGTTTTTAGAAGTACATTCAACATAGAATTATTTTCAGTTTTTAAGGTCTTTTTTATACCATCGGAATAGATCGCCATGGCCTTGTTACTCTTTGTACCCTACAAGAGAAGAACAGTATTTTCTCACTGTCCTTATCACGCACTATATGGCTACTCAGCAACTTGTTCCCGATCCATAACCATACTCTCACATCATTCACCACAGTCTCACCTTTGCTTCCTTCACAAACTTCCTAAACTCTCATCGCTACCATCACACTCTCCCCTCTCACCAGTTTCACCATCGCTTCTCATCACTCGCCATCGCTACACATTACTATCTCACATTAGTCACGACAGTATCACTCAATACCCATCACATTTTCACAACTTTCACCACATTCACCATCGCTGCCAATTACACTTTTATCTTGCTCAATCATAAATTTGTGAGTGGTCACACTTATCGCTCACCACAGTCTCACCATCACTACCCATAATACTCTTAATTCACTCGCTACACTCACCATCGCTACCCATCACACTTGCATATCACTCACCAAAGTCTCAATATTACTGCCCAGCATATGCTCACAGCACTGACCATAATCTTATCATTGCTACACATCACACTCACAAATCTCTTAGTATGCCCTCATGGGGTTATCATATAGATACATTCCAGGAAAGACAAAGGGGCATATTTACAAGCCCCTATCGCCACACAAACGTCACTTTTTGCAACATTCCTGTGGTGATTATCCCTTCGCCTTACTTATAAGGTGGCGTTATGCCACGTCACGTGGCTTAACGCTGCCTTGTAAATGAGGTCCCCTTTCACGCTACACTTAGCGTGAAAAGGGTGGGCAATTGGTGTTGCGGTGGGCGTTCCGCCACAATACCCATTGATATAGACGCTGCCCCCTATTTACAAGGGTGGCGTAGATATGGGGCAGCACCAAAATTAAGGCAGGGGAAATCCTGGTCTTAACACGGCAAAATGAGGAGACATGGTTAATTTCATCTCGTTTTTGCTGTTTCTGTGTGCTGCATTGTGCAGCACACACAGAAACAGCAAATCCCCATGAATGATTATTTATGTACACGAAGGTGTCCCTTCCTGCAAATAAACAATCATTAAACAAATGGCGATGTGCAACTTCTATGTGTGCTGCACAATGCAGCACACATAGGAGTTTCAACTCGGCATTCTGGATTGTTTATGTGCAGGAAGGGACACCTTCGAGAATCTGGTCTACTGAGAGTAAATCCACTGGATGCATTTGAGAAACGCAACTGGCAAGCATTAGTATTGAGGGGCCATATTAACCTGCCCAAGGGATTAATAGTGGAAGAGTTAAGTGTACCATTGTGGGCCATACCGTTCAATGCATGTAACGTATAATTTGTATACTGCTGCCAGTCATAGGCTGCTAAAGATGGGAAAGAGGGAGAATTTAAATTCTTAGCTGTGGCCAAACCAAAACAAGTAGTCTGTTGTACAGTCTGATTCAAGAATATCAGCTGTGATGGTATCAAACATGCACGATACAATGATTCAGTTCCCTGCACCTGCCAGTCTATGGTACCCCATATCGATTTTAAATCGATCATGTCCTTCCAATAATCGTAACCCTTCAAGGATAAGTTGGCATTGAAAGTCGAAGAATATATCAATTTAGTATGGGTCAGCATGAATTTTGTGTGTGTTTTAGCATTCAACCTATAATAGTAAGAGTTAAGGTCGGAGAGATTATAGCCTGTAAAATAGACAAACTTATTTTTCTGTGTCCGTGAACTACCCTGAATGGTGTAGGACAATGTTCCCATTGAGTATAATTAACTGGAGTTCGGACTTTGTTGGACTTATGCAAAAAATGAGGACCATAATGTTGGAAACAGAATAAATCAGCAGAATTTAAATACAAATCCTCAGTTTCAAAAGCAGTGTAGTATTTCAAATCTGAAAACAGTGAATTTACGGCATTAATATCCCAATCATCGGAATGCAGTCCTGGCGTAATGACATCACCTAATGATACACGAAACACGTATGGCATTCGAATAGTCTCAGTCGGGCCATTGATTTCGTATGGCACCTTATCCCAAACTAGGCCATCCCCGACTGGAACAGCTGAGATGTTAACGTAGGGTTGGTCCCTTTTCATTTTATGAGAGGAAGTATGTGGTGCCAACACCCCATCGACCAAATGGACAGCAGAGCGTTCAGGCAAATAATGGCCATTGATCAAAAGGAAAAAGACTGTCACAAATCCTATTGACATGAAGAGGAATATCATCGTTAGCACCATCCAAATGTATGTCCACGGAGGGACCAGATAAATCTTTCGAAACCATAAAAAGAAAACACAAACTTTCATTGGTGGAGCCGGCACAGAGAATGTTGATGAAGAAGATGAAGAGCTTGAAGAAAAGTTCTCTGTCCATGTAATAACCACTAGTTCCCAGACGAAACAATGGAGGTTGATCAGCATTAAAAGAGGATTGTACAGCAGTAGCGGGAATATCAATAGTGTGTTCGAATGGTGGAGAAGCATACTCATGGGACGTAGCATCTGTAGATGACGGCAAAACAGCAATCGAGGTTTCTACTTCGCGTTCCCGGGTTGCAGGAATCGCTGTGGACGACATCTGTTGCTAAGAAACATCCCACAGAGGAATGCTATTTGGCATACTATTTAGTATCAGCGATATGGTGTAACTTCACATGTTCAATGGAAATGTATCGTCCCTCCTTCCGACCAGGCAGTGGCGGTAAAATCATTGTACGAGTACCCTTTAATCCAAGAACTGGTACTAGTGCACGGTAGGATGGACCAAATTCTTTTTTGTTCTTCAACTTCTTCCGGACCAGATCACCCACTTTAGGAAGTCAGCCAGATACAGGAATCCGCACTGCTGCATCTGTGGATGAGGGCATATGATCCTTTGCAATGGCATCTCAAGTGTTTTATAGATCCTGTAACATAGCACAATGGTTATCTATGTCAAATGTTGCGGCTGCTGCCGCAACGTCTAGACCATCAAGGTCTGGCACAAACATTTTAATGCCAAAGAGCATTTCGTATGGGGTCGGCCCACCCAGAGATCTTCTAGGGAGATTATTTAGTGCATGTTGGACACCATACAAATGAGTCAGCCAACTCCAACCAGTACCTAGAACTCTAGCTGTCAAAGACTGCTTCAAGTCACGGTTCATTCGTTCCACTACGGAATTGCCCTCAGGCCTGTATGGAGACGAAAATTGCAGCAGCACCCCCAACGACCTCATTGCGTCTTTGTAAGCCTTAGAGGCAAACGCTGAACCTTGATCAGAATGGAAGGTGCCGCAGGCAAATGTTCCGACAAAGTCACGCAAGTCTCTAATGACATTTCGAGCGTCAGCACTACGTTGTGGCCAAAACCAAAGGAATCTCGTGCATGAATCTTCTGCAACCAAAATATATTTATATGCAGTGTCTGATGACAAAGGACAGCAGTGATCAAGGTAAATACAACCAAATGGTTGATTGAAATGTAAAGTTGCTTATGTGGTGGACGTGTAACTGTAGACAGCTTAATCTAATGACAAATGTCACAAGACAGACATAATTACGAGTCTGTTTATACAGGCCACGCCACCAATAACGCTGCTGCAAGAGAGACACTGTCGCTGAAACTCCAGCATGAGCAGATGCCATGCCCTCATGAGCTGCTATGATCAAAGGAAGCCTGCAGTCCTCATTGGGAATCAGCCGATCCCCAACGGACGGTAATGGTACTTACTCAGGTGACAAATGATAAGAATATTTCTAAGCAAAACCTTGTGGGAACGACATCCCATCATTCGTTGCCGCAATAGCAGCAAGTATGTCATTGTCTATTTTAGTCATGGACCTTGTTACGGCTGCTACTGAACAAGTGGCTACTGCAGATTTGTCTGCCTCATCAGCCATAGAATTACCAACAGCATGTGCTCCTACACGCTGATGGCCAAGAGTATGGATAACATGTATGACTCTCCTTAAGAGCTGCCACTCGAACACAAAGCGTTTTATGCTTTATTGCCTGCCTTTAGAATCTCGATAATCATTCTGAGACCAAAAGAACAAATTGTCATTAAAGGATTGCACACTGTAAAATGAATCGCACACTATTAGAGTGGGCATTGCAGGATTAGCGAATTCTAGAGCCAACAACAAAGCACACAGCTCAGCCAATTGAGCCATACAGTCTCCTAGAGCCTGTGTGTGCACCAAGGAAGACTTAAACTCACCGTCAACCATAGAACCTACCACTATAGCGCAGGCAGCTGAATAAGCATGTTTAGGGCCAATGGCTGATTGAGCTGATCCGTCGGTATAAATGATGCATTTGTACCGATCCAGAGGAAGGAGTGATGACGGAGGTGGATGAACCTGTTCCTATTGTAAAAACCTCTGCATCTGTAATGATGGGTCAAAGATAAAAGAGACATCAGCCGATGTCAATGAACTTGCCCATTGAATCCAACGTGGATGCAAAGCTTTAGAATTAGAAACGCTCGCCTTCATGACTGCTTCCAGAACAAGCACAGGTGAGACTATAAGAATGCGTTTACCTTGAGCCAGAGAGCGTTCTTTAAGAATCGCCATCTGGACTGCTGTAAGGATTTTTTCAATTGAAGAGAAACGCATCTCCGCTGAAGTGTACAAGTGGGATTTGTATGCAATCAGGACCGTATCACCCTCATCAAACGTCAAGTACGTGAAACCTACTGTACCCTGTACAATCCGTATGACTAAATTTGTAGAATTGTCTCTTGTTAAGAGGAAATTTGTCGCAAGCATATCTGACTGCAAAGACTGAAGAATTGCGGTGTGCTCTGGAAGCCAGCTGGAAGACGAAAAAGTGGGTTGTATCAACGCATAATGCGGCTTGATACGCTGGGCATATTCAGGAATATATGTTCTCCAGAAATTTAAAAAATCCCAGCAAAGATTGTAACTTCTTTAAAGTCTAAGGAGGTTGCAATTGTGCACATTTCTCCAAGAAATGAGGGCTAAGCCCCTACCTTTGTTGTCGAGTTCGTAACCCAGAAAGAGCACCGCCAAATAGGCGATGTGAGAATTAGCAAGGTTAAATTTGTACCCCAGGTCGGCAAAAGACATAATGACGCGATCAACGCGGACAAATAAATGTCATCAATGTACGAGAAAGCGTCCGGGTCTATGTTATGCAAAAGAGACACAACATGTGCAGCAAAAGCCTCAGGACTATTCTTATAGCCCATAGGCAAACACGTAAATCTTTTCTGATTGCCGACCGCGGTAAATGTAGTTAAGTCACGGCTATCAGGAGCCAGATTGTGACTGTAAAATCAAGTGTTGTTTTATACTTTTTATGGACTATGTTATTTATCAACGCAGAGCTGTGTGTGTTTTGTACGGCAAATGTACGAACATGACTATTCATATTCCTGTAATCCAACACTATACGATAGGAACCGTCCGGTTTCACTATCGGAAAAAGAGGATTATTCATTGATGAAACACAGGGTTCAATTACACCCTAATATTCCAGTTGGGTCAAGATTTCACTCAAGGAAGCTATGGCGTCTCGTTTGATTGGGTATTGGGCTTGTGGCTGTGGCATAGAACGTAAAGGTATCTCATGGGCCGGGGATAGTTTGTCCCAACCCACTTGATTACGATACACAGCCGGCGCTAGGGCCAAAGCCCATTCCGACGCGTAAGCTTGTTTAGCCTCCTTCGAGACGTAACAGGAAAAACTAGGAAGTATTACGTCTTCCCCCGTGAAGAAGCCAAGATGAATGGGGGAGGCCAATCAGCCTCCACCAACAAAATGTCATAAGAGGAAGTAAGGTTTTCCCAAAAGATTGCCTTAATTGTCCTTCTGATACCCTCAATTTGGAGGATTATCTCATAAAGCCTATCCAAGGGTGCAACTCGTGTATCTGCTGTTTCCACTGTTATAAAAGTATCAGTTGCTATCGCCTCCAGACAAGGACGGAGTGCCTCCCCCACTATGGTAACTTCCGCTGCGCTGTTGAGGAGTGTCACAGCCCATCTCCAATCGAGGAGCAGGGTTCTCACCGTCTGAGGCATATTTCGCTGTCAAAGCGGCAACTTTCTTCTTCTGAAACGGGGCACGGTACGGAAGTTGTCCCTCCTGTTTTGGTTTTACAACAAACTATCGTGGATGATCACGTCTTTGTTGAGTGGTCTCGTCTTGTCTGCGATCCTGCCGCTCCCCTCCACCGAACTGTGGGTCCGATGATTCCTGAAAGGAACGAGGAGAGCGCAAATCAGAAACCTGAAACCTTTCTGGTGTCTTAAGTTTAGTGCGGTCACGCATATCATATCTACGTTCAGAAGTATTAGGCGTCGGCGAACCTGCGCGTGAACCTTGCTTCTGTTGTTGCTGCCGCTAATTTTTATTCCAGTTCTTCTTCGGAAAGACTGGACGACCCTCCTTTTCAGGCTGGGGCTTATTTTGTGTCTGAGTAAAAAGTCTAATTCCCAAATTATTGCGCCCCAATGATTTATAAACTTTAGCTATAATCTTTGGCGATTCACGTTGTTTATCCACGTCAGCCTCTGCCTCAAGGCGCTGACTCACCTGCAAGCTTACTGCTTCCCCCTTGACGTTAGCAAGAATCATGTTTGAGACGATAGGGAATGCCCCAACTAGTCTCATCCCTAATTCCAGTGCGGCATCTGCCCTATGTTCATCCTGAACTTTCTTAAGAACCGTCGGAAGCACAGTCATGGAGGGGGTGCCAAAGCATAGGGAGTAAACCGCTGCAAACACCTTCCCCCATGTGGTGCAATCAGCTAAATTGGGAATAAGACCTTTCGGTAAACTCATGGTAAGTATCCTGTGTTTATCCACAGGAGACGTGTGAGGAAAAACAGCTTCGAGTTGCTCAAACTTTTCGGCCAACCAAAAAGGGAATTCATCCCTATTCTGAGGTCGCTTTCCCATCACTGAATTAATCATGATAGGACTTATCACCATGCCCTGGCGGCGGAGTGGCACCTGCTGGAACCGCCGGTACATTACGAGAAAGATATTGAATGACACTTCTATGTATGTGAATTAAAGACGTGTGTAATATTCGCAGCTCTGCGTGTGAAACAGTCAGATAATTTGGATGTGGAGTAAAGCCCGCCAAAGCGGGCCAAGTGGCCCCGTCGACCGACAAGGGTCCGAGACAGGGCGCCATTATGTGCTCCTAAGCTGACAACCGACCTTCAAGTAAACGATACGGACGATACCGCACCACGTTCATATTCATGAAAGAAATTATCGTTCCCATCAACCGTAAGAAACTTAACCCAGGTGTAAAAAACCTTGAAGCGGTAAGCTGCATTTGTCTCCACGACAAACATAAAATCCGCTCCCGCAACTGGGCCTCCATTTGCGGTCAAATGCGCAGTAACTGCAGCACGGTTTTGCGCAGGTATGACGTTTGGATGTGCCATTATAGAATGCAGCGCAAGAATGGGCTAAGATTAAAGAGAACCTTTTAGAAATTAAGCTTGAAAAACCTATAAAATTTCCAATATAGAAGGTTAACTCCACCCCACCACGGACGTCTCCGTAACTGGTGCGAGGGTATCGTGGACAAGCGCAAGTGCTACTCAGGGGTCCCGTGAATAAGTACCAGACCAAACGTTGGTGGCGCCATGTTGCAGGGATTCTGCACATGCACAGAACTATGCGCATGATTATGGGACTTTGGTGTATAG
Source organism: Calotriton arnoldi (assembly GCA_963921515.1). Classification (NCBI taxonomy): domain Eukaryota; kingdom Metazoa; phylum Chordata; class Amphibia; order Caudata; family Salamandridae; genus Calotriton; species Calotriton arnoldi. Next base: position 1,069,115 of record CAWUFW010001319.1, on the reverse strand, counting down.
GGGCTGTGCCTTCCTAACTCCTTACTACGCACGAGCCCAGGACCGACTAGCTATAGTGTCTCACTCGCTCTCCTACACAAACACGGAGAAGCAAATGATTAGACAACCCACAACACTCCCGGATCTCTCAGGAATCGTGGTAACAAGACACTCCTTTTCACTCACACTCTTGCTCTTGTCCACAATAAGATCTGACTGAGACACGAATATAGTTTAAAATGTTTATTAACGTGCTCTAACATCCAGTATACGTGCCACAACAAGCAGAAAAATGCATAACAGTAAAACAGTTAGCATCGCAGCCAGTCCATACATTATGAAGGGAGATGTCATCGTAGAAATACAATGGAGAAAGGACTATAGTGCCTGACCTCCCTCCCCTTGGTAGGAATGAGTATTATTTATATAATAGAAGATCTCTGGGTTTTGTTAGCAGACCCATACGAGCATAGATGGGATTTCTACATTGAAGCTGGGTGTTGCTCTCCTCCCTGGAAAAGTCCCTCTCCAAGTGTGTCTCACCTAAACATGTATCCCCATAATATAAAAGTACGAGTCTCCAGCCGCAACTGCAGTGGTATGTTTTGTCTAGGAGCTAGGGCCTAACCAGAACAGAATAACAAGGGGCATTGTTTATCGACCTTGTTCACAGTGTTCAGACTAAACTCCAGGAACAGGCAGAGAACGAACAAAGCAGACGGTTCTCATGTGAAAGGCATAAACAGAGTCTTGCAAAAATAAAGCCATGTAGTAATGTGCGCAAAAGCAGCATCATGGCTGCTGGGCTCATGCTAACTTAGCGATGTCGACAATGTCCGTATCAGCCACGTGACACTTTTTAAAAAAAAACTTTATTTATTGGCATTTCCGTTATGATACATATTTTACAGTAAGGCAATTTCAAGGTACGTAGTACTGTTGAGGCATATTAACTATTGTAATACATAGGCATAATTTCGTAACAATTCCAAGCATTAGGCAATGGTGTCAATAACAATGGCATTAGGCTGTAGCTGTTGGCACATCTAGACATTTGGTGTGACCATTGACCGTTTAGGATTATAGGGCGTACGTACACTTTTGACAACACTCCTAGAGTGACATTACGGTTACATGTAAGATAGTTTGGTCGCGTGGTGCGTAGTGTTGGGGTCATTTGTAGAACGGTGTATTGTGTCAGCCCGACGGTTGTGCAGCCGTACGGGGGGTAGGCGATGTGTCCGATTCCTATTCCCTCTGATCATGTGCACTCAGCCATGTAAGGAAAGGGCCCCATATATCTTTAGGTCTGGATGCGGTGGGTATTAGCTCCCAGAAAGTGGTAAGTTGTTCTTGACAGAATGTAACATCTAGAATCCAATCTTTGACCAAGGGGGGACTTAGCCTGCCCCATTTCATGGCGACTCTACGTTTCGCCAAGAGCAGCAAAATAGCCAGGAACCTGCGGGTCCCCACCGGGGCGTCCTTAACATATCCCAGTAGGCCCAGTATGAGCACAGGTTCTATCTGTATCGCGAGTATTTTGCTAATGTTGTGAAAAATCTCGTACCAGTATGTGGCAATCGGGGGACAATCCTATGCCAAGTGCAGAAAGGTAGCCTGGTCTGCGTGACACCTCCCATGCGCTGTAGCTGTACTGGTGTTCTGTAGTATCGATTCAAGAATTTAAAATGTATAAGCCTGAGTTTGTAGTTGGGGGATAGTTGCTAAAGTTGCGCACAGCAAAATTGCCATTGTTCCTCAGTTATTTGTGGGTGCAGCTCAGTATTCCACTGTTCTCTACATTTGGGTGCCGACACTGGATAGTGTTTTTGCATGGAAGTATAAATCCTTGTGATCAACTTGTGCGGAGATGGAGTGATGATGATGTGCTCAAGGGCCTGCAGAACTGGGGGAGGGTCAGGAAATGTGTTGTGGATCTTACGACATGTGGCACGTATACGGTGGTACAGCAATACATCAGAGAAATTGGGGGGAGGTGTATCGGTCGGCTCCGGTGGTTCGATAAACCCTCCCTCAGGGTATAGGTCGGCATATTTGGTAAACCCCAGTCTGCGTGCTCTTACAATAGCGCCGTGATCTTCCAGCGGGGCATTTGTGGATTTCTAGGTAGAGGAATCGATGGGGCAAAGAGAATCTCTAAATTGGCTCTCTTTCGCAACCCTTCCCACGCCCATCTTAACGTTTCTGTTGTATCTATGACGTGTCAGGGGCGTTTATATGGCCTGTATAGTGCCACATCTAAAGGGATAGGCGCAGTTATGTCTAGCTCGACCGCCACATGGGGTTGAAATGGGGTCGGGTGCATCCAATAATGGAGGAGTTGGGCCTGTGCACAAAAGGCAGATAAAGGAAAGTCGGGTGCACCTAGTCCTCCCTGATCCTGCGGGAGTGTTAGTGTTGACCAAGCTATTCTGGCTGGACCCCCCGCCCACACCAAAGATATCATCAGCGAGCGCATGGTGTTGAAAAAAGCCTGATTGAACGTAAATATATAAAAAATTGGGGAGAACTATCATTTTTGCTATCGCTATTCTGCCTGCTAGGGACAATGGCAATCTAGACCAGATTTTTATTTTCTCCTCGAGCCAGGATACAGCACGACCAATGTTCATGTGCCACAGTTCTTGGGTATCTGTACTGAGCCAGATTCCTAGGTATTTGACCGAGCCCTCGGCCCAGTGGAGCGGATACTCGAGCTCAAATGGTGTAGTGCTGTCCGTTAGCGAAAATATTATGGATTTCTTCCAGTTAATCTGAATACCTGATAATCCGCAGAATTTAGTAATCTCACGGAGTGTCGGGGGCAAGTTTTCTTGTGGATTTTTGATGTACAGGGTAATATCGTCTGCATATTGTGAAATTATTACACCACTGGATGAAAAACACAGTCCCCAGGCCGCATGATGCTGCCTCAGCCGCTCCGCAAGTGGTTCCATTGCAATCGCGAAGAGTAGGGGGGAGAGGGGACAGCCTTGTCTGGTGCCACGAGTTATGGTGAAAGCTTCTGATATTTGACCATTCACTAGTAAGCGTGCGGTGGGATTTGAATATAGTAATTTAATTTGTTGTCCAAATAATGGACTGAAGACTAATCTAGTTAGTACTGCGAATAAAAACGGCCACGCTAAGGAGTCGAAAGCCTTCGTGGCATCGAGGAGTGCAGCTACAGCGGCAGGTGAGGGTCTAAATAATGAAGAATCATGGAAAATGTGCGCAGGTTGTGAGCAGTTCACCTCCCGGGTATAAATCCCGATTGGTCCGGTCTGACAATGAGCAGCAATAGGGGTTGGACTCTGTTGGCCAAAAGCTTGGCGTATATTTTATTGTCGGTATTTATAAGTGAGAGCGGCTCGTATGAGTCGCAGAGGTCTGGGGCTTTGTCAGGTTTAAGCAATAATAATATGCTTGCTTCTCTAAGCGAGGGGGGCAACGCGCCATACTCAAGAGACTCCTGGTATACAGCCATGAGGTGAGGAGCCAGGATCGATGCATAAGCCACGTGACACTTTCACGAACGAAGAGGAAGAAGTTTGTGGCTGCACTTGGGTCACCGCATTCATTGTGACCAGGGCCGGCTTTAACCATGGGCAAGCTTGGCCCAGGGCGCCAATTTTCTGAGGGGCGCATGGAGCTGTGTGCATTAAGGTTATGCCAAAAGCAGAGCCCTTCTGGTCTTGCTCCAGCCTTGTCCTTGTCCCTGCCTGTTCGTTTCTGTCTGAATTGCCAGTTTAAAGTGGTTTTAGTCCTTCAGTGGGCGATGTTTTTAACACCCCTTTAGCCCCTTTCTGGCCCCCCCTTTCCCCTCTGACACCTGCTGGCACATATCAACAAAACCATCATCTGTGTGAGGCAGCTAAGCTATTGGTGATTTCGGTGAGCTGGGGGAGGTCCGGGGATGTTTGTGTTCAGGGGCCAGTCCCTGCTCATCCAGGTACTGACTGACCAGTGAACACAAAAGGGACCCCTGCTGCCTTATTTAATTCACTACCATCAGCAAAGGCGCCAAATTTCTCTCTGCCCACGCCCAGGGCACTATCTTAGCACAGGCTGGCTCTGATTGTGACAGGGTGAATTGAACGATCAATCAATCAATCAGTGGTTTATAGAGCGCACTACTCACCCGTTGGGGTCTCAAGACGCGGGGGGGAGTGCATAGCTCCGATGGGGTCATTCAAAGAGCCAGGTCTTGAGGTCTTTCCTGAACTGGTTCAGTGTTGGACTTCGCCGGAGGTGAAGGGGGAGATCATTCCAGGTCTTGGCTGCGGTGTGAGGTACAGACCCGGTCTGTACCTCACACACCCAGCAGCGCAGATCAGTGCACTCCATTGAGCCCTGGAGTCCATTCAGAAATGACAGAGGCACAAATCAATGGGGACCCTGTTAAGTCACCCATGGAATACTATAAGAGGTCTGTCTGCTTGCCAGGCCCAAAGTCACTGGAAGCACTGATAAGCAACTTGGAACCAGGGATTATTTCATGGGGTGCACCCAGGAGTGACAGCGGACCATCCCAACTGGGGCACAGTTTAGCCATCATGGAGTACTAAAAGGAGGAGTGAACCCAGAAGCGATCAGGCCTAGACTGAGGGGAGGTACGGTTAAGCAACAAGACACTGTTGTAAAGAGTTCATTCAAGATTGTTGGAGGACCAGCCACACTGGGGCACTGTCAAGCCACTGTCCACATCCCTTAGTGCCATCATGTTGGTTCCAGCTGCTCGAATGCCAAGCCTATCCAGAACCCTACGGTACACCCTCATTTCACATGGGGCGAGGAGGAGTTAGGGCACTCCTGTGTCTACAAGTTGTAGGTAGAGATTTGGTACATGTTCAATTAACTCTGCAGTGGAAACACCAAGCCTGCCTCCTAAGAAACCAGAGGCTAGATCCCTCCCCGCTGATCAGAAAGTAGTAAGGGGACGAGGAAAGGGTAATAGGAAATACATAGAGGACTGGGAGTCTAATGGAGGTGCTGGATCATCAGTGATGTAATTTGGATATTGTAGTCCCTTCTACTTCTGATTGAGCCTGCAACATAAGCAAGCCACATGCCCAGCTCTTCCATTGCACCAAGCCTTTAATGAGCTATCGCTGAGAGTTTGGGTCGTTGTTGAGGCAACATTTCTCAAATTTGAGAAAAGTCAATACCCCTTGGAATATTTTAAGGAGTAGCTCCCGGTGGTGGCTAAAGTGAAATTGAAGTAATTTGGGCTTTTCATGTCAGCAACAGAGGATGCTGCGCCCACTCGCCTGGTTGATAAATGCATTGATGCCAAGACAAAAAGATCCTCTTCACTCGGGTATTTTTTCACTTTTGGAGTCTTAAGGCACCTATGCTGCACAGTGTTTGCTTAAGTTATCGTTCCCCAAGAAGGTGGAGGTCTGTCGCATCATTTTCCATTGTGCACTTTTTGTTTTGCTGATGCTTCTGGACTGGTGATCTTGGCAAGGTAGCCTCAGTGGAGGAGACCATGGAAGTCAGACAACGCAAATAGAAATCTCTGCTGTATCTTTCGGTCCTTGAACAGAGGTTGTTTTGTCTTTCTGTCACCAGTTCCCTAGATTCTCTGAAGAGGATGCTGGTCTTTCTACTGAATGCTACATAGATGCTACATAGCTTATGTGACCTTGGTGGTCCCTTTATTTCCTCATAGTGTGAATCTTTTCTAGAGACCGCCGGGTCAAAACTCAAAAGGAATCAAACACCGGGAACGTGGCCTTAATTCCTACAGGGTCCAATTGGAGCAAAATTGGTCGGAGCGTTAAACAAGCAATTGCAGCATGGGCAAGGAGAATACAGTCTCCACAGATAGTGTAGTTGAGTTTCCACTGACCACTAGAGATTCTCAGCCCAAAGCCTAGTTTTAATCAGGTTACATTATAGGCCTCTAAACAACTCAGAACCCTTTTATGTCAGTCAGAGGTCCCATGCATATCCCCATGAGGGATGAAAAGGTAGAGGAGGGACACCTACAAAGGAGACCAGCAGGAAAGGGTTCTGCTGCTGCGGGGCAGCACCCCAGCCCCTTAGCACATGGTCCCAGATCCCTAGAGTAGCATGTCTGTTGTCAAACAAGTAAGTTATATATTAGGATCTGAGAGAGGGAGAGGTAATCCTTCTCTCAGGTCCGGAGGGTAGAGAGGCCCTTCCACCTTATGGAAGGAAAAACAGGAGGGATACGCCCTCCCTAATTAATTCAAACACGCAAGGAGTATCTCACCTAAGAAATTCTATGTGGAGTGCTGGGCAATGATAGTCTCAAGTGGGGCACTGCCCTACTAGAAGCAGGGAAGGAAAGGATTCCTTTTCTTTAAATAACCTTCATACGCTTTAGTAGTGTCATGCTTCATCATCGGGTTCACCCTGACTCCTAAAGGTCAGGGTGGGCTCGACCATCTTCCAGGGAGCACTTAAAAGAAAAGACCAGGGGGCATAAAGATTAAAAATCCTTCCGCTTACTCCAAGGTATCCCTTTATTAGCGGAGTAGTCGGGGATATTAAAACTAAAAATAAATATGTAAGGTATTAGGATATAATGGTCCTATGACCCTACCCCGACATGTATCATCGCAGATTTTTGTGATGTGCACATGAAGTACATGAACATACAATAAAACTAAATGTGACTTTTTTTTTTACAGAATTCTAAAGTTCCTCAGGTCCACGCAGGAATAGCTAATCCTGTCCAGTTCCTTTGTATTCTGGTACATGTCACAATTTAGAATGTGAACAATAGGTCTTCAAGCACCAGAACTCAAAGCTAAAAAGCTGGATTAGATGAGCATGCATGGACCTGAATTCTTGCATGGCCCTAGGCGGAAAAAAAAAAAAAAATCAGCATTGGATGCCTAACCATCCGTGCCTAATCCTAGGATTTTAAGGTGATAATGTAATTTCCAAAAAGAAATATAGCTGACAATCCTAATCGTCTATCTGTTCCAACTAAGGTACTGAATAATATTATGTCGATTACGAACTCAGGGGAAAATAGGGGATGGCAAAAAGACACAGGAGACATTGGTTCCAAATTGCACCAACAGCAGCCTGAGATTGTCTTGGAACCACTGCTTGAACATCACTGGCTTGGCGAAGACGTTACTGTGACTAGCTCCAGTCCTGCTAGGAATCTGACCTACAGGCGAATGACTGAAGAGCAGACCAAGGACTGCCAGACTGGAATGAGACAGCACATTGGTTCAGCAGGATGGTTACCACAGGAGGTAATACAAATGCCACAGAGGTGTTGCCAAGATGCCAAGATGCAGAGCAGCAGCATCCTCTACATATGGATAACACAGAGATAGGGCAGCAAAATAAATTAGTGAGCACAAAAGGGTAAATGAAAAACAGAGGATAAAGACCAAGAGGTTCAAAGGACAAGCAGAGGTGGAGAACGAGGAATGGAAAAACAACAGAGGGATTGCAAATGCAGAGTGGTGAAGTGACAGAAGCAAAATAGCTGGGAGATGTTGCCCGGCAAGGACCCAGTACCTGCACTGATATTTTATGGTAATTGACAAATAAGACCACAGAAGTCCCATCCACAACCCGGGAGTGAGATCCCACAGCCATGAAGAGAGAACTAGCCAAGCTTTCATGTTCATGTCCTCCATACTCCACATGTCTGATCTCGTCTGAGCTTAAAGGAGGGTCTAAACCATGCTTGCCTGAGTAAAGGTACTATGCTTGCATGATCTTTCCCAGTTTCCTGACAGTCCCTTATGAAGAAGTGTTTCAACCATTTGGCACAGGGACCTGTGACATTAGCCTGAAAGCAGACATCTAGGTATTACCATGTCAGTAACAGAAAGGCCCAGTAGAAAATACCGAGGACATACTGGTCTTCATGAAGGATACTTTCTAGCTGCTGTCATTTTTCAAGGCGGAAGATTGAAAGGCGCAAGATAAGTATCAGACATAATCTACTAAAAAGATAGATTAGTCCCTTTAAACTAAAGGCATATAAAGGAACCTGGCATATCTAAATGTAAACCATATGATCCAAAAAGTGCAGCAATGCTGTCCCACAGGTAATTCTCAACATAGATCCTTCTCTCGAAGGGAGAGCCTTCAAGGTTACAAGGGTGAAGCATTGGATCTCCAATCTTGCAGGGCTTCCTCTGAATGAAATGATGAACAAAATGATCACCGTGACCCCAATGAACTGACTGAATCTTCTGATGAGTAAATTGCATTTGATAAATTTGAGAACGAGCAGAATATGTAAAAGAGCAAAACTCATTAGTAACACAGAAGTAGGTTGTTCTTGTCCCCAAGAGAGATCATTTTGACTCACCCAAAGTGCAGCACCTCAGAGGATCAAGTAACTGGGAACTTAAAAATAATGAACCAGATAAACTTAAAGTAATCGAGAAAACTGTGGAGGGCCAAATGCTCCAGGCGTCTAAACAAGGGACAACTGTGCACCATCCTTGATATATATTCAAAGATAACCTTAAAAGAGCATAAACCAAGCTCCTGTATAGTACTATGATAAACTCTACACTCTATGTCAGCCCCAAAAGATGGAACCCTACTTAGAGTGGGGAGCCCCTTGACCACACAGAAAGTTGAAAGGTCAGTCTTCCCAAAATGTACCCCAAGGTGGGGAATGCACCAGCCGCTGAGTATTGCACAGATCTGCATGGTCTTCTCTTTGGTGACACATGTATTAAATAACAAGCAGAGTATGTCAGTGCTTTACATCCTGTATCCAATAATGACCACCTTGGTGTTGCACCAAGTTGATGCATCCTGTGGCAGCAAATCTAAGAGAGAGTATCAGATTGCTGTCCAGCCAAAATCAAGCTTATGTGACACAACCAGAACTAGGTAAATTAACAAGTAGACAAGACTGTGAAACTATTCCGAAATCTACGTTTGCCTTTAAACACTGGGAAACTCTTAACAGCACCAACACAATAAGTGTATTTCCTGAGATTTGTAAACAACATTTACAGCGGTCCCTCCACCACTAAAGCGGAGGAGCGTCACCCCACTGCTCACTGAGCAGTTTAAAAAGGAAAAATACAATGATAATAACGCAATGTTATTATCATTTTATTTTTCCGTACTGGCTTAGGTGCGGGACTGAGCTGGGCTGGCCAGAGCAGGGGGAGGAGTGGTGGCACGCTCTAAGTGCGCATGACAGTCTGGCTGGCCAAACAGTCATGCGCACTTAGCATGTTCTCCACCGGCTGTATTGCACAGCTTGGGTGGACAACATGCACAGGCTCCCAGCCCCTGTCGAAACGCTGGACCACGGCATTAAGACCAATCATGACGCTGCTGTCATGCTGATGACAGCAGCGCCGTGATTGGCTAGGGGAGTCTGGGAGCCTGTGTACTTCCTGCTTCATCGTAAGTAGGACGGAGGAGCGGCGGCAGGAGTACCCAGGTAAGTGCAATTTTTTTTCCATTCCTATCCCCTTGCCCCCCTCACCCCTGTTTGGAAGCAGCCGCCACTTAACATTTATAGAAAAATAAGTAATACATGCTACACTTTAAATCTTTAGGAACGCTCGTGCGCAGTGGTGTGCCATATTGTAGTAGTTATCTCTAAGGCCCCTACTACCAAAACATTTCGCCATTTGTATAAGGTCTGGCCTAAAGACAGCTTTGGTTGTCTTCTTGCCTCATGTAATCAAACCCATTCATAAATTTTAAAAAAACATACATATATACACATACGTACAGGGTCTATGGTTCAGCCATACTCGTCCACTGTTTTTTCTCAACTGGCATTCTCAATTTGCTTCCACCCACCACAGCATATAGCACAGGGGAATGTGAAAACCCTCTTCAGCCATTGGCTCACTTGCCTTGTGTGTGACAGTATTTAGACTCATCACTTGTGCAAATAAAACTGCACTACAGTGTCAGGGCTGGTGAGTCAATGCTTTGCTTTCCAATTTTTTCATTTAATTCTTTATTTTATTTTTTATTTCTCCTTGTGTGTTTAAAATATGTTTTTAAATTACAGAAGTTCAAAGCAATAGTATGTATTATTGTAGCCAATAATAGCCCTTTTTTCCCTGTCAGGTGCATTAAAACAAAAAAATGTAATACCTGTTCTAAGTATAGCTGCCTGCTAGGATGCGCTGGCATTGTTCTATTAAAGTAGGAAATAAGTAACAAGCAGTGTCAAAACCAAGGGGTCTGTCCTTGGCAAGCCAGTTACATAATTTTTTCTTTTTTATTTCAAGCATGTGCAAGAAAAATAAATACAAGAAAAACAAAAACAAATGCCACCTTCTAAATGTGGCAGCCACAGGCATGCAAAGAAAATGAAGAAAAAATAAACAACCACACAATTTTCACTAAAGTATAAGAAAAGCACATTTTAGTCGCTCAAAACCAATCTTATGCTGTAAGCCAGACAGGTAAATCGATCATACAACGAAGAATAACTACATTTACCGAATAGCGAGGCACAGAATGTGTGGCACTAGTGCAGTTACATTGAGGAGTACATTTGCATTTCAATCACATATTCCATGTCATCTTACCTTCCTCCTGCTTCATTCTTGCAGTTGACTGGACAATCAATGCTAGAACTGTTCATTGAACTGTAGTACTAGAACAATCATTTTGTGACCCAGTGCATTCAGTGCCGGTGACCTGATATAACAAATAATACAAGCTTGCACCTAGTTCAGGAGACAGCTGCACCTAGAATGCCTTTTTGACACTTACGCTCTTAAATGAGAAATTTCAATTCTAAATGAAAAAATACTCCTCTGTTTATACTCTTCTGTTTGCACCGCTTTGCTTCATTTCACTTTCCTGCATATTCAACAATGGGGGCTTCTCCTGACTACGTTGCTTACATTTCAAGTCTTAGTTTAGGTAGCACATGTGGGAGGATGTCATGGGATAACTGTAGGCACTGTCAAGCACCAGTAAAAGTCCGATATTAAGTTATTGAAATCAGATCAGTGAAGTAGCACATACCATTGAGCTGATAGGAAGATGCAAGTGAATTCTACTGTCGCCTATGGCCGTGGGGGCACAGGAGTGGCAGGTATGAGCCCGTCCACCTATATGGAGTCCTGATAAAAGGCCACACGCACAGATAGGATCCTGACCTTACAGGATGAACAGGAAATAGCAGATGCCACACAAAGAGACATCTCTAACATTCTAAGAATGGCAATATTTTAGACTCATCTTATCCTTCAACTAAAATACGTCATATACTCACTCACTTAGTTGTCAGTATTGGTGCTGAGGGCTATCCTAGTGCATTTAGTAAAGTGCTGCAAATTGGCTTATTTTATAAACAATGTCCCAAAGATCACATTCCGAAACAATGTAGAGGATGACGCGGAGCTTGACCATCATTGCAACAGAGCCGCGCTTTGAGGCCGGGCTATTGAAAAGGGAAGTGGTTCATTATGTTTTCTTCAATATTGTGAAATTCAACATAACATAATCTGGCTCTTTTTAAAAAAACCACAAACTTTTGGTAGTTTCACGATATACGCACGGCCGAGGCAGGCTACACAGGGTAGGTATGGCACATAAGGTATGGCAGGCAGTATTGCAGATAGAGCATGTTAGATTAAGTATGGTAGGTAGATTTGGTACGGTAGGTTAGGTATGGTAGGTTGGCATGGGTTAGTAATGGTAGGTAGGTATGGTAGGTAGATTTGGTATGGTAGGTTGGTATGGTAGGTTGGCATGGGTTAGTAATGGTAGGTAGGTATGGTAGGTAGATTTGGTATGGTAGGTTAGGTATGGTAGGTTGGCATGGGTTAGTAATGGTAGGTAGATTTGGTATGGTAGGTTAGGTATGGTGGGTAGGTATGACACAAGGTATGGCAGGCAGTATTGCAGGTAGAGCATGTTAGATTAAGTATGGTAGGTAGATTTGGTATGGTAGGTTAGGTACGGTAGGTTGGCATGGGTTAGTAATGGTAGGTAGGTATGGTAGGTAGATTTGGTATGGTAGGTTGGTATGGTAGGTTGGCATGGGTTAGTAATGGTAGGTAGGTATGGTAGGTAGATTTGGTATGGTAGGTTAGGTATGGTAGGTTGGCATGGGTTAGTAATGGTAGGTAGGTATGGTAGGTAGATTTGGTATGGTAGGTTGGGTATGGTAGGTTGGCATGGGTTAGTAATGGTAGGTAGGTATGGTAGGTAGATTTGGTATGGTAGGTTAGGTAGGTTAGTAATGGTAGGTATGGTAGGTAGATTTGGTATGGTAGGTTGGCATGGGTTAGTAATGGTAGGTAGGTATGGTAGGTAGATTTGGTATGGTAGGTTAGGTATGGTAGGTTGGCATGGGTTAGTAATGGTAGGTAGTCTAGATTTGGTATGTTAGGTTAGGTATGGTAGGTTGGCATGGGTTAGTAATGGTAGGTAGGTATGGTAGGTATATTTGGTATGGTAGGTTGGTATGGTAGGTTGGCATGGGTTAGTAATGGTAGGTAGGTAGATAACAATGGTAGGTAAGGTAGGGTGCGGCAGGTATGTTAAATTAGAGGTGTTCGTTATGGTAGGTTCGAATGGTGGGGTAGGTTTGATGGGTAGGTAGATACTGTGGGTATGTTAGGTAGAGTGGTATTGCACATTAGATAAGACATGGTAGGTTTAGTAGGTTACGGATTGTAGGTTTGGTGTGGTCTGACCTATGATATTTTTAGCTGCTGAAGCATTTCTAGACTTGAGGGTTACAAATCCAAGCGCTGTTGAAGAGGAGCTCATGCTGCAATTATTAAACCCACGTTTGTGCTCATATAGGAGTGGCTGTATTAGATGTCATGAAATAAATCCCTTATGCTTCTAACTTACAATTCACAGCATAGTGAGTATAAAGATCCAAGTATGTAGGAGAAGAAAGAGAATGGTTTATTAATAAAATTGAGTGTACCTTCTTTTTCTTAATGATAAAATGTCCAAGGGCTGAGCAGACTGCATTCACAGAGTTAACCTTTACCCTTAAGGAAGAATTTAACTAAAAGCAGTCATAAAATGAAGTTTGTGTTGTAAATATTGAACATAATAGCCAAACACTGGAGAATATTACAGAGTAGTTGCTTTTGACAAAGGGACAGTATTTTCGTTGCATCTTTGAAAAAAAAGCCTATGTAGAATGAGAGGCGCAGCTCAGTAGGAAAAGATGGCTGCACTCTGAATGAGCTCCTGGGATGGGGGATGGAATCAGGCCACATCTGCCCTCATGTCAGGACTTCATGCCTGAAAACAGGCTCAGGTGATCGAAGAAGCAATGCTGAGCCAAAGTAGGGCGAGTGAGAAACAAATTAAGTGAGGCGAGCCTCGCCCTCCAGTTGTTGAAGGCAGATGGAGACAGGTTGATCACTCTGGAAAATCCAGAGGGAACAGAGGAAAGCCACCACTGTCATGAAGGTGAGAAGTCTGCGGATGCTCGTGAATGGCACGGAATGCTATCCCGTGAAGGCCTCCTGGCAGGAGCGAGAGGACCCAAAGGATGATTTCCGGAAAGGCACCAGATGAAGGCCACCCAGAGGCACATTTCCAGCTGCTTATTACACAGAGCTGTCCTGCAGGCAGTATAAGGGTCCTGGCAACAGTGGTCCTGCCAGCAACAAGTGAAGTTGGCAGTAAACGCTTAAGTGTGGCAGGGAGGGAGACAGCGATGAGAACGAGGGAGACTGAAAAAGGGGGAGGTCAATAAACTGCACTGAAGGTTAGTGTCTCTTATACTGGGGAAACAATAGATACGAATATCATTGGAGGCTCCCTGTATGCCACAAAGAGTGGACTCCAAAAGCAACAGATCAGAGGACACTCCTATTATGGCCTAACAAAAGCTATACATGTGAATTAAAACAATGACAGAAAACCCCCTAAGGAAGCAGGAGAAAGCGTTCCAATGCAAATGCCCTCAGAAATGCCACTTTCTGGAGTACCAGCATTGTCTACAGCTCAACGGTGATAAAATGGAGATAGCGCTATTTTGCAAGGTCCACGACTACTGGTCGGATGATGGGTGGCCATCCGAACTAGGCACTTCACACCAACCCAAAAAGGTGGTCAGAAATCACGGTATCCCAATTGATGACAATCTCACAACGAGGGAGCAGGTAGGCTCCACATGCAGCACCTGTTTTGGAATAATGCTCATGCTGAAAAGAGCATTTCAGTGGTTGCCTCTCCACACAAGTAAAACTCTCACGCAAGCTCCTGTGGTTAGCTGCCTAGACTATGGAAACGCCGTAATGGCATCAGCCAATGAAGCACTCTTATCAAAACTACAGGTGGTATAGACCACGGCAGATTGCCTTGTCCTCAAGCTCCCTCCCCGCACTCCCTCAGAGCCCACCCTCAGGTCACTGCGTTGACTTCCTATCAGGAAACGTGACATTTTCAAGCTACTGTGCATGGCACACAGATCCCCATCAGGTAAAGGTCTGGCATATCTCCAAAACAAACTCTTCCCCTATCTGCCCACCAGAAATCTGAGATCCAAAGATCAACTCTTGCTACACCCATACCGCATTCGCACAGGCAGACATGGCGGCCGATCTTATTCCTATCTTGGCCCATATCACTAGAACAGACACATCCACGCTTGCTCTGATTTTGTTTGGTTAAAAAAACTTCAAGGGGGCGTGGCCTAGCAGTCCAAAATGGTGGATGCACTGTAGAGGAGCTCCCGTAGCCATACCGTAATCCGTTAATTATCCTGCCGTTTCGGCACCTGAAACGCCGCCACAACTGCTGGTGGGTAGTGCCCCTGCCCAGCCGGACCTCTGCGATACTGCCCAAGTGGCCCCCTCCGGGCGTGTGACGAGATCCCGGGTGTGGGAGGAGCTGAGGCCTGAGAATCCTCGGCCTGGATCTGGTGACGATGCCGAAGCATGCAACCCGCGTCTACATGGACCTGCAGCGACGCGGAGGCTGCCGCACCGAGATCCACGGGCGGTGCAGTGGCGAGTGACTGGTGCTTGGGGGGCTCCGGATGATATCGCCTGGAACCCGGTGGCCCCATCGGGATGGGGCGCGCTCGCCTCTGGCGGCTGGGATCCTGGTCGGCGAAGCGGTCCGAGTAAGTGCGCATCTTGGGAGCCCCCACCCCCCCTCCGTCGATCGGCATGGCCTGTCATTGCTCCCAGCGGAGGGCTTCCTGATTGGTGGTGCGGCTGGTCCCGCTGAGGACACGGCCATATACTAGACTGCCGGCAGCCGAGTCGGGCTGCGGGGTGCGTTGGGTGTCGGTGGCCCGCCATAACTCCTGGCCGTGGCGCAGCTGTGGGAACGCCTGTAGGTGCCCGGGCCCCCTACCGGTCAGACGCTGAGGGGTTGTGCTATCCCAGCGTGGAATTTGAAGCCCTTGGAACCGGCCGATAACTTTCCCTACATTGCACGGCGCAAAGGGCCACATTGACACTGCAGAACAGCCCTTGGCCTCGATTCATCAGGGGGGCAGATCTCGGACGCTGGGCCATCAGGGGCCTTGGAGCCGTGACGCCTATGCTGTGATGCTGGACACGCAGGGGAGACCCAGCAGCTGATCTGGCCGTCGTCGTTTCTTGGGGCCCCACATGATACGCCTGCGGTTGCCTGTAGGTACAGACCTCACAGCTGCGATCCTTCATCCCTCCGCTGTTACTGACCCCTGGGAGATCAGAAGCTGCCATATCCGGTGCATGATCCTGCCACCACTTTGACTCGGCTGCGCTGCTTGCTGTGCGACAGGCACAAACATTGAGGCTGCACATACGTGTTGTCATAATCCTACCATGACTAAGGACACGCCCTCAGGCGCGGCAGCGCGCCAGAGTACCATGGACAAATACACCGGCGCTGCGGCCCAAGCACCTAAATCGGGCGTTCCGGTGACACCTGTCCTGGATGATGCCGCCATACTCGCTGCTACAACGCAGTCTAGAGACACACTGGAGGCCAAGATCGGAGCGGTTGGCTCCGATGTCATGCTCCTACGACAAGATCTTCGCAATGCGGTTCAGCGCATTACCGATGCAGAAACTAGAATATCTACAGTGGAAGATACAGTGTCCACTCTCCAGAAGAAAATATGCTTCTTGGAGACCACCACGAAGGGTCTGGTATTGTGTGCTGAAGATGCAAGGGGCGCGCTCGCAGAAATAACCTCCGCTTTGTGGGGTTCCCTTAGGGCTGCGAGGGTAATGACATGGAGGGCCTTTTGGTTAAATGGTTGACGGACTGGCTTCCCCTGGGGTCTTGTCTCCTTGCTTTATTATCGAACGAGCACACCGGGCTTTGCTGCAGAAACCCGGCCGATCATTGCCAGGTTTCTGAACTATAAAGACAGGGATGTCATTTTACAGCAGGCCCGGCATAAAGAGACCCTCCACTATAACTCACATTCGGTCCTGATATTTACGGACTATACGAGGCTAGTCCAACAGCGTCGACAATCCTTTACAGAGGCTAAAGCCAGACTGCGGTCCCTTAAGATTCAATACTCCCTGGTGTTTCCGGCTAGACTGCGGGTGTCCTACAAGTCGCGGACGCACTTCTTTGAATCACCTGAAGAAGTTTTCAATAGGATAGATGAAGTTGTCAAGCTCAGGCCCCACACGCCGCCCAGAGTGGACTCGGACTCATCGTCGGGCAGCCCAAGCCAGAAGTTTGCCCTGACCAACGACAAACAGCGTCGTAGATCACGCTCCAAGAGACGCTCTAAGACTCGGGAAAGTTGATGTTTTCTGTTGATAGTGTCTTGCTTCCACAATACATATGTGCTGTCTCGAATATATATGTCACACATACCTTAGCTTCATCCACATGTATCATTATCTACCACAGTGCCTGATATGTCTCGGATGTACGACAGGCGTCTTCGTATTATCAGTTGGAATGTTCGAGGCGTGCTAGACAAGGTCAAATGGGGAGCCGTGCTACGCCAGGCTAAACGATATGAAACAGATATTTTGCTTTTGCAGGAAACACACTTATTAGGTACTAAGACACTGTGTCTGTCACGATTTGGGCATGTGCAGACATTCCACTCTGGATTCACCCGGTGCTCTCGTGGGGTGGCCATTTTAATCCATCGCAGAATTCCCTTCCTTCATGAGAAAATGTGGCTTGATCCCCTAGGTAGATTCATCATTATCACAGGCACACTATATGGTAAGCCATTCACTCTCGTTAGTATATATGCTCCTCCGCCATTAGCCTGGAATCTAACAGAGCGCCTGACTAGACTTTGGGCCGAAATTCCCCCGTTCCTGACCATAGTTGGGGGTGACTGGAACGATATTATGTGTCCTCAAACCGACAGATGGTGCAGCGCAGACAGACCAGTTGAACCACGCAAATGGAAATTGCAACTCCTGGTGCGGGGAATGAACTGGGTAGATACTTGGCGACGACTACACCCAACTGACACTGAATACACGTATTTCTCCAGTACACAAGGGTCCTTCTCCCATTTAGATTATGTTTTTATCTCCGCAGCTCATATACATAGACTCAACGCAGCTGAAATATTAACTAGGGGCCTGTCTGACCACTCCCCTGTACAGCTAGATCTGCGTTTAAGTTCTGCGTGTCCCCCCCTCCACTGGCGCCTATTTCTATGGCATCTTCATGATGAACAATACGGAACTCCTGCACACACGGCCATATCAGATTATTTCTCACAAAATACCGGGACGGTAGAGTCCTCCGAAACATTATGGGAGGCTATGAAGCCGACGCTCCGGGGGGTAGATATCGCATACTGTACTAAACAGCACCGCGAGAAACTGACACAGCTAGAGGCCCAACTTATAGACTTAGAGCTCCGGAGTAGGACAGGCGAGGGACGCATAGCGTGCCGACAATTAGTATATACACAGCAGGTATATGCCAGCGAATTGATGGCCGTGGCTAGAACGGCGTGGCTCGCTACCCGTAGCAGAATATACCAGTGGGGGGTTAAATCCAGCGCACTGCTGCATCGCCTCTGCCAGAGAACGCTCAACCCTGTGACTGTTCCTAGTGTTTATGGCCCCACCGGGGAGGTGCTCACAGACCCCCTGCACATTGCGGCTAGCTTTGCAGACTATTACGAGGATCTGTATGCCCCTAAAGAAGTTATCTTGCCTCATGCGATTCATAAATTTATAGACGATTTGCCGCCACGTGCCTTGGCAGATGCAGTAAGGGAGGAGTTAGACGCTCCAATAACTGCTGAGGAACTCCAGAAGGCTTTATCCGAAAAGCGCTCGGGCAAAGCGCCTGGCCCAAACTGCTTACCATGCGAATTCTATAAAAAATATCAATCCCTCTTGACGGCCCCCCTATCTCGCAGCACTTACGGCGGCCCTAGACGAAGGGAGCCTGCCCAAGGACTGGTGCCAGGCAAAAATAGTTTTTTAAAAACCGGGCAGACCCCCTGAGCAGCACGCCTCATATCGCCAGACCAGGCGGGGTTTATGCCCGGACGGGCCACACGCCACAACATCCGTCGTGCACACAACGCCATTGCATCTGTTGATCGCCTTGGTGAGCCGGCTGCGCATCTATTGGCCAACATCGATAGGGCATTTGATTCCCTTAGTTGGACATATTTATTTGCACTATTAATTCAGTTAAACTTTGGTCCACGCCTCCTTAAATACATTGTTTTTATATACTGATATCACCGCATCGCAGCCTTTCCCCATAGGGCGGGGCACTCGTCAAGGTTGTCCCCTCTCCCCATATCTTTTCGCGTTGGCCATGGAGCCTCTCGCGGCATGGGTGTGAATAGACGCGCAAATCCGCGGGTTTGAATGGTCCAGGGAGGTCTCCGACCGCATAGCTCTATATGCAGACGATGTCCTATTCTTTCTTATAGGTCCTGATCGATCCGGACCCAGACTACTTAGGATAATGCAGATCTTTGGCGAGACATCCGGGCTTTATATGAACTCCCGGAAATCATACTTGTGGCCCTTGCAGGATGGAATGCACTTGGGCGAATGGGCTGGCGAGGTGTCCACAGTGCGAGACGGATTTAAGTACCTTGGAGTCTACTTGTCGTCCTCCCAGCACGTGTCATGGGAACGTAATCTGGCCCCACTGTGGATGCAGATTAAGGAACAGATCCGCTCTTGGTCGCATATACCACTCTCCCTGTTTGGCAGATCCGCCATTTTTAAGATGGTCTCTCTGCCCCGTTTATTATACCAGCTTCAAAATCACCCAAACCTGATACCGCCGGCCTGGTTTCGGCAATGAAATTCAACTCTCCAGCACTTTCTCTGGGGTGGTGGTATCGCCCGTGCGGCATTGAAAACATGCTTCCAGTCTACGTACTGTGGAGGCATAGCTACGCCAGACGTTCAAGCATACTATGAAGCTTCAAATATTCTTATCCTCAACGACTGGTGGTATGGTGACAGGAACTTATCCCGCATATGCGGTTGAACGCTTGGTGATGGGTAATATGTCACTCAACACGATCCTGCCCGCGGGCCCGACCCTCAAAGCACTGCCACCAGCAACCGCCACGATATTTAAGGTCTGGAAACGCTCACTGCAACAAATAATAATAATAATGCAGACATTTATAAAGCGCAAACAGCTACCTCAAACAGAGGTGTCCCGCGCTATAAATGGGATGGTGGGATAGATTAACAAAAGAAACACCCCTTTGGCACAACGGTCTGGGCCCTCTGGATGACGAAGACTGGGCCGAGGCACTGGAGTCCCCACGTAGTGCTGCTATTGCGGCACGATTACGCTATATACAATTCAAATACCTTCACAGGGTCTATTACACACGATACAAATTGTGGCGAGCTGGATTGATTGAATCGCCGCTATGCCTGCGCTGCCATGTTGAGACGGTAACCCTTATGCACACCGTTTGGCAATGTACGACACTTTCTAGATTCTGGCGGGGTGTCATCAGGTGCCTGTCAGAGGTTTTGGGTCGGGACGTCCCTTGCTCCCCACGTTTAGCCTAACTTCCACATTACGGATGGCATTGTGGGTAACATATATAAGAGCCACCTACTACTTTTGGGCCTCACACTAGCCAAGCAAGATATTGCAAGAGCATGGAAAGATGCCTCTCCGCCACTGGTTGGAGTGTGGAAGAAAGGTCTCGATTTTTGTATGGGGCTAGAGATACCAATATTTAAAGCACAAGGATGTCCCCAGAAGCACCCTAAGATTTGGAAGAGGTGGGCGGAGTATCAGGGATTGTATCTAGAACCCATTCCAACTATCTCCATAGACTAGCACTGGATAAGATGGAAATATCGTGGGATGAGCGTGGTCGTAAATGCGCAATTAACCGATTAGTGTGGCTAAACTGGACAAGTACTATAATATGTATCAGATGTATGACACTGCAGTTTTATGTTGTTCTATCTAGTTTTATTAGCTTTGTTTTTGAATTGTTTAAATGGCACCAAAAAGTCAACATTTTACTTGCCAATATGTAAATTGTATTGCTGGAGTACCTGGCATTGCCAGGCCAGTTGTGGCTGTTGACAATAAAAACTTGTTGTGAAAAAAATAAAACTTCTCAAAACTTATCTAACTGCTCCTCTCTTCCTTTACCTCCTTTTTCGGGGTCTGCGCTATAACGTCGAGATACCCCTTTGGGGGTGATTTGCCGTGCTTTATTAAGAATCAGTAACATAACAAAATTACCGAACTTTAGACACAGAAATAGCCTAACTCACCAAATGCCCACATAGAAGGCTCCACATATAAGCCTCACATAGAAGGCTAATAGCATAAGCTGCCAGTGCTATGATTGTCAGATGCCGTCACGAACCCAAGAGGAGAGAAGTCTTTTAGCTGTCGTCAAACGTTTTGCCAGGTGCGCACAAATCTAACACATGAAAATTCCAGCTGCCTTAGTTTGAACATTTACCCTCACTCCTTCTGGTTGTGAAAGAAACAATGAGCAGCCAGTCAGTAGCTCTGCCTACCCTTACTTGCTCCACTGAAGTCCACATGCACCAGTAGACAGAAGGGGAGAAGGTACATCTTTAACACAGAATTTAGTGTCTCAAAATAAAAAGCACCATTTGTAAGGGGGACAAGAACACTACCTAATTCATCCTAAGCCTGTATTTTCAGCACTAATCAGAATACTACATAGCTGCTTATCATTAGCACCAATGGACAGTTCTTTGGAAGTCTGCTTCAGAGTGACTCTCAGACTAGGCTTTTATAAGGGTGAAGCATACACATTCTTTTCAAAACCAGTGCAACAGCTGACGTTCTTGGAAGCCATAATAGGGATTCATTACCACAAAAAAGGCAATACATCTTCACCACTTCAAATGATGGCCACCCACCCGCTATCACCTTGGACTTGGTAAAATGGACTCTAGTCTAGCGGATGTCACAGATAAAGTTAAATCAGTGATAATGGAGCTAGCCTCCTTCCAAACCCGCCTTGCTACAGTGGAGAAAAGAATTGTAGAAGTGGAAATGAGATCGAAATATATGGCTGAATGGGATCCTGACCTGAGGATGATGAAGCACAATTTTACAGACCTGGAGGACTGGTCTCGCTTAGATAAAGTACGATTCAAAGGTATACCAAAAATATCAGGGGGAGGACCATTCTGGCTCCCTGAAGAATGTGATCCCCAAACTCCTTGGAACTAACTTTGCGGAGCCATTTGAGTTCCAAAGGATTCTTAGAATTCAACAAAGGAACATACAATTTGTGACCTCATTGCAACTCATAACTCTATGCGTTATAAAACATTCTCATGTAGGTCCCTATAGGAAGCAGCAAAGAAGAGGGATGGAACTTTCATGCTAGACAACCTCCCAATCCACATCTAAGTGGACTATTCAACCGAAGCAAACACTTGTAGAAAGTGCTTTCTCCCCCTCCACCTGAGAATGAGACAAGGGAACATAAGGTACGGTCTTCTTGAATCCCCAACTATGGCAAACAAAAAAGATAGAAAAACATCAATACATGAACCCCAAAGATTCGGAAATTTATTTAGACACTTTAGATCCAAACTTCCAATACACACAACCATCTTACGCCCACATGCCTGAAATTAAGGAAGGCTTACCATTTAAATGCTATAGACTAATGGTGAAGAAAACAGGTGCAGTACAAGTGGAAAGCAACAATTGGACAGAGACAACCTACACTGCATTGTAGAGATCCATAACAAAGCCAAAGACAAATCTGGATCAACGTTGAAAGACGCTCCGCAAACTACACTTCATCTAAAGGCCTTCCCCGGCAGTCTATATAAGATTCTACTCATGAACATAATAAATGAACACTTTGACTAAGCAATATGTTATGAGAGTGAATCCCTCAACAGAACCCTTGGGGGTGGAATGCAAAGTATTTAGGCCAATGTGTGTTATCCACTCCTACCACCATGATTGACACTGAGCAATATCATTAAAAATCCGATATGTTTAAATGTTAAATATGGAGTGTTCAACACTTGTTGGTTAATGCACAATGGGATTAAGCATGAGGTTAGGAAATGTTTTTTTTTTTTATAACTTTTTATTGATGACAAGTTTACACAGAGCAAACACTTTACAAACATAAGCGATCAAGGGTGCATAGTTGTTGTTAACTTTTTCCACAAACCATGGATCATAGCCATTTCATGACAGTGATATATTCAGCCAACTTACACTTTAGTCTATCCCGGATCTTGCCCCTGTCTCTGCTGCGGGGGCTCACATATACCTCCCC
The DNA here is from genome assembly GCA_963921515.1 of Calotriton arnoldi. Taxonomy (NCBI): domain Eukaryota; kingdom Metazoa; phylum Chordata; class Amphibia; order Caudata; family Salamandridae; genus Calotriton; species Calotriton arnoldi. The sequence continues at coordinate 1,046,458 of CAWUFW010001319.1, read as the reverse complement.
TGTACCCGTTCCATTTTTCCCAAATCTGTGACCACTTGTTGGGACACCCTCTAGATTCATACTCTGTCCTCTCTGTCAACATGCACCAATCCATGTCTCTTTCCCATGCTGCAAGTGACGGTGGTTCCCGCGCCCTCCAAAGTCTTGCAATGTTCCGTTTAGCAATTACCATTCCAAGTGTCAACCATATTCTCTCTTTAGTATTTAAATCAGTAGGACCCCATATATTCAGGAGGCACATCTTTATACTATAGTCAAGCTTATTACCCATCACTTCCGCCATACACTTTGTCAACTCAGACCAATACGTCTGAATATAGGTACATTCCCAGAGTATATGCACGAAGGTGCCCTCCTGCCCATATCTCCTCATGCATCCTGGTTCGGTTCTATAGCCCATCTTTACCATCGCAGGGCCCGCAAGATAAATTCTGTGGAGCACTTTCAGCTGTACGAGTCTTAGCCTAGAAGAGATCGCAATCTCTCTGGGGGAAGTAAGTGCCTCAAGCCATTCCTCATCCTCCAGTCCTGCCACGTCGTGTTACCATCCAGCTCGGAGGAGGGGGTCAGACATGTTATTAATTAGTTTCTTATAAGTCAAGGAAATGGATTTCTCCGGCATGTACTCGACTAAAACTCTGTCTTCAAACGGGGAGGATTCTGGTGGTGTCTCCCCCTTTGCTATCACCGCTTGCAGTGCATGCTTGATCTGTATGTATCTGAAGTGCTCTGTGTTCACAAGTTCGTACTCCGTTTGTAGTTGGGTAAAAGTGACTACCCCTCCCGCCCTCCACAGATCCCCCACCCTAGAGATGCCGATCAAGTCCCATTGGTCGAAGCCCTTGGTATGTCTGAGATTGCCAAGTAATTCTGTGTCCCAGAGTGGGGTGGCCAGTGTGACTTTACCCTCCCAATCAAGACTCTTCGTAGCCACCAGCCACACCTGGACCGCATGCATTGTGGGGCCTGACAGGTTCAATTCGGTGGGGTTGGTATAAAGTGCTCTTGTGAAATCTCCCCAGGGAGCAGCCACCTATCCATTTGATATCCAGAGTCCCCCTGGGGCCTATACATGCACTGATTAATCGCAGTAAGTTGTGCAGCCCAATAGTATCTTTTGATATCTGGGAGTCCGATTCCCCCGTCATACCACCCTCATGTGAGCTTCTGAATGGAGATCCTAGGTGGCTTCCCCCCCCCATAAAAGTTCCCTCTGGGCGCCTTCTATAGATTTGAAATATTCTGCTCCTGCTGGGCGAGGCGAGTTTTGCAGTACATATAAAAAGCGTGGTAAGGACATCATTTTGAATAACGCTGCACGCCCCAACAGGGACAGTGGGAGAGATTTCCAATGTCTGACATCACTTCTAAGTCTTTGTAGCAGGGGCAAGAGGTTGCGTTCATAGAACTGGGTCGGATCTTTAGAGACATAGATCCCCAGGTACTTGAATCCCATTTCTGCTTCACTAATAATGATATCCCTAGTTAGGTAGGGCAGCTTGCCACTGAGAACATAGATGACTGATTTGGACCAATTTATACTATAGCCAGAGTATTTCCCAAATGCAATAAATATATGCATCGCTCTATTCAGGGAGGCACCGGGCTACGCTAGATACAGCAGTATATCATCAGCATATAACGAAATACGATCCTCCCAGCCCTCAGCCCACTTAAGTCCTCTAATAATAGGGTCTTTTCTTATCCACATTGCCAACGGCTCCAACATCAGAGCAAAGAGCAGCGGGGAAAGAGGACAGCCCTGTCTGGTTCCCCTCCCGGGCGCAAACATTGGGGACTTTCGGTTGTTGACTACTATTTGGGCCAGCGAGTCTTTGTACAGGAGCCGAACCCAGCTCAAAAAGCCGGGGCCAAATCCTAATTTCCTTAACACAGAGAACATATAGGACCATTCGATCGTGTCGAACTTGTAATAAGCGGGTGGCCAGTATTTTCGCTAGGATCTTGGCTTCTGCATTAAGCAGTGATATCGGCCTATATGAGGAGCATTCATTCTTGGGCTTCCCACTTTTGTGGATAACCACTATGGTTGCCAACCTCTGATCTATTGAGAGTGATCCTATCTCTCGACTCTCCTGAAACATTGTTGTCAGATAGGGTGCAAGCTTGCTCGGGGCGAGTTTGTACAATTTGATAGGCAAGCCATAAGGGCCCATAGACTTGCCTGCCCGCAAGTCTTGTATAGCTTTTTCTACCTCTGTACTTATTAGATCCCGCTCCAAGTCCTCCCGGTCTTCATCAGAGAGCATGGGTAGGGAGATGTCTCTCAATAGAGAGTCAGCGTCTGCTTCCGTGTGAGTCGTCTGGGATTTGTAAATCCGACCATAGTAGTCCCCAAATGCGTTCGCAATCTCTTGCGGCTCAGTGAGTATATTGCCGGATTTATCAATGATTTCTACCACTAATCTATTGGCTTGCTCCCTGGCGGCTTTGTCCAGACCTTCGTAAATTCTACTGAGCATTGCCCTGTATTGTGCTTTAGCAGCGTCTGTGGCTAGGGCCACGTATTCTTTTGTCTTTAACTTCAAGATATGCCTGACCGCGTCTATGTTCGTGTCTTGGAGTTTCCCTTCCCATTATATCTGTTTCTAGTCTTGCTAGTGCTGCCTGCTTTTCTTTCTTAGTTCCCGCGATCAGGGAAATAGCATAGCCTCTCATCACGACCTTAAAGGCCTCACACAATGTCTGGGCGGAATTGACCGAGTCCTCATTCTCACTGAAGTAGAGCTCAGTTTCCCTCACGATTTTTTCCTTTACTTGGGGGATCCTAAGGTACCAAGGATTTATTGGGGCTAGTCTCCCAGTCCACGGCTCCCCCACTTCTATCAAGGCCCAGATGGGCGAATGATCTGATATTCCCCTTGCCAGGTGTCTCACCTCTCTGATCTGTTCTAGGTGGTCTGCTGGTGTTATAATATAGTCTATTCTAGACATGCTGCGGTGGGCCCCTGAATAAAATGTATACTGCTGCTCTACGGGATGGAGCGCCCTCCATATATCTACTAGTCCCATCGCTTCCAAGAAATTATGAATTTGCGTACGAGCAAGCGGCAAGTCCCGAGGTGGCCAGCGATCTAGGGTATCTGATACGATTGAGTTGAAGTCACCCCCAACAAGGAGTCCCCCCTCTGGTAGGGTAAGCAGGAGGTCACCCAGGTGGTCACCCAGGTCCTTGTAGGCTGGGGCCTGGAGGCCAGGTGGCATGTATACTGATACCAGGTTTAATATACGTCCTTCCCACCTCCCTGAAATTGCTACGAATCTACCCAGGTTATCCGTCCATGTGCGATCAATAGCCATCTGGAAGCTTTTCCGTATCATAATTCTCACTCCCCGAGATCCGGTGCCAAACGCAGAGTGAGCCAGCAGTTGAAAACCCCAACTGGTCAGCGCCCTGCAGGCATTCCCCAGCAAGTGTGTCTCTTGGAGTAAAATCACATCTGGTGAATGTTGTTTTACGTATTGCAGTACAATGCCCCTCTTTAGCTTGTCGCCCAATCCATTCACGTTCCAGGATAACAGTTTAAGCCCTTGCTTTAGAAGTGGTCCCATTTCCAATTATCGCGATTCTATGCCTCGTTAGGAAAGTCCACCCAGGCCTCCTGCAGTCTTGGTACGTTGCAGCCATCCGTCTAACACCACGTTTTGCTTGTTTCCCAGTGCAAAGTGCGAGAGTCTTAGTGACCCCTTCCTGTCGTATCATGTCATCTAAACTATACAAAAAACGTAACAAACATCCCCTCCCCCCCAGCCCTGTCTTCACATGTTTCTGAGTGCATCTTAGTGCGTTCCTTCCTGGCGGTGGTGAAGTTGCATGGTGACAGGAATCCCACCCCCGACAAACCGTGACCCTAACCCCTCCCTGCTTCCCTGCATGGCAGTGTTGGAGCCTCCCACCTCCCCAACTCTGCAGAGCACCTATCGCCCACCCCTAAAACTTGTGGTACGTGACCCACCCGCACACCCGTTCAGCATCCGTTGTAAGTGAAAAACAGTGTCGATTTTAGAACGCCGCGGGGGACCCAATCTCTCTCCTCATTTTCTACTCTCTAGTCTCTGCAAAGGGACAGCCACTCATATGGTTCAAAACCTTACCTGCATGTCCACTGGGGGAAATGAGTCTCGCTGGAGCCCGAAGGGAAGGCTCCATACCACCCTCCGCTTGTAACATTATAAGATACAATCCAATTATTTTTGGGTGTCGCCAGATGCTATCCCTGCATCTTGCTCCGCACGGGACTCCCCCGGGCTGTCCCGCTGACTTTGGTGATTCCTCTTCCCCACCGTGCGCCATCCTTCGAACCAGTCCCAAGCTTCCTCAGGAGTACTGAAGAACCAGACTTTCCCTTCTGCTTCCACACGCAGCTTGGCCGGGAAGAGCATTGCATATTTGATACCTTTCTCATGCAGGGCCTTCTTTAACTCGAGGAAGCTGCGCCGTTGATGCTGGACTTTGAGCGTAAAGTCAGGAAAAAACATCACCCTGCTATTTTCAAATGCGACTGGCGGTGCTGTTCGGGCCGTCTGCAATATGATGTCCCTGTCTCTGTAATTGAAGACCCTTGCTACTATGGGCCTTGGGGGTGCTCCGGGTTTAGGTCTACCTCCTGGCACCCTGTGTCCTCGCTCGATCGTGAAGAATTTCGATAGTCTTGTTGGCTGTAAGTAGGTCGTAACCAGCTCCTCGACAAACAAGTCCGTCGCCTGCCCTTCCGCGCGCTCCGGCACTCCAAGGATTCGTACATTATTTTGTCTGGACCGCCCTTCATACTCATCAAGCTGTGATTCCATCCTTTCATTACGGGCCTGCAGGTCAGTCATCTGCTTTTTGAGAGCCGACACGTCTGTGACCAGGGAGCTGGTAGTTGATTCCACGTCTTTAATTCTAGTGTTCATGTTTCGCATATCTGCACGTATTAGAGAAATCTCAGTGGAGACAGAGTCAATTCTAGATTTCAACGATGTCCTTACCATTGTAATGGCCGTCATTATATCTTGAAGGGTCAATTCTGATGAGCCGTCCGTCTCTTGCTGTTTCTTTGGCCGTTCCTCCGCCTCTTTCTCTTTCGGGCCCAATCCTTTTTGCCAGGCGTACTGATCAAGTTTGGCTTGCATGGTTGATTTGCCACTTTTTCCTCCAGCCATCTTGGACCCCAGCGGACTATGAGGTTGTCCGTATGGTAATTCACGGCCCACCTTGCTCCGCCGTCTACCCGGGACAAATTGTTCTCGTCTGCCTGCCGGGTGTTGCCGATCTTCACTGCTATACACTCCAATATTCTCCTCTCACAGCCCCGCTGTTTTACCGTTTTGTCTGTGGGCAAGTTCTCTCTGGTGCCAAAATCACAATTTCTGGGCCCACCGGACCTACATTAACAGTTGCTAGGCCCTCAAGTGCTCGACGTCCTGGCCGTGTTGTCCCAGGCGGTCACCGTTGTTCCCTGGCGTCGATTGCCCTCTCCAAGGCGTAGGAGCCTCCAACACTGCCTCCTCTATGCATGCAGGCCAAGTCGTTTAAAAAAATTACTTGGGGTTTACTACATACATGCTCCCACAGGCCAACGGCGTCTTTAAATTAAAATTGCGTTCTAAAGTGTAGGGAGCAGTGTTTGACCTCTTAGGTTTAGCGCCCCGGTTCCTTCAGCCGTACGCATCTGGGGGCAGCAGATAGTTTGTGGTTGCAGTCGCTAGTACTCAAGGTCGCTGCTCCCCCCAGACCTCATTTCTGCGCTGCTGTCGTACCTGCGGAAACCGGCCACTAAACCACACAGACTATGTGTTTCCAGGGGCCCCCAGAGTGGATCGATATTTCCGAGTGCTCGGCACTTCAATCCTATGCACCGCCGGCGGGCTGAACCTGCGTCTCTCGTGATGTGCCCTGTGCCGCAGCCTCGCTCCGATGCGCTCAGTACGGTGCCCTGTGCCTTCCAGGCCGCTGGTGGCCACGTGAAGCCACCACGTTGAGACCGGGCCAGCCCACGGACGCTCTAGTCTGTCTCGACACAAACCTTGACCGGGCCGATCACAGGATGTCCGTTCCAGCGATTATATCCGTCCAGCGCCCTCCGTTGCACTGTTGTTCCTGGCGCCCCTCCTCCACTTTGAAAACTGCATTGTCAGGCCTGCCTCCTGTGAAATCAAGCTGATCTCCACTTTCCCTTGCTCGATTCACCCAGTTTCACGATCGGGTCACTCCCTGCAGGCTCCGACACAGCCACAGATAATTAGAGCAGTATTTTCACCGGATCAATGCACAGATTTTAGTTACGAACGGGCGCGTTCGGTCGGAGCCGCTCTACTGTGCGGCCATCTTACTCGGCGGTTAGCCACGCCCCCTAGGAAATGTTTTTAAGAGCACTGATCTGTCATACTACACTCAACTACATAAACGCTAGACCTGAAAGTCTTATTTCCTCATTGGAATCACATGCCTGGGCAGCTCCCACGTAGCAGAGAACTTCGTTAGTGCTGGCGCTCATCTTCCCTCCCTAAATGGGGAACCTTCTTGACATCATAATTCTATAGAAACCCTAGATGACACAAAATTCACTAATGAAAGACAATGCTAAGGAAACCTGTCTGAGCCATATATCTACACAGTCGCCACACCAGCCTGGTCCAGGATCCCCTCCTTTTGTACCTTCAGGGTTATAGCCCACAGGCGAAAGTTGGTTGTATTTTGCCTACAGCAGTGTTTACCAAACTGTGGTCAGTGGGCCGCGAGCTGATTTTTGCTGGGTTTTGAAAGTCGGATCAATAAATAAAGATGCTTTTAAATTCATTGTTCAACTTGTCACAGTGATTCAAAGACAAAGGTAAAATGTTAGGCTGCTTTATTCTTTTAACATGAGGATTAGTGCCAATGCAGTCAGAGCATTCTCTGACTGTAAAGTGAGACGAATTTTTAAAGTGAATTAGTTGACAATGTAGGATGTTTTTTGCAATACACGACACAATGTAATTACCTGTAAATGAACTGTATGCTTTCAGCAGTAAGGAAAGCACAAGTGAAATACTTATTTTGAAACTGTGAAGTGTACTAGAAACAGAGATTTTAATAGAGTCAAAACAATGCAAAACACTTACTTGGTGATGCACAAATGATACATATTCATAGAAACCTGATTTCCACACATTATCACTCATGTGCTATATAGTTTTCTCAGTAAAACTGTATGTCTGTGCGCATTTAATTAGTGCCCATTTCAATTGAAAATGTGCTGTCTCTAAATGACAATGTGCTACCACACGATGCTTAAGTTACATTTGAAAATCTCCCCGCCTCATGTCTATTAAAGGTAGGTGGGTTGCGAAAGTTTGGTGTTCTAAAAAGTAGGCTGTGGTTCTAAAAAGTCTGGGAACCACTGGACTATAGTCAATTAAGACAGTTGCTCTTCTGATCAACTCCACACTGGTTCTTAGATTCTATTGAGGCATTGTTAACAATCACCCCGCACATTCATGATTCCTACTACCTATTCCACCCTTAACACAATAAGGCCAATAACCTCCAATATTAAGCAACCAATCACAGAATAATCCACTAACGAGACTGGTGGCTACCATCATGCTGCTAAACGGTCATTGTCCTCAATGAATGTAAACAGCCTGATGCAGTACATTCAATGCTGAGCATACGTGCTGTAAACCAAAAAAGTTTTACAGCATGTATTCTCAGCGTGTGGCTCCACTCTGACTGGTGGGAGTCAAACCGCTACCATAGTTGGGTGAGTTAACCCAGGAAACCGTGTATGACATCTTTTACCTTATTTTATGGTTGTTGTCTGTCACGTTCATGTTCCATGTTTGTGTTTGTTTACACTGCACTTTGTGTGCAATCACTTTAGAAGTAGCATGGTTTGCAGTGTTATGCATGCCACATCAAATAATTGTCATGTAGATACTTACTATGTGATTGATTTATTCACCTTGCAGGTCAGTTTTTAGCTTCATTTCTGAAGGTATCTACTATAATTTAGACAGATACCCTGTGGTTGGACATCTTTTTCACATCTCCACATAAGATTCCAACCACTGTTTTGTGTAGCTTAGGAGGTATAGGTCCTGACAAATTGACACTAGATCTCTACGACTGATATAGGCATGAAACATATTGACCCATCAGCTATCAGATCATAATTTCTGATGATAGCAACCATGTTTTTAATCTAGGAAGGTGAACTCGCTCATTTAAACATTTTTAGAGGACTGCGTTACCTATTTCAAAGCTGCACTATCTCACTTAGACACACACATCAATCACACCAATCTACACTTGTAGCCCCCCCACTCAGGCCTTCAAATACGGCAAAAAGAAAAGATCTCCGGTAAAGAGCCCCCTTGTGGGTGCCCGTCAGGTATTGCAGCACCAGCCCGATGTGGAGCACGCCTGAGGATGAAGCATGACACCCACATGGATGTGTGAGGGCACATGCTCCTGGGGAGTCACACTCCCTACTGACTCTCTCGGCTAGCACCAACCTGTCTGTCTTCATTAGGAACTATATATCCTTTTTATCTATATTGTATCCATTTAGGAGCACGTATGCTGGGCCTCTAAACACTCCTGGTCTCTCTTTTTTGATATAACTATAATTTTCCAGACCATAAAAATTTACATTATGCATTTTAAATAAAGGCAAAACACATGCTTTTTTTAAGGCTTTAGGACCAACATCTGTAATAGAGGCGTTGATAATTTCTGTTGCAATTGGGTTCCGCCAATTTAGTATGCCCAGATTTTTTGCTTTTTGGATCACCTGGTTCTGGACCTTTTACTGTGGGTGAGTCTCACTACATGTATCTCACCCATGGTAATCACATGGCAAATAGACTGCGCGTGTTTACTGCCAGTGTCCGCCTTTTTAGATATGGTGCAGTGACGCAGCAAAAGTAAGGGGTGGCTACACATGAAAACTTGTGCACACAGGTATGCATGTGTGCAGACTGCGAGTGTGAGACTACTATTGTGCGTAGACCGGTAACTGCGCACTGGTAGCCTGGCCCAGAGGGGACTCTGCAGGATTAGATATTGACCTGGTGTAGGCCTTATGTTAGTGTACACTAATAGGAAAAGTCAGTGTGCTTTACTGTTTTGTCTGTACTGACACTATATAATATACATAAGGAGAAAACTGCCTTAGAGTGCAGTTTAACTACCCCTTGGCCTACAGGGACATATGAAAATGGGGTGTAACCTGTGAGAGAAAATCAAATCTGCAAGTTCCAAAAAGATATCTGTACAACTTATGGGTCATCCAGAATTGTCATATTTCTCTGGCTCAGCTCAGGATCAGAGCCCAGGCCTTTTGCCACCCTTGCATGCTAGGTTTATTACATTTCTCTCCAGCAGCAGGAACAAAGGCCTCCCCACACCAAGTGAGCAATTAACAATGCTTCACTCAGCTCCTGAGGAGGAAAGGGGTGGAGCTGAAGGAACTGCATCAATCAATCAGCTGTCACACTGTATCAGGGATGGGCCAGCCCAAGCCCACTGAACAGAGGAGGGAGGTCAGACCGCTGGAGTCAACACAGTAGGGTGGTCCCCGAAGAAGATTTGGTGAGAAAGGCCCTGGCAGTTATGTCAGCAAGGGGAGGAGCTTAGGTCCCCAAATGAGATGTGACAAGCCACTCCTGGATAACGCCATCTTGAACTGTCCTCGCATGCTGTGCAGGAGAGTTGAGACACGGGTGAATAGGTGACATGGTGTTATAAGGCCATTAGGGTCATTATCGACATTGCTAAGTTAGCATGAGCACGGCTGCCATGATGCTGCTTTTGCGCACGTTACTACATGACTGTTGTGCAAGACTCGGTTTGTGCCTTTCACATGAGAACTGTCTGCTTTCTGCTTTCTCTGCCTGCTCTTGGTGTTTCGTCTGAACACGATGTGGAAGGTCGATAAACAATGCTCCTTGTTATTCTGTTCTGGTCAGTTCCTACCATCTAGATAAAACATGCTAACACAGCTGCGCTGCTGAAAGCTCGTGCTTTGATATTATGGGGATGCATGTTGTTCTGAAGCATACTTGGAGAGGGTCCTTTCCAGGGAGAAGAGCAATGCGGTTCCTATGATGTAAAGCTTCCATCTAGGCACTAAGGTAGGAGGTCTGCTGACAAAGCCCAGAGATCTTCTTTTATATAATAAACATCACCTTACCAAGGGGAGGGTGGTTAGGCCTATTAGTCCTTTTTCCACTGTCTATATATAATGACATCCCCCTTCATATTCTATGGAATTGTAACAATGCTAATTGTTCTAAGTTTATGCATTTCGCTGCTGGTAGTGGCTCGTATACTGCATTATAGAGCATGATAGTTAAAATAAACATTTTGAACTATAACAGTGACTCTGACCATTCTTATTGTGTACTACAAAACCAAAAAATAGGGACCCCGAGAAGAGCAAATGTAGGTAGGGTCTCTCGGGCACAGCAATAAAGAGTAATCCACCCCCGAGGGCAAGGGAAGAGAATGTCACCTACCAAAGGATAATCAAAGAGCGTACTAACGTCTCAAGTGGATAAGGACAAACAATAAATGAAATCAGGGAAGAACCACAAATACAACACAATAGAAAAACAAATGGGGTACAGTGTTCAAACAATATTTTTATTTTTTATATTGAAAAAATAACAAAAGATTTATTTAAACTTCAATTGATACATCAATGGCGGAGCAAACAAAAAAACACAATATGGACACTAAACAGATCAATTTCTTACATACAGGAACAACATTGTCTAAGCTAATGAAGATATATTACTAACACAAATAAATTCTCTCTATCCCCACAATAGTTGTGCACCAGAGTGGTGCTATCGATGGTTGGTCGCCCAAGGGTTTCTGACTAGCACGGCACCGTGCTAGTCAGAAACCCTTGGGCGACCAACCATTGATAGCACCACTCTGGTGCACAACTGCCCTTCATCCTGTTTGGGTCTCTGCCTTCTGTATATATTGTATGTATATTAATTGTTTCATGTGGTATTCATGAGAGTGTGGACCGTATGAATGGTGAGACTGATGGAAATGTTTGTTGCCGTTTGTGTTTCTTAGAGTTTTTTTGTGGGGATAGAGAGAATTTATTTGTGTTAGTAATATATCTTCATTAGCTTAGACAATTTTGTCCATGTATGTAAGAAATTGATCTGTTTAGTGTCCATATTGTGTTTTTTTGTTTGCTCCGCCATTGATGTATCAATTGAAGTTTAAATATATCTTTTATTTTTTCAATATAAAAAAATAAAAATATTGTTTGAACACTGTACCCTATTTGTTTTTCTATTGTGTTGTATTTGTGGTTCTTCCCTGATTTCATTTATTGTTTGTCCTTATCCACTTGAGATGTTAGTATGCTCTTTGATTATCCTTTGGTAGGTGACATTCTCTTCCCTTGCCCTCGGGGGTGGATTACTCTTCATTCTTATTGTGGACAAGTACGAGTGAGCGAGCGAAAGGGTAGGTCTTGCTCCCGCGATTCCTGATAGAGTCGGGAGTGTTGTGTTCTGGGTTGTCTAATCATTTGTAGCTTCGTGATTTTGGAAGAGAACGAATGAGACACTATAGTTAGTCGGTTTTGGGATTTTGGATACTAAGGTGGTAGGATGGTACACCCCTATACACCGAGGTCCTGTTTTCCTGCACATAGTTCTGTGAAGGTGCAGAATCCCCGCAACATGGCGGCGCAAATGCTTGGTCTGGTTCTTATCTGCGAGACACTTGAGTAGTGCTTGTGCTTGTCCACAATCCCCTCATCTGTTTCCGGAGACGGTTGTGACGGTGTAATCTCCTATATTGATGTTTTATAGGTTCTTTCAAGCTTGAATTTTAAAAGGTTCCTTCTCTTTCTTATTAACCCGTTATTGCGCTGCTGCACTTAGGTTGTTATTCTTTGTTATTCATTATGGCGACTGCCATAGCACCGCCTAATCGGGCAGCAGTCATAGCTTATTTGACTCAAAATGGGGTCCCTAATGCTGGTGTTGCGCTCATTTTTGTTGTAGAAGCGGATGTAGCTCACCGCTTCGAGGTGTTTTATTCTTGGGTCACCTTTCCGGCAGTAGATGGAGCAGATATGTTTCACGAATATACTGCCACGACCCATCCTCAGATTTATCAGCCTTATAGGGCTCTCGAAGTTCCGCTGACGGCTTGGAAACACCAAATATGGTTTAATGGCGCCCTTCCTCACCCAATAACGCCGGTCCGTTTAGGCCCTTTATCGATAGATGGGGCCACGTGGCCCATTTTGGCTGGGTATACCCCACACCCACGTTTTCTAACTGCTACAATCGCAGAACTCCGCGTATTACATACTTCATTAATACGTATACATAGGGCTGTTATACAGTTCATGTCGCGCAACTTCCAGGTGGGACCACCTGGAGTTGCTGTGCAACCAGCTGGACCTGGTGGTGTAACCATCAGTCCTCTTATGGTTAATTTAGTGATGGGCAAGCGTCCACAAAATAAGGATGAATTCCCTTATTGGCTTGCTGAAAAATTTGGACAAATCGATGCTGTTTTTCCTAATTCTACTCCTGTGGAGAAACACAGGATCCTAACCATAAGTTTGCCTAAAGACTTAGTTCCCGAATTAGCTGATTGTAACACTTGGGGTAAAGTGTTTGCAGCGGTATATTCGATGTGTTTCGGCGCCCCCTCCATGACCGTACTCCCTTCCGTGATAAAGCGTGTTCAGGATGAACACGGAGCCGAAGTGGCTCTGGAGTTGGGGATGAAACTGGTGGGGGTGTTTGACGTGGTTGCTGATATGATCCTTGCTAACGTTAATGGTGATGCTGTAAGCTTGCAAGCGGCTAACCGCTTGGAGGCTGTGGCAGATGCAGACAAGCCGTGCGAATTACCAAAGATTATTGCTAAGGCTTATAAAACCTTAGGCCGCAATAGTTTGGGAGTTAAGCCTTTTACTCAAACGCAGACGCAATCTCAAACTCAACAAAAAGCCCAGACTGACAAAGATGGGCGCCCGTTCTTTTCTAAAAAGAACTGGAAAAATAAAAAACAGGGGCAGCTACAGCAGAAGCAAGGTTCGCGTGCTGGTTCACCGACACCTGAGTCTTCTGAGCGTACTTATGACTTGCGCGACTGCACGAAAATTAAGACTCCTGATGGATTTCAAGTCCCTGATCAGCGCTCTCCTCGTTCTTTACAGGACACATCGGACTCTCAAGTCGGTGGAGGAGAGCACCAGGATCGTGGCAAAGGTCCAACTAAACAACAGGGACGAGATCTACCTCGACAGTTTGACGTTAAAGCCAAACAAGAGGATCTGCCTCGTTTTTGACCCCCGTATCAGAAGAAAAAAGTTGCCGCTTTAACAGCGAAGTATGCCTCAGACGGTGAGAACGGGACTCCTAGACTAAACATGGGCAGTGACTCTGCTCGACAGCGCAGCGGAGGTTACCATAGTGCGGGAGGCACTGCGTCCCTGTCTGGAGGCGACAGCAACTAATACATTCATTACAGTAGAAACAGCAGATACCCCGGTTGCCCCACCGGATAGACTCTATGAGATTGTCTTCCAAATTGAAGGTGATATACAGCGTCCAATCAGAGCAGTTTTCTGGGAAAATCTCACCTCCTCATACGACATTTTGTTGGTGGAGGCAGATTGGCCTCCACCCTTTGTGCTAGCCGCTTCTAGAGGGGAGGACATGATACTTCCGAGTTTTTCGTGTTACGTCCCTGAGGAACATGCAAAGGCTTACGCAGCTGAGTGGGCTTTGGCCCTTGCTCCAGCGGTGTACCGTAATCAGATGGGCTGGGATATTGATTCACCGGCACATGAAATACCATTACGGTCTATGCCACAGCCGCAATATCCAATCAGACGTGAGGCTAAGGCTCACGTTTGTGACATTCTAACTCAGTTGGAGTATCAAGGAGTGATTGAATCCTGTGCATCACCGATGAATAATCCTCTTTTTCCGATATCGAAACCTGACGGTACATATCGCAGTGTATTGGATTATCAAAATTTGAATAGTCATTGTCGCACTTTTGCAGTACAAAACACACACAGCTCTGCGCTGGTGAACAACCTTGTTCGTAAAAAATACAAAACTACACTGGACGTATCCAATGGTTTCTACAGTCATAATCTGGCTCCTGAGAGCCGTGACTTGACAGCATTCACCGCCGTCGGAAATCAGAAAAAATGTACGCGCTTGCCTATGGGGTATAAGAACAGCCCCGGGGCTTTTGCTGTGCGTGTTGGGTGTTTGTTGCACAACATAGATCCAGATGCGTTCTCGTACGTTGATTATATTTATCTGACGGACGACGAACTAATGCAGCATCTTGTCCGAGTCGACCGCATCATTTGCCGACTATGGATACAAATTCAATTTTGCAAAATCACACATCGCTCATTTGGCGGTGCTCTTTTTTGGGCTATGAGCTCAATAATGAAGGTAGGGGGTTAGCCCCCCACTTTCTGGTAAAAGTGCACAATTGCAACCTCCCTCTACGCTGAAGAAACTTCAGTCTTTGCTGGGATTTTTGAATTTCGGGAGGACATACATTCCCGATTATTCCCAGCGTATCAAACCGCTTTATGCGATGATACAACTAACATTCTTCTGCAAGCTGGCTTCCGGAACATACCACTATCCTACAATCTTTGCAATCTGATATGCTTGCAACTAACTACTTGTTGACGCGTGATAACACCACGAACCTGGTGATGCGTATAGTTCCAGGGAAGGTGGGTTTCACCTACTTGACGTTCAATGAGGGGGACACAGTACCTATTGCATACAAATCACATTTGTACACTGCGGCTAAAATGCGTTTTTCGAATGTTGAATTTTTTTTGACAGCGGTCCAAATGGCGATTCTGAAAGAACGCTCACTGGCGCAAGGAAAACGCATTCTTATGGTCACGCCTTTCCCTGCCTTAAACAGTGACTCCCCTGGACGATTAATTCGCTCCTAGGCCACAGCGCGAAGGTTTCCAATCCTCGTGCAGTGCCTTGCCTGACGCTCGCCACTCAGCAATACAGCTCCCGGATTGAGTCCGTCCCCCGCACCCACCCGCAAACTGTCACTCCTCGGCAGGGACGAGAGTACACCACGGGGCTTACTGTCCGCCCCCACCCCAGATTCATTCATACTAGTTTCACCACGGTTGCCTGATGTCGCCCCCCTCGTGGCAACTTTTGCTTTACCAGATCAGGACGTTTGAGTCACTCCACGTCCACCTGAGCACTACTCTAAAATTATTGACCATTGTCCTGATGATGACCTGAACTCAATCAGGTTGAAATGCCGTCGACTACCCAGCTAAAAATATTGGTGCTGTTGTGGTCACTTTACCTGTCTTGAATGCTAAATATCTACCTTGTATATAAACCCTTATTTACATTATTTTGACCACAGTATTATTGTCACGCCGTCCGCCGTTTACGCTGTTATCCTCACCCTTGTGTCACTGCGCCGCTCACTATCACTAGCTCGTTCAGTGCTCACTTCGTGTGTATTGGTCACTGTATATCAATCTGTACTGTAGTGCTGCTATAACTACGTACAAATAATAACTCCTTTTCTTTACCATCCCCGTTGTGGTCTCCCTTTCTTTATCCCCTTCCGGCTGTGATCTACAACACGTTTTCTTGTATCTGTCCTAATTAAATGACTTCCAGTTGAGACATTGTCGTATGTTATTAAACAGTGACTAAGGCAAGTGTACCCAACTCTAAGGCACTACTTCCCCGTTGGATACAATGGGCTACTTCTTTGACATCATCTGATGTCACGTTTATCTTTGACCCCGCACTTCAGACAGGAGTTTTTACAGTATGAACACGTTCATCCTCCTCCGATGTCGTCGCTTCCTTTAGATGAGTACAAATGTATCATTTATACCGATGGCTCGGCTCAACCGGCCACCGGCTCCAAACACGCTTATTCAGCGGCATGCGTTATTGTGGCTGGTTCTATTGTCAATGGAGAATTTAAGTCTTCCATAGTGCATACTCAGGCACTTGGGGACTGTACAGCACAATTGGCGGAGCTGCGTGCTCTTGTACTAGCCCTTGAGTTTGCCGACCCTAATGTGAATACTCTCATTGTATTCAATTCTTATTACTGTGTTCAATCTTTTAATGACAACCTATTCTTTTGGTCTCAGAATGACTATCAAAACTCTAAAGGCAGCGCAATTAAGCATAAAACGCTTTGGGTTCCAGTGGCAGACCTTAAACAACGTCTGCCCCTCACGCAAGTTATCCATACTCTTGGCCATCAGCGTGTGGGAGCACATGCTCTTGGTAATTCTTTGGCTGACGAAGCGGCCAAATCTGCAGTAGCCACTTGTTTGGTAGCAGCAGTTACAAGGTCCATGACTAAAATAGATAATATTTTGGCAGCGGTGGCTGCTATGAGGGAGGGAACTGCTTATCCTCAGGGTTTCCCTTCGAAATACTCATCATATATCTCCCGAACAAGTTCCCTATGCTAAGATTCCTTCTGTTGGGGATCGGCTGATTCCCAACATGGACCGCAGACTTCCTTTGATCATAGCCGCACACGCGGGCATGGCTTCTGCACATGCCGGGGTGTCTGCGATGGTCTCGATTTTACAGCAACGTTATTGGTGGCGTGGTTTATATAAACAAACCCGTAATTATGTACTTTCTTGTGACATTTGTCAACAAATTAAACCGTCTACGGTCGCACGTCCACCACAAACACAGCTATGTATTTCCAATCGACCGTTTGGCTGTGTATATCTTGATCACTGCGGTCCTTTCTCTTCTGATACTGCGTATAAATACATATTTGTTGCAGTTGATTCGTGCACTAGATTCTTTTGGGTTTGGCCACAACGCAGTGCTGACACTCGAAATGTCATCAGAGATTTGCGTGTCTTTGTTGGGATGTTTGCCTGTGACACCTTCCATTCAGACCAAGGGCCAGCGTTCGCCTCTAAGGCGTACAAGGATGCGATGAAGTCGATGGGGGTATTGGTGCAGTTTTCGTCTCCATACAGGCCTGAGGGCAACTCTATTGTGGAGCGAATGAACCGTGACTTAAAGCAATCTTTGACAGCTAGAGTCTTAGGTACTGGCTGGCCCATTTGTATGGAGTTCAACGTGCACTTAATAATCTCCCCAGAAGATCTCTGGGTGGGCGGACCCCCTACGAACTGCTCTTTGGCATAAAAATGTTCGTGCCTGACCTTGATGGTCAAGATGTTGTGGCGGCTGCCGCAACCATAGACGTAGATAATCATTCTACTATGTTACAGGACCTACAAAAGACCCGTGACAGATACGCAACTGAACATTTACCCTCTTCCAATGACACATCGATGCTGATTCCGGTTACCGGTTGGCTTCCTAAGATTGGAGATCTGGTACAAGAAAAGTTGGAGAACAAGAAAGAATTTGGTCCCTCTTATCGTGCACCGGTCCCGGTTCTTGGATTGAAGGGTACTTGTACAGTGATACTACCACCTTTACCTGGTCGTAAAGACAACAGATATATTTCAGTGGACAATGTCAAGTTACACCATCTGGCTGATTCTGAATAGTGTAACTCCTGCTGTTTCCTGCAATGCTATCACAATGAATCCGGTGCATTCGTCCACTTCTACTCATCCTCCTGTTACAGAGGGTGACATGGAAACTCCATACCTTTCACCCGTCCCCAGATCTCCCTGTTCTGATGCAGAAGTCGAGTATACTTATCCTGCGGAAGAGTCCCAGAGTGAAGTGGCGAACAGTCCACGTCAACATCAAACTGATACCGGCCTACCGCCTTTGATGGGTATGGGTGCCAGCGGTTATTTTGGGGACCGTCCAAGCTTCTCCTATGACTCTTCCTCCTCGTCTTCCACGTTGGCCCTTCCACCGACAAAATTAAGTATTTTTAGCTCATGGTTCAAAAAGACTTACTTGGTCGCACCCTGGGCCTACATCTGGTTGGTACTTATCCTGATTTTCCTCTTCATGTCGATCGGATTTGTGACTGTCTTTTTCTTACTCATCAGTGGTCATTATTTGCCAGAACGCTCTGCTGTGAAATTGGTCGATGGAATTTTGGCCCCTCATACATCGTCCCATATAATGAAACGAGATAAATCCATATTTGTAAAGCGCAAACTACTCACCCTTACGGGTCTCAAGGCGCTGGGGGGCCGTCGTGGAAATTAAGTGAGCTATTGCCCAGAGTCACATGGTGCTGAGCTGAGCTGCCGCCGGAGCCGGGGATCGAACCGTGAGCCCTGTGCTCCGAAGTCAGCTGCCCTGGCCGCTGCACCACACCTCTCCATGAACATTTCAGCTTTCCCAGTTGCAGATGGCATAGTTTGGGATAAAGTAGCATTTGAAATCCATGGTCCGACGGAAGGCCTCAACGTGCCATACGTGTTTCGCGTCTCTTTAGGAGACGTGGTGACACCGGACATGCATTTCGATGATTGGGATGTACAAGCAGTACATTAATTGTTTTCAGATTTAAAGTATTATGCTGCTTTTGATGCTGAAGATTTATATTTGAATTCTGCCAATTATGCGGATTTATTCTGTTATCAACATTATGGGCATCATTACTTACACAAGACAAGCACGTTAAGACCTTTTTTTAATTACACACAATGGGAACATTGTCCAACCCCTTTACAGGGAAGTTCTAAAACACTTAGGGATAAGTTCACCTACTTCACGGATGACATGTCCAATCCTGAATCCTATTTTTTTAAATTGCATTTGTCATCGCTATCTAAATTTATTCTCACCCATACTAAATTAATCTATTCCAATTCCTTTAGCGATGAATTGGCCACACAGGGTTATGATCACTGGAGTGCTACCATTGATTTAAAAACAATATGGGGAACTAAGGATTGGCAGGTTCAAGGAACTGAGGCTTTGCATCGTGCCTGCCTAATACCTGCACAAACGTTATTTTTAAATGATACCGTATATCAAACTACTTGCCTTGGCCTGGCAACTGCAAAAAATTTAAATAATCCGTCCATTCCGTCCTTGGCTGAACATGATAATTTGCGAACACACGAATTATTCAATTGAAGCTTTACAAACTCTTTTTCGTAACTGCACTTTCAATGCTTCTGGTGTTGACCCTAATGGTTGGCTACTGTGGCATACCGGTTCAAATTCATGCCAACTGCGTTTTTATAATATAACCCCAGGTTTTAAACAGGCTAGACCAGATCCGCGTTTTCTGTCACAACATATACGGTGGGTAAATTGTGCCAACAATGGTTGGAACACTCTATGTTGTCCTCCGTTAAAAAACACTTGTCTCACTTGTTGAGTGACATCAATTTGGCTGATTTTCTTCTAGGTCCTAGGACCCCCAGAACGAAAAAAAAATTCTATGCTGCGTACAATGAAATATGGAAATTATCGCAGATGGAGGCAGCATTTTGTCTGCGACAAATTGACAAAGCAAATTTGGAAAAAGTCCTTGCAGTGGTTGACAATAGCATTAACACACAGTCTTCACGCATTTATACCTTGGATAATATTGTTTCATCTGTTATTGATATTGTTCAGACTGATGTATCTGTGTTATATCATGGTCAAAATCAATTATGATCCATAATGCAGTTTCCATGGACGTTACAAACTCTTAAAATGGGTAGGGTGCCTTGGGATTATTTGAATGCTACAGCTTTGTTTTTACCATTTAATTTAACTGATTAACAACATTTTATGTCCATGAAAGATGCTACATACACATTACTACACATTGAACAATTAGAACATTTGCCATTCTCTGTGGTGGAGACAGATTCAGCTGTGTGGTTAATACACTGGGTTATCTCCCTCCCTTTCTCGCTGTTTCAATTTAAATCTTGCATGAAACATTTCCAGATTGGCCGTTTTGAACCCCTGGGTAGTGCGTTTCTCCATGAGTTATGGTCCCGACCTTTCATTTACAGATGTCATCGGGAGGATAAGGAAGTTTTCCTAACAGGGGAGGACTGCGATTCTACGGTGGGACACTCCCTAGTTTGCAAACACGTTAAGTTACACAGTGCTTGTAATGTTTCCGCACCTAATCTTGCATTATTATTTATTTTTTATTTTTTTTAAAAGGGATTCCCGTCCCGGCAATAATTCCAACTTTTACTTTGCTTGCTAACTGCAGTTATCTTATTTTGAATAGCCACGACTGCTGTGGTTTACGGTCAGGAATCTCGTATATAGTAACAGTTTCACAACGTGTTACTTGTTGTAGCAATGTGCTTCTTCCGCCCTCGCATGAGAAAGTAGATATCTCCATTTGGCCTTCCATTCCGACTTTGAAAACAAATTTCAACAAATTAAGCAGGCTCAAAGCGCTATTGTTTCAACAAGATGTGGCTCTCACTTCAGCTCGAGAGACCTTCGTATTACAGGTGGCTAGAACTTGGAGCAAGATTCAGTCACTTCTGAACACGAATCTCCCACTTCATTTTGGGGAGCTGATAAATCAAATATTTAATGCGTCTGACACCGAAGGCCTTGCTCATTTTTTTTAAACTGGTGGGATCCGGCCTTGCGACTTCTTTTCAGACGATATTTGGAGTAATACCGGCCTTTATTCATTCTATTTTTTCCAGCGTCTTCGGTGGATTCTCATTAATACTGGCGCTAGCTGGTGGAATCCTGCTACTTCTGTTCCTGCTACGCAATGGCTGCTCATCTTGTGGTACTGCACAGGCCAGGCCAATTGCAACTGTACCGTGACCGAATGCAACAACTTTTTGGATGCTTGCCATTAGCGACGCTTAGCGTGAGTTATGGACTAACTTTTCGCTTTGACTACTTTACTTGCGTGCAACCTGTGTTCTACTGTCAACAATGCCCCTTTTACTGGGCTTTGGATTTGTGACTCTCCAATACGTCATGTTCGGACCCGGATTATGACCAGTGAATGGGTCCCTTAGTGGCCCGTGACCAGGCCTGTTCCAGGAATGGACGTATGGCGCGTGCGGCTGCACTTGGAGTATTGGCAGAATGGGATATCTGTGCGGCTGCACAGAACCTACTGCAACGGAGCTTTATTGAATATCACGCAAGTTGCCCGGATATGCTCTTGGAAGCATCGGATTACGAGGAACACGTTTGTTCCTTCGGCCTACTTGATTGGATGGCATCCCTCTTTGCTGCTAACGATAGGGATGACCTTTTGGAGCGCATTGAATTGACAGGATCACGTGCTTTCATGGATACACCACCTCCATGTTAGTCGCGTTTTTACGTGCAACGATAAATTTTAAACTATTTAAAACTTATACATATATATATTTTTTTTAATCTTTTTCCAATTTGTTTTTTTTTAATGCTTATTTGAACTCTGCTTACCCTTGAAATCTGTTTTGGTCCTTTGTCTATATACTATGACCTTACCAAGGGGAGGGTGTTATATGGCCATTTGGGTCATTATCGACATTGCTAAGTTAGCATGAGCACGGCTGCCATGATGCTGCTTTTGCGCACGTTACTACATGACTTTGTTGTGCAAGACTCTGTTTGTGCCTTTCACGAGAACTGTCTGCTTTCTGCGTTCTCTGCCTGCTCTTGGAATTTAGTCTGTACACGATGTGCAAGGTCGATAAACAATGCTCCTTGTTATTCTGTTCTGGTCAGTTCCTACCATCTAGACAAAACATGCCAACATAGCTGCGCTGCTGAAAGCTTGTGCTTTGATATTATGGGGATGCATGTTCTGAAGCACACTTGGAGAGGGTCCTTTCCAGGGAGAAGAGCTATGCGGTTCCTATGATGTAAAGCTTCCATCTAGGCACTAAGGTAGGGGGTCTGCTGACAAAGCCCAGAGATCTTCTTTTATATAATAAACATCACCTTACCAAGGGGAGGGTGGTTAGGCCTATTAGTCCTTTTTCCACTGTCTATATATAATGACATCCCCCTTCATATTCTATGGAATTGTAACAATGCTAATTGTTCTAAGTTTATACATTTCGCTGCTGGTAGTGGCTCGTATGCTGCATTAGAGAGCACGATAGTTAAAATAAACATTTTGAACTATAACAGTGACTCTGACCATTCTTATTGTGGACAAGTACGAGCGAGCGAAAGGGTATGTCTTGCTACCGCGATTCCTGAGAGAGTCAGGAGTATTGTGTTCTGGGTGGTCTAATCATTTGTAGCTTCGTGATTTTGGAGGAGAACGAATGAGACACTATGGCTAGTCGGTTTTGGGATTTTGGGTACTAGGGTGGTAGGATGGTACACCCCTATACACCGAGGTCCTGTTTTCCTGCGCATAGTTATGTGTAGGTTCAGAATCCCTGCAACAATAGCACCCTAGGATTGGCCAGGGGTGCCTGGCATCTGGAACCTTCCACTCCCCTTTAAAAACTCTCTCTTGCTTGGTGTGTGGTTGTAGGGGGAGACTCTCTCTTGCTTGGTGTTTTTCTGTGCTTCGCTACTGGACCCTTGGGCTGCCATAGACAACTGAAAGAAGGAACCCATTGATGACCAGAAAGAACTAAGGACTCTGCCCAGTTGACCCCTGGACGACCAGTGGGTTTCCCCAAAGTTCAGTGAGACGTGACCCAATTACACCCTCTGATGACCAGTTGGGGAAAGCCCTGAACTTCTACACCCAGAGACAAAGACCAGGAAGAAGGCTGGTGCATGGAGCCAAGAGAACCAGCTCTCTGTGGATTACACTGCTTTGGAAGTTAGAAGGTCTACTGTAACTGCCCCTGATGGCTAGAGCACGCCACCAGGAGTAAAATGAGCCCAGGATTCTAAAGATCGGCCCAACAGGGTCCGAGTTATGGTGTCTTGATGACTGGCGACCTTTCACCTTTTTTTGTCGAGGAGCACGAGGGACTCCGCTGGCGTTTCTCGAATAACAACCGCAGTTGGCCAGGGGCCAATCAAGGATATTTTGAATTTCTTTTCTAGGGAGGGGTGGTGCGTGTGGCCACCTTCCCCAGATTTTTCCTTGGCTTGGGGACCCCATCCTCCGGGCCATATAATCCGTAAAGGGGGCCTAGACCCCATCCTGACCCACTAATGGCAACAGGAAGGAGGGAGCGCCGTCACCAACCTCCCTCCCCCACCCCCCCCATGTTCATGTCCGGGGGGAGCGGGCAGTCACCAGGAGGTCAAAGGAGATCCCTTACCATAGGAGCGGGCAGTGAAAGAGAATCTTTCCTCTCCTGCAGTCGCACACAGAGGTGCGGGGCAGTAAGGGGTGGGCTCCCTCAGCTGCCCCAAGTGTTTGGGGGTATGTGGGTGCCTGGGTGGAACCAGGCATTCCCCAAATAAAAGTAAAGGGCTGCATAGCAAGAAAAAGCAGCAGTGGCTCTCCCAGCGCAGCAGGAGAGCTGCTAATCAAGTATGCACTGCTTTGGCTGGAGCGCCCATAATGCCATGCAGAGCCTGCCAATTCACGTTTTCTCTACTCGTGGTGGCTCCATGATGGCAGGGGCACCACCAACGAAGTCAAGGAAGCATGGAAGAGATGCAGCAACGCAGCAGCTCCATCCTAAAGAGTTTTATAAAGGTACTGACCCAATGTCTGCAGGAGTCAGGAATCCTAGACCTTTTAGGGATTTTCATCTACGTTTTCAAAGCACTCCTCAGGCTGGAGCTTCTGGGAGTGCAACACCCTCTAGGAGCTTGCTCTGTAGTTACATTTATCATGACCTGAATATGTTAAAGAAGGCGCATTTTGTAAAGTGCCCTGTAGGGGCTAAGTCTAAAGTTGCAGGTTATGTGATCAAAATGTGATGCCCTCTAGGGGCGGTTTTGATAGTTGCAGTTTCTATGGTTCCAGTTTCATGGTTAGAAAGTTAATTTAAAAAAAACACACACAGCCGTTTTGCTCATTACAAATGCTTTATCGATATAATAATGTTGACAGTGATTACTGATCAAAGTGAATATGCTTTATTAACATTAGCAAGTGTATTTACACATGATTATTATTATTCTATATACAAAATGATATTTTTACATGTGGCTTGTTAATCTTAAACCTTTACCAAGACAATAGACTTACCGGATATGTTTGTATGACCCCTTTAGGTGTGTCAAAGGTGGTTATCTCATGTCATCGAAAGTATTTTCCTTCTGCCAATGTACATATTTGTAAATTACTAGATAGTATTTAGTAGTGTGTGTGTGATAAATGTACTTTTTTTTTCTTTTTAAAGAAAAAGCACTGACTGGACAATCATTTATTGAGTGCTATTATTGCATGTCAGTGAACGGTGATTACTAGCCCTCGCCACCTCCCCTGAGTAGGCCTTGGACTGCTTTGCTTCGCTACCCCGACAAAGTCAAGCGATAAAATGGGGTGCTTAGCTCCCAGTAAAGAGAGTTGTGGACCTACTACTTGTGCAGGCCACACAACTAATAACCTAATTTCTCTCTGGTCAAAGTAACTTAACAACATTAATTCCTTCCGAATTTTTGGAAGTATATCCGCATTCGAATCGGAAGGTCTGCTTCCACTTATTAGAGTTAGGCAAGTACCCGAGCTAAGCTTGCCGAAGTATTCGAAAGACTCTGTTGGGAGCTAAGCTCCTCTGTTATGACCAAAGTGCCCATTTCAGCCAAAAAGACTATAATCTCATCGTTTATAAACTACACTGTTTAAACATAAAAGTCAACCAGTTAATTGCATCTCTCCTCTGAATAAATCACTCCTTGGTAACTCAGGGCAATTCCAAGTTCCTTTAAAATCTGGTACATGGTATTTAACATTTTGAGGGCTCTCAGAATCTTCCTTGAGCAACAGGAGACTATGGCTAATTCAATAGCTTTATTCTAATCACTTCTGTCGATGCACCAACAAATTCTTGCCTTAAAAATTAATCTTTAAGCCAGAGCGCCATGAGACTTTCGGGTGATGTGTGCGCTGTATAAATGCCCCTGATTTGATTTGAGTGGCATTCTAGTTGACAGAGCCAAGTTCTCATTAATTTTAATTCATCTGTGAAGATGTTTGTCAGTTTTTGTTATTTCTACACATCCATAACTGGGGTAGGGAATAGATCACCAACAGTGTTAACAGTAATTCTGCATCATTACTTTTGCTAATCTTGTGATGCCACCGCCTAGTTTGTTTATATCTATTACCATGTTTTAACAGTTCTCCTGGGCAGATTATTCACTTTCTCAAAATTGGAGGGGTGCAAGTTCCAATTAAAAGAAATAACAAAATAGTCACACCACAGGACTTCAAAGGCCAGAAGGATAGTACATAAAATACTATCAGAACAAACAATATCTAACATAAGCTTTATGAATAAAAAATCAGTAGTTATATTAGAGTTGAATAAAGACACCAAGTCTTTGCATTAAATTTGAGTTATGTCTGAAGAGTCATCGAAATGCACATTTATATATCCTCCAAAAAGTAGGTTTTTCATATTTACAGATGAGATATTACTTATGTAATAGCTCAAATGATCTAGTGCAGCATTGGGGCAGCCATTAGGCGGTCTGTAACATACAAACAGATTCCATATTACTTTCATAGTAATTCATATTCTTTCTTTAAATTACTGCAATTGGGCTTCTTGTTTAAATTCCCTGTCGAGTTTAATTAGTTGATAAGCTTCAAGTATGCATTCATTCAATGTAAAAGTACAATCCACTCAACCAAAATTTAGTGAGTGCCCCCAAAAAATTAACAAAATAAATTAATGCTATTGGTCAAGATTAAAATCAGTAACTTTATGACTGTTACTCACAGCAACATGCATTAAATAAAGCCCTGTTAAACTGATTTTGGCGACAAAAAGGCTCCTAACACCTCACTCCCAAATTACTATCATTGGAATATATCCCGTTATTGGCTTGATTGTGATATTTAGCATAATTAAAGAATGGTATCACTATACCTAGATCACTCTGACGTAAAGTCTCTAAGGTCAGACTCCATTTTATGTAGGCCACGACTCCATCTTGGATAATGGAAGTCACCATGTTCTAGATCTTAAACAATGGAAGCGCCATCTTTCTTGATTTATCCAGAATCATTGTCATGTCTGACATTTGACACAAATATCGTCTGACCTTATCTTTCTATTTCTAGTGTCAAGTTATTTGACTGACATAGATGTGACACCTGATGCGACATTCACCTGGGTCAAATATCTACTATTCACCATCTCAAGGTTAAATAAGAACACAAACAGATTTATAACCAAAGTAGTGTAGTCTGAATTGGCGTCCTTTTGCCTTGTTTGTTCATAAGGAAATGTCTGGGACATCCACCCTGAGGCACATAATCTATGTCAGACATTCCTAAAGTTATGTCAGAAATTCTAATTTCTGATAAGATTTAGTATATAAGGACTGCCACTTGGCCACTTGTGAGGAGAGGTCCTTAACCCAGATTATCACCCGAGATTCTGTCAGACACTGCCTCACCTACTGCCAGCACACTTCACAGATGCTACACTTTGCCAGTAGCTTGAAGCTGATAAAGTTGAGTCCCGGAGGAAGACACCAGTGTGTGTTTCCCCTTCGAGGGGAACACTGTCTTCACGCCTCCACTGATATAGACAGTCTTTGCTGTCAACAAAGGTATGCAGCATGTCTTTGCTCCCTAAGAATATCTAGACTTTAAATTGCTCTGCCTTCCATGCTCTCCTAGTGTAGAACAAAGCAATAGGCATTAGGTTGTTAGGTGACATTTTAAACATGCTAGAAATGTTCATTTTATTCTTGTTACTTATAACATGTCTTCTTGCTGTTTTTATAATATTCTGTATAGTGGTTTTAATGTACTGAGAAAAAGATTGTTCCTGTAGTAATACATACTTTTACTTAATTGTGTTCAATCTGCTCAGTACAGTGTGTGATACTGTGAATAACAAAATAAGGTTTGTTACTATTATCACAGTGCCCCTGATCCCTTTATGGGATTGTTAGTAATCCAAAAGCAATGCCTTTATTTCAATTAGATATGGATTAGTGTTTTGCAGGGCTACAATAACGTGTCTCACAGTCATCATTGGTGCGTTGAACCAAGTTAATCTGTGTCACCCGTGGGTGGGAAAGCAAACCTTGTAGAACTAGGCCAAAGTCGTAGCTTACGCAACAGTTGGTGCCCACTGTGGGGTGACTTATCTTACAGTTAGGTTACGCCTTGAGTAGTTTTCACTTATCACACCCACGTGAACCATTATTACGCCCTTACAAAGACGTCCGTAGTAATCATGGTTACCTCCTACTGGGGATAAGGGAGCACCTATTTCCGTAGGTTTGTCAAGCTTGACTCATAAATGGCTATCCCCCATTATGTGGGTTTTCTCATTGGATTCCAATTTTCAATTGAATCCGTTCATTATGGCAGCACCTATTGTGATAGGGGTCAATTGTAGGGAAGCAGTTCCTCAGCATCTCAAAGCCCTAGATGTCCCCGATGAGGGAGGGGTAGTTACTTTTGTAATAGCTGCACATCCAGCATGAGACATTTCACTCATGGGTGGAGTTCTTGACAATTGATGCTGCGTCAGGGCAGTTTCAAGAATATACAGTGGTAGATCTGCCTGCACATTATAGGATTTACCATGATTTGGAAATCCCTTTAACTTACTAGGAACACCATAATTGGTTTGGTAGTCAATTGCCACACATGAACAGAAATGTCTGTTTGGGGCCCCTGAGAAATGAAGGGTCTATGTGGCCAGTCTTGGATGGCTACACTGCTGTTTCTAGTCCTGACAATCAAACCCTTGCAGAGGTTGTAGGGGACTTAAATTACAGTTGCCTTATACAGGAGACTTGTGCAACATAGTTTGAGTTCCAGACAGGAGGTCGGAGCAGGACCAGTTGTTCAGGTTGCACATGCACAGACTATTAGTCCACAGACTATTAACGCTATCATGGGTAAAGCGCCCACCTAGCATGATGCAATGGCTTTCTGGATTGCTCGTAAGGCCAGTCAATTAGAATCAGTGTATCCATACACTAGCCCCCCCAAGAGAAACATAGAATACTGACTATGTGTCTCTCTTTTGGAAACATCTTTGTATGCATTTACACCAGGATGCATGATAACTCCCTCATTGGCAGCTCTCCCTGATGTACTTAGACAGGTACAAAACGTGCATGGAGCTGCACCATCTCTGAACTTAGGAATGAAGTTAATGGGGAACTGCTCTACAGTATTCTCTATCATCCTAAGCAATATTAAGGGGTGGCTTCAGTTCTGGCTATACGTCAGACTGGAAGCAGTTTCAGTTCAATAACGTGAAAGGGAACTACCACAACTAATCAAAGAAGTTTATACCTCTATAGGTAGGGATACCTTGGGTGCTCGAACCGTTAAGCCCCACTTATAACCTAAAAATTACACTGAGGGTTTCGTTAAAGAGAAGTCTGCAACGGAAGGGAAGAAAAAACAGAAAGATACAGACAAAAGGCGGACTGGACACCCACTTCTTAGGAATCAGACAGGGGTGGTGTTAACTTCAGAGACCACAGAAAAAAATTAAAAACCTGACAGTATCAGTATTCTGATAGCTGCTCTTCATGCTCTTTTAGGGATACTGAAGGTAAAAGAACAAAGAGGGGGAGCCGATCAGAGTACAGAAGAAAAGAAGAGTACAGTAGTAAAACTGAAGCAGGACACAAGACTGACGTCAGTGTAAAGTAGGAGGAGAAAGGATTGGACTCAGTAAAGAAGAAAGTAGCAGGACTTTCTAAGAAACATGCCGATCCAGCTATGAGTCCTCCTGCGAAACAGGACATCGGCGAGAGTGGTCCTAGACAGCGCCGCAGAAGTCACAATAGTACATAAGCCACTTCAGGGGTTTGCGGATATGAATCCAACTTATGACTTTCTACAGATCGAGGTTCCAGACCAACATTTAAATACTCCTGATAGGGTTTGCAACCTAAATGTACAAATTGAAGGGGACATGCCACATATTATCAAAGTAGTCTTTTGGTCACAATTATCTGATGATTATAGTGTTTATGAGGGATGCATCCCAGGGTAGAGGAAGTCGTAAGGATAGCCTTCTCTCCCATAGTACCTGAAGAAATCAGGTAAATTTATGCCAGTGAATGGACCTTAAGACCAGTACCGGCCTTATACAGAAATCAAGCGGAGTGAAACGACCACCCTAGTCAAAATGCCATTCCCTTACACAGTGAACCACAACCACAAGCTTAATACCCTTTAAAGCCGGAAGCAAAACATGGTACAAAAACAATATTAGATCAGTAGTAGTACCAGGGCATAACAGCGCCTTGCCTCTCACCAATGAACATCTTTCCCGTCTCCAAGCTCGCTGGTACTTATAGTACAGTCTTAGACTATAGAAACTAGAATTCGAACATGCAAATTATGGGGTACAAAATGCCCATAGCACTAGTTTAATGACTAACATGGTGCGGAAAAAATATAAAACAACCCAGGATATTTCCAATGGGCTCTTTAGTCAGAACACAGTGCCGTGAGTGAGTATCTAACCGTTTTTAGAGGGAGTTCAGTTTTCATTCCTATGGGCTATAAGAACAGTCCTGGTTTGTTTTCAGTGCAAATCATGGACATCTTACAAACAGATCCTGAGGCCTTGTCATACACCGATATCTTATCTTACAGACGATGATTGGACTCTACACCTATTAGGGTAGACAAAGCTGTGACAATTTTAAGATCACATGGTTACAAAATTAATTTTAATAAAATTGAAGATTTCCTACCTGATGGTGACCTTCTTGGGATACAAGTTATCCAGTGAGTGCAAGGGTTTAGCTCCAGACTTTCTTCAGAAGTGCGCTACTTTGCAGCCTCCTGATACACTGAAAAAGTTGCAAATTGCTTGACTCAATATATTTTGCACAGCCTCATGGCTGTCGCAGCGTGGGCAGCTCCAGCAGGACAACCACAGTTGCCTGCTGTGCCACAAATTAGCCCTGTAAATATTAATGCAATTATGGGTAAAATTGTCACAAAACGTGATGAAATTCCATTTTGGATAGCGCAACGAGTTAATCAAATTGAAGTTGTGTTTCCCCTTACGGGATTACAAGATAAACATAAGATATTAACCATGTGCTTACCCTTTGGGATGGTTCCCTAAATAGGTGATTGTGCCTCTTATGGCACAGTTGTTGCTGCAGTCTATACTATAACACATGGTACTCCATCCATGGCAGTTTTGCTAGAGGTGTTGAAACAAATACAACAGGAACACTGGGCAGCTTCTGCCTAGATTTGGGGAAGAAATTATTGGGAAATTTTTCCGTAGTCTTCTCAATGCCTCTAGCCAACATTAAAGGCGAAGCAGCATCTTTGGCTATACACCAACAGCTCACGCAGGTCGCCTGGTCGACCAGGAACGTCAGCTGCCTATAACTATTGCAGAGGTGTACACCTCTATAGGTCACTATAATTTGGGGGCCAGACAAAAACCACATCTTGGCAAACCTGGTTCCGGTAAGTACACTGCCAAAAAAAACTCGGAGTTTGCTAAAAAAAAATGATGGGACAAACCCAAACCTAAAGAAAAAGCTAGGTCGCGAGGAGGTTCTCCACAACAGGAGCCTTCTGACAGAAGCTATAATTTGTGGAACCGCACACAATTGATGCCACCTGATAGGTATCAGTATTCCGATACTCGTTCTTTTTGTTTCTTTCAGGACTCATTGGATAAACAATATGAGAGAGGAGGGCGTTCTGAGCGCAGACAGGAAGAGTACGTGAAACCGAAAAAGGACTCCACGCTCGTCTGACAAGAAGATAGAGGAAGGGAAACTTCCTCAGTTTAAACCCCAATCTCAGAAAAAGAAAAATGCGGCTCTATCTGCAACATATGTCACTAACACTAAGAACCCTCCTTCTGAAAAGTAAGTGGGCAGTGACTCTCCTCGACAGCGTGGCAGAGATCACTATAGTTCACCAGAATCTGCAGGAGTTTCTGGCGGTGAAAGGAACTGATAAATACATTACAGTTGAAACCCCAGATCCCGCGTAGACCCTCCAGATAGATATGATTTGGATATACAAATTGGGGGTGACATACAGTGCACCATAGGAGTAATAGTCTGGGAAAATTTAACATTATCATATGACATTCTGTTGCGGAGGATGATTGGCCCCTGGAGTTTGTACATACATCACCACAAGGTGAGGATGTAATAATTCATCACAAAAAGAGGGGGGTCTGAGGAGATTTAAAGACCTGAAAAGGTTAGCTCTCCGACCTATACATGTACCACAATCAAGAAACCCTCGGATCTAAAAGACAATATACAACTGTCAAAACAAGGACCTAGCCACAAAGGGATATCCCTTTAAAAGGATGAATTCCCTCACCCATCAAAGGTGGCATGCTTCATCATAGGGAACCTCCTTGTGCCATGATGTCTAGTCAGAGCACGGGCTACAACTCCCTCTCTGAGAGGGAGGAGCTCAAGGATGTTTTTTTGTAGAGGAAAATACTAAATACCACAGTGATGAGCTCAAGGTAGTGGGGGTAGCAGAGCAAATGAAAAGTGATTATAAAAATAGCTTCAAGGTACGCAATAACACTGTACTTGTGCGTCCCTGGGCCAAGATTAAAAACAAGGCACTCGCTGGAAAAACATATACCGGCAGTTAGTGTCAAAATGTGGCCGACATGTTCTAGCCTAGTCACTCTCACGTAGAGGTGTAGCGGCTTTCTTCAGGACCAACTTGATAGTGCTGCTGCTTAGTGTGTGTGAATATCAAAACAATAGTAAAAAAAGATATGGAATATACAAAACCATCAAGTGATCCTGTATGTTCATCTTAGATTGGTGGATTCACCGGTGGTACCTACAGAGGTATATACATGAGAAGAAATGATTAAACAAAGTGGAAAAGGCAAGGTCAAGCTTAAGACCGTTGCACTGGCCCCACTTTGAAGCTAACCAGTCAAGGACAACAGGCGGAAGAATCTCACCATGTCATGTCTATCTACCATGTAGATTAAAATGAATCATTGGTGCATAGAGAAACATAAAACACCACAAAAGGCCAAATCTTTGCATAAAAGTAAAATAAAAAAGTGAGGCGTACCCGCTGATGTCGGGGAACATGCCTCACCTCAACTTGGCATGTGGCTCAGGAGGACTCTCCGCCCTTAAACTCATTGGAAGGGAACGCATTAAAAAGGAATACAATGCCCATTGGTCTTCTAGGCATTCTATTCACACAGGATACCAAACAAGGCAAACTTTAGACAGACAGGTGAACCCAATCACCGCACATAAACCAAGAGTTGGCCTAATGCGCAGAAAGGACCCTTGTTTGGCAGAAAAAGAGAAAGACAAACGGTGGGGGAACCTGACCTTTCAATCCAAGGGCACTACCCACGAGAAATGCAAGTTCAAGCAGTCTGCTGACTTTGTGCGTTTACAGAGAAGCAGACGCATACCATGTATTCCCATTAGCATCTATCTGGGGGCCCAGGACCCGCAGAGTCATTCCATGCCAGTATGTGCTTGTTAAACAAGGGGATCCATTTCAAAGTGATTGTAATAATGTCATTAGCATAGTTCAGGAGCTAATGGGAATACATGGTGTGCACCTGCTTATCTGTAAACACACAAAGTCAGCAGACTGCTTGTCAATTCTACATGATATTGACCCAGACGCATCGTCCTACAAGGTTGATATCTAACTCAGGGACAATGAGTTAAATACACATTTAGCCAAAGTGGATCACATAATATTGGGATTTACTGAATATGGCACCAAATGTAACTTTAAGAAATCTTATATATCATTTCTAAGTGTCCTGTTTCTTTGATACAAACTTAACCATGAAGGAAAGATACTTGCACCACATTTCCTAGAGAAGTATGTTCTGCTACAACCACCAAATACTACCATCTTTACTGGGATTCCT
The DNA here is from genome assembly GCA_963921515.1 of Calotriton arnoldi. Taxonomy (NCBI): domain Eukaryota; kingdom Metazoa; phylum Chordata; class Amphibia; order Caudata; family Salamandridae; genus Calotriton; species Calotriton arnoldi. The sequence goes on along the minus strand of CAWUFW010001319.1, from coordinate 1,013,570 downwards.
AAATTTTGGCAGAACTTACACTGCTGATTATGCACAATGCATTAAACCGTTATATGAATTAATCCAGCCTGACTTTTCTAATGTACATTGGACATCAGATCATACAGACATTCTCAGATCACTACAGTCTGACTTGCTTGCTACACGACATAGACGTGTCATTACGACAAACCTGGTCATTCGTATAGTCTTGGGTGCCATTGGCTTTACATAATGTCACCTTTAATGAGGGTGAGACAGTGCCGATTGCATATAAATAGCATCTATATTCAATGCGGAAATGTGTTTTGCATCCACTTAAAAAATACAGATGGCTGTTATTAAGGAACGGACACTTGCACAGGGGAAACGCGTTATTGTCGTTACTCCCATTCCAGCCTTAGAGACTGCCACAAAAACAAGCTTTCCTAAAGCAAAAGCCCTACATCAACATTAGATACAATGGGCAACATCCTTGACAGATACAGATGTAGACTTTATCTTTGAAAAATACTCAAAAAAGGTGTGACGCGCGCTGTGCGAGTCACCTAGGGTTGCACAGCCTTATGCACATTTGTGATCAACATTATTCACGTACTCAAAAGTATTCAAAAAAAGTTCAGTCTGTTTATTTCTATTCATTTTTCAACATTTGTCCATCACATCAAAGGTATGAAATTCCACGGTTTTCTTCCATTTTGTTTGCACAGGACTTGCACATCCGGGCCTAATCACAGGCATGTTATGAAACTCGAATCCTCCGTTAAAACTTAACATCACCCAATGCATTTTGGTCCTTATGACCTTCCTCAGGGGTATCTACAATAGTAAATGAATATCTGTCAGGCAAACAAAATAATTCTTGTGCAGCAACTGTAAATTAACCAACTTTTTCAACCCCTACCCCTTCAATGAAAATTTGAATTTTGTTAAAAATAATACTCTATTCCATCTCCTGCTTGCGTGTTCAATACCATTCGCCCCCATCCTCCATTGATTACCAGCCCCCACCCACCAAACAGTGCTCTATAATCCTCCATACAAACATAACATGACATAACATATATAACATAAAAACATAACTCACAATGATTCCACTAATGCAACTAATCATTAACCCGTGATATCTCCTACAAGAATCCTCCCCGGTTTACAACTTTCCAACTCTGCTATTTTAAATGGTTTAATCCCCGGTTCCTACCTACAGTGATCCTGCCACGTCCAAACAGCGTGCCTCTACTCTCTTGCATTCGAAACATAATCAGATTTAAATCACCGCGCGCAACTGCTTAAAAAACCGTACGTGGCTTCCCCAGCTGTAAACAATTCGTATCACCCGACCATACTCTCCGCCCTCCAGGATTCTCCTACAACCCAACTACCATACCCACAATCCATCTAACGTGAACTCCGCATAATCATACACCCTGCATTTTTCAACTTATGCCAAACGACCCCATGACCTCCCCATTAATAAACCAGAATTCATAGTGCTCTCCCCTGCTGCTGTCCATAAATTCCTTAAAAGAAACGTTTTAAGTGCCAAATTAAAAGTTGCCCCGTTACCAGTAACCGCCTCCCCCACCTGTAAAACAAACGTTAGTTCGGTCGCCCTCTGACATTTAAAGAGCATTCCTTAATAAGTGAAATATCTTTCCCACTCTCTGATATTATCAATCCATAAAACAACCAAAAATTAACCAAAAAATAAACAGTGTCCATAATAATCCAACAATTAAATGCTGCAAATGATGCTTTGCTGACATATGAATACTCCATGTCCTTATGTTCTTCCAGCCAGTGACTCGTTTCAGCGGCCTTTGACGTGAAAAATATTGCTTTTTAAAGCTCAGTACTTCAATTTTCCAGTCGGGGTGCCTAACAAGGTTGGGACGGAAGGTTATGAAAGTCACTGAAAACTGGCCCTGGCAAACTGCTCAGCCGGACCCCCTGGGGGGCTTGGGGGTGGTGCGGCAGAGCTGTTTGCAAGGGCCGGTTTAGGCCGATTTTGTTACAGGGGGCCAATATTGCCGGCCCCCGGTAACAAAAACGGCCCCCTAGGGGCTCAAAACCGGCCCCCACCCTGGCGGCCCACCGGCGAAACGCCCGGTGCCCGCTACGGCCAGTCCGGCCCTGACCCCTACAAACCCTGGAGTCGATTCTACAGGCTTTGTAAGTGCAGTCAGCCATTTTAATACATATAGTGGACATCAGTCATTACGAGATGTCTAACTATATAGTAGCTGCACTAAACCCGGTCATGTTTGGTATTAAACATGCTGGATTCATACCCCAACACTGATTCCAGTGTTGAAAGTATAATCCCATGTACTGGGGGCCCCTTTGGGGTACCCCCCTGTACTCCTGGTTACAGCATTTCAGGGTCTGACAGCAAGCTAGTGCTGTTGCAGACCACAGACACGATTCTGCCTTCCTGCTGCTGAGCCAAGCTCGAGCAGGCGAAGGTAGAACAATAGGTTTTCTGTCGCAGGGAGGTGTGATCACCTCCCCAGACAGGACTTGGTGTATTGGTCTGGGGTGGGGGCGCTTGCCAGTGCTACCAGACTGCTTCGAATGGCACATTTGGTGCCCTCCTTGCATACAGTTAGAACCAGTTTAGGGAGCCCTTGGCTCGTGCTCTGGCACGAAACTGGACAAAGGACATGGGAGTATCCTCCCCTTTGTCCAGCCCCTCCTCTGGGAAGGACCCCTGATTCGTCCCAATCCTTTCCCTAGGGTAGTTTGGGCATACCTTTGGGTGGCTCTTCAGATTTGTCGTGGGACAAGACTCAAGCCTGAAACCACGTCACTCATCGACCGTCTGGACTTTTGGACTTCGCCTGGAACCGAGACTGCATCGAGGAAGACTCCTGCTGTTCCTAGTCTCGCTGTTTTGCAAGACTTCTTCGTCATCTGTGTTTCTTCCAGGACCTTCAACAGACCTGTGAGCATCAAGGATACCTGAAGTAATCTTGGGAGTGAAGGAGTCTACTGGCACCGCAACAAAGCTGACCAGTCTGCTGCTCCCGACGTCCCACGGACTTTGAAAAGCTCAGCAACACAGATGGTAGTTCTGCAACTCCCTCGAGTCCTGACCTGTCCTCTCTGCAATTTTGAGGCCAGTATCCCTCGTCTGAACCGCTCGGACCAAGCTCCTGTGCACTGTCAACTTGACGTTGCCAAGGCTTGTTGGCTCTGCCCTCCAGAGATCTTCGGGCTACAAGAATATACAGCCTCCAGCATCTCTTCCTGCCAAGTGCAGCGTCTTCACTGCATCCTCTGCACAGTGGGTCTTTCTTCTTGTGAGCTGCTCGAGGTCCTCTTGCGACCCCTGTGCCTTTGGCCTGTGAGTCCTCCTGAGGGTCTTTTCCTGCCTCAGTGGGCCCCCCTGCTTGGGGCCTGCCCTCATTCCCCTGCTTGTGGCGAATCCTTTAGACCTTGCTGGTCCCAATGTTGCTCTTTCTTCGCTTTCCACGCCTGTTGCAGCTGCCAGGGCTTGTTGGTGCTCCAGCCGGGCACCGACCCCCTGGTTCTCGACTTCTGACGTGGGACAGCTCGTACACGGCTCCTGGTCTTTCTCAGCATCACTTGGTCCTCACAGCCGCAGCGACAAGGTCATTGTCAACTCCTTTGAACCCTCCGTCATCGGTGGGCATTGCTCTTCCGTGCCTACTGGTCACCTCTGAGTGGCATAGACACTGTCCCCTCTGCTTACAGGTTCTCCTCTTCAAAAATCCACCCTTGAATTCCACCGGACTCTTGCAGTCTTCTCCAGCTGCATCTTTCCTGAACTCCTCCATTGTGGTCTACGGCGGTTTCCGACGTCACTTCGTACCTATGCACCCAGCTTCCCTGGTGTAGGTATCCTGGTTCCTGGGGTATCCACGGGTGGGGTGACTCTCCAACCTTCCGTCTTCCACAGGGTTTCTTCAGGGTCCACTGGGAAGGGTCCTTCTTTAAAACTGCAACCATGACTTCCCCGTTGACTTCTACTGGACAAACGGCTGTGTTTCCACTCTACACACAGCCTCCGTGGGGTTCCTGGGTACTTACCTTGGGTGGTTCCTCGTGTCCCCAGCTCCTCTGATTCTCCTGGTCCAAGTCCCGACTTCGGTCGCAGTGTGCATTCCACTTTCTTAAAATATGGTTTGATCTCCCCCTAGAGACCACTATACTTTGTGCTTACTTACCTGTTACAATTGAAGTATTTTTGTGTATTTGTGTTTATATCTCTGAGTAGAAGATATACCAATGTATTAGTGAGTGTTGTGTAATAAGTAGAACTATTTTTATATTACACTATGTGGTTCTTTTTCGTTTAACCTACACTACATGATTAGATCTGGTAAAACAAGCTGCTTAACACTCCTTCAAGATAAGCCTGAAGGCTGCTCTCTACAGCTACGCCTTAGAGAGCTTTCTATGGTTGTCCAAGAACACTAAAATCACCATAAGGGTTGTCTGGATTAGTGCAAGGTGCTTCACTTAAATAAGTGTGCACCATATGCTAAGCCAGCCTCCTACAATATGCATGCACTACGTTCCACTCGGACTAGGGCCTTGCTTTCACCTCGAAGGCATATAGGATTCTATAGCATCCCCAGGTGCAGAGGAGCATTATTCCCCCCCCCCCCAACCATCCTGAGGAAATTTGATGGTCAAGAGGGTGAACCATGGCTTAAAGCAATCCTTAACAGCTAGAGTATTAGGTTCCTGACGTAGTTGGATCCATCACTTATATGGGGATCAAAAAATACTTAATAATCTCCCTAAAAGATCGGAGTGGCTGGACCCCATGAGAGGTCCTCTTTGGCATCAAAATGTATGTTCCAGACCTTGACAGTCCAGACATTGTGGCGGGACCATGCCCTTTGCCCTAAATAATCGTTCTGTTGCCTTACAGGATTTGTAAAACTTCTGTGATGGCCAAGCTAACGAGCAGTTAAAGACGTCTACCTCTGTTGGAATCAAGGAGCAGCTTGCACCTTCCGGATGGATTCCACAAGTTGGGGATCTCGTTAGTGAGAAGATTGTGGTGAAGAAGGACTTTGGGCCATCATACCGTGCACTGGTGCCAGTCCTCGGTATCCAAGGTACAAGAACTAAAATACTGCCCCGCTCGCTGGTTGTAAAGACAGTCGTTTTATCTCCATTGATCAAGTAAAGTTACATCATGTGGCTGATTCTAAATAGTAGGCCAGAGGACTCCATGGTAATTCCCTAATGGCTCTTTGCTAGCACACAGGAATTTCCTCTATAGCTTGTGAGCAACATCGAAGCGGTTTTTCTCCTGTTGGAGGGTGGAGGACAGTGAATGAACTTCATTTGATTCTTAATGCCGCTACAAATGGCAGCTATACGACGGAAGTGAATACTGTATTTGCTACTGCATCTTCTGTAGATGAAGTGGTTCATAATTAGGGGTGGGCAGAGAACTCCGCTAGCGAAGCGGAGTTAGCCAGCCAACCCAGTCCCCTGGCCCGGTCCCTGCTTCTGAACGCAGCCAGGCCGGGGAGAGCCTCCCTGGGCCCTGATGGACCCCCATCCCCAGCGCCCGGACCCTACAATGGCTTGCAGGACCGGGGGGGCTCCCTCACCCCGGGGCCCGCCCGCCGGAGCTCAAGCCCCGGGCCCGGGCCCAGCTTCCGAACCCTAGCCAGGCCGGGGAAAGCCTCCCCAGACCCCGGTGGACCCCCGTCCCCAGCACCCGGACCCTCGGCTGGCTTGCAGGACAGGGGACTCACGCAGCCCGGGGCCCGCCGGACGGAGCTCGAGCCCCGGGCCCGGTCCAGGCTTCCGAACCCTAGCCAAGCCGGGGAGAGCCTCCCTGGGCCCCGGTGGACCCCGTCCCCAGTGCCCAGACCCCCGGGGCCCGCCGGACGGAGCTCAAGCCCCTGGCCCAGCTTCCAAGCCTTAGCCAGGCCGGGGAGAGCCTCCCCGGACCTTGGTGTACCCCCGTCCCCAGCGCCCGGACCCTCGGCTGGAACCAAGGAGGGTTAAGCCCAGGCCACGTCCTCTCCCCGCCGGCCTGCCTGGGGAGCCCATTTTCCTCGACTATTAAGCCCTATTAAGCCCCCATATAGTGGGGGCT